>OY998266.1:37557435-38757435 GCA_963922045.1 Persicaria maculosa | reverse complement strand
ACTGTAAAGGCGCCCAAAGAATGCCAAGTGGCATGTCCCTCTCCTACCTCTACACCCCTTTCCGTTAGTGCAGAGACCGGCCGGTTCGATGCTATAGCATATCATATCTCATCATCATATCTCATCATCATAACATAAATTAAAATAAATAAATCATGCCCGATGGTGCTAGGCTATCATCATGCTCATATCGACTCGATAGACTCAGGGCACCCGATGGGGCTGGGCTACCCTATGACCCTAGCAAAGACTCTAGGACTATCACAGATACGGCCGTTCTGTTTCATACGCGTAAAGAAATAGAATGCTCAATCACAAGTGCAACCTAGCATGATACTACATGGCATGCTTTAATGCTTATGCAACACCTAGTATGTCATACATTCACAAGCCGGTATTCTCTTTCGAATCTGAGTAAGCCCATAAAGGAACTTACCTGAATAAGTCGAACAGCAGAGAACAAGGCAGAGCAGATTCCAAGGAATGGATCACCGATAGCAAGCAACGTCCAACATTCACAAACACCTAATAACATATAAATGCATAAGTCTACCTATTTCACACAAGGCGCCCCTAACTATCATTCATATCTCGTCTCATATCCCATTTCAGATTATTCCATCTCATCTCATCATCTCATTTTCAAAACAACCTCTCAAAGAACTCAACTTAGAAAATCCAACAACTCTTTTAAAATCGCTTATCTAAATCCCGACATTAAACATTTAAACCTTAAAATCAATTTTCAAAAGTCATATTTAAATTCTCATAACTCCTCATATTTATAAATCAAAAACAACAATTTACTTTAAAAATTCCCAACTCACATGTTTAAATCCTCATAAGGTGCATCAATTAAATAATCCAATCAATATTATTTTTTAAACAATAAACAATATATAAGGATAAATTTCCAGAATTTTATAATTACAACCAATTTCCAAACTATAATAATATTCAACTAATTTAACACTTACTATCCATATAAACTCAAAAACAAAACCATAAATATATTTATAACTCCATAACAACAAATATCACTTTTAAACCTTATTAGATATAAATATTAATAATTTCAGAACATATAATTATATAAATTCATTTTCCTAAAATCAGAAATAATAAACATATAACATATATGGGTATATATATATAAATACACAACACAATATATATATATAAAACATAACAAAGAAACATAACCCAGCCCAACGAAATGCCCGGATCAAGCCCCAACCCGAAATCAAACCCAGCCCACAACCCAGTTACCCATACCCGAAGATCCGAACAGAAGAAGGAAAGAAAAGAAGGCCAACTGGCCCAAATCCGGAAGGGAAAGAAAGAAAGAAAGCCCACCCGGATTAGGCCCACTCCAGTCCGGAAATCATAATAAAAGAGGATGGAGGGACCCAGTGACATGGCGCTGAGGTGGCAAAGAGGTGGCAAGGGGATCCGAATGCCCAGCCCGGTTTAAATGATATAACCCGTTAGACATATTTAACCCGGCCCAGCCCATCAAGCAAGGAGAAGGGCATCTCCTACCTTGGGCAAACAGAGAAGGAGTAGAAACCGACGAGGGAAAGGAGGGAGGTGGAATCCGGCTCCTCCGGCGGCTCTTCCCGGCCCAAACCCACTCCAAACGATTTGAAACCGTTCCCCAACCAAGACCCACACACAAAGGTTCAAACGCGCGAGGAAAAGAGGGAGCAAAGGGGCTCACCGAGGCTCGAGATTTTCGCCGAAAAGGTGCTCGTCGGGCTCGGTCTGGCTTCTTCGGTGTCGGAATCCAAGAACCCTGGCCTGGGTCAGAGATAGGTGTTATAAAAGTGCTGCTATTACCGTCCTATTCAGCGGAGGGAGAGGGAAAACAAGCTTATCGAGTTTGGACTTAACAGAGGAGGAAGAGGGGAGGTTGGGCGGCTCGGCTTCGTCTCGGGCGTGCTCGGAGCTGCGCTCCTGCTGCGGACACCAAGGAGGTGAAGACGGAGATGCAGCTGATGGTGGTGGCTCGGCACTGTTGAAAGAAACAGGAGAGGAGGCCGGA
The DNA here is from genome assembly GCA_963922045.1 of Persicaria maculosa. Lineage (NCBI taxonomy): Eukaryota > Viridiplantae > Streptophyta > Magnoliopsida > Caryophyllales > Polygonaceae > Persicaria > Persicaria maculosa. The sequence continues at coordinate 38,755,391 of OY998266.1, read as the reverse complement.
AGGAGAGGGGCTGCGGCGGCTGGCTGCTGTCGCCAAGGAGGAGGTGTTGATGGTGGCTGTTGCTCGACGGAGGTGGAGAGATGCTGCAGGGGTGGCTCAGCCGGCGGCAAGGCTCAAGGTGGGAGGTTTGATGCAAAGGAAGGTGGGTGAGGTGAGGGAGGGGACCAATTCAGTTTGGGTGTGATTGCAGGTATCCAAGAGAGAGAGAGAGAGGGAGGGAGAGAGAGAGAAAGGGAGAGAGAGAGAGAAATAAAAGAAAAGGGAAAATAGGATTGGTTCACTAAAGAAATTAAATTAGCGGAATAAACTCGAAACCCGCTCGCCCGAACGAATCCCGACTAAATCGAATTTAATAAAATTTAAATTCAAGATAATCAAAAATTAAATAAAATTCAATCAATACTCGTAGCTCAATTTAATTTTTATTAATACTCGGACTCGATGTCGAAAATCAAATCCCGTCAAAAATCCTAACTTAAATTGATGCCGGAATGATTTTAAATCGAAATTTGATTCTCGAGGACGGGTTTTTATTCCACTTTTACAAATTGAATAAAATAATAGTATATTTAATTAAAATAATATTAAAATAATATTAAAAAATATATTCGGCCTTTACATTTAACTTGTTGTATTCTTAATATGTAATAGTCTATAATTAGATATAAAAAAATTTAAATTTGTGTAACTTCTTACCAAATTATCAAAATAAGTAGGCAAAATTATAGAAAACCACCCTTTAAATATGGATGTTTTAACTTAACCACCCCTTAAATTTAAAATTACAGAAAACCACCCTGTAAATGGTATTTGTTTACAACTCACCACCCATTCAACTATTTTCTTTAATTTATCATTAAATATATTATATTTTAATATTTCTTTATTAGTTAAACATATTTTTTTATTCCAATTATATAATTATAAGAGTAATTTCCATAATATTTTTTAATTTTATAAACATTTTCAACCATAAATTAAGATAATAATTCTAGGCTATATTTATTATTATTTTTTTAAAATAAATAAAATAATCCCTAAAAATATGATCGATCCCTTAAATTCAAAATATGAATATATTTACAATCACATAAACTACTAAATAAACTAATTATCGGATTAGGGTTATATTTTTTACTAAAATATATTTTTTATGAGTAATAAAAAAATATAAAATTAAATAAGTTATATTTTTTATGTGATTGTAAATATAATAAGTTATATTTTTTATTTAGTTTAGACAATAAAAAATATAAGCATGTTTATATTTATTTTGATTTTTACTCAGTTAGACCTCTCAATTCTCATGTCCTTTTTGTTAGCAACTTATTATCTTCATTCCCTAATTTGTACCTATTTTTAATTTATTACTTTTTGATTGATCCGTTCTCTTATCCTTGTAAGTGAATTCAGCTCTCGGGAATTTGGAGTCATGCCAAAGGAACTCCGACTCTCAACAATTGAAAGAACGGGGAGTGCGTCCATTAGTTCAGATTGGGTATGTTGGTCTAATTTTTCCCCTTTGTCGTTTATTTTTCCTGATTTGGAATTTTAGATATCGGTCAAGTTGAATTTGGGTGTATGAACTTCTGGAATTATCAGTTTGCATTTATCCCTCTTTGTAACTCCCTTCTTCAAATTAAAATCACAATGTCTGTCAATCCATTCTCTGATGGTTACAGTTGTTATTTCTTTCTTCGTTTTTTTAATAATATCCAGCTTTGATAATTTTGTTTTGGGCTTTGTTTAGGCTTGATTTTGCCTTCTTCAAGCTGCCACTTCTGTTGATTTCTGATTTTCTTTTCTTTGGTGCTGTTTGATTCTCACTGATAGCAATAATTCTTCATCATTATGTATTTTTTTAGTGCGGTTTATTGGTTTTACATGTTCTTTAGTTTGTAATATTTAGAATTTTTTTTAGCTCAACAATTGGAGCCTAAGCTATCTATTTATAGCTTGTATAGGTCTATTAACAAGTATAATTCAACTTCTCAATGTATCTATCAATTTTTTATATCTAAGACTTTTTTTTCTGAATAATTAATACCTAATTTCCTTTTCACCATGAAACATTCAGTCATGTCCTAATATATAGGAAGGACTTGAACCGAGTTCACTTAAGTAAGTCGGTAGAGAAAATAATTTTTTAATGTTGAAGATTATATTATTATGGGTTATCATCAAAGCATTATATGATAAATTACCCAGCCGGTATTAATATGTATTTGGTAAAAAGGTAAACATATATCTTCTTTTTAGCCTATTTTCTTCAAACTCTCTACAATGCAGGTTGGTTTGAAGCTTGTTTTTAGTCTAAAAAGTGTATTGTTCAGACTCTCTAGAATGCAGGTCGGTTTGAAGCTTCTTTTTAGCCCAGTTTCTTCAAAAATTGTTCTTCAAACAACATGGTAAGTCTAGTTACCTCTTGAAATTTCCTTCAATCCACTCCCCTACAGAATGGAAACTCTTGAAGTGGGCTAAAGAAAGTTCATAGGCAAATATGTAATATGTGAGGTTGTTTGTGGGATTCTAAGTGAATACAACGATTAGGAAGTTGTATCTTGCAAGCATGAGACTTGGTGGTGGTTGAATAATTAATACCTAATTTCCTTTTCAATATGAAAAATTAATGGATGGCTAAATTTGTATTATGGAGATGGATCTTGACAAATCTTTTGACCTACTTAAATTACTATGATTTGCCAATTTTTCATTTTTTTTAATGTTAGATGTGTGAGTGTTATTGATTATTTTTACTGAATTTGGGTTCTTTTTTTTTTGTTCTTCAATTTAAGGAATGTGGATCTTTACCTTTCATCAAAATATTGACCAGAGGAACTGCCATATGGTAGTTTGGGTAAGGGACTTTATTTCTACTTTATTTCTAGGATAAAGAAATTATAAAGAGCTGAAGATGTCACTCGTTTAGAAAAAGTAAGAAATAATTATTTATCCCTTTTATTATACTTTTTAGAATCTTTCTGCCTTTGCTGAATTTGAAGTTTTATGTCAACAAATGGAGTTACTCAAATATTCCCTACCATTAATTTGGGAGTTGCTCCTGGTAAGAAATAAAATTAGTGAAATTATAGTATGTAGTTCCATTTTTCTTAAACAATCCATGTTCATTTTCCAAAGACTTTAAGCTTTTTTATGAGAATTCAATGTTATTAGGAAGTTCTCGTTTGCTATATATTTGTGTACTATTGTTACATTTATCTGTTTTTTCCCTGACTTTTCATGAGGCTTCAAAGCTATAATATAGTAAACTATGATATGTCAACTAAGGAGTTTATTTGGCTACATAATTACTTGTCTCAAGAAATTTATATGTGCTTAGCTACTAAGCAGTTTGCTATCAAAATAGATGATAAGATATTCTTAAATGACATTTTTAGGCAGGTTCTGTTTGATATACTAAATTCTTTTACACTAATTACAGCTTCCAGTGACAAACTAATTATCAGGTTAAAGATAAAAGAAAAGAATTAATGGCTAAGGAATGTTGTAGGAGTGTTTATTTAGTGAATGACTTTGTTTTTTTTTTGGTAAGGGGTGAATGACTTTGTTAGGAGTACATATTTCTTTTGTTTTACGTAATTATTACTCATGTGTTTACATAGTCTACATTTTATCTCCTCTTATTCTTCGCCATCACAGCATGCATGTCCATTTGCTTAGGTTTGTTCATGCGCTTTCTTTATATATGTTGAATTTAACTTTTTTTTGGTCCACGGTGGTTTTCTTTTTTCGATTGATTAGTTTGAATTTCTCAGAAATGGTTGTTGTCTCGGCTTGAATTTGTGGCTGACATTTGATTTGATGATTGTTTTAAATGCTCTTGTCTTAAGTGCATTGAATGTGTTCTTCACCGGAATAATAGGTAACCTTTTTGCCGGGCAATGAGTTGTCCTTCTCTCAACGGTTATGATTTCAACTCTGACTCTAATAAAGTTAGTCTATATACTCTTTTGGGATTTCCATTTATGGACAAAGGATAGTAAAATAGGTTATCAACAACGGGAAGAGAGGAATCGAAGGAGATAAACTGGATCTGAATCCATGGCAGAGGATTTGTCAGGAAAAGAAGATCCAACAAGGCATGATGTTTTTTTCTGTCAAAACTCTGGAATTCCCAACAAATAAACTAAAGGAAGTCATCTAATTTAGGAAGAAGAGAGTGACAAAATATGAAGAAACTCCTAAATGACACAACTATAAAAATTCAAAACAAAAGCTACAAAAAAGAAAGTAAGAAACCAAAATAATCTCAGCAAGCACAAGATATTTTATCAAGCATTTCAAACGGATGAATAAAAACCTACACCTTGTGTCAATAGATAGGAAACCACTATCAATGGCAAGATAAGAATTTCACACTCATGAATAAGAAAGACAAGTTGATTGACACACATGTGACAGGCAGGGGACAAATAATTGTAATTAACAAATAATTGTAATATAAGATTAGAGAATAATACAGAAATAAAAAATAATTATAATTAAGAGTGTTGTTTATCTATGCAGGAAGAGAAATATGAAAGGGGATGCAGGACATATAACTCACCAGCCTAGCTCGCAATGTGCAAATTTTAATAGCGGGTTGAATCAATTCCCAGTAAACTGAATTCCACATTGACTCTATGTGTTTGATCTCATTCTTTAGCTCCTGTAATTATTCACCGTCAATAATCAACAAAGAAACAAGAAGCAGACAAAATTTTCAACATGAGTAAAATATTAGCAGCTTGCACTTACAGAGAACATTTTCTCAGTAACATGTTTCCTCGTTAATTTTCTGTTACCATGTGCTAGCAAGGAGTTTATCTGGAGAAAAAATAATAATAATAAAGTCATTGATTCTGTTGTGGACATTAATTCGTACCCTAGCATGGTGTGGGCATAGAACTAAATGAAACAGAAGTAGGAGATAAATGGAAAGAAAGGAAACGTAAGACAAAGAGCACACCTCTATATATAAATTAAAGGCCTCAACATAGAACTTCTGTTTTAAGTAACATGATTTTCTCAGTTTTTGAATGGCATAGGCATTTTTTAGCTGTAACATACGAGAAATAGCATCAGCTGAAGATAGTATTTTTGCAAGAGGAAAATAATACAACCAGCAAGACTTCATTTATTCATGAATAGATTCCTTCAATCTAGTGAATGAAAACAACAAAGTAAAAGAATTAAGAATTAGCTTATAAACAAATGATGATTGGGAAAATCAGAATAAGCAAGTTATGATATTCTACCTCTAGTACAATGTCCTACTTGGTTCTGCACCATCCACTCCCGGTGAACCATCTAGCACACCGAACAAAAGGTATTACACCAAAGAGCGATAAGAATAAACATAAAAACAAATGATGGTTGGAAGCAAACTATCTATTCAGATAACATGTCACCTTCCAAAAAGGAATTGTTTCACGAGGTGCGTAGGGCATATAGACAATTTCAGGGCTCAACATAGACACTTGCATGGAACCCTGCAGTTGTAATTAAATGAAAATATTATTTTATTGGAATAAAAAACATTAGACAATACCAGGATGAAACATGAGCATCCAAGGCCTTGAAGAAATAATGCTATAAAATAACAAAACTTAATCTAGGCTCTTTCTATATCTTGAGATCAAACTTTAGGCATGTAGTAAGGGTGCACAGATCCACTTTACACAGAAGGGAGTAGCTAGCAACACTGACATTCATATCTCAAAAGGAAATAAGGACATATTAATTAAAATGATTGGTGCCATGCCATTTTTCATTTTTGAGTAAGTGCTTTGACTTGTGTAGTAGCTGACCTAGTTTGACATATAAAGACTGCTAACTGAGATTCCTAAAAAGCAATTGGAGACAACAAGCCACATAGTTCAATACATTTGAAATAGAACTGCATGGATGGATAAGGTCACATACAACACAATGCCCTACAAGTCTCTCACCATGGTTGTACACATGACTTTCATACTATCATGCAGTGAAAGAGTGTTCTGCCTATTTTACAAGAAAGACGAAATACCCACTTGACTGAATTGTGATCATAGTATGATTACATAATGATCAATTAATAAAAAAACATTTTTATTTACCAAAACAAACTCTTTGTAAAGACTAAATATATATTTTATATATATTATATTATTATTTTAATTAAAAATGTTACTATTTATTTCAATTTGTAAAAGCGGCGAAAAATCGTCCTCGAGCACGAGTTCAAAATTTAAAATCATTCCGGCATCATTTTAAATTAGGATTTTGAGGGATTTAATTCCGCCTTCGAGCTCCGAGTTTTGATAAAATTAATTTAATTCGTTTAACTTGAAGTTAGTAACTGATATTTTATTTTAGTCGGGTTTCGATCGGGCGAGCGGGTTTCGAGATATTTTCTCGGGCATTCAAAATATCTTGTGGGGACCAATTCTATTTTAATCATTTTCCTTTTTATTTCTCTCTCTCTCTCTCGCGGCGGTCCCCTGCCTCAACTCACAATATGCAATTCATGAATTTTGTCACCTTCCTCCTGCCCAACAGACACAACTCTCACAAATACACCAGCTCTTGATTCTCATCTCCTCTCTGCCTTATCCTCTTCTCTCCATTTCTTTGTTTTCTTTCACCCTTCCACACACAAAATCTCAAACCACCACAACTCCACCTTGGCTACCACCACATCCCCTCCTCTCTATGATTCACCGCCTCCAAGCACACCCAAAACCTCCCCCATTCCTCCTCCTCGGGTGGCCTACAACCGTCGTCGAAGTCTCCTCCTCGCTCCTCGGTTCCGAAGGACAATCCGAGCACCACAGCCCCTCTTTCGCCTCGTCACTTTTGTTCCAGCAAGCCACCTACAGCTCCTTCCATGTTTGACGAATGAAGAAGAAGGAGGAGAAGCTCTTCGGAGCTACAGCGCCGCCACCAGTTCTCCGCTCCCCTGTTTCCGTTCAAGCAAGGTCGGGCCTCCTTTCTTCCTCCTTTCATTTCGAACCTGAGTAAAGGTCCACCTTTATAACGTTTCTCTTCGATCTAGGCCATTTCCAGCGTGGATCCACCTCCGGCGAACCCAAATCGAGCCTGACAATGTTTCCCGGTGAGAGACTCGAGCCCTTTCCGGTGAGCTTCTTCTTCCTTTGTTTTGGTTCGTTTCGAGCCGTTTTGGGTTGTCTGAGGTCGGGCTAGGTCCGTGAGGGTGGTCGGGTGAGGAGTCGCCGGCAAGGAGCTCCTCCCCCTCTCCTTCTTCCTCCATTTTCCGTCGGCGAACAGGGCTTCGTTCTCCTTCGGGGAAGAAGATGAGTTCTCTCCTGGTTGGGCCTTACCCGGATTTATGAAACGGGTTATATCATTATCAGATTGGGTTGGTTAAATGGGAAGGGGATCCGGGTTTGTTTTTAAACAAATTGGGTTGAGGTTTTGGATCCGAAATGGGTTGGGGTTTGGGCCAGCTGAGGTTACTTTATTTTGTTCCTTATGTTTGTTACCTATTTTACATATAGGTCATATATTATAGGATGACTTTTATTAATTTATTTTATTTTTATTATGATTATTATTATTATAATATTGCGACTTTGTGATTACATATTTTCTGAAAATTGTATCTATTATAAAAGTAATTGGAAATAATATTATTTGGGATAAGTATTGTGTGACGATTTAAATATATGATTTTGGGACCTTTAAAATGAATTATTAATAAAGATAGGCGATGTTTATGTTTATTAGATTTCTTGATGATAAATTATTTAAAGGAGATTTTTTAAGTTTTAGAAATGTCCTTTAAAAGAAATGATATTTGAAAACCATCATGCCGGAATTATTTTAAGTGGTATAAATTTGTAAGTTGACTAAGAGTTAATGTTTTATATATAAGGTTTGAGAAGATGGATTTAATTTGAAATTTAAAATGCCGGAATCATTTCTATAATGTGATTTTGAGGGATTGGTTTTAAGGCCTAAGTGTTTAATGTCGGGATTTGGATAAGCGATTTTAAAAAGAATTGTTGATTTTCTAAGTGGAGTTCTTTGAGAGATTGTTTTGAAAATGAGATGATGAGATGAGATGAACATGAAATGATATTTGAATTATGATGAGATAAGATGGAATAATCTGAAATGAGATATGAGAAGTATGGATGATAGTTAGGGGCGCCTTGTGTGAATTAGATAGACTTATGCATTTGTATGTTATTAGGTGATTGTGATATGTTGGACATTGCTTACTATTGGATGGTTCATTACTTGGATTCTGCTTCTGCCCTGTTTCTCTGCTGTTTGGCTTATTCAGGTAAGTTCCTTTATGGGCTTACTCAGATTCGAAAGAGATTACCTACTTGTGAATATATGACATACTAGGTGTTGCATAAGCATTAAAGCATGTCATGTAGTATCATGTTGTTCGCTGCGGGGTAGGGGTATGTAGGAGATTCAAATAATTCAAATAATGCACAACTAGACTAACTCCCTGTCCCAAACAAATAATACAAGAATCCCCTCCCTTGTAGTAGTAGGGTAATTCAGGATCGAATCCACGGGGAGGTATGTCAGCGCTTCCCTTGTTGTACACACGATCAAAGCTTTCGACCTCATAAGACACTCGATATCAAGTAATCTGGTCGATATCGACCTCAATTCTGGTCGATTTCCTAGCGCAGTTCCTGCAGAAGACAAAAGCAGCAAAGTCGACGTCGAGCAGAGACCTCGATATCGACGTTAGACCTCGATATCGACCCTTACAGTCGATTTCGACGCTTGTCACAGAAACTGTTTTCGTAACCAATTCGTCGGAAAAGAGTCCGAAGAAAATAGAATGGGAAAGGAGGATGATCAGAAACAAAACTTGAACTTTTATGTTGAATTTAATGAATTAAAAAGCTTCCAAAGTCGGGGTTTCATGCCACAACGATAACAATGCAAGTTTTATGCTAAAGTTATGAAATTTAATGCCTTTCCGTCAAATAACTTTCGCTATCAACACTTAGGTGATTAGAGGCTCTCGCATAATTCCTAAGAGTTACTATCCAATTCATAAGCAATTCAAGTTCACAATATGAGTGGCTTTCGCTTCAATAATGCAAATAATGAATCTCCCTAACTTTCGCAAAGGATCATGCATGGGGTAGAAGACGGAATCGCATAAAAGTCATACCTTTGATGCACTTACCTCACATTGCTATCGTCGGGCTCACCCCGACCCTAGAAGTGGGTTGACTACTCACTCCTCATCATGCACATCATCATCATTGTTGTTGAAAGAAAGCTACTTTGAATTAAAACTTTGAAAGAAAGTACAACCGAACAAGCCACTCCGCTCTCGCTTTACAACTTCACTCAGCCTTCTCTCTCTCACTACTAATTCTCTGCGTGTTTATGTAAATGGTATGTTATTGGATGCTAACTTGAATCTGAAATCTAATGCCAAAACTCAGCCCTATTGGCTTCTATTTATAGATGTCGATAAAGGCTCGAAACCTTATCTTTATTCTCTAAGATAAACTAAAATAAAAGTAAAAACTAAAACTAAAACTCTATGGTGAAATCAGCCTCCTCATGATAGATCTGGTGTTGAAGATAAGAAATCTCGACTTTTGGATAGACGTGCAAGCTTTGGATAGTTTCTATCAAAAATCTGAGTCGGATTCCTCTGTTGGCATGGTCGATATCGACCCTAAACATCGATATCGACCCCTTCAAAACTTTATCTCGAGCTCTCCTTCTCCTACTTGAACTGGCACTCGACTTCTATCATTTAGCTCGATATGGCACATCGATATCGACCTCCAGACGTCGATATCGACCTCTTTGTGTCGAGGTGCTATGTTTCATTTCCTGCTCGATTCATATGTCTCTGAAGCACTCGATGTCGAGGTCCCCAGTCGATTTCGACCTCTTCAGAAGACTTCGAGTTCTTTTTCCGCTCTTCCAAATCCGTCCATTTTTATCATGTTTTCTGCGAAATCACATAGAAACTCGTGCAAACCCATATATTTGACATTTAAGCGTAAACTACACTATTCCCATGTTTTCCCATTAATATGCATGCAAAAGACAATAAAATGGACTTTTATGTGCATAGAAAATATGGCAATTTGCGCGCACATCAAACACCCCATACTTAAGCTTGCTTGTCCCCAAGCAATACCTTTAATGGTCATTCAGGGGAAGAAAGTACACCTTCAACATCATAAATTCATTTTCATATGTCCCTACAATCAATTTCCATCCTCGATAAGGTACTTATGTCAACCAAGTCCATGCCTGTGTATAAAAGCAATTTCATACTCATAAAGGAGGTAATATGCAAAAACAATTTTAGCGACATAGCATTATTAATCAAGAGGACTTTTGCAAGCTTGTGAGAAGTAGATTGGTAAAAGGCTAAAGGTGGGCTAATATTTGGCCATGTGGTGTTAAACCCGGGGAATCATACTTTCTTTCCAAAACATTTCATATTCCTTCTTCATAATGTCTCACCTTTCACCCATCGCTCAATGCTTTTATTTAATATAATGTTTTTTCCTCTCTAACCTTAGCACTACCTTCTCGCGAGTCGCAAACATGGGTGTCATTAATGGCCCCGGATACTTAGTACTTTGGACTCCTCACCTTGTGTCCCATCTCGCTGAACTAACATCTCAACGAGCAGGGTCGACCTACATTTATCTCTTGAGGTGATCGGATTTTTTCTCACTCATTAAATTTTCCATAATTCATAATTCTTTTTTCATTCCTGCCAACAACTTCATAATAATGCACAACTCCATATAACTCCAAAGATGACATCCATTTTTGAACTTTGTCCCCGGATAGGGTATAAGGTATAAAATGGGCAATATGTGTATATGTGGAGCAATAATGATCATGATAAGGCTCATATATGGCTTTGTGACTTTTGCAAATATGCATAGGTAAGGCTAGAATATGAACTTGTATAAGTATGGAAATTTCATAAAAAGTCCTCCATCATCTTATCATGCATATATCAAAAGCAACTTCAAATTTTCATCTCTTTTTTTTTTCTTCTTTTTGCACTTCATTGGGACTTCCCTTAACTAGGCAATCTCATGTTATATCTCTAATGAATCTAATTTGGCATCATAGAGCTCTCTTTTTTATACTTCCATGACTCTTTTCAAATTTTCAAAAATTTTTGATGGGGGTCATTTTTTTTTTCGAAATAAAAACTAAATATGCATTAAAATAAATATGCAAATCTAAACTATGTATGAATATGCAAGTAAGCCTTTCCCCCACCCCATACTTAAAATTTACAGTGTCCTCACTGTATTTGAACTAGGGTTAAGAAGAAAACTTACTAAACCATCACAAAATTTTAGGAGTCGAAGAAGGCAGCAGGCAGGGTCGATATCGACCCTTAACATCGATATCGATGTTCACATCGATTTCTGCCCAGGTTTCAGGGTGATCCGGCCTCGATCACAAACCCATCTATGTCGACCTTGAGGTCGATGTCGATGTTAGACATCTATTTCGATGCCCTTCCTATGTGATTTTCTCTTTCCTACAACTTGTTAAAACCAAAACCAAGACAAAATATGTACAACAATAAAGTGTCTAAAACCAAAAAACTGTCCAAAATCAAAACTAAGTCCTTGTTACAGCTCTATATTTTTAAGTCGCTAGGCCGACTTCTCCTTTGCGCTTCTCAAGGCGGCATCTGCAGAGCCCATGTGGCTTGGGTCTCAAATATGACTCCTTTCTTGTCACGTAGCTGCATTCCGCCAGGATTGATTTGATTCACCATGAATGGTCCTAAATTCTTATCCTTGAATCTTGAAAGGAAGCAATGGTCCTTAGATTTGGCAACATAGACCTTATCTCCTATCTCATATTGGCTCGAATCATCATCGGATACCCTACATAAGCGCACATGCCAAGGCACACCTCTTCCAAATAATGATAAATCCTTAATTGAAATGGAACAACAGGAATCCATACCTTGACTTACCTTTTTCTCTATCTGTGGCTCAGGTCGATGTCGATGTTCAGAGGTCGATATCGACCTCTGTTGTACTCCTGGAGGATCAGTCGATTTGGAGAGTTTCGGCTCGATATGATCAGGTCGATTTCGACCCTCAGAGATCGATATCGAGGTCTCCTTTCCTCCCTTCTTAGCGCTGATGATGGTCGATTTCGATAGGGCATGGTCGTTATCGACCCTTGACCCCGATTTTGATGTTTCCTCTTCTACTCCGTCGACCCCATACTTATGACCTGGCATACAATCTTCAATAATTTTAGTCGATATCGACTTACCTGGGTCGATTTCGATGTTCTGTTGGGCTCCTTTGTTTAAGATTGCCAAAACTTCCTCCACTTGGGCTTCTATGGCCCTCTGCTCAAGCTCCTCCGGTGTCATACTTCTTACCTTTGCCTCTCCACATGCAATGTAGACACCATTAATGGTTTTTATCTCCATTGGCCCTTGATTTTTCATCGTCTTGTTGAAGGCATACTCTATCACCTCGTCACTAATTGTGAATGAGAGCAATCCTTTCTTCACGCCAATGTTGGCGTCGACGGTAGCTAGGAATGGCCTACCTAAAATAATTGGACAAGCAGGGTCCTCCGCTATATCAACAACTAGGAAATCAGCAGGGACAAAGAATTTACCTACTTGTACTGGCACATCCGTCACTATCCCAGTTGGACTCACTACCGTATTGTTAGCCATGTACAATCTTGCATCCACGGGCTCCAGAGGACCTATCTTTACCTTGTGCCATATAGTTAGTGGCATCATGCTAACGCTAGCGCCCAAGTCAACTAAAGCAATGAATTTGAATTGACCTAGAACTATAGCGATAGAAAACTTACCTGGGTCCGCCCGCTTTTGTGGTAGCTCTAACCTGTTGCACTCCTCTGCGATCTCAGAGAGCGATCGCTTCTTACCCAAGATGTCCTTAAGGAACCTTACATAAGATGGCATCTCGTGAAGTGCCTCTGTGAATGGTATAGAGACATTAAGTCCTTGGAGCATCTTCACGAACCGTTGGAACTTCTTTTCCGATGGGTCCTTACTCACCTTTCTAGATGGGAATGGCAACACCTTCTTCCTTCCCGTGGCTGCAGTGAGGTCGACATCGACATCAGTAGGGTCGATATCGATTGGAGGAGTCGATTTCTGTGGTGACGCAGCATCAGGGTCGACATCGACAGGAAGGTCGATTTCGACGTCACCTTGGTCGATATCGATAGGGGGTCGATATCGACGTCTGTTCTGGCTCCTTTTCCTCCGCTTTTTGCTCGGGCATTTGTAATTGACGCCCACTCCTTAGGTTCACCACCGCAATATGACCAGTGGTTTTGCCCTTTTGGTTGGGCACAGTGGATCCAGGGAATGATCCTGACGCTTTGGGTATTGCTTCCGCCAATTGCCTCATTTGAGTCTCCATGCTGCATTTCCAAACGTCGATCTCCCCAAGTCTAGAATTGATGCCCTGCAGCTGAGTATGGACGGAGTTGTTGGCTTGTTTGAACTCAGCGTGATTCCTCCGCATCTCATCAAGAATGATTTGCAGGTCATCTTTCCTTATTTCCCGCTCAGGGTGCCCTGGTGCCCTATATGGTGGGGGATCTCTTTGTTGATAGAACCTTTGATCACCCCAATATTGTTGACTGCCCCCTCCTCATGTTGTTCCGCCATGGATACTTGCTCAGTATGTGGACATGCATTAGTGTTATGCCTTGTTGATCCACACTCCTAACAAGTTTGATTGTTGCTCAGGAACCTGACTTGCTTTTAAAGGCGGCGTGTTTGAACATTATGGAATTGTTGCCGCACATCAGGATCTATCTCCCTTGGAGGCTCATATAGTGGCATTGATGGGGCAGGCCTTGCGTCATAGGCCACAGCAGCCCCATAAGTATTGTCAAAGTTCACAAGCCTCTCAATGGTCTCCCATGCCTCCGTTGGTGTAAGCTCAATGTACCGATAGAAGGTATATGAATTTATCCTCTTCTTATTCGGTGCATCAAGGGCGTTGTAAAAGATCTCCTGGATGACATATGGAAGTTGCGCATGCGTCGGGCATGATCTTAGCAAGTCCTTAAATTGCTCCCACGCCTGTGCTAGAGTTTCACCTGACTTTTCTTTGAAAGTTGTGATCCTTTGTCGCAGCATCGCCGGTTTAGAAGGTGGGAAGAATTTATTCAAGAATGCATGTTTCACCTCCGCCCATGTCCTGAGCGAGCGTGGAGCCAAACTTTCAAGCCACTATAATGCCTTCCCTGCCAAAGACCATCGAAAAGATTTTAATCGTACATACTCTAAATTCACTCCATCAGCAACTGTTTCACATAAGTCCATAAAAGTAGAGATGTGTTGCAGGGGGCATTCATTGGGTCTTCCTTCAAAAGTATTTCTTTTTATCTCAGATAGGAAGTTAATTTTTATTTCATAGTTGGAGTGAGGAATTAAAATAGCGGATTCAGGAACATGAAGCGGCGGATGCATGTATTGCATCGCCGTCTGTGGATACTGATTTAGCCGCTCTTGAGCTTCTCTGCGTGCATCCTCCTCCCTATTAGCACGGGCTCGCTCTGCAGCAGCAGCGGCCCATTCAGCAGCGATTATAGCATTGTGGTCCTCGATTTCCTTCCTAAACCGCTCTATGGTTTCCGGCTGCATTTCGTTGTCATTCATGATGCGAATTGCTTTGTTACGAAGATGGTAGAAACTTTCAGGCTCGTTGATTGGTTCCAGGATAGGTCCGCGATCAGAACGTCACATAAACTAGCAAAATATGCTCAAAAGATCGTGGTTAACTTAGGTGGCGATTGATTGCCTCCCCGATAATGGCGCCAATTTGTTCGCTGCGGGGTAGGGGTATGTAGGAGCTTCAAATAATTCAAATAATGCACAACTACGCTAACTCCATGTCCCAAACAAATAATACAAGAATCCCCTCCCTTGTAGTAGTAGGGTAATTCAGGATCGAATCCACGAGGAGGTATGTCAGCGCTTCCCTTGTTGTACTCACGATTAAAGCTTTCGACCTCAGAAGACACTCGATATCGAGTAATCTGGTCGATATCGACATCAGTTCTGGTCGATTTCCTAGCGCAGTTCCTGCAGAAGACAAAAGCAGCAAAGTCGACGTCGAGCAGAGACCTCGATATCGATGTTAGACCTCGATATCGACCCTTACAGTCGATTTCGACGCTTGTCACAGAAACTATTTTCGTAACCAATTTGTCGGAAAAGAGTCCGAAGAAAATAGAATGGGAAAGGAGGATGATCAGAAATAAAACTTGAACTTTTATGTTGAATTTAATGAATTAAAAAGCTTCCAAAGTTGGGGTTTCATGCCACAACGATAACAATGCAAGTTTTATGCTAAAGTTATGAAATTTAATGCCTTTCCGTCAAATAACTTTCGCTATCAACACTTAGGTGATTAGAGGCTCTCGCATAATTCCTAAGAGTTACTATCCAATTCATGAGCAATTCAAGTTCACAATATTAGTGGCTTTCGCTTCAATAATGCAAATAATGAACCTCCCTAACTTTCGCAAAGGATCATGCATGGGGTAGAAGATGGAATCGCATAAAAGTCATACCTTTGATGCACTTACCTCACATTGCTATCGTCGGGCTCACCCCGACCCTAGAAGTGGGTTGACTACTCGCTCCTCATCATGCACATCATCATCATTGTTGTTGAAAGAAAGCTAATTTGAATCAAAACTTCGAAAGAAAGTACAACCAAACAAGCCACTCCGCTCTCGCTTTACAACTTCACTCGGCCTTCTCTCTCTCTCTCTACTAATTCTCTGCGTGTCTATGTAAATTGTATGTTATTGGATGCTAATTTGAATCTGAAATATAATGCCTAAACTCAGCCCTATTGGCTTGTATTTATAGATGTCGATAAAGGCTCAAAACCTTATCTTTATTCTCTAAGATAAACTAAAATAAAAGTAAAAACTAAAACTCTATGGTGAAATCAGCCTCCTCATGATAGATCTGGTGTTGAAGATAAGAAATCTCGACTTTTGGATAGACGTGCAAGCTTTGGATAGATTTCTATCAAAAATCTGAGTCGGATTCCTCTGTTGGCATGGTCGATATCGACCCTAAACATCAATACCGACCCCTTCAAAACTTTATCTCGAGCTCTCCTTCTCCTACTCGAACTGGCACTCGACTTCTATCATTTAGCTCGATATGGCACATCGATATGGACCTCCAGACGTCGATATCGACCTCTTTGTGCCGATGTGCTATATTTCATTCCTGCTCGATTCATATGTCTCTGATGCACTCGATGTCGAGGTCCCCAGTCGATTTCGACCTCTTCAGAAGACTTCGAGTTCTTTTTCCGCTCTTCCAAATCCGTCCATTTTTTTCCTGTTTTCTGCGAAATCACATAGAAACTCGTGCAAACCCATATATTTGACATTTAAGCATAAACTACACTATTCCCATGTTTTCCCATTAATATACATGCAAAAGACAATAAAATGGACTTTTATGTGCATAGAAAATATGGCAATTTGCGCGCACATCACATGCTAGGATTGCACTTGTAATTGAGCGTTCTATTTCTTTATGCGTATGTAACAGAACGGTCATTATCTGTGATAGTCCTAGAGTCTCTGTTAGGGTCATAGGGTAGCCCAGCCCCATCGGGTGCCCTGAGTCTTTCGAGTCGATATGAGCATGATATGATAGCCCAGCACCATCGGGCAAGATATGAGATGATATGATATGATATGATATGATGATGCCGTGGTGAGTGCACTACCATGAGGATATTGCTATGCTATAGCACCGAACTGGCTAGTCTCTGCACTAACAGGAAGGGGTGTAGAGGTAGGAGAGGGATATGCCACTTGGCATTCTTTAGGCGCCTTTACAGTTCTTTTTCGCATATTGTAATTTAGGATCATGTTAGTGTGATTTAATTTCCATATCTGCATCATCTTTATTATTAGCGTATTTGTATGTTCTCTTGCGTGACAGGGTGTGTTGGGGCCTTGGTCTGATCCCGCTCGCACCACTTGTTTTTAGGTATGATTTCTCCCTGTCTCTATGGCGTGGGAAAGTCCCCCGGGCGATTGCAAAGAAATCTGTCTAACCCTGCTAATTTGGCTATATGACTTTAGAATTTATGTTTTGGTTTTGACCCAGCTCTACCGTGGCTTTTGTATCTAAACCATACTTCCGCTTTACTTTCGTTTAAATTGAATTTCTGAGACTTCGACTGATTAGAGATTTGAAACCTCGACCCGTACCTGAATTGCAACATCTGAATGAAGGTATCCGACCTTCGAAATGTATCTAGGATATTTATATCCGGGCCATTACAAAGTTGGTATCAGAGCGAGGTTGTGCAATTCGGGTACGCAAGGGTCGACTATATGTTTTGGAAAACCGCCCATGAATTTCAAGAGATTTGAAAGTGTTTTAAAGGGGCAAAATGAACTTAATATGCCTAACTCAATTGGACTACATGTGAACTTGGCTTATGATAAAAGAGGAGAACCAACTAATAAGGGATCGAGAGGGTAGAAAAGGCGCTAGACCATCCCTATGGATGTAGTTGGGAAAGGGTAGGCGAAATATTAGCTTGTTCTTTACAGATGGGTCGGGAAGACTCCAAGGAGGTCGTTATATGTGGCATTGACTGATTCTATGTTGAGTGCTTGATATGCTAAAGATTTGATTGTTATGCTTTAACTATTGAATGAAAATTGAATGATTTGTGCAAACGGGATAGCGGGAGTACTCTTCTTATATGGTCAAACCTAGCTTATGTGAGACAGCCCTTCCCCTATGTTAGCCCCTTGACGGTTCTATCGAGTCTCTCTCGGATGTCAGTGTCTTCCACGGGGAATTTGGTTGGTAAACACATTGTGTCGGGAATCAAGATTGAATATAAGGGTTGTCCGAGAGAGTATTAGAAGACGGTCCTTGATGTAATTCCGAGCTAGAGAGTGAGATGTATACGGGGCTGTCCTTATCAATTCTTATGACGATCCATCAGTGTCCTCGTGTCACGAAAAGTCGTATCCGGGTCCCACGGGGAAGATGAGTGATGAGTTGGTTAGAAAGAGTCAGTGGTTGCCCTTATGGACCTCGATCGGGTTATCTTGATTGCTCTGTCCATGATTGTGTGATTCTATATACACTACTCCTTGACCTACAGTTTGATCCTTAGTTTGAAACTGTGCCTACATGTTTGATGTTCATGATGACCATTGTGTGAGTCCGAGTTACATATGTTACGCCCTATCATCCCGACATGATCTACTTAGTATATTGCATTGTCATACTAGGGCACGAATGTATATGTCATATGCCAGGATGTTGTATAATTGATGTCCTCCCTGTGATTAGGTTCATGATAGTGTGATCGTTCAGTTCTAGTATCATGATAGGGTGAGTCCCTTACTTGATGGATACGAGTTATAATTTGGTGCCAACATGCCTTATATGCTATGTAATTCTCAGTACATATTATGATTATGATCTTAATGTGAATTCGTGGTTGTATGTGTTCGCTGAAGGGGCGGGGAGTATATGTAATAGGAGAATAAAATAAAGCACAACTAGACTATCTCCCTGTCCCAAACAAATAATACAAGAATCCCCTCCCTTGTAGTAGTAGGGTAATTCAGGATCGAATCCACGAGGAGGTATGTCAGCGCTTCCTTTGTTGTACTCACGATCAAGGCTTTCGACCTCAGCAGACACTCGATATCGAGTATACAGGTCGATATCGACCTCAATTTCGGTCGATTTCCTAGGGCAATTCCTGCAGAAGACAAAACAGCAAGTCGACGTTGAGCAGAGACCTCGATATCGATGTTAGACCTCGATATCGACCCTTATGGTCGATTTCGATGCTTGTCACAGAAACTGTTTTTGTAACCAATTTGTCGGAAAAGGATCCGAAGAAAATAGAATGGAGAAGGAAGATGAACATAAACAAAACTAAGACTTTTATGAAGAATTTAATTAATTAAAAGGCTTCCAAAGTCGTGGGTTTCATGCCACAATGATAACAATGCAAGTTTCATGCTAAAGATATGAGCTTTAATGTCTTTCCGTCAAATAACTTTCGTTATCACCACTTAGGTGATTAGAGGCTCTCGCATAATTCCTAAGAGTTACTATCCAATTCATGAGCAATTCAAGTTCGCAATATGAGTGGCTTTCGCTTCAATAATGCAAATAATGAATCTCCCTAACTTTCGCAAAGGATCATGCATGGGGTAGAAGACGGAATCGCATAAAAGTCATACCTTTGATGCACTTACCTCACATTGCTATCGCCGGGCTCATCCCGACCCTAGAAGTGGGTTGACTACTCGCTCCTCATCATGCACATCATTATCATTGTTATTGAAAGAAAGCTACTTTGAATTAAAACTCCGAAAGAAAGTACAACCGAACAAGCCACTCCACTCTCGCTTTACAACTCCACTCGGCCTCCTCTCTCTCTCTCTCTCTATTCTCTATTGCAACTGAAATTCTCTGCAAAAATTGGATACCTAAACTCAGCCCTATTGGCCTCTATTTATAGATGTCGATAAGGACTCGAAACCTTATCTTTATTCTCTAAGATAAATTATAACAAAGTAAAAGCTAAAACTCAATGGTGAAATCAGCCTCCTCATGATAGATCTGGTGTTGATGATAGGAAATCTCGACCTTTGGATATATATTGCAAGCATTGGATATAATTCTATCAAAATCGGAGTCGAATTCCTCCGCTGGCATGGTCGATATCGACCCTTAGACATCAATATCGAGGTCTCCAAAATCTTATCTCGAGCTTCTCCTTCTCCTACTCGAACTGGCACTCGACTTCTATAAATTTGGTCGATATGGAAGCCTCGATATCGACCTCAGACGTCGATATCGACCTCTTCTATGTCGATATGCTCTGTTTCCTTTTCTGCTCGATTCCTATGTCTCTGATGTACTCGATGTCGAGGTCTTCAGTCGATTTCGACCTCTTCAGAAGACTTCGAGTTCTTTTTCCGCTCTTCCGAATTCATCCATTTTTATCCTGTTTTCTGCGAAATCACATGGAAACTCGTGCAAACCCATATATTTGACATTTTAAGCATAAACTACATCATTCCCATGTTTTCCCATTAATGTGCATGCAAAAGACAATAAAATGGATTCATATATGCATAGAAAATATGGCAATTTGCGCGCACATCAAACACCCCATACTTAAGCTTGCTTGTCCCCAAGCAATACTTTTAATGGTCATTCAGGGGAAGAAAGTAAACCCTCAACATCATAGATTCATTTTTCATATGTCCCTACAATCAATTGCCATCCTCGAGAAGGTACTTATGTCAACCAAGTCCATGCCTGTGCATAAAAGCAATTTCATACTCATAAAGGAGGTAATATGCAAAAACTATTTTAGCGACATTGCACTAATAATCAAGAGGACTTTTTTTCAAGATTGTGAGAAGTGGATTGGTAAAAGGCTAAAGGTGGGCTAATATTTGGCCATGTGGTGTTAAATCCGGGGAAACATACTTTCTTTCCAAAATATTCCACATTCCTTCTTCATAATGTCTCACCTTTCACTCATCGTTCAATGCTTTTTTTCAATATAATGCTTTTACCTCTCTAACCTTAGCACTGCCTTCTCGCGAGTCGCAAACATGGGTGTCATGAATGGCCCCGGATACTTAGTACTTCGGACTCCTCACCTTTGTATCCCATCTTGCCAAACTATTATCTCAGCGAGCAGGGTCGACCCACCTTTATCTCCTAAGGTGATCGGATTTTTTCTCGCTCATTTAATTTTCCATATTGTATCATTCCTGCCAACAACTTTATAAATGCACAACTCCATATAACTCCAAAGATGACATCCATTCAAAAAACTTTGTCCCCGGCTAGGGTATAAGGTAAAAAATGGGCAATATGTGTATATGTGGAGCAATAATGATCATGATAAGTCTCATATATGGCTTTGTGAATATGCATAGGTAAGGCTAGGATATGAACTTTGCTTGTATGGAATTTTTATAAAAAGTCCTCCATCCCATCAAAAAACTTCATTAGGACTTCCCTTAACTAGGCAATCTCATGTTATATCTCTAATGAATCTAATTTTGCATCATAGAGCTCTTTTTTATACTTCCATGACTCTTTCTTTTCCAAAATTTTTTGATGGGGGTCATTTTTCTCATTTTTTTATGCATTAAAATAAATATGCAACTCTAAACTAAGTATGAATATACAAGTAAGCCTTTCCCCCACCCCATACTTAAAATTTACAGTGTCCTCACAAACCCTATCCATGTCAACCTTAGAGTCGATTTCGATGTCTGACATCGATTTCGATGCCTTTCTGTGTGTTTTTCTCTCTCGTGCAATTTGAAAACTAAACACAAAATATGCAAAACAATAAAGTGTCTAAAACCAAAACAAAAGCTGTCTAAAACCAAAACTAAGTCTTTGTTACAAGCTCTAGATTTTTAAGTCGCTAGGCCGACTTCTTCCTTTGCGCTTCTCAAGGTGGCATCTGTAGAGCCCATGTGGCTTGGGCCTCAAATATCACTCCTTTCTTGTCCCGCAGCTTCATTCCGCCGGGATTGATTTGATTCACCGTGAATGGACCTAAGTTCTTATCCTTGAATCTTGAAGGGAACCAATGGTCCTTAGAGTTGCCAACATAGACCTTGTCTCCTATCTCATATTGGCTTGAATCATCATCGGATACCCTACATAAGCGCACATGCCAAGGCACACCTCTTTCAAATAATGATAAGTCCTTAATTGTAATTGAACAAGAGGAATCCGTACCTTGACTTACCTTCTTCTCAGTCTGTGGCTCAGGTCGATGTTGATGTTCGGAGGTCGATATCGACCCCTGTTGTACACCTGGAGGATCAGTCGATTTGGGGAGTTTTGACTCGATATGATCAGGTCAATTTTGACCCTCAGAGGTCGATATCGATGTCTCCTTGCCTCCCTTCTCAACGCTGATGGTGGTCGATTTCGATAGGGCATGGTCGATATCGACCCTTGACCCCGATTTCGATGCTTCCTCTTTTCCTCCGTCGACCCCATACTTATGACCTGTCACAGAATCTTGAACATTAGTGGTCGATATCGACTTACCTGGGTCGATTTCGATGTTCTGTTGAGCTCCTTCGTTCAAGATTGCTTCAACTTCCTCTACTTGGGCTTCATTGATGGCTTTTATCTCCATTGGCCCTTGACTTTGCACCGTCTTGTTGAAGGAATACTCTATTACTTCATCACTAATTGTGAGTGAGAGCAATCCTTGCTAGGAATGGCCTACCTAAAATAATTGGACAAGCAGGGTCCTCCGCTATGTCAACAACTAGGAAATCAGCAGGGACAAAGAATTTACCTACTTGTACTGGCACATCCATCACTATCCCAGTTGGAATCACTACCGTATTGTTAGCCATGTACAATCTTGCATCCACGGGCTCCAGAGGACATATCTTTACCTTGTGCCAAATGGTTAGTGGCATCATGCTAACGCTAGCGCCCAAGTCAACTAAAGCATTAAATTTGAATTGACCTAGACCTATAGCGATAGAAAACTTACCTGGGTCCGCCCGCTTTTGTGGTAGCTCCAACCTTTTGCATTCCTCTGCGATCTCAGAGAGCGATCGCTTCTTACCTAAGATGTCCTTAAGGAACCTTACATAAGATGGCATCTCGTGAAGTGCCTCTGTGAATGGTATAGAGACATTAAGCCCTCGGAGCATCTTCACGAACCATTGGAACTTCTTTTCCGATGGGTCCTTAGTCACCTTTCTAGTTGGGAATGGCAACACCTTCTTCCTTCCTGCAGCTGCAGTGAGGTCGATATCGGTATCAGTAGGGTCGATATCGACTAGAGGAGTCGATTTCTGTGGTGACGCAGAATTAGGGTCGACATCGACAGGAGGGTCGACATCGATGTCACCTTGGTCGATATCGACAGGGGGGGTCGATATCGACGTCTGTTCTGGCTCCTTCTCCTCCGCTTTTTGCTCGGGCGTTTGTAATTGACGCCCACTCCTTAGGTTTACTGCCGCAATATGACCTGTGGTTTTGCCCTTTTGGTTGGGCACAGTGGATTCAGGGAGTGATCCGGACGCTTTGGGCATTGCTTCCGCCAATTGACTCATTTGAGTCTCCATGTTGCGCTTCCAAACGTCGATCTCCCCAAGTCTAGAATTGATGCCCTGCAGCTGAGTATGGACAGAGTTATTGGCTTGTTTGAACTCAGCGTGGTTCCTCCGCATCTCATCAAGGATGATTTGCAGGTCATCTTTCTTAGTCTCCCGCTCAGGGTGCCCTTGTGCCCTATATGTTAGGGGATCCCTTTGATAGAACCTTTGATCACCCCAATTTTGTTGATTGCCCCCTCCATAGGAGCCTCTCGTCCATTTGACCTCCTCATGTTGTTCCGCCATGGATACTTGCTTAGTATGTGGACAGGCACTGGCCTTATTGAACCACACTCCTGACAAGGTTGATTGCTGCTTAGGAACCTTACTTGCTTTTGAAGGCGGCGTGTTTGATCGTTATGGAATTGTTGCCGTACTTCAGGATCTATCTCCCTTGGAGGCTCATATAGTGGCATAGATGGGGCAGGCCTCGATCATAGGCCGCAGCAGCCCCATAGGTGTTGTCAAAGTTCACAAGCCTCTCAATGGTCTCCCATGCCTCCGTTGGTGTAAGCTCAATGTACCGATAGGAGGTATATGAATTGATCCTCTCCTTATTCGGCGCATCAAGGGCATTATAAAAGATCTCTTGGATGACATATGGAAGTTGCCCATGCGTCGGGCATGATCTCAGCAAGTCCTTAAAGCGCTCCCACGCCTGTGCTAGGGTTTCACCTGGCTTTTGTTTGAAAGTCGTGATCCTTTGTCGTAGCATCGCCGTTTTAGAAGGTGGGAAGAATTTATTCAAGAATGCATCTTTCACCTCCGCCCATGTCCTTAGCGATCGTGGAGCCAAACTTTCAAGCCATTGTAATGCCTTTCCTGCCAAAGACCATCGAAAAGATTTTAGTAGCACATACTCTAAGTTTACTCCATCAGCAACTGTTTCACATAAGTCCATAAAAGTAGAGATGTGTTGCAGGGGGCATTCATTATGTCTTCCTTCAAAAGTATTTCTTTTAATCTCATATAGGAAGTTAATTTTCAATTCATAATTGGAGTGAGGAATTATAATGGCAGATTCAGGAACATGAAGCGGCGAATGCATGTATTGCATCACCGTTTGTGGATACTGATTTAGCCGCTCTTGGTCTTGTCTGTGCGCATCCTCCTCCCTATCAGCACGGGCTCGCTCAGCAGCAGCAGCGGCCCTTTCAGCAGCGATTGTAGCATTGTGGTCCTCGATCTCCTTTCTCAACCGCTCTATGATCTCAGCCTGCATCTCGTTGTCAGCCATGATGCGAATTGCTTTGTTGCAAAGATGGTAGAAACGTTCAGGCTCATCAATTGGTTCCGGGATAGGTCCGCAATCAGAACGTCGCATAACCCTGCAGAATAAGCTTAGAAAAAGATCGTGATTAACTTAGGTGGCGATTGATTGCCTCCCCGGCAACGGCGCCAATTTGTTTGTTGAAGGGGCGGGGAGTGTATGTAATAGGAGAATAAAATAAAGCACAACTAGACTATCTCCCTGTCCCAAACAAATAATACAAGAATCCCCTCCCTTGTAGTAGTAGGGTAATTCAGGATCGAATCCACGAGGAGGTATGTTAGCGCTTCCTTTGTTGTACTCACGATCAAGGCTTTCGACCTCAGCAGACACTCGATATCGAGTATACAGGTCGATATCGACCTCAGTTCCGGCCGATTTCCTAGCGCAGTTCCTGCAGAAGACAAAACAGCAAGTCGACATCGAGCAGAGACCTCGATATCGATGTTAGACCTCAATATCGACCCTTATGGTCGATTTCGATGCTTGTCACAGAAACTGTTTTTATAACCAATTTGTCGGAAAAGGATCCGAACAAAATAGAATGGAGAAGGAAGATAAACAGAAACAAAACTAAGACTTTTATGAAGAATTTAATTAATTAAAAGGCTTCCAAAGTCGGGGTTTCATTCCACGACGATAACAATGCAAGTTTCATGCTAAAGATATGAGCTTTAATGTCTTTCCG
Organism: Persicaria maculosa; assembly: GCA_963922045.1. Lineage (NCBI taxonomy): Eukaryota > Viridiplantae > Streptophyta > Magnoliopsida > Caryophyllales > Polygonaceae > Persicaria > Persicaria maculosa. The sequence continues at coordinate 38,730,231 of OY998266.1, read as the reverse complement.
TCAAATAACTTTCGTTATCAACACTCAGGTGATTAGAGGCTCTCGCATAATTCCTAAGAGTTACTATCCAATTCATGAGCAATTCAAGTTCGCAATATGAGTGGCTTTCACTTCAATAATGCAAATAATGAATCTCCCTAACTTTCGCAAAGGATCATGCATGGGGTAGAAGACGGAATCGCATAAAAGTCATACCTTTGATGCACTTAATTACCTCACATTTCTATCGTCGGGCTCACCTCGACCCTAGAAGTGGGTTGACTACTCGCTCCTCATCATGCACATCATTATCATTGTTATTGAAAGAAAGCTACTTTGAATTAAAACTCCGAAAGAAAGTACAACCGAACAAGCCACTCCACTCTCGCTTTACAACTCCACTCGACCTCCTCTCTCTCTCTCTCTCTATTCTCTATTGCAACTGAAATTCTCTGCGAAAATTGGATACCTAAACTCAGCCTTATTGGCCTCTATTTATAGATGTCGATAAGGACTCGAAACCTTATCTTTATTCTCTAAGATAAATTAAAACAAAGTAAAAGCTAAAACTCAATGGTGAAATCAGCCTCCTCATGATAGATCTGGTGTTGATGATAGAAAATCTCGACCTTTGGATAGATATTGCAAGCATTGGATATAATTCTATCAAAATCGGAGTCGAATTCTTCTGCTGGCATGGTCGATATCGACCCTTGGACATCGATATCGAGGTCTCCAAAATCTTATCTCAAGCTTCTCCTTCTCCTACTCGAACTGGCACTCGACTTCTATCAATTTGGTCGATATGGAAGCCTCGATATCGACCTCAGACGTCGATATCGACCTCTTCTATGTCGATATGCTCTGTTTCCTTTTCTGCTCGATTCCTATGTCTCTGATGTACTCGATGTCGAGGTCTTCAGTCGATTTCGACCTCTTCAGAAGACTTCGAGTTCTTTTTCCGCTCTTCCGAATTCATCCATTTTTATCCTGTTTTCTGCGAAATCACATGAAAACTCATGCAAACCCATATATTTGACATTTTAAGCATAAACTACACCATTCCCATGTTTTCCCATTAATGTGCATGCAAAAGACAATAAAATGGATTCATATGTGCATAGAAAATATGGCAATTTGCGCGCACATCAGTATGACATTTTGTACCCATGCTTGCCCCATTGCTTAGGTCCCGTGTTGAGCCTTGCTTCCTATCATGATTATATGTTATCATAGCATGCCCACATTATTGTTGATTCTCTGTTGAGCTAGGTCCCTGATAGTGTGGCTCTTTCCTCTTTCCGTTCTTTTAACATGTTTCACTCGTCCTGATTAGCTTAATGTTGAATTCGATGATTGACTAGCTCTCCGTGATGATTAAACCTAGCATGCTTACATGGTTAAAATGTCTATTACTCTATGATATTCTCTTGTGCTTGCATGAATGTATGACTTGACACCTCGCATCATCACGCACCACCCTATATCATGATTTTGCATATGCATGACGCATGAATACATGAATAAATCTGGTCGAATCACTTTAGTTGTACTCATGTTCGATGTGTGCTATTAGTATCATGTAAGACTTATGATTTCCAATATGAGCCGCTAAATGATCACGTGTTGTACTTGTTCTATGATGTGACAACTATTGTACCATATATGTACTCTATGATGGTTCGTTCTTAGCATGATTATAATCTAGCACCCATGATGTCCTTCTTGTTACTTTTGATGATGCCTCCTGTTTCGTGAATATTATGTTGAACTCCTCTAAATGACTCTTGAATATGCTTGTATCACATTATGTATCGCTAGTATCATGTAGGACCCATGCTCTCTAAATGTATCTCGTCATATGATTCCGTGCCATGCTTGACCTAATATGTGATCATTGTTGTTAGATGTGATAGTTACTATGCTGCTCTTATGTGTCCTTGTATGACGCGTCATCCGATTGTTATAATATACCTTGCCATGATATATATGGACTCATTTATTGATGTGTATACCATGCTCTTACATTGATCATATGCATGATGCTCGTTATCTTCACTAAATTCCGCATGACTTCGAATCATATATGATCATTGTTGGTTCCGTCTATCTTGCTTGAAGCTGCTATGCATATCTGCTTCCATGGAATACTAGAATGTTAGCTCATTTCACATACATCAGCATCGGACTTGATTGTGTCTTTGACATGAATATGAATGTTTCCCCGGGATAGGTACATGTTAGTGTGGATTAATGTGATGAATATGCTCTATGATGAATTTGTGCTTGTTGTCACCATTGTAACCTAATGGACTTCCATAAAGGCATCGTTACTATTCTCGGGTCGGAGTCTTGTCTCTAGTCGTGTCATCTTTAGATTTAGTCCATTTTGTCTCCAAAAGAAATATTGGGTCGTCCGCTCTTGTCACTCCCCTATCTCCGCTAACTTAGACTCCTACGCGTTACATTGGACGAGCGACCGCATGGAAAAGGGAATGGGAAGTCGAATAGCGATAGAGCAGCGCAGCGGTAGCAGGGGCCCATAACCCACGGGCCTCAGGATCGACAATGTCAACGGAACAAGCTCACTTCGAGGGTCGCGATTATTGAGTGCGATATGTCTTGCAGGTGGGAACGTCCTCCATTCGAATTACTAACCCTTTCTGAACTTGCTGATGGTGTATTGCACTAACTTGATGTGGAAAATTGCGTGTTGATGTGATGACTTGGTAATGATTATTGCCTGATTATCCGATGTCTATGATGATATATATGATTCGGTGCCTTATTGTCCTAATGTGCCATGATGACTTGATGTGATGCTATTCTGAGCTGCTAAGCATGATCTAAATTCCTTCCTATATAGTATGAACTGCAAATGCCGAGAATCTGAACTGTTTATTAGCTAAGATTATGATGAAACTTGCTAGCTTGATTTGATTAGGTTCATATACGATGTTTTACAATATTCGTTGAGCATGACGGTAAATTAAGACTTTTTATACATGTTGCAATATCTAATGGTGAACTAATGCTGATATTTAATTTAAATGCTAATTGATATGATGAAATCATTCTGTGTAATAATGTCCATGATTGCTTCTTCTTTGAATATGTGAGTGAGGTCCTTTGGGTAGAGTGGTTAGAGAGTGGAGAAAGATTTTGAGCGGTTAGAATGATCGACAGTGGTAAGGGAAAGTTGCAGAAGAGGGTGTTGACTTAGGTTGGACCAAGTGAGTTCGGGAATTATAAGAGGCAATGCTTGGTGGTTTCGATGAGCTCTTAGGTAAATCTTGGATAAGGGGTATGGTTAGGATAGGTTGGTTAGGTAGTGACCGAGAAGATTTTATTGAAGATGCGTGGTTAGAAGGGTTCTACGTTGTGATATCTTGGGAAAAGGGAGAAGTGTAAGAAATGACCTTGTAGATAGCGGGAACGTAGTATACAGGGATGCTCGGGTGTGAAAACAGAGCTAGGGGTTGGATTCTTAGAGGTGGATTGTTAGCGAGAGAGCTTGGTGGGAAGAGGTGTGAGATTAAAATGTCGAGGTGCATTAGGACTCCTCCTATGGGAGGTTATCCGAGTTGGTGAGTCTAGATGAAGGTTGGTCTTGACTTGAGAGTTCAAGACGAGCGGGCGGGGTTTGCGTCTTTTTATAACTGATATAATGTGCAAAACTTTCTTGATTTCATGATTTGTTAATATGTACTAGCATGATGTTAGATAGCGACCATGATAAACCTGATATGGCTTGATATTACATGTTGATATGCAATAGTGGAAATCTAGTTGACATTGATAAGTGTTATTATGATATAATGATACATTGCTATCCTACTATGTTGTTCTAGAAGCATGTTGTGATGTGTTGTATGAATCATGAAATAAGGATATGTTGCTATGTGAGAGCATGATGTTATATTATGATCAGGAGATGTTAAATGATGAATATTGATTGGATCATGAATATGGCTTATACATGTATGAGATAATAGTGCGTGATTGCTAAGTGATCGTTATATGGCATTGTATGAGTTGAGATGATGTTTTGTGAGTATGCGGACATTTTGGTGATTGATATATTGATTGACCTTCCCCTCTGCTGAATCTTAATAGCCTGACCTTGTTGTGTTGATGTGTTGACAATGGGTTTTTGTTCGTTGATTCTATGATGAGAGATACTTTTATGACTTCTGGTGTGATGTTGAGACGTTGTTATGATTTTGTTATATCGTTGAGATGCATATTACGACCTTTAGTATGATATGGAGATGTTGATGTGACCTTGTGGCACTACTCTGGTATATGTTGAGACTTGTTGTGTGATGCGTTGATTGGAGATTGGATGGTTATACAGTTATGCATTTCTTATGGCTTATGCATCTTGCATGAATTGAGACTGATAGATTGATTCGATTCTGGAAACTAGGAAGAGAATATGGGATTAGCCCTTAGAGGTGGATGATTCCACCTCCTACCTTCTGAATTTGATTGATTGGTTTGTGAGAAGCTGATTTGGTTTTTGGGAGATTTTGACGAAATCTTGATTTGAAAGGATTTGACTTGTTTTGGTGTAAAGTTGCTTGATTAAACATCGGATTTGAAGATTTTGAGCGGTTTAAAAAAAATGGCCAACTTGGGGCTTTAAAGAAGTTGAGAGTTTCAATGATTTAGATGACAATCATTCCATTTATAAAACGCTTTGAGGTTTTACGAACTGGAATTTACATTATGACGTCTCATGAAGTGGATACAAGCATTTTATAGGGGCGCTTATAGATTGCTTGCTAAGACCTAGTCGGACGCTATAATGCTTTTAGATTTGTGATACTTCCAAAAGGTCGAAGCAAGGATGTGATGGGGGCGCTTATTACACACTTGACTAGACCAATTGGAGATGTCACGACCGTGACCAGGATGTTGTGAGAATCCCGGAAGACGCAACCGAGACGATTACAAGATCCTTGGACATGGTCCTCGGACTCGTCGATTTTAAAACTTCATCCCCTTACTTTTAAATGATTTTAGTCTCGGGGACGAGACTTGTTTTTAGAGACGGATAAATGTAAAGACTGAATATATATTTTATATATATTATATTATTATTTTAATTAAAAATGTTAGTATTTATTTCAATTTGTAAAAGCGGAGAAAAATCGTCCTCGAGCACGAGTTCAAAATTTAAAATCCTTCCGGCATCATTTTAAATTAGGATTTTGACGGATTTAATTCCGCCTTCGAGCTCCAAGTTTAGATAAAATTAATTTAATTCCGTTTAACTTGAAGTTAGTAATTGATATTTTATTTTAGTTGGGTTTCGATCGGGCGAGCGGGTTTCGAGATATTTTTTCGGGCATTCAAAATATCTTGTGGGGACCAATTCTATTTTAATCATTTTCCTTTTTATTTCTCTCTCTCTCTCTCTCTCGGCGGTCCCCTGCCTTAACTCATAATATGCAATTCATGAATTTTGTCACCTTACTCCTGCCCAACAGACACAACTCCCACAAATACACCAGCTCTTGATTCTCTTCTCCTCCCTGCCTTATCCTCTTCTCTCCATTTCTTTGTTTTCTTTCACCCTTCCACACACAAAATCTCAGACCACCACAACTCCACCTTGGCTACCACCACATCCCCTCCTCTCTATGATTCGCCGCCTCCAAACACACCAAAAACCTCCCCCATTCCTCCTCCTCGGGTGGCCTACAACCGTCACCTAAGTCTCCTTCTCGCTCCTCGGTTCCGAAGGAGAATCCGAGCACCACAGCCCCTATTTCGCCTCGTCACTTCTGTTCCAGCAAGCCACCTGCAGCTCCTTCCATGTCTGACAAATAAAGAAGAAGGAGGAGAAGCTCTTCGGAGCTACAACGCCGCCACCAGTTCTCCACTCCCCTGTTTCCGTTCAAGCAAAGTCGGGCCTCCCTTCTTCCTCCTTTCATTTCGAACCTGAGCAAAGGTCCACCTTTATAACGTTTCCCTTCGATCTAGGCCATTTCCAACATGGATCCACCTCCGGTGAACCCAAATCGAGCCCGACAACGTTTCCCGGTGAGAGACTCGAGCCCTTTCCAGTGAGCTTCTTCTTCCTTTGTTTTGGTTCGTTTCGAGCCGTTTTGGTTTGTCTGAGGTCGGTCTAGGTCCGTGAGGGTGGTCGGGTGAGGAGTTGCCGGCAAGGAGCTCCTCCCCCTCTCCTTCTTCCTCCATTTTCCGTCGGCGAACAGGGCTTCGTTCTCCTTCGGGGAAGAAGATGAGTTCTCTCCTGGTTGAGCCATCGGGTTGGGCCTTACCCGGATTTCTTAAACGGGTTATATCATTATCAGATTGGATTGGTTAAATGGGAAGTGGATCCGGGTTTCTTTTTAAACAAATTGGGCCAAGGTTTTGGATCCGAAATGGGTTGGGGTTTGGGCCAGCTGAGGTTACTTTATTTTGTTCCTTATGTTTGTTACCTATTTTACATATAGGTCATATATTATAGGATGACTTTTATTAATTTATTTTATTATTATTATGATTATTATTATTATAATATTGCGACTTTGTGATTACATATTTTTCTGAAAATTGTATCTATTATAAAAGTAATTGGAAATAATATTATTTGGGATAAGTATTGTCTGACGATTTAAATATATGATTTTGATACTTTTAAAATGAATTATTAATAAAGATAGGGGATGTTTATGTTTATTAGATTTATTGATGATAAATTGTTTAAAGGAGATTTTTTAAGTTTTGGAAATGTCCTTTAAAAGAAATGATATTTGAAAACCATCATGCCGGAATTATTTTAAGTGGTATAAATTTGCAAGTTGACTAAGAGTTAATGTTTTGTATATAAGGTTTGAGAAGATGGACTTATTTTGAAATTTAAAATGTCGGAATCATTTCTATAATGTGATTTAGAGGGATTGGTTTTAAGGCCTAACTGTTTAATGTCGGGATTTGGATAAGCGATTTTAAAAAAGAATTGTTGATTTTCTAAGTGGAGTTCTTTGAGAGATTGTTTTGAAAATGAGATGATGAGATGAGATGAACATGAAATGATATTTGAATTATGATGAGATAAGATGGAATAATCTGAAATGAGATATGAGAAGTATGGATGATAGTTAGGGGCGCCTTGTGTGAATTAGATAGACTTATGCATTTGTATGTTATTAGGTGATTGTGATATGTTGGACAGTGCTAACTATTGGATGGTTCATTACTTGGATTCTGCTTCTGCCCTGTTTCTCTGTTGTTCGGCTTAATCAGGTAAGTTCCTTTATGGGCTTACTCAGATTCGAAAGAGATTACCTGCTTGTGAATATATGACATACTAGGTGTTGCATAAGCATTAAAGCATGCCATGTAGTATCATGCTAGGATTGCACTTGTGATTGAGCATTCTATTTCTTTATGCGTATGTAACAGAACAGCCGTTATCTGTGATAGTCCTAGAGTCTCTATTAGGGTCATAGGGTAGCCTAGCCCCATCGGGTGCCCTGAGTCTATCGAGTCGATATGAGCATGATATGATAGCCCAGCACCATCGGGCAAGATATGAGATGATATGATATGATATGATATGATATGATATGATATGATATGATGATGCCGTGGTGAGTGCACCACCACGAGGATATTGCTATGCTATAGCACCGAACTGGCCAGTCTCTGCACTAACGGGAAGGGGTGCAGAGGTAGGAGAGGGATATGCCACTTGGCATTCATTGGGCGCCTTTATAGTTCTTTTTCGCATATTGTAAATTAGGATCATGTTAGTGTGATTTAATTTCCGTATCTGCATCATCTTTATTATTAGCGTATGTGTATGTTCGCTTGCGGGACAGGGTGTGTTGGGGCATCGGTCTGATCCCGCTCGCACCACTTGTTTTTAGGTATGATTTCTCCCTGTCTCTATGGCGTGGGAAAGTCCCCCGGGCGATTGCAAAGAAATCTGTCTAACCCCGCTAATTTGGCTATATGACTTTAGAATTTATGTTTTGGTTTTGACCCGGCTCTGCCGTGGCTTTTGTATCTAAACCATACTTCCGCTTTTCTTTCGTTTAAATTGAATTTCTGAGACTTCGACTGATTAGAGGTTTGAAACCTCGACTCGTACCTGAATTGCAACATCCGAACGAAGGTATCCTACCTTCGAAACGTATCTCGGATATTTATATTCGGGCCGTTACGCTCTTGAACTCATTTTGGTTAAGCATAATGATGGAATCAAAATCAAATTCTCACAAATCAGCAGTTAAGCTAAAGAAGAAATCCCTAAAATCATCAAAGAAAGAATCAGCCTCAATTTCAAGCCGAGACGCCATTCAAATCTCAGAAATTGGAATCCATTTCTAGGTATGAGATCGAATCAGCAAAAGAAAATCTAATCATACGAAATTACCTACATGTTAAGGAATGAGATGGACGATTCAATTGAAAACAAGGAATCAAAATTCTCAAAACCAACAAACCTTAGACTCTGAATAAAAAGCCCCAATTCATAATTCACTCTTCAAATTTAAATTAAAAGACCTAAAAAATCAAAATCTCTGGTTGCTACTTATTAATTCCACGCCCTAATCATAAACAATTAAGCAAACCAATGAACAAAAAACCCGAATTCATATTTCACCCTTCAAATCTCAAGCCCTAACCTAACAAACCACAATTTAATTTCCTATGATTATTTCGTTGCCTTGATTCATAATACCTAACCCTTCCTATTTTGCTTTAGATGATAAGATTCTTAAATCCTTGCTTGTTGGTAAGCAATTTTTGCACCTCCATCCTGGAATTTATTCCTCTGGAATTTCAACCTTCTAATTCCTCTAATTTCTAGAACTAACACTTAAAAATCTCATTTCAATTTACAAAATCAAGATCCAACATTGATAGATAGAATGAATGAAGGGAGAGAGAGGAAAATGGCAATGCAAATATGAGACCCTAAATTTACATCAAACTGGGAAATCAATATACATATGTAATTTTAAAATGAAATCTATTAACTTAAGAAGATGATAAATCAAGATAAACCAAATCTAAGAACACCTGCCAGACAAAGTGGCATTAAATCAAAAGAGGTTACCTGGTTGACAAAGCAGGTGAAATTGGAGAGCAGGACTGAGATGGGGTAGCCGAGCATAGGGGCAAAACAAAACCCAAGGGAAAAAACCCAGATCCCAACTCCGAAGTTCAAACCTTTAAGCTCCAAAATGAACACAAATGGGCCAAGCTTCCAATCTCAATCACTAACTGTCATTCTAATCCCCTAGCAGATGAAGTAAGATGCAGATGTGTTCAGATTACCCTTAGGATCCTCCACCTGGATCTTCATAACGCAGAATATGAGGCAACTCCGGAGGAATACCTTGATAGGATACTGTGCATACTGCAAAAGACAAAAACTAAATGCTTGAAGGAAAAAACTCATTTTTGAGTTTTTGATATTGTATTCAAACTTTCTTAACTCAACAATAACTGATGAGTAATCACTTCCCACAAATTCAGGTTATGTACTTCCTAAAAACCAGCTTGAACGTGTTGAGTCGCCCAAAAACTACTTTAACTATGATCACGGATCAGGCAACAACCGAGAACTGAAATGGTCTAACCATAGCACATTATGAAACAAGGCCTTGAAATGAGTAGGACCAAAAAGAAAAGAAAGGAAAAAGGCAAACAGAGAAGCAATGACTTTCGTTTCGGATCATCCGTTGCACAAGTAATCATCGTCTTCTAGCTCCGATACTCCAAGCATCGCGAGAGCCAAGTGATCTGTTATCTCATTCTTCATCTGCTGTTATTGAGCAAAAGAGTTGGTCATATATCTCGAAGACCCTATCTTTGAATTTACATAGCTAGACAACGGTTCCTCTCTTCTCAGTAAGACAATGGCTTCGACAATCCCTGGCCTGCTTGATTCTTCGCTGCTTAGGCCCACTGATGCTGCCCTGGCCATACAGGCTATCTACACTGAACTCTTCGAGGTCAGTTTGGCTTGTGGGTCCAGCAGCTTCTCAAGATGGCTTGAATTTTCCTTGGTCCGACAGCAGCTTCTCTTGCAAAGTGAATGCCATCCATTTACATGAGAATTAGATTGGATTGACTAAGATAAGTAGATAACGTACGAGCTAGATGATCAGAACATGAATTGGATATATTTCCTAGCATAACAACTTCAACTTCATAATGATTTTCAATTCATCAAATTGCCCTAGTCTAGTCCTGAGATTCGTTTCATTGCAGTAGTCCAAGATATAGGTGCATTTGAGGAGCTTACCCATGAGATTCGGTTCATTGCAGTAACCCAAGATATAGGTGCATCTTAGGAGCTTACCACCGAACCAAGTTCTCTGCAAATAATGTGAGAGTTTTAACACATAAATTCATCTCATGTTAGGTACCACAATCAATCTGGCTCGAAATCCAAAACTATCAACGAAGTAAGCAGTGATCTGAATTAAGCATCTTGTCAAACACCTTATGTGCATTATGATTAGGCATCTATGAAACTAAAACTTTAACATCTGTCACCCCATAAATTTTAACATTCAATCAACCAAGTATAAGAATATCATCACAATTTCACAAAATTAACTAATAAACCCTACATATAACTGGATTCAAATTGCAATCAACAAAGAGATGAATAGTAGAAGAGAGCACAACTCACCTGACAAATCCCAAACTAAAAGGATAGAAATGACGTTGAGGGTGAAACGGAAAGGGAAACGATGTAGCTAGGAAAGCTGGAGACGGGATCAAGAAATCAGAGGTAATTATATTGAAGCACATAATCAGAAACAAGCATAAAAAGGTGAAGCAAAATATGGTGTGCATCTCTAGTCGATCTCCTACGATAATGATTAATTAATGTTATGCTCTTCTCTACGTACCACTACTACATGTACAATTGACATTATTAATAGGACAAATCAATGGACTAATACATATATTTTATTGATAGAATTCAAACTGAGCAGGAACCCACTAATTAATCAGACACAAAGGTTGAAGTTTGGATCAATGAGGCATTTAATCGAACAACACGTGGGCATCACAAACAAGGAATGAATTCACCGCCAAACTAAGGGAAGGAGGGGCTCACATTCATTAACGGAAAGAGAAGCGCCATCGGAGAAAGCAGAGCAAGAGAGCAGAAGATACAGCAGGATAAAAATGGAAGCAAGAGAGCAGATAGAATCTGAGATCAAACGACAAAGAAACACAACTGTGTAACACATCTATAAGCACAAAAATCTCCCTAATTTCATAACATAATCAGAGAATCAGAAAAAAAAAATAAAGAAGAGGCCTAACCTTGAGTTCTTCGACTTTGAACCCTAAAATTTTAGTACGGCCAATGAGGAACCCAAACCAGAAGCATCAGGCTAAGAAGACAGCACACGAACAAGGAACTGGAACTTCACGAAGATATTTAGACAAAACTCAAATCAGAATCCAGATGAGCTTGAAAGGATTATCAATCCACCGAGATTCGATCCTTATTTCAACAATATAATTGACTCTGAGATCAAAGGAGAAAGAAACACAACCGTGTAGCACATCTAGAAGCACAAACTGATGATGATAAATTCAACGAATTGATGACGGAATCGGAAAATCTATTATTAAAAAATGGAAACCAAAGCGAAAATTAGGTTACTTGAGAAGTAGAAACGCCAGAGGAGCCGAAGACGAACATAAGCGGCTGCTTATAGAACAACGGTTACGATGCCGATGGAGTAAGCGACGCCGACGATGGGTACAAGGACAACAACAAACGAAGAAGAAGAAAGATAGGAAGATAAACAGAGGGAGACGACCAAAAGAACTCACAATTGAGGAAGAAAACTCGCACAACCCTATATTGAACCGAATCACCGGCCGAAGTTCAAAGCAGGAGGTGCAAGAAAGAGGGTGACGAACATTCTCCTCGAAGCTGAAAACGAAAATGGGCGGGAAGCTTAAAACGAAAATAGGTCGTAGATAGTTTTAACATTAACGGTCCAGATTAAACTCTCCCCACACATTTATAGTAGTAGGGATATGCATATATGCCGTATGATATGTATATGCATATTGATGTGCGCGCAAATTGCCATATTTTCTATGCACATATGAATCCATTTTATTGTCTTTTGCATGCATATTAATGGGAAAACATGGGATTAGTGTAGTTTATACTTAAATGTCAAATATATGGGTTTGCACGAGTTTCCATGTGATTTTGCAGAAAACAGGATGAAAATGGACGAATTCGGAAGAGCGGAAAAAGAACTAAAAGTCTTCTGAAGAGGTCAAAATCGACTGGAGACCTCGACATCGAGTACATCAGAGACACAGGAATCGAGCAGAAAAGGAAACAGAGCATATCGACACAGAAGAGGTCGATATCGACATCTGGAGGTCGATATCGATGCTGCACGATCGACCAAAGTGATAGAAGTCGAGTGCTAGTTCGAGTAGGAGAAGGAGAAGCTCGAGATGAAGTTTTGGAGGGGTCGATATCGATGTCCAAGGGTCGATATCGACCATGCCAGCAGAGGAATTTGACTCTGATTTTGATAGAATTCGATCCAATGCTTGCAATATCTATCCAAAGGTCGAGATTTCCTATCATCAACACCAGATCTATCATGAGAAGGCTTATTTCACCATGAAGTTTTAGTTTTTACCTTTTTTAGTTTATCTTAAAGAATAAAGATAAGGTTTCGAGTCCTTATCGACATCTATAAATAGAGGCCAATAGGGCTGAGTTTAGGTATCCAATTTCACAGAGAATTTCAGTTATATAGAGAGTAGTGACAAATAGAGAGAGAGAGGGAAGCCGAGTGGAGTTGTAAAGCGAGAGCGGAGTGGCTTATTCGGTTGTACTTTCTTTCGGAGTTTTAATTCAAAGTAGCTTTCTTTCAACAATAATGATGATGATGTGCATGATGAGGAGCGAGTAGTCAACCCACTTCTAGGGTCGGGGTGAGCCCGACGATAGCAATGTGAGGTAAGTGCATCAAAGGTATGACTTTTATGCGATTTCGTCTTCTACCCCATGCATGATCCTTTACGAAAGTTAGGGAGATTCATTATTTGCATTATTGAAGTGAAAGCCACTCATATTGTAAACTTGAATTACTCATGAATTGGATAGTAACTCTTAGGAAATATGCGAGAACCTCTAATCACCTAAGTGTTGATAAGGAAAGTTATTTAACGGAAAGACATTAAAGTATATATCTTTAGCATGAAACTTGCATCGTTATCGTTGTGGCATGAAACCCCGACTTTGGAAGCCTTTTAATTAATTGAATTCTTCATAAAAGTCTTAGTTTTGTTTCTGTTCATCTTCCTTCTCCATTCTATTTTCTTCGGACTCTTTTCCGACAAATTAGTTACAAAAACAGTTTCTGTGACAAGCATCGAAATCGACCATAAGGGTCGATATCGAGGTCTAACATCGATATCGAGGTCTCTGCTCGACGTCGACTTGCTGTTTTGTCTTCTGCAGGAACTGCGGTAAGAAATCGACCAGAACTGAGGTCGATATCGACCAGTATACTCGATATCGAGTGTCAGCTGAGGTCGAAAGCTTTGATCGTGAATACAACAAAGGAAGCGCTGACATACCTCCTCGTGGATTCGATCCTGAATTACCCTACTACTACAAGGGAAGGGATTCTTGTATTATTTGTTTGGGACAGGGAGATAGTCTAGTTGTGCTTTGTTTTATTTTAAATATTTGAATCTCCTACTTACCACCCCCGTTTCGAACAAATTGGCACCGTTGTCGGGGAGGCAATCAATCGTCACCTAAGTTAATCACGATCTTTTTCTAAGCTTATTCTGCAGGTTTATGCGACGTTCTGATCGTGGACCTATCCTGGAACCAATTAACGAGCCTGAACGTTTCTACCATCTTCGCAACAAAGTAATTCGCATCATGGCCGACAACGAAACACAGGCTGAGATCATAGAGCGGTTGAGGAAGGAGATCGAGGACCACAATGCTACAATCGCTGCTGAAAGGGCCGCTGCTACTACTGAGCGAGCCCGTGCTGATAGGGAGGAGGATGCGCGCAGACAAGCCCAAGAGCGGCTAAAGCAGTATCCACAGACGGCGATGCAATACATGCATCCGCCGCTTCATGTTCCTGAATCTGCCATTATAATTCCTCACTCCAACTATGAATTGAAAATTAACTTCCTATCTGAGATTAAAAGAAATACTTTTGAAAGAAGATATAATGAATGCCCCCTGCAACACATCTCTACTTTTATGGACTTATGTGAAACAGTAGCTTATGGAGTAAACTTAGAGTATGTGCGACTAAAATCTTTTCGATGGTCTTTGGCAGGAAAGGCATTACAATGGCTTGAAAGTTTGGCTCCACGATCGCTAAGGACATGGGCGGAGGTGAAAGATGCATTCTTGAATAAATTCTTCCCACCTTCTAAAACGGCGATGCTACGACAAAGGATCACGGCTTTCAAACAAAAGTCAGGTGAAACCCTAGCACATGCGTGGAAGCGCTTTAAGGACTTGCTGAGATCATACCTGACGCATGGGCAACTTCCATATGTCATCCAAGAGATCTTTTATAACGCCCTTGATGCGCCGAATAAGGAGAGGATCAATTCATATACCTCCTATCGGTACATTGAGCTTACACCAACGGAGGCATGGGAGACCATTGAGAGGCTTGTGAACTTTGACAACACCTATGGGGCTGCTGCGGCCTATGATGCAAGGCCTGCCCCATCTATGCCACTATATGAGCCTCCAAGGGAGATAGATCCTGAAGTGCGGCAACAATTCCATAACGATCAAACACGCCGCCTTCAAAAGCAAGTAAGGTTCCTGAGCAACAATCAACCTTGTCAGGAGTGAGGCTCAACAAGGCATAACACTAGTGCTTGTCCACATACTGAGCAAGTATCCATGGCGGAACAACATGAGGAGGTCAAATGGACGAGAGGTCCCTATGGAGGGGGCAATCAAAAAAATTGGGGTGATCAAAGGTTTTATCAAAGGGATCCCCCAACATATAGGGCACCAGGGCACCCTGAGCGGGAGACTAAGAAAGATGACCTGCAAATAATCCTTGATGAGATGCGGAGGAACCACGCTGAGTTCAAACAAGCCAATAACTCCGTCCATACTCAGTTGCAGGGCATAAATTCTAGACTTGGGGAGATCAACGTTTGGAAGCGCAAAATGGAGACTCAAATGAGTCAATTGGCGGAAGCAATGCCCAAAGCGTCCAGATCACTCCCTGGATCCACTGTGCCAAACCAGAAGGGCAAAACCACTGGTCACATTGTGGTAGTAAACCTAAGGAGTGGGCGTCAATTACAAACGCCCAAGCAAAAAGCAGAGGAGAAGGAGCCAGAACAGACGTCGATATCGACCCCCCTATCGATATCGACCAAGGTGACATCGATGTCGGCCCTCCTGTCTTTGTGTGTACCCTACTTCTACGTCACCACAGAAATCGACGTCGATATCGACCTCACAGCAGCCGCAGGAACGAAGAAGGTGTTTCCATTCCCAACTAGAAAGGTAATTAAGGACCCATCGGATAAGAAGTTCCAACGGTTCGTGAAGATGCTCCAAGGACTTAATGTCTCTATACCATTCACAGAGGCACTTCACGAGATGCCATCTTATGTAAGGTTCCTTAAGGACATCTTGGGTAAGAAGCGATCGCTCTCTGAGATCGCAGAGGAATGCAATAGGTTGGAGCTACCACAAAAGCGGGCGGACCCAGGTAAGTTTTCTATCGCTATAGGTCTAGGTCAATTCAAATTTAATGCTTTAGTTGACTTGGGCGCTAGCGTTAGCATGGTGCCACTAACCATTTGGCACAAGGTAAAGATAGGTCCTCTGGAGCCCGTGGATGCAAGATTGTACATGGCTAACAACACGGTAGTAATTCCAACTGGGATAATAACGGATGTCCCAGTACAAGTAGGTAAATTCTTTGTCCCTGCCGATTTTCTAGTTGTTGATATAGCGGAGGACCCTGCTTGTCCAATTATTTTAGGTAGGCCATTCCTAGCAACCGTCGATGCCAACATCAGCGTAAAGAAAGGATTGCTCTCACTCACAATTAGTGATGAAGTAATAGAGTATTCCTTCAACAAGACGGTGCAAAGTCAAGGGCCAATGGAGATAAAAGCCATCAATGAAGCCCAAGTAGAGGAAGTTGAAGCAATCTTGGACGAAGGAGCTCAACAGAACATCGAAATTGACCCAGGTAAGTCGATATCGACCACTAATGTTCAAGATTCTGTGACAGGTCATAAGTATGGGGTCGACGGAGGAAAAGAGGAAGCATCAAAATCGGGGTCAAGGGTCGATATCGACCACACCCTATCGAAATCGACCATCATCAGCACTGAGAAGGGAGCAAAGGAGACCTCGATATCGACCTCTGAGGGTCGAAATCGACCTGATCATATCAAGTCAAAACTCTCTAAATCAACTGATCCTCCAGGTGTGCAACAGGGGTCGATATCGACCTCTGAACATCGACATCGACCTGAGCCACAGACTGAGAATAAGGTAAGTCAAGGTACGGATTCCTCTTGTTCAATTACAATTAAGGACTTATCATTATTTGGAAGAGGTGTGCCTTGGCATGTGCGCTTATGTAGGGTATCCGATGATGATTCAAGCCAATATGAGATAGGAGACAAGGTCTATGTTGCCAAGTCTAAGGACCATTGGTTCCCTACAAGATTCAAGGATAAGAACTTAGGTCCATTCACGGTGAATCAAATCAATCCTGGCGGAATGCAGCTGCGGGACAAGAAAGGAGTTATATTTGAGGCCCAAGCCACATGGGCTCTGCAGATGCCGCCTTAAGAAGCGCAAAGGAAGAAGTCAGCCTAGCGACTTAAAAGTCTAGAGCTTGTAACAAAGACTTAGTTTTAGTTTTAGACAGCTTTTGTTTTGGTGTTAGACACTTTATTGTTTTGCATATTTTGTGTTTAGTTTTCAAATTGCAGGAGAGAGAAAAGCATACGGAAAGGCATAGAAATCGATGTCAGACATCGAAATTGACCTTAAGGTCGACATGGATAGGGTTTGTAATCAAGGCCAAATGACCCTGAAGCCTGAGCAGAAATCAAGAGAGACATCGATATCGACCCTGCCTGTTGTCTTCTTCGACTCCTGAAATTTGTGACGGTTTAGTAAGTTTTCTTCTTAAGCCTAGTTCTAATATAGTGAGGACACTGTAAATTTTAAGTATGGGGTGGGGGAAAGGCTTACTTGCATATTCATACTTAGATTAGAGTTGCATATATATTTTAATGCATAAAAAAAATATGACCCCCATCAAAAATTTTGAAAAAGAAAGAGTCATGGAAGTATAAAAAAGAGCTCTATGATGCAAAATTAGATTCATTAGAGATATAACATGAGATTGCCTAGTTAAGAGAAGTCCCAATGAAGTGCAAGAAGAGAAAAACATAAAGGAGATGAAAATTTGAATTTGCTTTTGACATGTGCATAATAAGATGATAGAGGACTTTTTATGAAAATTCCATACAAAGTGCTTACTTATACAAGTTCATATCCTAGCCTTACCTATGCATCATTGCAAAAGCCACAAAGCCATATATGAGACTTATCATGATCATTATTGCTCCACATATACATATATTGCCCATTTTTTACCTTATACCCTATCCGGGGTCAAAGTTTTTTTGAATGGATGTCATCTTTGGAGTTATATGGAGTTGTGCATATATGAAGTTGTTAGCAATAATGATACAATTATGAAATATGGAAAATTAAATGAGCGAGAAAAAAAATCCGATCACCTCAGGAGATAAAGGTGAGTCGACCCTGCTTGCGTTGAGATAATAGTTCCGCAGGATGGGACACACAAGGTGAGGAGTCCGAAGTACTAAGTATCCGGGGCCATTCATGACTCTCATGTTTGCGACTCGCGAGAAGGCAGTGCTAAGGTTAGAGAGGTAAAAGCATTATATTGAAAAAAAGCATTGAGCGATGAGTGAAAGGTGAGACATTATGAAGAAGGAATGTGGGATGTTTTGGAAAGAAAGTATGTTTCCCCGGATTTAACACCACATGGCCAAATATTAGCCCACATTTAGCCTTTTACCAATCTACTTCTCACAAGCTTGCAAAAGTTCTCTTGATTATTAATATTATGTCGCTAAAATTGTTTTTGCATATTACCTCCTTTATGAGTATGAAATTGCTTTTTATGCACAGGCATGGACTTGGTTGACATAAGTACCTTCTCGAGGATGGCAATTGATTGTAGGGACATATGAAAAATGAATCTATGATGTTGAGGGTTTACTTTCTTCCCCTGAATGACCATTAAAGGTATTGCTTGGGGACAAACAAGCTTAAGTATGGGGTGTTTGATGTGCGTGCAAATTGCCATATTTTTTATGCACATATGAATCCATTTTATTGTCTTTTGCATGCATATTAATGGGAAAACATGGGATTAGTGTAGTTTATACTTAAATGTCAAATATATGGGTTTGCACGAGTTTCCATGTGATTTCGCAGAAAACAGGATGAAAATGGACGAATTCGGAAGAGCGGAAAAAGAACTCGAAGTCTTCTGAAAAGGTCGAAATCGAATGGAGACCTCGACATCGAGTACATCAGAGACACAGGAATCGAGCAGAAAAGGAAACAGAGCATATCGACACAGAAGAGGTCGATATCGACGTCTAGAGGTCGATATCGATGCTGCCAGATCGACCAAAGTGATAGAAGTCGAGTGCTAGTTCGAGTAGGAGAAGGAGAAGCTCGAGATGAAGTTTTGGAGGGGTCGATATCGATGTCCAAGGGTCGATATCGACCATGCCAACAGAGGAATTCGACTCCGATTTTGATAGAATTCGATCCAATGCTTGCAATATCTATCCAAAGGTCGAGATTTCCTATCATCAACACCAGATCTATCATCAGGAGGCTGATTTCACCATGAAGTTTTAGTTTTTACCTTGTTTTAGTTTATCTTAGAGAATAAAGATAAGGTTTCGAGTCCTTAACGACATCTATAAATAGAGGCCAATAGGGCTGAGTTTAGGTATCCAATTTCGCAGAGAATTACAGTTATATAGAGAGTAGTGACAAATAGAGAGAGAGAGAGAGAGAGAGAGAGGGAAGCCGAGTGGAGTTGTAAAGAGAGAGAGGAGTGGCTTGTTCGGTTGTACTTTCTTTCGGAGTTTTAATTCAAAGTAGCTTTCTTTCAACAAAAATGATGATGATGTGCATGATGAGGAGCGAGTAGTCAACCCACTTCTAGGGTCGGGGTGAGCCCGAAGATAGCAATGTGAGGTAAGTGCATCAAAGGTATGACTTTTATGCGATTCCGTCTTCTACCCCATGCATGATCCTTTACGAAAGTTAGGGAGATTCATTATTTGCATTATTGAAGCGAAAGCCACTCATATTGTAAACTTGAATTACTCATGAATTGGATAGTAACTCTTAGGAAATATGCGAGAGCCTCTAATCACCTAAGTGTTGATAACGAAAGTTATTTGACGGAAAGACATTAAAGTTCATATATTTAGCATGAAACTTGCATTGTTATCGTTGTGGCATGAAACCCCGACTTTGGAAGCCTTTTAATTAATTGAATTCTTCATAAAAGTCTTAGTTTTGTTTCTGTTCATCTTCCTTCTCCATTCTATTTTCTTCGGACTCTTTTCCGACAAATTGGTTACAAAAACAGTTTCTGTGACAAGCATCGAAATCGACCATAAGGGTCGATATCGAGGTCTAACATCGATATCGAGATCTCTGCTCGTCGTCGACTTGCTGTTTTGTCTTCTGCAGGAATTGCGCTAAGAAATCGACCAGAACTGAGGTCGATATCGACCAGTATACTCGATATCGAGTGTCTGCTGAGGTCGAAAGCTTTGATCGTGAATACAACAAAGGAAGCGCTGACATACCTCCTCATGGATTCGATCCTAAATTACCCTACTACTACAAGGGAGGGGATTCTTGTATTATTTGTTTGGGACAGGGAGATAGTCTAGTTGTGCTTTGTTTTATTTTAAATATTTGAATCTCCTACTTACCACCCCCGTTGCGAACACATATATTGTAAGCATGTTTTCTAATGGAGATTAATTGGTTCCAATCCCTTTTCTTTTCCCATTTGCTCTTTTATAAAGTTGGGCCCTTTTCTTTACTTTTAAAGTTCAGCCCATGTGATTTAACATTGAGCCAAGCCCAATTTCAATCAATAGTAGCTGCTTTCTTCACACGCTCATCAGCTCAAACTCTCTCTTTCTCTCTCCGAGCGATCGAACACGACATCGTTATCCTCAACAGCTTCCACCGCCTTGGATCTCCGATCTTGGGTGAGACGGGAATTCCACTCTCCGACGCCATTGAAATCGTTGAAACGATTTATATGTAACCAAAGATAAATCTCAGCCTAGAAACTCAATTGATGAGTTCGAAGGTGAGTGAACTAGGTCTAGAGATTGAGGAAGAAGAATCAATCCGAAGAACACTAGAACGGAGATTTGATTTGAGAGAGTTTGAGATTGGGAAAATTGGTTTTGTATTTGATTGATTACTGATTACAGAAGCAACAATTTGTATACAAAGAAGCTGGAGACGATGACTACCAAACTGGGCCTAAAGCCAAATACGAACTATAAGCCCAACTTATGCTAAAGGCCTAAGGCCCATTATAGAGATTAAAGTGAACTAACAGAAGAGAAAGACTGAAATATAAACTCCAAATATGAAAACCCCGTTACAATACTCCCTCCTTCAAATGATCATTGTCCTCAATGATCAAATGTATTATGGCAGCAGCAGCAGCACCCATACAGTGATCTCTTCCGCACACATTAACAATTGTCCAACGGGATCGAAAACAAATGATGAAGCATTGATAACCCAGGTTCGGGCATTGCAATCAACACCCATCTTCTTCATTTCCTTAGGTTGATCTAACCTTAGCAGCAGCTAGCAGCCTATAGGTTGGACTTCATCTTTAAGCATGGATCGTTGTCCTCCCGGATCGAAAACAAAGGATGTTGCACTGGTCACCACTTCTTCCCATATTGTGGTGTTAATGTCAGTGACATAAACATTAATGTCAGTGACATAAACATCGTTAAGAACTGTTGGACATATTGTGGCTAGCTCATTGCAGAGTAGCATATTCAGAAGCAAGACCGGGAGTGCGCTGACTAGACCTCTGGGATCAAAAATTATCATATCGAAGCAAGGGTGAGGGCGTTTATCAAGCCCCATGATCACAAGCTGAGGTTGCAGTTTCTCTAGCTCCACAATATTCATTCCCAAGGTTCCCATGGATGCTTTCTCAATCACAGCAGCCCTATCACAATACTCCCTCCTTGAAGCATCCTTGTCCTCAAGGATCAAAAGAAACACAGCTGTGATTGCCCGGAGGAAGAGTGTTCTGAAACATTGCTTGTTAGTGACCCTTGAACCGTTGCCCCCAGGATCGAAAATATAAGCTGTCTCCAGCTGATGAATACCACTCTTAGTAGCCAATAACATTGTGATATCCTTGGGACTTTGGTGTTCAGCAGGAGCCCCCACAGTTGAATCGTTCAAAGGCAATTCAACAAGAAGATGCACAAAGATATAGTGTATATCACCTTTCAAATATGCAGCCAGACGTGGAGCAATAAAATCAGAAATAACAATGGGTGATTGAAGGGCTTTACTCACATATAAATTTCCTCCCGGATCAAAAGCGAACTCCCTATCAAAATGAGTATAAAGAGTAGTTTGATCAACAAGGAACCCAATAAACTCAGCTCTACTTAACTTATTCTGAGAGCTCTCTTTATCCTTTCTTATACCAAACTCAGGCAATCCCTGTTGAGAAATGCACATTAGTGGAGGAGACTGAGGCAACAACATGGCAATAAGGAAACTCCCCTCGACTTCGGTTTGCCGGTACCATTCAATGAGTGTCTTCTCGTTCATACTTTCTATTTCAGCGGCTCCTTCACAATACTCCCTCCTTGAGGGATCCTTGTCCTCAAGGATCAAAATGTATATAGCTGTGGTTGATGCATGAAGGAGCAGCACAACAATACAAGGACCAGCAACATAAGCAGTAATATAGTCCATATCGGCCTTCAAATTTGCCATTTCATCATATTTTGTTAGCTTTCTCCACAAAACTTTAACTCCTCCCCACTTACCTCCTGGATCAAAAATCAGATCACCAAGCACAAACTCCTTACCAAAAATCAAAATCCCTACTCCCGTATGTGCATCACGTAGTGACTTCATAGCATCCGAGGGATGTAGGACTAGGTATGAAGTCTTAATATGTGTGCTAGGCTTCAACAAGGGTACTTTGTAACTTGTATGCTGATGCCATTTGAGGATTGATTCCCTTGTCACTCGTCCTCCAGAATCAAGGAGCAATACCTCATCAAAACCATAAGCTATAACTCTAGTGTTTCCCCATTCTTCTAAGGTAAGCATACTTGCTTTCTCAACAAGAGGGTTGAACTCATTGACTCCCTTCGCAATGATTCCAGGATAAAAAACAAGCTGCAATTTACACAAATCAGTCGACCCATAACTCATCGAAATCATTCCATCGGATTGAAGCCCCTCTAAGAAAGACCAAACTGCATCCCTTAATACTCTATCCCTCAGGCAGCGTAATTCATGACTATTAGCTATAGCAAACTCTCCTCCAGGATCAAAACACAACAGTTCATCACCATCATGTGTCACAACATGGACACTCCCGAATTCACGAATAAATGACAGATCGATTGAGGAGTTACCTATTGGAGGGCTTCGTAGTTGAGTGATCTCGTCGATTTCCTTTGGGGATTCGTCTGAGCACTCATCCATTTTATCAACCGTCCTCATTGGCATTACCTCGAACACCTGGTGTGCGATCTGATTCTCGCCGAGCACTTGGATAGCAACCAGATCCGAAGTCTTCTTTTCGGCGATTAGATCGTCATCCACCATCTTTGGCCCTTCCTCGAACACCGAAAGAGGGAGATCCTCTTCTTCTTCGTCAATCGACTCCGTTAGTCGGTCTAATTTGGGCCAATATCGAGGATTCGACGCAGGCACAGTCGATGAACTATCGACTACACAGGGAGCATCGATCTCCTGAGATTTGGTTGGGTTTTCCAGGAGTCCATTCGCCACTAGCAGGGCAGTGAGCATCTCCTTCATTTCACTCATGCACCGTTTCATCTCCGCGTTCCTTGATCTGATCTCGTGGAGGCTTGAGATTGACTCACCGGCTTCGTGTGACTCATCCTCAAACGGTTCCTACAGCGTCTCGATCTCCGAAGGCTCGCTCGGCTCTGATACCATTGAGACGGGAATTCCACTCTCCGACGCCATTGAAATCGTTGAAACGATTTATATGTAACCAAAGATAAATCTCAGCCTAGAAACTCAATTGATGAGTTCGAAGGTGAGTGAACTAGGTCTAGAGATTGAGGAAGAAGAATCAATCCGAAGAACACTAGAACGGAGATTTGATTTAAGAGAGTTTGAGATTGGGAAAATTGGTTTTGTATTTGATTGATTACTGATTACAGAAGCAACAACTTGTATACAAAGAAGCTGGAGACGATGACTACCAAACTGGGCCTAAAGCCAAATACGAACTATAAGCCCAACTTATGCTAAAGGCCTAAGGCCCATTATAGAGATTAAAGTGAACTAACAGAAGAGAAAGACTGAAATATAAACTCCAAATATGAAAACCCCGTTACATTGGGCGATTGACGCGAAGGAGAGCAGAGAACCAGCGGCGTAAGGACGAGCGCGGGTGAGCCGGAGCGAGCCGAAGATGATCCGATCCTAGGTATGTGCTAGAACGATTTTTTTCCTTGCGAATTTCATACGTAATCTGATCGTTGAGCAGCCTTCGGTCTAAATTTCAGCTTCCCCTACAAATCCCTTTTTGATTTAGCGTTTAATTTTCGGGTTCGATTAATTTCTAGAAATTGTGATTTTAGTTTTTTTTTGTTTGCGAATTTCGCCACGAATTTGGTACTCAATCGGATTTTTAGGTGATTTTTGGCCTATGTTTCGGCTTCCCACACCAATTCCCTTTCAATTGAGTGTTCAATTTTAACGCTCAACTGATTTCCCCCAAATTTGTGATTTTAGGGTTTTTTGCAATTGGGCGATTTGGGGCCGATTGACAAGGGAGGAGGAGCCCCGAATTTGGATGGTCGAAAGGAAGGTATGTTCGGTTTTTTTTTTCCGAAAACCTCAAGCTCAATATTTGATTTAGGTTTTAGGTAATTTTCCTCCAAATTTCAGATTAGCAATCAAACCTTCTTCTGACTAAAAATTCAATTTCTCTGGCTCAGCTGTTTACCCCTCTTCTTTTTCTTTCTTTTGTTTGAAATTTGTAAGTATGGGGCTTTAGTTTGGAATAGCCAAATGAGAGAAAAGTGTGCTGAATATGTTCTGCATTTTTTTTTTGTTTGAAAACAGTCGTGAAAAGAGGTGATATGCATCCTGCTTGATTGTTTCTTTTAGTTTGTTCAGAACTGATTTAAGTTGTGCAGAAAATCTGTTCGCTTTTTTATTTCAATTTCATTAGTCTCCATCTGGCCATAGTGAAATCATCTCCTTTGCAATTTGTTTGCTTGGATTGGCTGGTTT
This sequence comes from Persicaria maculosa, assembly GCA_963922045.1. Lineage (NCBI taxonomy): Eukaryota > Viridiplantae > Streptophyta > Magnoliopsida > Caryophyllales > Polygonaceae > Persicaria > Persicaria maculosa. The sequence continues at coordinate 38,705,588 of OY998266.1, read as the reverse complement.
GTTTAGGAACAAAAGATTGAGCCATTTGAGGATTAGAATACAGAAGATCTTTGGCTTATTGTTCTTTTTTGCCTAAAAATACTCAAATTTTACATGAGTTCTATTAGCACCCTTAACATAGCCCACTCTCCGAGAAGCTTGTTGCGAGGTTGCTTGATTAGTTTGTTGGCTTGGTTGGTTTGTTTCGCCAACACTTTTCAACAATTAACCCCCCTTTTTTTCATATCCGATTTGGAGCTTTGCTGGCCAATTTGCATGGATTTAACTTGAACCGAAAATCTGCGTGAGTTTTGTGAGTTTTGTTATTGTATTTTTTTTCTTGAAGCTTGTAGACTTAGCCAGGCTTTGTGTCTCTGCAGAAACTTTGACAGAAATTCACCCTTGTTTAGGGTAAACCTCTGACTGCCTTAGAAGAGTTTTGGTTTGAGGATTTATTTTGTGTGAAGTTGAACATAAAATATGTTCGCTTTCCTCATTATCTGGCTGCAGTGAGCCTTCTTTTTTTTCTCTGATTTTGGGGGCTTTGTTAGCCAGTTTAGTTTTCATGGGAAATCTGCTCTCTTTAATTTCAACAATTTCATCCTTTGCAAGGCTGACTGCAATCAATTTGTTTCCTTTTGATTTACTCAAACCGTCTGCAACTTGTATGCTTGAATGAATTGACTAGTTTAGGAGAAAAAATCCAGCAGCTTTTCGCCCTCTTTTAGGGCTATTGGATGATCACGAAACCAGACCCAGGAGAAACCCGCAAGCATCTCAAGGGTGGGTTTCAGAGATCGAATTTGTGCAGCGATTGGGCTCTCTTATTTTTTTTCTTTTTTGACAGGCGATCCCAAAACCAAACCACAAGAGAAACCCGCAGGCATCTCAGGGGTGGGTTTTAGGACCACGCGGATGATGATGTGAAAGAAACGCTACCTTGGATCTGTTCTCTTCCTCTTTGTGCTGTGTGTGTTTTTTTTCTCTGGCTTTTTTTTGTTTTGCAGCCTCTTTCTTCTGCCGTGTGTGTCCTTTTCTTTTTTTTTTATTTTCTGCAGTCTCCTGTCTTTGCAGCCGTCTGAATCCCAAGCAAGTTCATCCTAGGCCTTCTTTTATAGGAGAAAGAGGTAGGAGAATAGATCCCTACTTTCCATATCTTCTTCTTTTTTTTTTGTTGTTTGAGTGTGTACAGAAGTATTTTTTTAGCACACATGGACCATTGCTTCTTTTTTTTTTTACCTTTTAGGTGGAGATCTGAATAATCTTTTCTAAAAAAGAATGATCTTCTTGCCTTTCTTTCTGCGAGTACAGTGACTTAGGGACTGATTTCTTTCCCTTTTGCACTGCTGAATTTCCAGCCATATTTTGCTTATTTTCGGGCCTTGTAGTGTGATCTGCTTGCCACTTATCTTTATTTATTTTTTACCAATGTATTGGGCTGGGAGTTTTTTCTTGGTTGGGCCTTACATTTCAATTTGACAGGCCCGATTGCACTTTTTTTTTTGTGTGAATTACTTTTAGAATCCACCTGTTTTAACTTGGTTTAATTTTTTTCGCAGCTAAATAATTTGATTATGAGAGCTTAAGACAAGAAAGATAGAGGCACTTGTCGGATTTCGAGTAGAGCGATCAACAACGCCATTGACCTACGGTCTCGTTGAGCGGTGTTAGCGGAAGCTGACGAGCTGTCATTGCATCTCGGAAGCTTGACCTTTGTATTGAATTTTCGTACTCCAGTTTGTGAGCTTGTAACACGCGAGAATGATGTATTTGACATGTATCGCACCCCGTATACACTTTACTTGTCTGTAACATTATTGTCACCAATCGGTATTTGTGTTTGATATATAAAGCATCACATCTCAATACCTGATAAGATAACTTTTAATCAAACACGAAAATTTACCCCCAAACACTTCCAGTGGCATGTTTTGCTCGCCTATCATTAGTTCACTAGCACCATCAAAGATAGGAGAGAGACTTAAGAAGTCTCCCAATTCTTGAAGATGTGTTGGAAAGTTGTCCAAAACACATCTCAATGCCTGACAAGGTAGCAGAAGAAGGGCAAAGAACTCCCCTGGTGCCTGCAATGATGATAAGGGAAGACTTCGACGGTTCCTTGAGTAGTGATGTAAACCCTAAGAGGAAGAAGCCGAGACATAAGAGCCCCATATCGTTGGAAGATTTAGGCGCTGGAAACAAAGGTGCAACATTTTTCTTTTCACATTGCATTTTTTATTTTTTTTACCCTTGTTAAAATTTGTCCTTGATGTATATGCAATAGGGAGATCGACTTTTCAGAGTGAGCACTACTCAGATGAAGAGGATTACTCTGACAGTGATCAAGATCTCGATTTTGATATTAGCGGAGCGACCTCTACCAATTTGGAGATCCTAGCACCAGAAACCAACCAAGTTGATGATAAGTTGATTGTTGGGTATCAACAACAGCCTATTGAGCCGATATAAAATTTGCCAGACTCTACTTCCCTTGAGAATGCACCAACCTCCTTAGATATTCTATTCCCTGACTCGGTGAAGCCCTACCTTCGCATCGCAATTACGGGAGGTATCAAAGAAATCGCTGAAATTATTTTAGCTTCTCAATCTACTTTGGCTTTACAGTCTACTTGAGATGAAGTTTTTGACCACTTGGAGGCATTGAAACTTAGTGCCAAAGCTGCCATAGTGGATGATGCGAGTGTTTCTTGGATAGTCTCCCAAGTCAACCATCTTTTTGAGAAGATGGAAGTTATAGCTGTAGTAGAGAGCACTATCGATTTGGCTGCCTGGAATGAGGTATCTACCAATCTTTCTCATTGTAATGAAGATCTGGCTTCTGAAGAGAAGACATTAGCCCAGTTGCAAGAAAAGTCTCTTGCCATAGAAAAGCGAGAAAGAGAGATTATGATAATGATGGAAAAGTTACGAACAGAGGAGAAAAGCCTTGCTAGGGACAAAGAGGTACTAGCGAAGAGTACATCTGAGGCTCAACATCGTATTCAACTAGCCACACAAAGACGGCAAGGCCTAGAAAAGCAGGAGCAAGAAGGCAGAATGAAGCTAGAGGATCTCAATTTGAAGAAGGCGCACCTCTAAACTTTAGTTACCACTTTTACTTCATTTGCCTCTATTTAGTTAGTGAATTTTTTCATCGTTTTTTTATATGCTTTAGGAACTTTTAGGCCCCTATTTGATTTTGCACATACATTTTTTTATGGGTAAATGCAAACACTTTTTTTTAGATACAAGAGCTCTGCACAACTTAATATTGATAAGAATTGTGATATCAAATATCAAATCAACACAACTTATTGCCATTTCATTAATATGACATAACTCACTCTTGCTTCTTGGATAGGACAAGTATATGTCCCTGCATGTATTCAAAATAGTTCTTCTCCATAATCTCTTGTCGATCATCCACATTCAACTAAGAACAGTTGGGCTTACACACTCGACATGCTAGCGCCTTTGTATTTTGTAAGCCAAGCTTTAGAACCAATTGGCTGACTTCCAATCTCACTATATTTTATTTGAACAATATTTCAACATCAACATGAACTTGACCAAAAACCACTAGTCTACCCTTAAGAGTGACATCTTCTTACGAAAAATGTATTCACGCTCCTTTTAAGAGGGCAATTGGTATTGTGTTTGTTTTTGGGGCTGCATCATGCGTTTTTTACTAGCTAGACTGCCTACGTACCCTCTTTCTGAGGGATCAAGTCGTTCGTAGTTCTTTTGGGCACCCGTTTTTTCACATATGCTCCAGGGTGCCCCATTTCGGACTAACTTCAAGTCCATATTTTCATTTCATTCATCATTTTTTAACCGGGATTTTTCTTCTTCTAATTTTCTTTTTTCTTTTTTTTTTCTTTTTCTCTTTTTTTTTCTTCTCTTTCTTTTTTTTACCGCATCATTCGGATTACCTAGGCCCACCTTCTAGGAAGGGTTTCCCAAATGACCCGACTATCATATGCGAACTCAGATTTTTTTTCGCGACTGAGTTTGACAAGCCCTCGTGGAAATGAAAACGCCAATAAAACACCTCTAGCAAGATCTCGGTTGATGATCTGCAACTTTCGCAGGAAGGTGAATTGTTATTGGCCAAAGTCTTAGAGCCTATGACTCTTACAAGCCAGGAGCAAAGTATGTTCTTGTAGGAATCAACAAATGCTCCATGAGTCTTGGTCTTTGGAAGACTAGGAACAAGTTCTCCAAAAGTTTTTGTATTTGAGAGACTTAGAGAAGTTAATATGTCCAAGAACAAGAAGGCCAATGGCAAGAAGAATGACGAGAGGGTTTCTCGACCAAATAAATTTATAGTCAAGACCCCCGCTATAGTATAGGGGAGTCAGGTTCGTCCTCAGGAGAGAAGTCAGCGGTTCTAGGTTTAGTTAGTTTTGGGGATTGGGAATAGCGGGAAAAGGTGTAAGGTTGTTGTCGAAGTCGGCTAAGAGTTGGTCGATGTCAAGGGGTAGAGAGGGGAGCGGTGGTTTGATGTCGAGTGGTTGCGCAAAAACATTAAAATAACAAAAATAGAATAATAAAAGAGCAAACTTCCAAGGTTAGGGATCACCACAACAATAAACATATGTGTAAATCACGAATAACATAAAAGAGCATGCTTTACATCAAATAATCAACTTTCGCTAATACCAACAATTTAGGTGAATCAACTCTCGAAAATAAACCTAATTATTTCTACCTTTTCTTAATTAGGATTAATAAAATCGCGAATAAAACCCTAATTACTATCCATGTTTGCAACATGAATTCCTTGAACTTTCATCCAAGGGTTAAGCATAGAGGTAGATGATGATAGAAACACACACAATTATGAATTCATCGATTAAGAACACATGCCTATCGTTGGGCTCACCCCAACCCTAGAAGAGGGGAATTAGAAACAAAACATGAAGATAAACAACTAACTTTTAATTAAAACTAGAACTTACAAAACCTTCAATCTTCACTCTAGGCTCTCCTCCTAACTACTTGTGTCCGAAGACGACTTGACTTGAATGATTGAAAAACCAGCCCCTAGGGCTTTATTTATAGGGCTCAATCCTAGCTATTCTAAGAGAGCAATCTATCTAAATCTATCTAAAGATATAATTCTAGATAAAAGAAAATAAATCTAAATTGGTAAAATGGATAAATCCTTAGGGTAATTAATTGTTCCACCCATTAGGATAGAAAGTAGATAAAATTGATAAAATATCTTCTACTTCTTGTACAAGCAAAATCCATTCGGATTAGGACTCGAAATCTGCGACGGGTCGATTTCTGCATGTCACTCGATATCGACCAGTATGGGTCGATGTCGATGTTTCTCTTCATGATCTTCCCTCGACGTCGGCTCCTGGGGTGAATTTCGAGTGGTGTTCACTCGATATCGAGTGGTGGCACTCGATATCGATCACCTTGGTCGATTCCTGGTCATCTTGGTCGATTTCGAGCGCACTGTTCGCTTTCAGCATTCTGCTCCGTTTTGAAACGCACTTTCCCGAGTCCTCGTTCGTCCGATTGACGCATATGAATATGCATTGGAAAGCTCTTTTTGAAGGCTAAAACTCTCATTAAGACATCAGAACTTGATTCAAAATATGAATGGTGAAAAGTGGCGTTTTCTCCAGCTGCACCATCCTGTGCTCTTCATTAGCTTCTCCAACGTCTTCATGACTTTCCTTTAAGCTCCAAAGTGCGTCCAAACTTCTACAAATCATCTCTAAACTCCTGAAAATCAAATCAAACTTTGTGTAGACTCCATATCTTGCAATATTAAGCTTAACTACACAAATTCCTAATAATTCCATCCTAAAATGCAAATATATATAACATAAAAATTGGCACAAAAGGTAGGCATAAAACATGGTGAAATGAGCGCACATCAAAGAACAAGAAGTGGAAGATTAAGAAAAAGAATTCAAGAGCTTCTACTTGCAAGCTGGAGGATCCAATCGATACCCCAATGGAGAAGGTGAACATGGTGTTGGCCTCTAATGAGAGTGAATTAGCCGAAGACCCACAGAATTTTGTTAACATAATCCAACCGGCTCCACCGGAAATGGAGGATGGTGGTCAAGCCACGGTCGATAAATTTCAAGAGATCAATCTGGGAGTATAGAAAATCCTAAGCCCGTATTTGTTAGTTCTTTGCTAACAAATAAGGAAAAATGATTATATGAGAAGTTTCTCCATGAATATCGAGACGTATTTGCTTGGGGGTATCAAGACATGCCTGGATTAGATCCAAAGGGGGCAATGCATAAGTTGTCCATTTTGGAAGAAGGGAAGCCGGTAAAGCAAGCGCAACGCCGTTTCTGATCCGAGTTGACTGTATAAATTAAAGTTGAAGTCAATAAGCTCATCGAGGCCGGATTCATTCGGGAGGTCCAATACCCAATATGGTTGGCCAATATTGTTCCCGTGAAGAAGAAAAATGGTTGACTGCGCATTTGTGTCGATTTCAGTGACTTAAATGAAGCATGTCCCAAGGATGAGTTTCCTCTTCCCATAACAGAGCTCTTGGTTGATTCCACTACGGGGTTCCAAGCTTTGTCCTTTATGGATGGATTCTCGAGTTACAACCAAATCAAAATGCATCCCAAAGATGAGGAGCTAACAGCTTTTCGTACATCATTAGGCACATATTGCTATACCGTGATGATTTTGGGTTAAAGAATGCCAGGGCAACCTATCAAAGAGCCATGACGGTCATCTTTCATGATATTCTTCACAACACCATTGAGTGTTATGTGGATGACCTCGTGGTAAAAACCAAGAAGAGGGGAGATCATTTAAATGATCTTAAAATAATCTTCGAAAGGTTGCGCAAGCACCAGTTGAAAATGAATCCTCTTAAGTGTGCCTTTGGTGTAACATCGGGAAAGTTTCTCGATTTCATTGTTCGAGGTCGAGGCATAGAAATTCATCCCAACAAAATTAAGGCGATCATGGAAATGCCAGCTCTGAGGAGCCTCCGTGAACTGCGAGGCTTGCAAGGCAGGCTTGCTTATATCCGACGGTTCATTTCGAACCTAACGGGGAGGTGTTGATAGCATGCATTTAGACGGTCATAATAGGTTGCATTTAGCTTAGTTATGATGCATATCATGCACGGTTTAAGTACAATTTGCATATTTGCTCTCTATGTTGGTGGAGTCGGAATCTACACACTTTTATTGATTATTTCAGGTAACTGTGGATTCAAGGAGGAGACATGGGTTGATGAAGCATTAGATAAGGATGTCTAGTTGATCAAGGAAGCTTACATGAAGATCTAAAGAGGTCCTGAGAAGAAGAAGCGAGCCTAAACGAAGAACAAGTCTGCAGAAGTTGTCGCCACACATGCTGAACTTGTTTTGCACTTTCTGGAGGCCTCGGTTGTCCGATTGACTATTATGACCATGCGTTGGAAAGCTCTTTCAGAGAGCTACAACTTTCCTGTAAACGTCGAGAGCTGATTCGACTTGAATTTTCCGTAAAAGACTGATGCAGTGGGCGCTGCCATATGCCGCGGGTGCAGCAATATGCCACGGCCACTGCATTTGCCCAGAGCGACGCGTTTCAGAGTTCAGCGACGTGTTTTCTATCCAAAACCATATTTATTCTATCTTTGTCTTTTTGGCAGACTTGGACACGAAATTGGGGACGATTTAGGAGATTAGAGGGGCTTAGCCCTAGGTTTTGATTCATTCATTAGGTTAGGATTCAAGACGATTTTAGTTGGAGATTGAGAGCGATGTTCGCCATGGGCGACTAAACTCTCTTCGTTTTATCTACGATTTGAAGCTTTGTTTGGATTGAGTTGTGAGTTTCTAAATCTTGTTTCTTATTTCCTATATTGAATGTTTCGACTTCTTTGTGTTTGAATGTTTGATTGTTTTATTCTATCTTGCCTGATCAACTTGGTAGAATCAATTAAACTACTAGGGTTTTGTAGATTCCTGATTGTGAACCTTAACCCAAGTAGCAAACTTATCCCTTTAGGGCTGATTGAACTAATTGGATGGGTAGGAAGTTGGATGTGTTGTTAAATCCCTCTTTAGGGACTGCAAATACCTTGGTTAATCTCTGAACTTAAAGCTATCAATTGGGTTAAATCCTTCTTTAGGGACTGCTGAATTGATAAGGGTTTCTAGGACTGATTGGACTAGTAACTATATTAGGTTCGGACAAGGGCACTCATAGGAAAACTAAAAGGACAAGAGGAAGTTATAATATCAATTCAACCAAATAAAGTGGATAGTTGTAGGTATATCGATCTTCTCTAAATTGTTTTGTATCAACTTGTTTTTATTTTATTTTGTTTTCTTTTCAATCTCAATCAACCAAAACCCCCCTTTCTACTAATTGGTAAATACACATTGCAAAGGAATACTTGATTCTATGTGGGATCGACCTCTTACTTACTTGCTATACTAGTTTGTAGGTTTGAGTTTTATTTTGATACGGTTTACGCGACTAAAAACCGTCCGTCAAATTGGCGCTATTGCCGGGGAATCAAGTTTATTTCTTTGTTTTGTGTATTTATTAATTTTTGTGCATATATCTAACCCGTTGTTAACCTATCTTACGGTTTACGACACCCTTGCTACTAATTTTATAAGATGAGGTTAATGCAGCGTCAAGGGGAAACTTTTCACCATTATTTCACAAGAGTGCATAATTTATTGGACGCCCGTTATGCACGGGGTTACCAAGATAGTTTGCAAGATATGGTTGTTTATTTACTTGAGGGCATGACTCCTGAGACCAAATAATTTGCCGAGTCTATGAATAACGGAGGCTTGGCGAGTTTCGGCTTATCAGAGATGTGGGATTTTTTCTGCTACATGGGTCACCAGGTAGAGCAGGAAGAAGCTTTCACACGCCAGGTTATGTTGGAGTAGATGCTTGAAAGGATGGAGCAATTTGAGAAACGATTGAACCAACTTACTCAACCAATGAGTGAGTTGGTAGGAGAGCAACATTGTATTCCTCAAGTTGATGAAAGTCAGTACACAAACAAGGATGTTTTGATTGAAGATGGAGGAGAGAGCCCAATACTCTATTACGTGGAGTCTCATGAGTGCACGCATGAGGATCCACGTGTTTTGGCTCCTAATTCATCTGAAGATATCATCCCTGACTTGCCTATCAAGGAACCATGTCTAGAGCCGATTTCTGTGGCTCCCGAGCAAGGTATTGATATTTCTTACACTTTTGTGGATGTTGGTGAATAAGCAGATCTTTGGGAACATTATTTTGAGAAGCCACCAGCGGAACTGTGTTGGTGGTACCATATTCCTTTTGTGGAGAGTCATGCTAGACTCTTTAATAAATTGAAAGGGTCTTTAACTTGTATATTTTATACTTTCAATTTATTATGCTATGATGTTCTGTGTAAGATGTGTGCACAGGAATATGATAGGCTGTTGAGGGCATTGACAATGTCTGATAGTTAAGGAATTGAGATTGAGAATAAGTCATGCCAATGACATAAAACAAAGGCGCTGCTTGGGAGGCAACCCAAGATAGGTAATAATGTCTTTTCCCTTTTTCTTTTTAGTTATTTTTAATATTTTTATTTAGTTCTAGGTTAGCTTGTGTTTGGCGTTTCCGGTATGGGCACTTAACACTGCAGATTGTTCGTAAGGGGGTGGTGTAGGAGATTCAAATATCTAAATTAAATAATTCAAATAAATAATGCACAATTAGGCTAACTCCCTGGCTCAAACAAATAATACAAGAATCCCCTCCCTTGTAGTAGTAGGGTAATTAGGAATCGAATCCACGAGGAGGTATGTCAGCGCTTCCCTTGTTGTACTCACGATCAAAGCTTTCGACCTCAGAAGACACTCGATATCGAGTAATCTGGTCGATATCAACCTCAGTTCTGGTCGATTTCCTAGCGCAGTTCCTGCAGAAGACAAAAGCAGCAAAGTCGACGTCGAGCAGAGACCTCGATATCGACATTAGACCTCGATATCGACCCTTACAGTCGATTTCGATGCTTGTCACAAAAACTGTAATACGTAACCAATTGTCGGAAAAGAGTCCGAAGAAAATAGAATGGAAAAGGAGGATGATCAGAAACAAAACTAACAACTTTTATATTGATTTCAATTAATTAAAAAGCTTCCAAAGTCGGGGTTTCATGCCACAATGATAACAATGCAAGTTTTATGCTAAAGTTATGAAATTTAATGCCTTTCTGTCAAATAACTTTCGTTATCAACACTTAGGTGATTAGAGGCTCTGTCATAGTTCCTAAGAGTTACTATCCAATTCAGGAGCAATTCAAGTTCACAATATGAGTGGCTTTCGCTTCAATAATGCAAATAATGAATCTCCCTAACTTTCGCAAAGGATCATGCATGGGATAGAAGACGGAATCGCATAAAAGTCATGCCTTTGATGCACTTACCCTACATCGTTATCGTCGGGCTCACCCCGACCCTAGAAGTGGGTTGACTACTCGCTCCTCATCATGCACATCATCATCATTGTTGTTGAAAGAAAACTACTTTGAATTAAAACTTCGAAAGAAAGTACAACCGAACAAGCCACTCCGCTTTCGCTTTACAAACTCCACTCGGCCTTCTCTCTCTCTCTAACTCGTTACTACTATAATTGGAACTGAATTGTATGTCGAATTGAATGCCTAAACTCAGCCCTACTGGCCTCTATTTTTAGATGTCGATAAAGACTCTAAACTTTATCTTTATTCTCTAATATAAAACTTAAATAAAGTAAAAACTAAAACTCATACGGTAAATCAGCCTTCATATGATAACATCTGGTGTTGATGATAGGAAATCTCGACTTTAGGATAGACGTGCAAGCTTCGGATAGAATTCTATCAAAATCTGAGTCGGATTCTTCTGCCGGCATGGTCGATATCGACCTTGAACATCGATATCGCCCCCTGTGAAATTTTATCTCGAGCTCTCCTTCTCCTACTCGAACTAGCACTCGACTTCTATCATTTAGCTCGATCTAGCAACATCGATATCGACCTCCAGACGTCGATATCAACCTCTCTATGTCGACATGCTCTGTTTCATTTCATGCTCGATTCCTATGTCTCTGATGCACTCGATGTTGACGTCCCCAGTCGATTTCGACCTCTTCAGAAGACTTCGAGTTCTTTTACCGCTCTTCCAAATTCGTCCATTTTTATCCTGTTTTCTGCGAAATCACATAGAAACTCGTGCAGACCCATATATTTGACATTTAAGCATAAACTACACTAATCCCTTGTTTTCCCATTAATATGCATGCAAAAGACGATAAAATAGACTTTTATGTGCATAGAAAATATGGCAATTTGCGCGCACATCAAACAACCCATACTTAAGCTTGCTTGTCCCCAAACAATACCTTTAATGGTCATTCAGAGGAAGAAAGTAAACCCTCAACATTATAGATTCTTTTTTCATATGTCCCTACAATCAATTTCCATCCTCGATAAGGTACTTATATCAACCAAGTCCATGCCTGTGCATAAAAGCAATTTCATACTCATAAAAGGAGGCAATATGCAAAAACAATTTTAGCGACATAGCATTAATAATCAAGAGGATTTTTGCAAGCTTGTGAGAAGTAGATTGGTAAAAGGCTAAAGGTGGGCTAATATTTGGCCATGTGGTGTTAAATCCGGGGAAACATACTTTCTTTCCAAAACATTCCACATTCCTTCTTCATAATGTCTTACCTTTCACTCATCGCTCAATGCTTTTATTCAATATAATGCTTTTACCTCTCTAACCTTAGCACTGCCTTCTCGCGAGTCGCAAAGATGGGTGTCATGAATGGCCCTGGATACTTAGTACTTCAGACTCCTCACCTTGTGTCCCATCTCGCTGAACAAACATCTCAACGAGCAGGGTCGACCTACCTTTATCTCCTGAGGTGATCAGATTTTTTCTCGCTCATTAAATTTTCCATATTTCATAATTTCTTTTCATTCCTGCCAACAAATTCATAAATAATGTACAACTCCGTATAACTCCAAAAAATGACATCCATTCTCAAACTTGTCCCCAGATAGGGTATAAGGTATAAAATAGGCAATATGTATATATGTGGAGCAATAATGATGTATGATAAGGCTCATATATGGCTTGTGACTTTTGCAAATATGCATAGGTAAGGCTAGGATATGAACTTGTATATGTAAGCACTTGTATGGAATTTTCATAAAAAGTCCTCCATCTTATCATGCACATGTCAAAAGCAACTTCAAATTTCTCATCTCCTTTATTTTTTTCTTTTTGCACTTCATTGGGACTTCCCTTAACTAGGCAATTTCATGTTATATCTCTAATGAATCTAATTTTGCATCATGGAGCTCTTTTTTATACTTCCATGACTCTTTCCAAATTTTCAAAATTTTTTGATGGGGGTCAATTTTTTTTCTTTTTTTTTTCGAAAATAAAACTAAATATGCATTAAGGTAAATATGCAAATCTAAACTAAGTATGAATATACAAGTAAGCCTTTCCCCCACCCCATACTTAAAATTTACAGTGTCCTCACTGTATTAGAACTAGGGTTAAGAAGAAAACTTACTAAACCGTCACAAATTTCAGGAGTCAAAGAAGACAACAGGAGTGGTCGATATCGACCCTTAACATCGATATCGATGTTTCTTATCGATTTCTGGCTCAGGCTTTAGGGTGATCCGGCCTCGACCACAAACCCTATTTATGTTGACCTCAAGGTCGATGTCGATCTTGGACATCGATTTCGATGTCTTTTATGTGTGCTTTTCTCTTTCCTGCAATTTGTTAACAAACATAAAACCAAATATGCAAAACAATAAAATGTCTAAAACCAAAGAAAAACTGTCTAAAATCAAAACTAAGTCTTTGTTACAAGCTCTAGACTTTTAAGTCGCTAGGCCGACTTCTTCCTTTGCACTTCTCAAGGCAGCATCTGCAGAGCCCATGTGGCTTGGGCCTCAAATATCACTCCTTTCTTGTCCCGCAGCTGTATTCTACCGGGATGGATTTGATTCACCGTGAATGGTCCCAAATTTTTATCCTTGAATCTCGTAGGGAACCAATGGTCCTTAGATTTGGCAACATAGACCTTGTCTCCTATCTCATATTTGCTCGAATCATCATCGGATACCCTACATAAGCGCACTTGCCAAGGCACACCTCTTCCAAATAATGATAAATCTTTAATTGAAATGGAACAGGAGGAATCCGTACCTTGACTTACCTTTTTCTCTGTCTGTGGCTCAGGTCGATGTCGATGTTCATGGGTCGATATCGACCCCTGTTGTACTTCTGAAGGATCAATCAATTTCTGTGGTTTCTGCTCGATATGATCAGGTCGATTTCGACCCTCAGAGATCGATATCGAGGTCTCCGTTCCTCCCTTCTCAGCGCTGATGGTGGTCGATTTCGGTAGGGCATGGTCGATATCGACCTTAGACCCCGATTTCGATGTTTCTTTTCCTCCTCCGTTGACCCCATACTTATGACCTGGCACATAATCCTGAACATTAGTGGTCGATATCGACTTACCTGGGTCGATTTCGATGTTCTGTTGGGCTCCTTCGTTCAAGATTGCCATAACTTCCTCCACTTGGGCTTCTATGGCCCTCTTCTCAAGCTCCTCTGGTGTCATACTTCTTACCTTTGCCTCTCCACATGCAATGTAGACACCATTGATGGCTTTTATCTCCATTAGCCCTTGATTTTTCACCGTCTTGTTGAAGGCATACTCTATCACCTCGTCACTAATTGTGAATGAGAGCAATCCTTTCTTCACGCTAATGTTAGCATTGACGGTTGCTAGGAATGGCCTACCTAAAATAATTGGATAAGCAGGGTCCTCCGCTATATCAACAACTAAGAAATCAGCAGGGATAAAGAATTTACCTACTTGTACTGGCACATCCGTCACTATCCCAGTTGGAATAACTACCGTATTGTTAGCCATGTATAATCTTGCATCCACGGGCTCCAGAGGATCTATCTTTACCTTGTGCCAAATGGTTAGTGGCATCATGCTAACGCTAGCGCCCAAGTCAACTAAAGCATTAAATTTGTATTGACCTAGACCTATAGCGATAGAAAACTTACCTGGGTCCGCCCGCTTTTGTGGTAGCTCTAACCTGTTGCACTTCTCTGCGATCTCAGAGATCGATCGCTTCTTACCCAAGATGTCTTTAAGGAACCTTACATAAGATGGCATTTCATGAAGTGCCTCTGTGAATGGTATAGAGACATTAAGTCCTTGGAGCATCTTCACGAACCGCTGGAACTTCTTTTCCGTTGGGTCCCTAATCACCTTTCTAGTTTGGAATGGCAACATCTTTTTCCTTCCCGCGGCTGTAGTGAGGTCGACATCGACATTAGTAGGGTCGATATCGACTGGAGGAGTCGATTTCTGTGGTGACGCAGCATTAGGGTCGACATCGACTGGAAGGTCGACATCGACGTCACCTTGGTCGATATCGTCAGGGGGGGTCGATATCGACGTCTGTTTTGGCTCCTTCTCCTCCGCTTTTTTGCTCGGGCGTTTGTAATTGACGCCCACTCCTTAGGTTCACCGCTGCAATATGACCAGTGGTTTTGCCCTTTTGATTGGGCACAGTGGATCCAGGGAATGATCCTGACGCTTTGGGTATTGCTTCCGCCAATTGACTCATTTGAGTCTCCATGTTGCGCTTCCAAACGTCGATCTCCCCAAGCCTAAAATTGATGCCCTACAGTTGAGTATGGATGGAGTTGTTGGCTTGTTTGAACTCAGCATGATTCCTCCGCATCTCATCAAGAATGATTTGCAGGTCATCTTTCCTTGTTTCCCGCTCAGGGTGCCCTGGTGCTCTATATGGTGGGGGATCCCTTTGTTGATAGAACCTTTGATCACCCCAATATTGTTGATTGCCCCCTCCATAGGAGCCTCTCTTCCACTTAACCTCCTCATGTTGTTCCGCCATGGATACTTTCTCAGTATGTGGACAGGCACTAGTGTTATGCCTTGTTGAGCCACACTCCTAACAAGTTTGATTGTTTCTCAGGAACCTGACTTGCTTTTGAAGGCGGCGTGTCTGATCGTTGTGGAATTGTTGCCACACATCAGGATCAATCTCCCTTGGAGGCTCATATAGTGGCATTGATGGGGCAGGCCTTGCATCATAGGCCGCAACAACCCCATAAGTGTTGTCAAAGTTCACTAGCCTCTCAATGGTCTCCCATGCCTCCGTTGGTGTAAGCTCAATGTACCGATAGGAGGTGTATAAATTTATCCTCTCCTTATTCGGCGCATCAAGGGAGTTGTAGAAAATCTCCTGGATGACATATGGAAGTTGCCCATGCATTGGGCATGATCTTAGCAAGTCCTTAAATCGCTCTCACGCCTGTGCTAGGGTTTCACCTGACTTTTGTTTGAAAGCCGTGATCCTTTGTCGCAGCATCGCCGTTTTAGAAGGTGGAAAGAACTTATTCAAGAATGCATCTTTCACCTCCGCCCATGTCCTCAGCGAGCGTGGAGCCAAACTTTCAAGCCATTGTAATGCCTTCCCTGCCAAGGACCATCGAAAAGATTTTAATCGCACATACTCTAAATTTACTCCATCAGCAACTATTTCACATAAGTCCATAAAAGTAGAGATGTGTTGCAGGGGGCATTCATTAGGTCTTCCTTCAAAAGTATTTCTTTTTATCTCAGATAGGAAGTTAATTTTTAATTCATAGTTGGAGTGAGGAATTAAGATAGCGGATTCAGGAACATGAAGCGGCGGATGCATGTATTGCATCGCCGTCTGTGGATACTGATTTAGCCGCTCTTGGGCTTGTCTCCGCGCATCCTCCTCCCTATCAGCACGGGCTCGCTCTGCAGCAGCGGCGGCCCTCTCATCAGCGATTGTAGCATTTTGGTCCTCGATCTCCTTCCTCAACCGCTCTATGATTTCGTCCTGCGTTTCGTTGTCAGCCATGATGCGAATTGCTTTGTTGCGAAGTTGGTAGAAATGTTCAGGCTCGTTGATTGGTTCCAGGATAGGTCCGCGATCAGAACGTCGCATATACCTGCAAAATAAGCTCAAAGAAGATCGTGATTAAACTTCGGTGGCGATTGATTGCCTCCCTGGCAACGGCGCCAATTTGTTCGTAAGGGGGTGGTGTAGGAGATTCAAATATCTAAATTAAATAATTCAAATAAACAATGCACAATTAGGCTAACTCCCTGGCTCAAACAAATAATACAAGAATCCCCTCCCTTGTAGTAGTAGGGTAATTCAGGATCGAATCCACGAGGAGGTATGTCAGCGCTTCCCTTGTTGTACTCACGATCAAAGCTTTAGACCTCAGAAGACACTCGATATTGAGTAATCTGGTCGATATCGACCTCAGTTCTGGTCGATTTCCTAGCGCAGTTCCTGCAGAAGACAAAAGCAGCAAAGTCGACGTCGAGCAGAGACCTCGATATCGACGTTAGACCTCGATATCGACCCTTATAGTCGATTTTGATGCTTGTCACAGAAACTGTAATACGTAACCAATTGTCGGAAAAGAGTCCGAAGAAAATAGAATGGAAAGGAGGATGATCAGAAACAAAACTAACAACTTTTATATTGATTTCAATTAATTAAAAAGCTTCCAAAGTCGGGGTTTCATGCCAAAATGATAACAATGCAAGTTTTATACTAAATTTATTAAATTTAATGCCTTTCCGTCAAATAAATTTCGTTATCAACACTTAGGTGATTAGAGGCTCTCGCATAGTTCCTAAGGGTTACTATCCAATTCATGAGCAATTCAAGTTCATAATATGAGTGGCTTTCGCTTCAATAATGCAAATAATGAATCTCCCTAACTTTCGCAAAGGATCATGCATGGGATAGAAGACGGAATCGCATAAAAGTCATACCTTTGATGCACTTACCCTACATCGTTATCGTCGGGCTCACCCCGACCCTAGAAGTGGGTTGACTACTCGCTCCTCATCATGCACATCATCATCATTGTTGTTAAAAGAAAACTACTTTGAATTAAAACTTTGAAAGAAAGAACAACCGAACAAGCCACTCCGCTTTCGCTTTACAAACTCCACTCGGCCTTCTCTCTCTCTCTCTAACTCGTTACTACTGTAATTGGAACTGAATTGTATGTCGAATTGAATGCCTAAACTCAGCCCTACTTGCCTCTATTTATAGATGTCGATAAAGACTCGAAACTTTATCTTTATTCTCTAAGATAAAACTTAAATAAAGTAAAAACTAAAACTCCTACGGTAAATCAGCCTTCATATGATAACATTTAGTGTTGATGATAGGAAATCTCGACTTTAGGATAGACGTGCAAGCTTCGGATAGAATTCTATCAAAATCTGAGTCGGATTCTTCTGCTGGCATAGTCGATATCGACCTTGAACATCGATATCGACCCCTGTGAAATTTTATCTCAAGCTCTCCTTCTCCTACTCGAACTAGCACTCGACTTCTATCATTTAGCTCAATCTAGCAACATCGATATCGACCTCCAGACGTCGATATCGACCTCTCTGTGTCGACATGCTAACGTTTTATTTCCTGCTCGATTCCTATGTCTCTGATGCACTCGATGTCGAGGTCCCCAGTCGATTTCGACCTCTTCAGAAGACTTCGAGTTCTTTTTCCGCTCTTCCAAATTCGTCCATTTTTATCCTGTTTTCTGCGAAATCACATAGAAACTCGTGCAGACCCATATATTTGACATTTAAGCGTAAACTACACTAATCCCTTGTTTTCCCATTAATATGCATGCAAAAGACGATAAAATAGACTTTTATGTGCCTAGAAAATATGGCAATTTGCGCGCACATCACAGATCAAGATGAAGCCACGAGCTACGGATTTGCTAGTTACTTTTGTTCATCCGTGAAGGTTCATGAATCCACCCCTCCACCACATTGTGAGTATTTCATTTATCTCTTCCTCTATGTTTTTATGTTTTTGTTGTCTTTGGTGTTTCATTGAGGACAATGAAAGGTTTAAGTGTGGGGGAGGGATTGCATTGTTTGCATATCGTGTTCATTTATGTTTTCATATTTATTTTTACTCATATACCACATTTAAAAAAATCACAAAAATATCATGCATTGCATTTAGGTGTTATTAACGATACCCATCTTGGTTTAGTTTGTCCTCTAATTCATTTTTATGATCTTAATTACATAAATCACATGATTTGATTGAATTGCTTGAAAATGATTTTTGGAGCATGATTTGAGAATATAATTGAGCAAGTATAGTTCATAGTTGAGGTTAAATTGAAATCTATCAAAAACATGACCCATGTGAGTTTGTTTTGGCCTTATAGGGACTTTACATATTATTCCCTTTTGCTTTTACTGTGTGATTATACTCTCCATATGCCTCTTATTTCAATACCGTATTGCACATGTTTGTTGCTTGTGAATTTCAAATGATTGAGGCATATATGTTTTCTTTAGCCATATTATACCTTATTTACCCTTTGCATTATCCTTTGCTTGAAGCTCATCTCAGCCGTAAAGCCTATTCTTTTTTATAGCTCCACAAAAATATATCATAACCAATGATTAACCTAACCCTATCCAGGAATTAGGAGGAGAATTGGTGAAAAATCTTTATGTTGGAGTTGCTTTGAGTGGAGATGATGTATGTATGGTTGTGCATTGCGAGAGGCATAGCCGAAATAAGGTAACCCTTCTTGCATAATAGAGATGACTTATTACTAGGGGCCTAAGGAGGATAAAATTCACTTAGAAGTAAAAGTCTAGTAAGCTTGGACCTAGGGAGGATAAAATTCACCTAGGGGCAAAAGTAAGCATAAAAGAAAAGAAAAGAAGTCATCATCCAAATGGAAAAATTGCATGAGTTGTATCGCTATTGAAATCAAAGAGTGCTTATTGATGTGTATTGGAGTTTATGTTATTGGAATGGTTTGCGAAGTATGGAAGTTTTGGTGTTGTTCTGCTTGATTGTTGTTGTTTTTTCCCGGATTTTTAGCACCACAAGCCAAAGTATTTCCCATGCCTTATGTTCCTACCAAAGCCCCATTACAACCCTATAAAAGTCCTCATGATGTTGTTTGCAAGTGATGACTTTCACGGTGTATAGAGCATTTTGGATTGAGTTGAGAGTTGGACTTTAAAGCCTAAACACATGAGAGCTTGAGTGAAACACATTATCCCGGTGAGGTTGGATTAAATTTGCCTTTACTATTGGATCGCTCATATATTTGCTATGATATTTTTTCTCTTATTCATGGCTCCTATTGCTTGATGTTTCTTTTCTAAATTATAGCATGAAAATCTTATTTGTGGGATGATTAATTCAATATTTGTTTTTCATTGCTTGAGGACAAGCAAAAGCTTAAGTGTGGGGGAGTTTGATAGCATGCATTTAGACGGTCATAATAGGTTTCATTTAGCTTAGTTATGATGCATATCATGCACGGTTTAAGTACAATTTGCATATTTGCTCTCTATTTTGGTGGAGTCGGAATCTACACACTTTTATTGATTATTTCAGGTAACTGTGGATTCGAGGAGGAGACATGGGTTGATGAAGCATTAGATGAGGGTGTCTAGTTGATCGAGGAAGCTTACATGAAGATCTAAAGAGGTCCTGAGAAGAAGAAGCGAGCCTAAACGAAGAACAAGTCTGCAGAAGTTGTCGCCAGACATGCTGAACTTGTTTTGCACTTTCTGGAGGCCTCGGTTGTCCGATTAACTATTATGTTCATGCGTTGGAAAGCTCTTTTAGAGAGCTATAACTTTGTTGTTAACGTCGAGAGCTGATTCGACTTGAATTTTCCATAAAAGATTGATGCAGCGGGCGCTGCCATATGCCGCGGGCGCAGCAATATGCCGTGGCCGCCGCATTTGCCCAGAGCGACGCGTTTCAGAGTTCAGCGACGTGTTTTCTATCCAAAACCCTATTTATTCTATCTTTGTCCTTTTGGTAGACTTGGACACGAAATTGGGGACGATTTAGGAGATTAGAGGGGCTTAGCCCTAGGTTTTGATTCATTCATTAGGTTAGGATTCAAGACGATTTTAGTTGGAGATTGAGAGCGATGTTCGCCATGGGCGGCTAAACTCTCTTCGTTCTATCTACGATTTGAAGCTTTGTTTGGATTGAGTTGTGAGTTTCTAAATCTTGTTTCTTATTTCCTATATTGAATGTTTCGACTTCTTTGTGTTTGAATGTTTGATTGTTTTATTCTATCTTGCCTGATCAACTTGGTAGAATCAATTCAACTTCTAGGGTTTTGTAGATTCCTGATTGTGAACCTTAAACCAAGTAGCAAACTTATCCCTTTAGGGCTGATTGAACTAATTGGATGGGTAGGAAGTTGGATGTGTTGTTAAATCCCTCTTTAGGGACTGCAAATACCTTGGTTAATCTCTGAACTTAAAGCTATCAATTGGGTTAAATCCTTCTTTAGGGACTGTTGAATTGATAAGGGTTTCTAGGACTGATTGGACTAGTAACTATATTAGGTTGGGACAAGGGCATTCATAGGAAAACTAAAAGGACAAGAGGAAGTTACAATATCAATTCAACCAAATAAAGTGGATAGTTTTAGGTAGATCGATCTTCTCTAAATTGTTTTGTATCAACTTGTTTTTATTTTATTTTGTTTTCTTTTCAATCTCAATCAATCAAAACCCCCCTTTCTACTAATTGGTAAATACACATTGCAAAGGAATACTTGATTCTCTGTGGGATCGACCTCTTACTTACTTGCTATACTAGTTTGTAGGTTTGAGTTTTATTTTGATACGGTTTACGCGACTAAAAACCGTCCGTCAGGTGTCAACCCTTATTAACGTTGATGAAGAAAGATGTTCCATTCGTTTGGGATTAAGCTTGCCAAAATGCCCTCGAGAGCATCAAAAAGTACTTGATTGATCCGGTAGTTCTTATCGCGCCAGTTCAAGGAAGGCCTTTAATTTTGTACATCGCAAGTCTCGAGCGATCGTTAGGGGCTATGTCGGCTCAAAATAACGATGATGGAAAGGAAAAATACCTTATACTACATCAGCCGAATGATGGTGGGAGCAGAGAAAAATTATTCTGCTATGGAGAAGATATGTCTAGCACTGATCTTTGCCATCCATAAGCTACGACATTACCTCTTGTCCCATCAAATTACATTAATATCTAAAGTCGATCTTTTGCAATACATTTTGTCAAAAACTGTGTTATCTGAGAGATTGGCCAGTGACATCAAATATGTGCCTCAAAAGGCGGTGAAAGGGCAAGTCATAGCTGATTTCTTAGCAGCCCACCCTACTCCGGACAACGAGGCGTTGTCGGATGATTTGCCGGATGAAGAAGTCTTTATGACGGAGGAAAAATCTTGGCAATTATATTTTGATGGTGCTGCAACAAAAAGAGGGGCTGGTGTGGGTATTGTTTTCATTACCCCAAGTGACGGAATAATGCCTTATTCATTTTCTCTTTTGGAGAATTGCACAAATAATATGACAGAATACGAGGCACTCATTATTGGCTTGGAGATAGCTCTTAAAATACGTGTTGATCCACTAAAAGTGTTTGGTGATTCTCAATTATTCATCAGACAACTAAATGAGCAATACGAAGTCAAAAATCAGAACTTAATTCTTTTGCATCAAAGAGCTAAATGCCTCACGCATCAATTCCTCAAATAGAAGTAGTGCATATATTGAGGTCTGAGAATGACAAGGCAGATGCATTGGCAAAATTAGCTTCATCGTTGACATTACCAAATGAAAGAGAAATTCAGGTTATCGTCGGTGAACGTCATCTGCTTATACCATCCTCGGAGCAAGATGAGCCAAAAAAAGAAGTAGAGGTCGCTTCCGTTTATGAAATTTGAGGAACAAATGGATTAGCGACAACCACTTATCGAATATCTTCGTCATGGAGTCCTCCCCGATGATGCAAAAAAGAGGGTGGACGTTGAAAGTTGAGTGTCAAGATTCTTACTTAAGAATGATACGTTGTATCGAAGAACATTTGATGGAATCTTGCTAAGATATTTGTCCAAAGAGGAAGCTAAATACATTCTAGCTGAAACTCATGCCGGAGTGTGTGGAGCGCATCAAGTTGGTCCTAAATTGGCTAATCAAATCAAACGGTTAGGCTACTATTGGATTACTATGGTGAAAGATGCTATGGACTTCGCTAAAGCGTGCCACGCTTACCAAATTCACAGTGACTTCATACATCAACCACCTTAAATGCTACATCTTACTACGTTATCATGGCCATTCCACGCACGGGGTCTTGATGTGGTAGGGAGTATAAAGCCATCTTCTTCCCGAGATCACCAATATATTTTGGCGGCTATGGATTGTTTCTCCAAATGGGCCGAAGCTATACCTTTAAAGGAACTGGGAGCTAAAAAAGTTGTTAATTTAATAAGGACTCACTTGATCGATCGATATGGAGTTCCTTGAAAGATCATCTCCGATAATGCTCTTTACTTCAAGAATTAAATGTTGGTGAAGTTGAGCGAGAAATTCGGGTTTAAACATAGCTTTTCATCCAGCTATAATCCGTCATCAAGTGGCCAAGCTGAAGCATTTAATAAAGTGCTTATGCAAAATTCTCAAAAAGATGGTCTCAAAATCGAAGAGAGATTGGCATGAACAGTTACTCGAGGCATTATGGGCATACCGGACAACAACACGAACCTCAACTGGTTGTACACCATACAACTTGGTCTTTGGATCCAAGGTCGTTTGGCCATTAGAAATAAATTTGCCCTCTCTTAGAGTAGCGATTCAACTTACCGACCCCGAAGAGAATGTCAAAATCCGATTGGCCGAGCTTGAAGCATTGGATGAGATAAGGCTAGCAACGTAACAAAAGCTTGAATCTACCAGGCTCAAGTAGCTGGGGCATTCAACAAGCGGGTCAAGTTTCGCTCATTCTCTATTGGTGACTTGGTTCTTACCATTCGACGACCAATTGTCATCAATCGAAAAGCGCAAGGAAAGTTTGAATCAAAATGGAAAGGTCCTTATGTGGTGACCAAAGTTTTTCCCAAAAGTGCATATGAACTCTCAAATACCGAAGGCAAAGTAGTGTACTCATGTATGAATGGAAAATTTGTGAAGAAGTTTTTCACATGAAATTTGAGAGTCAAACAATTAAGAACTACGTTAAGACTTGATCTCCAACAAGGAGTTCGTAGGACGTACACTTTAATTTTGACTTTCTTATCAAGCTTGGAAGAAACCTGTTCATCAGGAAATTTAGACGGCTCGCCCTTGAACACCACCCTCGTGTTTTCACTTCCTTTCTCTCCGAAATGTCTATGAATGACCAACTTCTTCTTAGGCACTGATTGGTCAATCTTGCGGAGAGGACAAGTATAACTCGTTATTAAGGAATGCATTGCTTTCTCCATAGCACTTAATGGCTTTTGGACAGGTTGGCGTTTGTCTTTAGGTGTGTATTTGAACAACACCTTCAGACGCATCCCTTGCACCTCCTGCTTGCAAACAAAAGAGATTTTAGGTGGTGAAGACTCCTTTTGGCCAACTTCTTCTTTTTGAGAACTTGCACTTCTACTGTCCCCTTTTGCTTCTAAATGTGTTCTAGGACTACAATACACCGATTTCTAAAATTTGGCATCTGCGTAGTTAACCTTTCACCTTGAAAAGGATCACTGTCACCTCGGATAGTCCTCTCATTCCCATTCTCATCGGTGTATTTTAAGCACTGATGAAGTGTGGAAGCGATCGATTTGCTAGCATGAAGCCATGTCCTTCCAAGTAAAGCATTATAAGAGGTTCCGACATCGATCACATGGAAGAGCGCGTCTTTGTAAAGATCATCTAGAACCACTTTTAAGGCGATAGCACCTAGTGCTTTTTGCCCCACTTGGTTGAATCCCTAAATGGTGAGTAACGCCGGTGATAAATGATCGACCGTCAAACCTATTGCTTCCAAAGCCTGTAAAGGCAATAAGTTTATTACGGACCCACAATCCAATAGGATTCTATTCAATTTTTCCTCTCCGACCATCCTCGTTACATATAACAGCCTGTTATGGTCATTACTCCCTATTTAGAGGTCCTCATCGGAGAAAGTTATACACTCCATGCAAGAAGTGCATTGAACCAGAGGAGATGATGTAACCTCATCGACTTCTACATGATTAACTTGGCCTTTATAATCCTCTGAATCCATGAGAGCTTGAATTAAAGCCTTACTTCGGTCGGTCGACATTTGTAGAGCATCATATACACTTAGACGTGCGGGAATGCGCTTCAAGTGACCGATAACATCGTACTTCACCTTTTCTTTACGAGAAGTTTTCCGAAGTGACATCGACATTCATGGCACAACATCCTTTGGATTGGATGCCCCAACTTCCTTATCTTTTTTGCTCGGTATAGAAGCTTCTTTCTCAATCGGCTCTTCAAAATTTGTCGTTTTTGAAATCTCACCAATGGGTGACTCCTTACCCTTTTCTTTTTCCTAGGGTTTAAGAGAAGACAACTTTTTCCCGACCAAAGAGAAACTTCATCGACCTCTTCTTCCTCGACCATGTCGGCCCATGAGGTCATACAACATTGGACAACTTCACCCTCCAAAAATAACTCTTCATCGGAAGATTCATCCTCTAAGAACTCTTTTGGAATATAATCCATAAGGGTAAACATTTTACGTCCGGGTTGAGTATACTCTTCGTTGGACTCACTTTCGGGTTTCTTATTCTTCTTACCCTTCTTCTTGTTTTTCTTCTTCTTATTTTTCTTTTCGGGCTTTCTACCGATCATTCTAAAGCTCATAGGTCCTGTTTGTCGGGTTGTTTTTGAATGATACTTTTTCCGACTCACACAAACCTGCCACTTAGAACCATTCTCGCCATCTCTATCCTGCGAAAATGATTCTTTGACGTTTGACTGCATTAACACTTCATACAAAGACATGCAGCCTGGCTCATCTCTCGGCATATCCGAATAACCCCATACAGTACGCACTTCATTGCGCATTTGAAACTGAACGGGGACGGCCTTCGGAGGTAATGATACAGTAGGAATAGCCTCCTCTTTAATATCATCTGATGAAGGATTTCTCTCTACCTCCTCTGCTATCGAGATGGGATTTGATGAAGCCGTTTGGTTTTGAGAGATTACTCCCTCGATCTCAATCTCACCCTTATTAATCATCCTCTCGACGATGTCTTTGAAAACATAGGAGTCTACAATTGGATGGCTAACAATCCGGTGATAAGGGCAATACCTTGGATCACCCGTTTTGTTGGCTTCATTTGTCCTCTTTGATTCCGGGAGTGATATCTTTTTCTCCTTCATCAACTCACTGAATATCCCCCTTACATCTTTATCATCGAAGGGATATTTCTTTTGTTTCCTCTCCTCGAGAGATATTCTTTTAGTAGGCTCTCTGGCTTGACCTTTCTCTTGTGCCCTAGAAGTATTCCCGGAGGGTTTTCCTTGGGGCTTAATGAAGGTGGCCATCGATTCACCCTTTTTCATGGGTTTTCTACCCTCATCTTTCCTCACCTCATTGACTTGAGGTCGATTCACCTTCGTCTTACGCCGAACCAATTGGCGCTCAACATTGCAAGCCTTCGACACTAAAGCATCAAAAGCTCGAGGTTCCGCACTGCCTACATGTACTGCTAGCTCCAAAATCAAGTTATTAGTGCACATTTGCACACATGCCTCTTCACTTAACTTTTTTAGGCATTGAAGTCTCAAACTTCTCCACCTCGCGATGAAATCATTAGCAGATTCATTCAGCCTTTGGTGAGCATTAGCAAGATCCATAATGGAAACTTTAGCCTTTGAACTCACAAACTAAGCAAAAAACTCCTTTTGCAGATCATCCCAAGTATGGATTGACTCTGGCTGAAGCTGTGTATACCATGTAAAGGCGGATCCTCTTAATATTTGGATAAACTGCCTTATTAACAATTGATCGCTTAAAGCAGTTTCTCCGCACGCGGAGTAAAAGTGAGCCAGATGCTCATGAGGCAAACCATGAATACCATCAAATTTATCAAAATTTGGTCTTTGATAGTTCGGAGGGAAAGGAATTGTATCATAATGCACAGGGTAAGGCTTTCTATAGCCAATCACTGGTGGACTTTGCGAGATCTTAAACTCTCAAATTCCCTGAGCAATTAACTCTTTTATCTCTTGGGGAGAGATGGAGGAGCTACTTTCCTCTCGCCTTGGCGGCTCTTGCCTGTTTTCATAATTTTGCCGTTGCATTTGAGCTATGAGGAGTTGTATTTGAGCATCCCTTTCCTCCAACTTTTTCCGCAACTCTTGGAGTTGTTCCTCGACCGTTGTAGCACCAATGACTAAAACCGCCATCCTTTCAACTTCCTCCTCGGACCCATCATTAGATCTGATACCACCATCAACTACCAACGGGAATTCATTCTCTTAGAATAAAGAATTTGAATCTCCATATAAGGGAGAATTTTGCTTCATCTCTCGAACGACCGGTGGACTCAAAAAGCGAGTTATCGCACCGATATATGGCGTGGTCTTGAAAATAGACCTTGTTACACTCCCCTCGTACCCCTCTATATAAATAGGGAGTGAAGTAGATTTTTTCGACATCACTACACTCTTCCCTTTATCTTGGGCTTGAGAAGATGTTTGGACATTCTTTTGAGGCTCTGATGGCTTCGAAACTTTTACCCTCGAGGTTTTGGACTTTTGATCCTTCACAGTCGAGGATTCAGATTGATTTTTTTTCATCGGCATAAGATGTGACCATGACTTGCATCACATTATCCACGTTTACCGGAACAGACCCGATGAGAATTGTCCTTGGATTAGCCGTTTGAGGAATAATGACAGCCTCGTCTGCCTTAAGGAGGTCTTTCATAGCCTTCCATAAAATGGCGCTCGCTTGCTCCAATGCAGGAGAGCGGGCTAGCTTACGAAGTGCTCCAGTTTCCCCACATTGGGAGCCACATTTTCGCCCCATTCTTCTCTTGGACTTGCTTGCCTTCATGGCCATTGGAACGGGTGGCAAAGTAGCTGCGATAGTCCCGACATTCCTTTTTAAGACATGGATCACAGGGCCTCGAACCACTCTCTCTGGGCTTGGTGCCACTCGAGCTGGCGATGTTGCAATCACTCTGACGAAGTGCGAGCCGATTGCCAGTTGGTGGGCCATTGACCTTGTTGTTCGTTTAGAGGAGGTAGATTCGCTTAAACACAATATCAAATAAATATCACAACTAACCCAACTCCCTGTTCAAGCAAATAAAATACAAGAATCCTTCCCGATGTAGTGGTAGGGTAATTCAGGATCGAATCCACGAGGAGGTATGTCAACGCTTCCTTAGTTGCAATCACGATCAAGCTTTTGACTCCAGGAGACACTCGATATCGAGGTGTCTGGTCGATATCGACCTCAGTTCTGGTCGATTTCCAGTGAGTTTCCTGCAGAAGACAAAAGCAAAGCAGTCAACGTTGAGATGAACCTCGATATCGATGTTAGTGCTCAATATCGACCTTTCCAGTCCATTTCAATGTCTGTAACAGAAACTGTATTCGTAACCTATTTGTCGGAAAAGTAGTCCGAAGAACTTAGAATGGTTATGGAAAGATGGACAGAAATAAAAACTCAAACTTTTATGTAAACTTCTATAAACTTAAGGCTTACAAGGTCGGGGATTCAAGCCACAACGATAATAATGGAAGTACGATGCTAAAGTTATGAAATTTAATGTCTTTCCGTCAAATAACTTTCGTTACCAACACTTAGGTTATTAGAGGCTCTCGCATAAAACCTAAGAGTTACTATCCAATTCTAAGTAATCCAAGTTCACAATATGATTGGATTTCGCTTCAATAATGCAAATAATGAATCTCCTCAACTTTCGCAAAGGATCATGCATAAGATAGAAGACGGAATCGCATAAAAATCATACCTTTGATGCACTTACCCTACATTTCTATCGTTGGGCTCACCCCGACCCTAGAAGTGGGTTGACTAATCCCCGACAACGTCGCCAATTCGTTCGTTTAGGGGAGGTAGATTCACTTAAACACAATATCAAATAAATATCACAACTAAGCCAACTCCCTATTCAAGCAAATAAAATACAAGAATCCCTCCCGATGTAGTGGTAGGGTAATTCAGAATCGAATCCACGAGGACGTATGTCAGCGCTTCCTTAGTTGCAATCACGATCAAGCTTTCAACTCCAGGAGACACTCGATATCGAGGTGTCTGGTCGATATCTAGGTGTCTGGTCGATATCGACCTTAGTTCTGGTCGATTTTCAGTGAGTTTCCTGCAGAAGACAAAAGAAAAGTAGTCGAAGTCGAGATGAACCTCGATATCAATGTCAATGCTCGATATCGACCTTGCCAGTCGATTTCGATGTCTGTAACAGAAACTATATTCGTAACCTATTTGTTGAAAAAGTAGTTCGAAGAACATAGAATGGTTATGGAAAGATGGACAGAAATAAAAACTCAAAATTTTATGTAAACTTTTATAATTTTAAGGCTTCCAAGGTCGGGGATTCATGCCACGACGATAATAATGCAAGTATGATGCTAAAGTTATGAAATTTAATGTATTTCCGTCAAATAACTTTCGTTACCAACACTTAGTTGATTAGAGGCTCTCGCATAAAACCTAAGAGTTACTATCCAATTCATGAGTAATCCAAGTTCACAATATGATTGGATTTCGCTTCAATAATGCAAATAATGAATCTCCTCAACTTTCGCAAAGGATCATGTATAGGATAGAAGACGAAATCGCATAAAAATCATACCTTTGATGCACTTACCCTACATTGCTATCGTCGGGCTCACCCCGACCCTAGAAGTGGGTTGACTACTCCCTGGCAACGGCGCCGATTTGTTCGTTTAGGGGAGGTAGATTCGCTTAAACACAATATCAAATAAATATCACAACTAAGCCAACTCCCTGTTCAAGCAAATAAAATACAAGAATCCTTCCCGATGTAGTGGTAGGGTAATTCAGGATCGAATCCACGAGGAGGTATATGTTAGCGCTTCCTTAGTTGCAATTACGATCAAGCTTTCTACTCCAGGAGACACTCGATATCGAGGTGTCTGGTCGATATCGACCTCAATTCTGGTCGATTTCCAGTGACTTTCCTACATAAGACAAAAGCAAAGCAGTCGACGTCGAGATGAACCTTGATATCGATGTTAGTGCTCGATATCGACCTTTCCAGTTGATTTCGATGTCTGTAACAGAAACTGTATTTGTAACCTATTTGTCGGAAAAGTAGTCAGAAGAACATAGAATGGTTATGGAAAGATGAACAGAAATAAAAACTCAAACTTTTATGTAAACTTCTATAAACTTAAGGCATCCAAGGTCGGGGATTCATGCCACAACGATAATAATGCAAGTATGATGCTAAAGTTATGAAATTTAATGTCTTTCCGTCAAATAACTTTCGTTACCAACACTTAGGTGATTAGAGGCTCTCGCATAAAACCTAAGAGTTACTATCCAATTCATGAGTAATCCAAGTTCATAATATGATTGGCTTTCGCTTCAATAATGCAAATAATGAATCTCCTCAACTTTCGCAAAGGATCATGCATAGGATAGAAGACGGAATCGCATAAAAATCATACCTTTGATGCACTTACCCTACATTGCTATTGTCGGACTCACCCCGTCCCTAGAAGTGGGTTGACTACTCCTCGGCAACGACGCCAATTTGTTCGTTTAGGGGAGGTAGATTCGCTTAAACACAATATCAAATAAATATCACAACTAAGCCAACTCCCTGTTCAAGCAAATAAAATACAAGAATCCCTCCCGATGTAGTGGTAGGGTAATTCAGGATCGAATCCACGAGGAGGTATGTCAGCGCTTCCTTAGTTGCAATCACGATCAAGCTTTCAACTCCAGGAGACAGTCGATATCGAGGTGTCTGGTTGATATCGACCTCATTTCTGGTCGATTTCCAGTGAGTTTCCTGCAGAAGACAAAAGCAAAGCAATCAACGTCGAGATGAACCTCGATATCGATGTTAGTGCTCGATGTCGACCTTGCCAGTCGATTTCGATGTCTGTAACAGAAACTGTATTCGTAACCTATTTATCGGAAAAGTAGTCTAAAGAACTTAGAATGGTTATGGAAAGATGGACCGAAATAAAAACTCAAACTTTTAAAATTTTTATGTAAACTTCTATAAACTTAAGGCTTCCAAGATCAGGGATTCATGCCACAAAGATAATAATGCAAGTATGATGCTAAAGTTATGAAATTTAATGTCTTTCCGTCAAATAACTTTAGTTACCAACACTTAGGTGATTAAAGGCTCTTGCATAAAACCTAAGAGTTACTATCCAATTCATGAGTAATCCAAGTTCATAATATGATTGGCTTTCGCTTCAATAATGCAAATAATGAATCTCCTCAACTTTTGCAAACTATCATGCATAGGATAGAAGACGGAATTGCATAAAAATCATACCTTTGATGCACTTACCCTACATTGCTATTGTCGGGCTCACCCCGACCCTAGAAGTGGGTTGACTACTCGCGCTTCATCGTTGAACTCATCATCATCATAGAAAAGAAACTACTTTGTATTGCAAAAGAAAGAAAGTACACCTGAACAAAGCCAAATCTCCACTCTCGCTTCCCTCCAACCTCAGTTGGCCTCTCTCTCTCTCTCTCTACAAATTCTCTGCGATAAAACTAAAAAACTGATTGCTTGGATGATTAAACTCAGCCCTAATGACCTCTAATTATATATCTCAAATCTTGCTAGCCAAGGATTCGAAAACCTATCTTTATTCTCTAAGATAAAACTTAATAAAGGTAAAAACTAAATTACTTGGGTAACACTCATAAAAGATGAAGTCTAGTAGTAGAAGATAAAAGATCTCAACTTTAGGATTATCTCGAACGCTTTGGATAGAATTCTATGAACAATTGAGTTGAATCTTTCTGCAGGCAACATCGATATCGACTTTGGGACCTCGATATCGACCTTCTCTTTATCTTATCTCGAGTTGTCCTTCTCTTCTTCGGATCGGCACTCGACTTCTATCAATATGCTCGATTAAGGCTACTCGATATCGACCTTTAGACATCAATATCGACCTCTTCTGTGTCGACATGCTCTGTTTTCCTCTGCTCGATTCATGGTGCTCTGTTTCACTCGATGTCGAGGTTCATCATCGATTTCTACCTCTTCAGTAGACTTCGAGTTCTTTTTTAGCTCTTCATCTCTTGTCCAAATCTGTCCATTTTCGTCTCGTTTTTCTGCGAAATCACATAGAAACTCGTGCAGACCTCTATATTTGACAATAATTCATAAACTACACTAATCTTATGTTTTCCCACTAGGATGCATGCAAATGATGATAAAATGGACATAAATGTGCATAGAAAATATGGCAATTTGCGCGCACATCACTTGTTCTCCTCAACTTTCACATACTTGGGCTTTTTGTCCTCACGGCTCGAGAACCTCTTTGGCTTCATACCCTCCTCCGATACTAGCTTTTAGGACCTCACCACCAAGCTGGTGGTCTTCTCCTCCTTCGGAGCTGGTAAAGAATCGAAGACGTTCTCGATTGGGATCTCTGCAGTAATGGAGTTCCTTGCGACATCGAAGCGAACTTCAAAGGATCGTCTTTTATTCCAACGACCACCCTTCACGACAAATGTGGTTGGTAGTTCATCAAAGTTGACAATCGCAATGGGTGCCATTTTCCTTACAACCAAAACAAATAATCAAATATTAGTATAAATACAACTAAGAGATGAAAAGGCAAAAAGGGTCCCACTCGGCGTGCCAAAAATATGTTGAACAAAAATGAGCAATAATTGTAAAACATATTTTATTTAATTTTATTTAATATTTGAGTTCGACCCCTTTTGGTTATTCTCTTGATTCAAAGTCGTATCGATACCAAAATTTGAATGGTTTTGGTAATTTGGGCTGCACCCGGATTTTAGTGGGTTTCCTACGTATCTCTTGGAAGAGAATCAATCCTCACGTAATTCATAGTGGACAAACAATTTGGTTTTTTGTATCGGTGATTGTACCCGACGAGCTTAAGCTTTACGTCGAGCTACCTACGTACCCGTTTGAATGGGATCAAATCACCTGTAGTTCTTTTAAAGAACAAATTTGATTTAGTTTGAGATGGACGACTGAATCTGATATATGTAGAATTTGACACCGGATTTACTACGTAACTCATAAAAGAGTATCAAGTCTTTACGTAGTTCTTTTGGGACAAAATAATTTAATTTTGGGAAAGGTGACTGAATTCGGTATATGTTAAATTTTATACCGAATTTTCTACGTGACTTGTAAAAGAGTATGATGTCCATACGTAGTTCTTGTTAGGAAAACTTTGCATTTGAGGAAATTTAATTTAAGGTTTTGACTCCGAATTTATTAGAAGTCAATTTTTTTTCGACCCGCTATAAACTTAACTAGAAAAGGAGTTTAGGAGTTATGATTTGATATGTTTTTTTTAAATATCAAACTCAAATCCTTAAATTCATGCTAATTTTGATTTTTATGTTTTAGTCGGAGACCCACGGAGTAGAGGGAGACCCACGGAGCTTTCATAGGTTTGGATTCCTTGTTTCCGCTATGACATCAAATTTAGGTTTTTTTTTTGTTTTGTTTTGAGTTGTTTTAGCTCCTTTGATGTGTAATGTTTACCAATCCAACACTTTGTGAGTCTTGAATCAAAGTTTGAAATGCTCATAATCGCTTAAAAGGGTTCAAATCAGAGGAAATTTTGTCTGATATAGTGTTATATGTATCATTTACACCAATTTCAATTAAATGGCTTCCTCCATTTTTTTTCTTTTAATTGAGTGAAATCCACTGTCTTGTGTTTGTTCACTTTAATTTCCCCACTTTCATCTTGCATTCATTGTGACATTGGCCTGAGATTCTATTTGGAACCAAATTCACTTACATTTTTTTCGTGTGTGTGTGAACCGTTGAAAGTTGAAACTGGTGGATGCCTTTTTCCCATTTCATTCACTCTATCATTTACACCAATTTCAATTAAATGGCTTCCTCCATTTTTTTACTTTTGATTGGGTGAAATTCATTGTCTTGTGTTTGTTCACTTTAATTTCCCCACTTTCATCTTGCATTCACTGTGACATTGGCCTGAGATTCTATTTGGAACCAAATTCACTGACATTTTTTTCGTGTGTGTGTGAACCGTTGAAAGTTGAAACTGGTGGATGCCTTTTTCCCGTTTCTCTCTTTTTTTTATCATAAACAAGTTCTCAATGAAAGAAGCTTTTGATGAATCTGTTTTGCTCTGACCAAAATTGGGCAGCATTTCAGCCCTGGTTTAGAGCAATTCACTGATTCGGGAACCCAAGCCACATGAAAAGATCGTAAGGTTTTCATGGACGGGGTTACAAGAATCGAAATGACAGATGACAAACTTTCGGCAGTGTTGAAGGGTTTATTTTCAATCAAATAAATTTATAAGATCGAAACCCCGCTATAGTATAGTAGGGTCAAGTTTGTCCGCAGGGAGAAAGTCAGTGACTCAATTTTAGTTACCAAAGAGCAAGAATAGCGAGAAGAGATGACAAATATAGCGATTTTTGGGCGTTTGTGGGCTGCTGGAATTTTTAGGGAAAATCAATAATAATAAAATTCTAGGGCATAAGGATCCCCACAACGATAATCATGCAAGCATTGCAATGAATCGTATAAAGATCATGTTTTTATCTATTAAATAGGTCAACTTGCATCAACCCTAGCAAAGTAATCAATTTATTTTCCCAAATTAATAAACTTTACTAACAATCTTAATTAGGTTATCAAACTTGCGTTCAAAACCCTAATTACTATCCAATTCACAATTCAATCTTTCAATTCAATTGCAAAAAAAGAATTTCCCCGATTTTCATTGAGTACTTAAGCATATAAAATAGATAAGAACCAATCAATTCATCAATTCATAGCAAAATTGCAAGCATAACTATCGTTGGGATCACCCCAACCCTAGAAAAGGCGACTACTCACGCATAAACATGGTAGACCTTGCAAAATTCATGAAATAAATAAAAATCAGAAATTCAAATTGCATAAAAACCTGAGAATAATGTCAACAAAGCGTCCCAAAAGCCTCACAAAACGTTCTCCAACTTTCGCCGAAGAAATCGCTTCAAAAAGCTCTCAAATCCGCTCACAAACACTCACTAAACGTGTGCTGGAAGTTCTAAACGTGGGCTGAAACAATGGTAGAAGGAAGAGAGAGACTCCTCCAAACCCTAATAATCCTATTTATACTTAATAGCCCATAAACCTAATTAGGAAATAACAAATATATGAATTTTATCTAAAGTCTATCTAAGGAAAAGGGGTAAAAATAATTAAATCCGGATAAAATCGTCCGCCAGGAAGCCTTTACCGACCCGGGCCACCTCGGTACCGAGCCCCTTTAGGGTAGGTATGACAACTGTTACTCAGATTAGCTCGGTCTATCAGATTATGCCTCGGTACCGACCCAGGTGGAGTCGGTACAGGGTCGGTACAGCTAAGTAAAACGCCCATATCTCCTTTGTTTGAACTCAGACTGCTTCCGTTCTTTTTTCTATGCGCTCCATATTCTTTTCCGCATCTTTTCTTTCTTGAAAGTTTCTTCAAAATAGCTTCAAAAATCATGTAAATCACACAAAAGCTAGTAAAGACATCTATTTCTTATGAAACATGAAAATCTATGCAAAAGACACTAAACCTAATGCATAACCAATGAAAAAGACTTATATTAACACTAAAGTATATGGAAAAATATGACTAAAAACATGCACATGAAAATACCCCATAATTAGACTTGCTTGTCCTTAAGCAATAACCGAACATGAGTCTTTCATCCCACAAACATACTTTTTACGCACTAGCCTTTTCAATTTAGTGCAACATGAATAAAGTAGACAAACGTCCTAGCATGTACATGAGTAATCAAGTAGCCTGCATGCTTATCCATCCAACCTCACAGGGGAAAGTGTTTCACTCGCTCTCATGTGTTTAGGCTTTAAGAACAACTCTCAACTCAAATTCAAATGCAAAAACTCTTAAATATTGAAACTTATATCACCAAATTCGCAGCCAATTAATGCTAATGCAAACAAAAATTATCAGGAGGTCTTTCGCTCAATGGAGGACTTCAAAGAAGTCTCCATTCGGCGGGGTTATAATGGGGTTTGGTATAAAATAAAGGGCATGTAATTATTTGGCTATGTGGTGCTCAATAAAGTTAGGGAATCAAGACTCCTAAATCTTCAACACAACTCAACCAAACCATAACTCTCAATCATATGAATCAACCAAACTCATCAACATATCTCTTAAAGAACTCAACCCTTTTTCCAACTCTAGATAACTCTCAATAATACAAATCATGCAATAAAGAAAATAAATAAGAACTATTTGGCTCATGCACTTTATTCAACTACTAATAACTTCACCCTTTTTTTTTCTTTTTTTTCTCTGAATTTTTCTGTTTTTCTCTGTTTTTTTTTCTAATTTTTTTTTAGAATGAAATTAAAATAAAATAAAATAAAATAAAATAGTGCATGTATAATGTGAGCCAAATATTCTTTTACATAATATGTAGCAAGATAAAAAATAAAAACCAACCCATGCTTCCATAAACTCAAAATTCTTCTCACTTGAACCCAAACATAAGCTCATTCTTTCCACTAAATCATTAATCCAACCAACTCTAAATCTTAATTCCCAAATGGGGTCAGGCTCAATTCGGCTAGGAAATAATTTTGTGGAGCTTATATAATATATAAAGGTCTCAAGCTAATTATTGAATTCAAGCAGAGATAATGTAGGGTAGGTAAAGAGAGGATAAAATTGGCTCAAAAAGTGCCTCCATCATTTAATTCTCATTCACATCAAATTTATATATATATTGGCATTGAAAAATAGATAACCATCGCAATACTCAGAGATAATATACATATGAAGAGTAAACTCACTCAAGAAAGCAAAGGGATTTTTATGTTATCCCTATAAGGCCAAAATTCTCACTAGGTAAAAATTTTGTTGGACTTCAGTCACGCTTAAGAACTTAAATCATACACGCTCAATTATGTCTACCTAACTGTATTATGCTATGGGACTTATATCATCACGTCAGCCATTATTTATCATCATAGGACATCTAAGTTAGGGTATAAAGCTAAAACTAACACATAAAATAAACATGCATTTTTCTCTTTTCTTCTTTTTTTTCGACATTTTTGTTTGTTTGTTTTTTTTTAAAGCAAGACTAAGATAATTAAAATATGGCTAAGGACTTAAAACTTAAAGTGCATAAGACTTAAACATGAATGCATAACATAATCCAAATAAAATGAAGTGCAGAACAACACATAGAAGAACAATTCTAAAAAATAATGACACACAAGTTTTCTGAATCCCCCACCCCATACTTAAAAATAGACAATGTCCCCACTGTCAAAATAAAATCAAAGTAAAAGGAAAAAGACTCAGAAACTCACAAAAACAAGATGCAGAAGCTGTTGAAGAAATCAAGAAACTCTACTCAGAGGGCGGCGGCGGTGGTGGGTATGGGTTCTTTGGGGAGAGAGAGGATACCCAAGATGTAAAAGAGGACACGCGTGCTTCCTGTAGGTCCATCCTCTCATTCAGGCGTGTAAACTCACCCCTCAGAACAGTCTGCCCTTCCTGTAAGCTCTCCTGGCCTAATCTCAGATATTGCAGCTCGCGCATGATATCATCAAAAGAAGATTGCTGTGTAGAAGTCCTACTCGGACCAGCCTCTTCAGAAAAGTAGTGGCCACTAGGCCTAGCGTTATGATCCATGAATTCAGTATGCTCCGGCTGGTGAACCACTAAACCTAATATGTCCTCTGGATGGGGATACCTGGGCGGTCGCTGGCGTCTCAGAAGATATCCCAAAATGACCTCTGAGGTTGAACGATTCTCCTCAGCCCAAGTGTTGCGCCAATTCGATACATACAACAAGTCCAAGTTCTGCCTAAGAATCTCAACATCATAACCATGAAAAGTAGATCAACTTGTAGGTGCTTGGCCAAAAGCACAATCATACCACCAAACCAAATCTCATCGGCGTTCTTCGTGTAATCTCTAACATGCGCAAGGAACTCATAACCCAAATTTAGGGGCGTCTCCATCTCGAATAACACCCCCCTTAAACAAGCAATTTCCATCCTTGTAGGCCTAGAAAGCTCTTTCTTTGCCCATATAGTGCTACCAAAAATCCTAAAGATAATCCGAAAAAGAGGGTTCGCGATATCCTTACCTGGAAGAGCTCTTTCAGGCCATCTGGGCATGCCGGTGATCAGTTTCCATGTATCCAAAGCCTTGCAGTTGACGACGTTGTATGGCTCTACAGGGTTGGGGAATCCCAACAGAGCGTTTAACTGCTACAAGGTGAATGTGGGCATCTCATTCCCTAACTGGAATGTAATAGGGCCCTCAAAATCCGGCCCATTGACGTCCGTCTGCAAAGTAGCCACGAACTCAGCAACGAGGGCCGGGTAGAAGCGCGGGACAGGATCCAGTAAACACGTGGCACCTAAATAGGAAAAGGCCTCCACTATGTCATCCTGTATTCCCAGGCTCACTCCATCTATAGGGTCATACCACCGAGCTTGAAGCTTGTGGTTTTTAAGGATGTCCTTGTACTCCTTCTTCTGACGGGCGTCGTATATGATCACGTCATCCAATGTAACCGTAGAAGATGACTCCCTAACCCTCTTGCTCTTAGAACGGAACATATTCCTGAAACAAAGAAAAGAAACTCAAGCTAAATATGTGTCTATAATCATAAAACCAAGTCAATTATGATCAAGCCATATATACCTACATAACCGAGTAGACACAAAAGAAATAAGATGCACTAAATAAATCCTAATAGCATATAAAGCATGTGCAAACATAAAACCACATAACCATAAGTGCATTCTTGAAAATATCAAATGAACTCAAATGCACACAAACTCACCACCATATAGAATAAATATAATGCACTACTTATATATAAAATATATGCTCAACCTAGACGATATGAAAAGGGGAAACAATATATAATGTAATATCATGTAGAGCACTAAGGCATCCCCTAATCATACAACAATATACCCAAGAAAAGTAATATAGGTAATGCACAACTCATTATACACAAATCATCCGTCACAACCCCATACTTAAGTTCAAAACAAGTAAGATAAATATGAAATATATACAACTTGTTTGCACATGTCAAATCTTGCAAGAATATAATTTCCATGTTCAAATAGAAGAACTAATCAACCTAAGGCATAAAAATCAATTCATAAATCAAAGCCTGAAACGGATCGCAATAAAATTTTAAAATTACAATTAGCACACAATCCATAAATAATTTGACAATGTCATGAACATGAAAATAGCTCAAAATCAACCCAACAACACAACCATATCATCAATTTCGACAAATTTGGCTTTTGGCAAAAAACCCCAAATTCCGCTTCTAAATCAAACCCTAGGTTTCAATCTCAACCCAAATCATCAAATCAATCAAAATAATTGAAATAACCAGTTTAGGGTTAGAAATCATACCACAACCGAGTTGAATGAAGAAGAAAAATCGGGATTTCGAAGGTATAACGAGACAAAAAGGTTGAACAGGGTTGTTGGGCAAAAGTGGTTCGGTGGGGGTGCTGTGGGGCTCGGACCGGGGTGGTTCAGGGCTTGGGAGGTGCGCACAGGGGTGGTGGTGGGAGTGGTGGTGATGGAGGGCCAGGAGGTGGCTCGTGGGTGGTCTAGGAGACGAAGAGAGAAGAGAAGGCTGGGCGCGGTGCTCTCGGTTCAACAATAGATGGGGCTCGGTGTGGGGGCTATAGGGCTCGAACCAGGGTGCTGCTGGGCTCAGGGGGTGCGCCAAGGAGTGGGGGTTCGAGCGGCGGTGGTGGCTTGACCGGAGGTGGCTCGGGGAGGACGTGGGAGGTGCGGAGAGAAGAAGGTGCTGGGCGCCGGGGCTTCGGAACCGAGGGCTGGGTGTGGCTAACCGAGGGCTGGACAGTGAAGAGAAAGAAAGAGGGGAAGAAAAGAAAAAGGAAAGAAAAAGAAAAGAAAGAAAAAGGAAGAAAAAAAAAGGTAAAATAAAAATTAAAAAAAAAATTTCGATTTTCTGAATTTTTTTTTAATGGTAGGGGGTCGGTACCGAGGCAAGGGGCCTCGGTACGGGGTCGGTATACCTACTGGAATTTCTCTATTTTCCAAGATTCACTTACCTGTCCGTCAGGGGGGTCGGTACCGACCCTAGAAACCTCGGTACGACCTCGGTACAGCTACTGGAATTACTCGCTTCTCCGAGATTCACTTACCTGTCCGTCAGAGGGGTCGGTACCGAGGTAGGGAG
Organism: Persicaria maculosa; assembly: GCA_963922045.1. Lineage (NCBI taxonomy): Eukaryota > Viridiplantae > Streptophyta > Magnoliopsida > Caryophyllales > Polygonaceae > Persicaria > Persicaria maculosa. The sequence goes on along the minus strand of OY998266.1, from coordinate 38,666,222 downwards.
CCTCGGTACAACCTCGGTACATGTGTTTTTGAGCTTCTTTTTCCGTTTTTCGCCCGTTTTCGCAGTGGTTTCCTCCTAAGACCTGCATGGTTAGTGCAATATGCTCCACCCCAACTATCCTACCTATCCTAAAATTTAAAAAATAAAAATAAAACTTAGAAAGAAAAGGAAATAAAGCGGGTTGCCTCCCGTAAGCGCTACCTTTAACGTCATTAGCTTGACGTGGTTACCTCATCTTCATTCCAATGCTGTAAGAGCCCAAGTAACTCTTATTTCTTCCTCCGAATCCACTCTATCATAGTATTTCTTAAGTCGGTGGCCATTGACATTGAATATGGCTCCTCCTTCATCAACTAGATCCACCGCTCCATGGGGATAGATATGATGAACCACGAATAGCCCACTCCATCTCGATCTAAGCTTCCCTGGAAACAACCGCAATCTAGAATTGAAAAGAAGAACTTTATCACCTACCTCATAGGTCTTTGGGACCAACTTCTTATCGTGCCACTTCTTGGTACGCTCTTTGTAGATTTCGGCGTTTTCATAAGCTTTGAGCCTCAACTCCTCCAATTCTTGCAAATCCATGAATCTCTTTGCTCCAGCCGCGTCAAGGTCCATGTTAAGCTCCTTGAGAGCCCATAAAGCTCTATGCTCAAGCTCGACGGGCAAATGGAAAGACTTACCATAAACCAAGTTGTAGGGAGTTGTGCGCAATGGTGTCTTGTACGCCGTTCTATATGCCCAAAGTGCATCATCTAGCTTAGATGACCGATCCTTTCATGAGCGCGACACCGTCTTCTCTAAGATGCTCTTTATTTGCCGATTTGAAACATCCACTTGGCCACTAGTTTGAGGGTAATAAGGTGTTGCCACCCTATGAGTCACCCCATACTTAGCCAAAAGAGCCTCGAAGTCCCTCTCTATGAAATGAGATCCTCCATCGCTAATAAGAACCCTTGGGACTCCAAACCTGGGAAATATGTTAGTCTTCATAAATTTAGCTACAACTTTAGAATCATTAGTACGTGTAGCTATTGCCTCAACCCATTTAGAAACATAATCGACAGCTACCAAGATATATTTATAAGGCCCTGATGAAGGGAAGGGCCCTATAAAATCAATACCCCATACGTCGAAAAGTTCCACCTCAAGGATTCCGGTGAGAGGGTTCTCATGTCTCCAAGTGATATTCCCCGCTCTTTGGCACTCATCACAACCTTCAATGTAAGCATGTACATCCTTGAACAAGGTAGGCCAATAGAAGCCACTTTGAAGAATGTTCACCGTGGTCTTGAAGCTTTTTGCGTGGCCACCCGTCGGAAGGGTGTGACAATGCTTGATGATGCTCTCAATCTCTTCATCCGGCACACAACGTCTAAAGATGTGGTCACTTCCTTGCTTGAACAAGTAAGGTTCATCCCAATAGTAGTGTTTGACGTCGTGGAGGAACTTCTTCTTGGCTTGCGAGGTCAAATCGTTAGGGATTTCTCCCCCTACAATATAATTAGCAAAATCCGCAAACCAAGGGGTCCTCGACCCTCTAATGGCATAAATATGGCAAGATATAGGAGAAGAAGAAGGGGTATAAAAGGAATCTTCACCGGAACTCACCGAATCGGAGCGAATGAGCTTAAGGAGGCTCTCGTCCAGCCTGGAGTCATTGATTGGCACTTCATTTTCGGACTCCTTCAGGTGGTTTAAGGGCAACCTAGATAGATGGTCAGCCACCGAGTTTTCCGCTCCTTTCTTGTCCCTAATCTCACAATCAAATTCCTGCAACAAAAGCATCCACCGAAGGAGCCTAGGCTTGGCATCCTTCTTAGTCATCGAATACCTTACTGCTGCATGATCCGTATAAACAATGACCTTAGAGCCTACTAAATAAGTACAAAACTTTTCAAAGGCAAATACCACGGCGAGGAATTCCTTCTCCGTCGTGGTGTACTTACTTTGCGCTTCATCGAGTGTCTTACTGGCATAGTAGATTGCATGAAGCTTCTTGTCTTTCCTTTGCCCAAGCACGGCACCCACAGCATAGTCACTAGCATCACACATGATCTCAAAGGGAAGGTTCCAATCGGGCGATTGCATAATAGGAGCGGAAATAAGGGCTTCTCTTAACTTGTTGAATGCATCAAGACATTCTGCAGAAAACTCAAAGGCTACATCTTTCATAAGCGAATTAGTTAGAGGTTTAGCAATCTTTGAGAAGTCTTGAATGAATCTCCGATAAAAGCCTGCATGTCCTAAAGAGCTCCTAATATCTTTCACATTGGATGGAGGAGGTAGTTTCTCAATCAATTCAATTTTAGCACGATTTACCTCAATTCCCCTATTTGAAACCAAATGCCCTAAAACAATTCCCTCTTGAACCATAAAGTGACATTTTTCCCAATTAAGTACCAAGTTAGTGTCTTCACATCTTTCTAGCACCCTACTCAAGTTGGCAAGACATGAATCAAAAGAAGAACCATAAACAGAAAAATCATTCATAAACACTTCTACTATATCCTCAATCATCTCAGAAAAAATAGCCATCATACACCTTTGAAAAGTTGCAGGGGCATTACAGAGCCCAAATGGCATCCTCCTATAAGCAAAAGTTCCATAAGGACAAGTAAAAGTTGTCTTCTCCTGATCATCCGTGTTGAACAAAAATGCGCGAATAATTGTAAAACATATTTTATTTAATTTTTTAGAATTTGAGTTCGACCCCTTTTGATTATCCTCTTGATTCGAAGTTGTACCGACACCAAGACTTGAGTGGTTTTGGTGATTGGGCTGCACTCGAATTTTTAACGAGTTGCCTACGTATCTCTTAGAAGAGAATCAAGCCTTACGTAGTTCAGAGTGTTTGAAATGATTAAATTTTTGGGTTTGATGATTGAGCCCGACGAGCTAGAGCTTTATGTCGGGTGTCCTACGTACCCGTTTGGAACGGGATCAAATCACTCGTAGTTCTTTTAAGAAAAAATTTAATGTGATTTGGGATAGAAAATTGAATCCAATATATATTGAATTTTAATATCGGACTTCCTATATAGTGGATCCCCATATAGTGGGGAATTCTGCTCCCCATATAGTGGGGAATTCTGCTCCTTTTCTTGGATTGTTTCTGGATTTGAAGAATGGGTGGTCACTCCAGCATATGAATTGGCCTTAGACATAGACCTTGTCACCCGCCGCTCGCATTTCTCCAATTGGTTGGGAAGCGACATTGATTTGTCGGCTATAGCCAGACCCTTTCCTTTCTCCTGGGCCTGAGAAGCCTTAGATGTCTCCTTCTGAGGCTTGGCCGAATTCGGTACCTCAACCTCTGGAACCTTGGCAATTTGAGCCTTTATAGTTGAGGATATCGTTTCTGACTCCTCATCTGAACAGGAGGTAACCAAAACCTGTACTACATTGTCCATGTCGACAGTGATAGACCCAAAGAGGATTTGTCTTGAGTTAGTGACATGAGGGGTGGTGATGACCTTGTCCGCCTCGAGGAGATCTTTTGCGGCCCTCCAGAGAGTCGCGTTGGCCTGTTCTAAAGCAGGGGAACGAGCCAGTCTTCGGAGTGCTCCAGTTTTTCCACGTTGGGATCCGCATTTGCCCCCCCCCCCCCTTCTCCGGCGAGGCTTGCCTTCCTTCTTTGCCTCGTTCACTGCTGGCTTTGAGATCTTCGCCGAGTTACCGTTTTTCTTGGTAACTCGAATGATTGGCCCACGAGCAGGCCTAGGAGTGGGCTCCTCTCCGTTGGTAGCGTCCTCCTTGATAGCTTCGAAGCTGTTGTTGGTTGGGATCTCGGCGATGACGGACTCCTTGGTCACATCAAATTGAACTTTGAATGACCTCCTTCTCACCCAGCGACCGCCCTCCACGATAAAAGTAGCTGGCAGTTCGTTGAAGTTGACCATAACTCTAGGCGCCATTTTTCTCCTGATAACAAAAAGGAATAGGCAAACGTTAGTATCAACACAACCAAGAGATGAAAAGGCAAAAAGGGTCCCACTGGGCGTGCCAAAAATATGTTGAACAAAAATGCGCGAATAATTGTAAAACATATTTTATTTAATTTTTTAGAATTTGAGTTCGACCCCTTTTGGTTATCCTCTTGATTCGAAGTTGTACCGACACAAAGACTTGAGTGGTTTTGGTGATTGGGCTACACCCGAATTTTTAATGGGTTGCCTACGTATCTCTTAAAAGAGAATCAAGCCTTACGTAGTTCAGAGTGTTTGAAATGATTAAATTTTTGGGTTTGGTGATTGAGCCCGATGAGCTAGAGCTTTATGTCGGGTGTCCTACGTACCCGTTTGGAACGGGATCAAATCACTCGTAGTTCTTTTACGAAAAAATTTAATTTGATTTGGGATAGAAAACTGAATCCAATATGTATTGAATTTTAATATCGGACTTCCTACGTAACTCAGAAGAGAGCATCAAATCTTCACGTAGCTCTTTCTAGAACTGATTTAATTTTTTTTTTTTGGTTTGACGATTGAACCTGACGAGCTTTAGCTTTATGTCAGGTGGCCTACGTATCCGACAACTCGGAATCAAATCGAGCGTAGTTCCTTTAAGGAACAAATGATTTAATCTAGTTAGACTTTGACCTCCTTTTCATTTAAAAGAGAATTTAGAGGTCGACGACTGTACCCAATATATTTTTAGGATTTAATATCGGGTTACCTACGTAGCCGAAAAGAGGCGTCAAGTCTCTACGTAGTTCTATTTTAGACGATTTGAATTTGGGAAAGTTTGATTTAAGGTTTCGACTCCGTTTTGACTTAGGAGTCAATTTTAAAACCGACCCACTGGAATAAACTGGCGATGAAATTTTACGAGTTTAACTTTACGATTTTTATTAAACTCAATTTCTAATTTATGCCAATTGTAATTTCTATATTTGAGTGGGTTAGTTTGACGATTAGACGAAACTCTCTTCCGAACCCGGCAACCATATACGTAGGTATGTATATACATATTGGGCAATTGTGGCTTATTCCCGTAACAAGTTAATGGGTTTAGCCAATTAATCCATGCCCTTTTATTTAAAAGAGCCCACTTCCCTTTGATTATTGGCCCATGCATTTCATTACTATTATTATTATTTTTAACCGAGCCTTCCTTCATGCTCATTTTGCCGTGTGACGTCTTTGAGCAGTATCTACAGCTCGAGCAAATAGAGGGCGGCGACAGCACGAACGCGCTAGGAGGTTAGGCTGTCGATAGCTTTCCGCTCCTTGGCCTAGGCGGTCGGAAGAGAGGGCAGGAGACATGCCATCGCCTTCAACTTCGTTGCTGCGAAGGTGTGAGACGACAACGACGCCGGACAGGTACACCTAGATCTTCCCCTAAAATTCCCAACCTCAAATCCGCTCATTTAGCTCGATATTTAAGCGGTTTGCACCCCAAATCTCGAACCCCTGGTCATGGTGGTTTCAATTGGAGGTCCAATTTCCACTTTCCATTGATTTTTCCTAGAAATTGTGATTTTAGGGTTTTTCGATTTCGCAAGTAGAAGAACGACGCCTAGTTTCGTTCCTTCTAATCTTTGAATTGATTTACCCCCTCCTTGCAGTTGCTGAATTTGTCCCTTTAGCGTCAATTTATTTTTTGACGGTTGATAATTTGAGGATTTTTTTTTGTTCGACAGAAGAGGACGAAAAGGAATTGAAGATGGGGAATCAAGAGCTTCAGCAACTTGAGAACAATCAGGTTTGCCCCTCTTCTTCCTCGAATTTGCCCTTACTTTGATTTGATTTGAGTGATTTGGATTTTTCTAGAAAACCTAGGGCTGATTTTGTTGGTTTCAATTTGGGGATTTCTTTGTTTGGGGCTGTCAAAAGAGAACCATAGAGATATGTTTACAGCTGCTGAATTTTTTTTTATTTGGGATGCATCTGCTTCTCGTAGGATATCATTTGATATCCCAACTTGGGACTGCTTTCTTTTCTTTAATTAAATTCTCAGTAGAATTTCCTCTAGCGGTTCCTTGACTGATTTTGATGTAGATATTTTAGTTTAAGGCTATCAAGGTTAGTTGCAATTTGGTAGCAACTGAGGATTTGTGATTTGTTTGATTCGGACTACAGTTTAAAGCAATTATTTTGCCCCCTTTTGATGATCTTTAGGGCTGCCCTTGATGTGCTTTGTTGGAGAGAGCCAAGAGAAAGAAGGTCCTGCTTGTTTTGTTTGTTTTCTTTGTTTTTACATCAACCTAGTTTTCTGGACTGATTTAATTTTTCCAGAGATTCGTTCTCTTTCTCCAGAAAAGTTGTTCCCTTTCCTCTACAAAATCTGTGATCTTTCTTCGATTTCAACTTCCTTCTTTCCAAGTCTGGCTGCAATGGAATTGTTCCCTTTGTTTGCTTGAAACTTGTTTGCAATTAGTTGACCAATCTAGGCAGAATCGGGCAGCGTTTAGCCCTCTTTTAGGGCTATTTGATGATCTCAAAACCCATACCACAAGAGAAACCCGTAAGCATCTCAAGGGTGGGGTTTCGAAGATCGAATTTGGGTAGTAATTAGATTTCTTTGGGGACTGATTGGCAATCCCTAAACCAGACCACAAGAGAAATCCGCAGACATCTCAGGGGTGGGTTTTTTAAAGATCAAATTTGGCAGCAATTAGGCTCTTTTGGGGGCTGATTTGCGATCCCGAAACCAGACCACAAGAGAAATCCGCAGACATCTCAAGGGTGGGTTTCAGAGATCGAATTTGTGCAGCGATTGGGCTCTATCTCTTTTTTTTTTTTGATTGACTGGTGATCCCAAAACCAGACCACAAGAGAAACCCGCAGGCATCTCAGGGGTGGGTTTTGGGACCACGCAGATGACTATATGAAAGAAACGCTACCTTGGATGCGTTCTCTTCTTCTTTGTGCTATGGGTGTTTTTTTCTCTTTGGCTTTTTGTGTTGCAGCCTTTTTTTTCTGCCGTGTGTGCTGCTCCTCTCCTCTTTTTTTTTTAATTGCCCTGGGTAATCTTTTTATAGGGGAAAAGAAAGAAATTGAGATATATGAATTTCCTTTTTCATGTACGGACAATATCTTCTCTTTTTGTCTGTTTTGGGAAGCATATATTCATGTGTACAGAAACTTTCCTGTAGAACCCAGCTGAGAAAGATTTGACCTTTTCTGAATGATTCTCTCCTCTTTGACAGATCTTTTTTTCTATCCATCTAATTTGTTGGTACTTACGCAATAGTAGTCTGGCAGCCATTTTGCTTTTGGGCTGGGCTGCTTTTGCTTTTGCTTTTGTTTGATTGAATTGTCTTGGGATGCCTTTCAATTGGACAAACCCACTGATTCAACTTTAAATTCACTTTTTGCAGATTTGATCGGACAGTCAAGCTAATGCTGGATTTTGAGAAACTCCTCGCCCAAGTGACGGAATTTGCGCTCTCGGCAGCTTAATCATTTTTTTTTATGCTCGACTATTTTTGTATACCTTAGTTTACGAGCTTAGAATACTCTAAAATAGTGTATTTGATATGCAACACATTTCGCGCACCCATCACTCGTTTGTAATTATTGTCAAACAATTGGAACACGTGTTTAATATATATCGTAGCAAATGAAAGCTTCTACGAAGATAATTTCATGAGCTCATACGATAACTTTTGATCAAACACCAAATTTCACCTAAAACAGATGCCCCTGAACTTTGAATTTGTGAAAAGCTCTTCGAACAGATTCAAAGTTCGCCCTTCATTTTTTACCACTATTTGATTGGGCTTTTGAGAAGGAGCAATATGGAGCTCACATATGGGGCGCTTTATCCTTGGTAAGTGTGATCTTCGCAATCTTGATCATTATTGTCTAACCTCGAGGTAATACACTTGTATTACTAATGAAAGAGGAAAATTGGGGTTGTTTTTGTTTTTGGGGCTGCATCTAGCATTCTTGACTAGCTAGATTGCCTACGTACCCCCTTTATGAGGGATCAAGCCGTTCGTACTTCATTTTAGGCACCCTTTTCTTCACATATACGACAGGGTGCTTCAACTTGGGACTAACTTCAGGTCCATACTTCTGCTTACATTTAACTGGGATCTTTTTTTTTTACCGCATCACTCAAATCATCTGGGCCCACCTTCTAGGAAGGGTTTCCCAAACGTTTCGACTATCATTTGCGAACCGAATTTTTTTTTTCTTTCGCGACTGAATTTGACATATTTTGGTTGTCAAACGTCCTACGTACTCCTTGTTGGAGATCAAGTCATGACGTAGTTCTGGGTACTTTCACTCTTGAAGCTTCACGTTCACGAATTTTCCATTCACGCAGGAGTATACCACTTCTCCTTCGGCATCTGAGAGCTCATATGCCCCTTTAGGGAAAACTTTGGTTACCACATAAGGACCTTCCCATTTTGCTTCAAATTTCCCTTGAGATTTCCGGTTGATCACAATTGGTCGCCTGATGGTAAGGACCAAGTCGCCAATAATAAATGAGCGAAATTTGACCCGTTTATTGAATGCCCCAGCCACTTGGGCTTGGTAGATTTCAAGTTTTTGTTGTGTTGCTAGCCGGTGCTCATCCAATGCTTCGAGCTCGGCCAGACGAATCTTGACATTCTCTTCCGGGTCGGTGAGCTGAACTGCAACTCTGAGAGATGGCAACTGAATTTCTAAGGGTAGAACAGCTTCGGACCCAAAGACTAGATTATAAGGCGTACAACCAGCCGATGTTCGCGTTGTTGTCCGATAGGCCCATAATGCCTCCGGCAGCCGTTCATGCCAATCTCTTTTGGATTTTGACACCATCTTCTTTAGTATCTTGCATAGTACTTTATTAAATGCTTCAGCTTGACCATTTGATGATGGGTTATAGCTCGATGAGAAGCTATGCTTAAACCCAAACTTCTCGCTCAACTTAACCAGCATCTGATTTTTGAAGTATAGAGCGTTGTCTGAGATGATTTTTGAAGGAACTCCATATCGATAGATCAAATGAGTCCTTATGAAGTTAGCGACTTCTTTAGCTCCCACTTCTTTCAATGGTATGGCTTCTGCCCATTTTGAGAAGTAATCTGTAGCAGCCAGGATATACTGGTGTCCTCGAGAGGACGATGGCTTTATACACCCTATAACGTCGAGACCCCATGCATTAAATGGCCAGGACAAAGTCGTTGGGTGTAACATTTGAGGAGGCTGGTGTATGAAGTCGCTGTGAATTTGGCAGGCGTGACATGCCTTAGCGAAATCCATGGCATCTTTCACCATTGTCGTCCAGTAATAGCCCAATCGCTTGATCTGATTAGCTAGTTTAGGACCGGCTTGATGCGCCCCGCATACCCCAGCGTGGGTTTCTGCAAGAATATATTTGGTTTCTTCATTTGACAAGCATCTTAATAACATTCCGTCGAATGTCCTTCGATATAGGGTGTCATTCTTAAGTAGGAATCTTGACACTCGCCTTTTGACATCCACTCTCTTTCTGGCATCATCAGGAAGGACTCCGTGACGGAGATACTCAATGAGCAGTTGCCGCCAATCTGTTTCTTCCTCAATTTCGTATATGGAAATGACATCCGCCTCTTCTATAGGCTCTGATCGCTCCAAAGCTGACATAAGCAAATGTCGCTCCCCAATTGTGATTTCGATTTCTCTTTCACTTGGCAATGTTAGTGACGCGGCCAATTTAGCCAATGCATCTGCTTGGTTATTTTCGGACCTTGATATATGCACAACTTCTATCTGACGGAACTGGTGCATAAGATGTTTGGCTCTTTGATGTAGAAGAAGCAAATTTTTGTTTTTAACTTCATATTGGCCATTCAGCTGCCTGATTACTAACTGAGAGTCCCCGAACACCTTTAACGGGTCAGCATTTATTTCGAGAGCTATTTCTAGGCCAATGATGAGTGCCTCATATTCTGCCATATTGTTTGTGCAGTTCTCTAAAAGAGAAAATGAATAGGGCACTATTCCGTCAGCTGGGGTGATGAACACTACACCCACTCCGGCCCCTCTTCTATTTGCAGCACCATCAAAGTATAATTGCCAAGCTTTTCCTTCTGTCACGAAGACCTCTTCATCTGGCAAATCATCCACTAACTCCTCGTTATCGGGAGTAGGATGGGCAGCTAAGAAATCAGCTATGACTTGCCCCTTGACCGCCTTTTGAGGCACAAACTTGATGTCAAAGGGAGCCAGAAGCATAGCCCATTTGGCTAGTCTCCCTGACAACACTGTCTTGGACAGGATGTATCGCAAGGGATCAGCTCTGGAGATTAATATGATTTGATGAGACAAGAGATAATGTCGTAGCTTTTGAATAGCAAAGATCAGCGCTAGACATATCTTCTCCATAGCAGGATAATTTAGTTCTGCCCCAACCATTGTTCGGCTGATGTAGTACAAGGCGTTTTCCTTTCCCTCATCGTTATTTTGGGCTAACATGGCCCATAACAACCGCTCAAGACTTGAGGTGTATAAGATTAAGGGTCTTCCCTAAACTGGTGCCATGAGAACTGGCGGATCAGTCAGATATTTCTTGATGTTGTCGAGAGCATTCTGACAGGCTTGGTCCCATATGAACGGAGCATCTTTCTTCATCAACCTCAGAAAGGGCTGACACCTCCCCATCAAATTTGAAATGAAGCGCCGGTTATAAGCAAGCTTGCCCTGCAAACCTCGCAACTCACGAAGATTCCTCGGGGCTGGAATTTGCATGATCGCCTTGATTTTATCGGGGTCAATCTCTATTCCCCGTCCCCGAACAATGAAGCCAAGAAACTTGCCAGACGTCACACCAAAGGCACATTTGAGGGGATTCATCTTCAATTGGTGTTTTCGCAACCTCTCGAAGATTCTCTTGAGATCATCCAAATGATCATCTCTTTTCTTTGTTTTCACCACAAGGTCATCCACATAACACTCAATGGTGTTGTGAAGCAGATCATGAAAGATCACCGTCATGGCTCTTTGATAGGTCGCTCCCGCATTTTTCAGACCAAAAGGCATCACTGTATAGCAATACGTGCCTAGAGGTGTCCGGAAAGCTGTTAACTCCTCGTCTTCGGGATGCATCTTAATCTGATTATACCCCGAGAAGCCATCCATGAAGGATAAGGCTTGAAAACCCGTGGTGGAATCAACCAATAACTCGGTTATCGGAAGAGGGAATTCATCTTTGGGACATGCTTTATTTAAGTCCCGAAAATCCACACAGATACGTAGTTGGCCGTTCTTCTTCTTGACGGGAACAATGTTTGCCAACCAGATCGGGTATTGGACTTCACGGATGAACCCAGCCTCAATGAGCTTGTTGACTTCGGCTTTAATTTGCACTGTCAGCTCGGGCCGAAAACGACGTTGAGCTTGCTTTACTGGCTTTTCCTCTTCGGAGACGGATAGCTTGTGCATAGCCACCTTAGGATCCAAACCAGGCATATCTTAATAGCCCCAAGCAAACACATCTCTGTATTCGCCGAGAAGTTGCTCATATGCTTCTTTTCCCTTATCTGTTAGCAAAGCACTAACAAATACGGGTTTAGGATCTTTTGTGGTCCCTAAATTGATCTCTTGTAGTTTGTCGACCGTAGCTTGACCACCATCTTCCATTTCTGGTGGAGCAAGTTGGACCACATTGAGAAAATCCTGAGGATCTTCACTTAGTTCACTCTATGTATAGGTCAACACCATATTTACTTCTGCCGTTTGAGCATCCATGGGATCTCCGGGTTCGCAAGTGGGGGCCCCCGATTCCTTATTCTTCAGCTTCCACTTTCTAGTCTTCTTGGTGTTCGCCCTCTTGTTCTTAGGCATGTTAACTCTTTCAAGCCTCTCGAACATAGACACTCTTGGAGCACTTGTCTCAAGTCTTTCGAAGATCAAGACTCGAGGTGCACTTGTTGCGGCTTGTTGATGTACATAATTGTACCTTTGATTATTGCATCTTTTGACTTCATATTTCATTCGATTTCCAAAGAAAAGGTTCAAAAGAATATAAACTTGTGTAAGAATGAGCTAAAATGCAAGAAATAGAGTCTGCACAAGTTTTGAGCTAACCATGCAGGAATTCGAGCGAAATCGGAGTCAAAACGAAGAAGCCAAGTGAAGCTGAGCAGAGGTAGATATCGACCCTAGACCCAGATATCGACCTCTGGTGTAGATATCGACCTTCAACATAGATATCGACCTCAACATAGACATCAAGTAAAGCTGAGAAGAGGTAGATATCGACCTTAGACCCAGATATCGACCCCCAGTATCGATATCGACCCCCATATCGACCTCAACATAGAAATCGACCAGAGTTGAACAAGTCGAGCAGGAACAAAGACCTCGATATCGACCCCCTGGTGTCGATATCGACCCCTTATCTCGACAGAAGATAGACTCGATTTCGAATGCGGATTGGAACTATATCTTCAAGGAGGCACGGAATTATCTCATACTTTCAAGATAGATGGCAGCTGAAGTTTTATTTATCTTTTACCTTTAAGTTATTTAAGTTTTATCAAAATAAAAGACCTATCCTAATTGTTCGGATAGAGTTCATAGTTTAGATAGGAGTTACAATCCTTGGATAGCAAGGATTAATAGCCTATAAATAAAGCCCTAGAGGCTGATTTGTTAGATCATCTTTCAATCCAATCCTAGAACAATCCAATCATCCAAGACAAAGACAATAGACAATAGAGTTAGAGTTAGAGAGAAGTTTTAGGGTTTGACGTTTGCGAAAGTTGACGTTGAGTTGTAAAGCTTCGGAGTTTATTTTAATGCAAGTTTCTTCCTTTCAATCACTGATGAGTTCCATAATGAGAAGCGAGTAGTTCCCCAAAGCTCTTAGGGTCAGGGTGAGCCCGACGTTAGCCATGCGCGCTTGAGGTAAGTATTTGATGTTGATATCGTTGTGTCTATCTCTCCTCCTACAATTCTATGTTTAGTCCTAATCGAAAGAAAAGGGATTCATGCTAACAACTTGAGTTATAAACATAAAATTGGTAGAGACAATTAGGTTTATTTGCAAGAGTAATCCTAAGAGTTGGTGTACAACGAAAGCTTGTCCCTCGGGTGAAATAGCGCAATTGTCCGTCTTATTTATCTCATCGCATGCATTGGTTAACGTTGTGGTAAACCCTAATCCTAGGAGTTGCTTTTTACATAGTTTAAATCACCAGAACCCACTATTATTTCTGTTCATTGCTTCTCTCTCCATTCTTAAATCTTCGGCCTTTCTTTGCCGACGAAGAACTAACTCACTGCAGGGAGACATCGATATCGACCCCAGACGTCGATATCGACCACTGAGTTTGTCGACAGTTTTCTGAGTCGACGACGAACATCGTTGCGGAGTTACTGGACATCGATATCGACCCCTAGTGTCGAAATCGACCCTTCTGTATCGATTGGTAGTCTTCTGAGCCAGTCGATTTCGTGGACTGACATCGATATTGACCCCCACCAGTCGATATCGACCACTTGTTTTTGTCTTTGCAGGTCTTCTGTTGCAGAGAACATCGACAGCCGAGGTCGACATCGAGGCCCAAGGTCGAAATCGAGGCTTCTGGTCGACGCAGACTTGAGATTTCCAACGCTACTAGGATCCCGCTGACACGCCTCCTCGTGGATCGATCCTGACTATCCTTCCACTACAACGGGAGGAAGTCTTGTAATTATTTGCATAGGCTAGGAGTCGGTTTACATTTATTACATCTTATTATTTGTACTCGACTATCCTCCTTAACAAATTGGCGCCGTTGCCGGGGAGGCAATCAATCGCGCCCTAGTAGTCTATCTCACGTCTTTTTCTAGTTTGGTCTTGCAGGTGTATGCGACGCGCTGATCGCCCACCTGAATTTGAAGGAGTAGACGACCCCGAGCGTTATTTCCATCTAAGGGCCCAAGCTCAAAGAATCATGGCGGAAAACGCGAACCAAGCAGAACTTATTGAACAACTAAGGAGGCAGGTTGAGGACCTAACGACTAGAGAGGCGGCACTTAAGGAGCGTGCGGATAGGGAGGAGGAAGGCCGAAGGCAAATAGAAGCCCAAATCAATGCCCTCCCTAGGAATGCCAAGCAATATTTGCACCCCGCTCTCGCAGTGCCTGAATCGGCAATTCTTATCCCTGCCTCTAATTTCGAAATTAAACCTAACTTCCTAACTGAAATAAGAAGGCATCAATATGAAGGAAAACCTAATGAGTGCCCTATGGCACATATTTCCACCTTCTTAGACCTTTGTGATACTATTGCTGATGGACGTAGTCTTGAATATGTCCAACTAAAAGCCTTTCGATAGTCTCTTACAGGTAAAGCATTGCAGTGGTTGGAGAGCTTAGCCCCAAGATCGCTCCGCACCTGGAATGAAGTCAAGGACGCGTTCCTCAACAAGTTCTTCCCTCCTTCTAAGACGGCGTTGATCTGACAGAAAATCACGGCTTTCAAACAAAAGTCTGGTGAAGCTCTGGCGACTGTTTGGGAAAGGTTCAAGGACCTTCTACGATCATGCCCGACGCATGGCCAACCACCATATGTAATTCAGGAGATCATTTACAATGCTCTTGACGCTGCAACGAAGGAGAGGATCAACACCTACACCTCCTATGGCTACCTTGAACTCGCTCCACAAGAGGCTTGGGAGACCATAGAGAGGTTGGTGGAGTTCGACAACACATATAGGACTCCTGAGGCTTCCGACGTACCATCATCGTCGAGGCCTGCCCCATCTATGCCCTTATATGAACCCTCCAACATAATCGATCCGGATGTGAAGGAGCAATTCCACAGAGATCAACTTAGAAAGCTCCAAAAGCAAGTGAGGTTCCTTTCAGCGAACCAAGATTGCATCGAATGCGGATCGCAGCGACACACCACCATCGAGTGCCCACATGCCGAACAAGTACACCTAGCGGAGACTCACCAAGAGGTGCGCTACATGAGGGGTCCCAACAACCAATATTGGGGAGACCAAAGGTTCCATCAACCACAAAGGAACTCGGTTAACCCTAGGGACCCTCCGCCTTATAGAGCTCCTGGGCACCCGGAGAGAGACCAAAAGAAGGATGATCTTCAACTAGTACTGGACGAGATAAGGCGGAACCAAGCTAAGAATGATCAATCCAACAATGCAATCCACTCTCAACTCAATCACCTTACCACAAGGATTGGGGAGATGGATATTTGGAAGAAGAACATAGAGACCCAACTGGGTCAATTGGCTGCACAAATCCCTAGGCCGTCCGGAACACTCCCTGGGCAACCCACTACAAATCCTAGGGGACAATCCGGGATGGGCCATATCGCAGCCATACAATTAAGGAGTGGCACCAAAGTACAAAAGCCACGGACGGAAACAGAGGAGAAAGCAGCAGACCCAGTCGACGTCGACAGACCAGTCGATGTCGACCCAGAGGTTGAAATCGACACCCATGTCGACCCCCTGGTCGACGTCGATGACACTGCAGAGCCATCAGAGCCATAACAGAGGTCGAAATCGACCATTCCAGTCGATATCGACCAGAGCCCAGTCGACATCGATGTCCAGCAGGCCCCTCCGCCCTCCGTTTTGGCCCCTACTCCAAAGAAGACATTGCCATTCCCTTCCAAAGCATTGGAGGACCCCACCAAAGGCAAGTTTAGGCGCTTCATAAAGATACTTCAAGGACTCAACATCACTATCCCTCTTACAGAAGCCCTAAGTGAGATGCCTGCCTATGTGCGATTCCTGAAAGACATCCTAAGCAAGAAGAGATCCATGGCAGAGATCGCAGAGGAGTGCTCAAAGATGGACTTCCCTGAGAAGAAGAGTGATCCAGGGAAGTTTGCAATCACCGTGGGACTTGGCCAACATCGTTATAAAGCCCTATGTGACCTAGGGGCAAGTGTAAGTCTCATGCCTCTCTCTATTTGGCAAAAGGTGAACATTGGCGCACTTGAACCTGTGGACATGAAGCTCTATATGGCTGACAACTCATTTGTCAGACCCACAGGTAGGTAAGTTCTTTGTGCCTACTGATTTCATTGTATTGGAGATGCCTGAAGATCCTGTAGTGCCTATTATACTTGGTAGGCCTTTCTTAGCTACTGTTGATGCCAATATCAATGTACGTCGAGGGTTACTAACCTTTACTATAGGGAACGAAGTGATAGAATTCTCTTTCAACCCAACCATGAGCGAAACAAAACACCTGGAGCAAGTAGTCCTCTCGCCGGCTAAGGAGAAGCTTAGAAAATTTTTTTTGGCGAGGACGGAAACAGCAAGCAGGGTCGACATCGACTGGAACCAGTCGACATCGACTGGAACCAGTCGACATCGACTGGAACCAGTCGACATCGACTAAAAACATCGAAATCGACCCCCCTTGGTCGAAATCGAGTATGCCAGATCGCTGCCAGGAGCTTAAGTATGGGGTCACAGAGGTCGATATCGACCCCCACATGTCGATATCGACCTCAACACTCGAAATCGACCCTTCTTGGTCGAAATCGACCACCCCTCAGCCCGAAGATTTCTGTTTTGGGCCCAAACAGGTAAGCCCAGGTATGACTCCTAACCCTCCTCTGTCCCTTATTGATGAATCAATTAAGCCAATTATTGATAAATCTACTAAAGAGAGGGTCAAAGCTCCATGGTTTGCCTATATTGCTAAAGTTAGGTCAAGAAAGAGAAGAAAAGCGCCCAAAGAAGAACCTAACATCAAAGAAGCCTTGGTCGCCGAACTTCGCTACTACCAAAAGGACCTTGATGATCCAGGAGAAGGCTCAAGCTCAAAGGGTCCTTACATAAAAGGGTCATAAAGCATTTACGGAGAAGTCGGCCTAGCGACTCAAAAATCTAGAGCATGTACATAAAACATTTAAATTTCGCATAGATGGTTTTTAGGATTTAATTTTTGGCTGTTTAAAACTTTTAAAACTGAGATAATTCGTGCTTTATCTATATTTCTAACCAATATTTCAGGTTATCAAGCAAAAGGGACGACGAAGAAGAAAAGAAGCTTCTGTAGAGGCAGTCGAAATTGACTAGGCCAGTCGAAATCGACCCCCCGGGGTCAAGCCATCTCCTGGAGTCGACATCGAGGACTCAGGAGCTAAGAGCAGAGGTTGATATCGACCCTAATACTCGATATCGACCCCCATCAGGCAGCCCTCGTCTTCATTTTCTTCCTCGACTTTGACAGATGCAGTCGACATCGACCACTGACCTAGATATCGACTTCTGGCATCGACCCAACTTGAAATCAACCTGAATCCGCAGGTTGCACTGTGAGTTTCTCTCTACCCTTGTTCTTCTTTTTAATACAGTGAGGACACTGTATATTTTAAGTATGGGGTGGGGAAAAAACATGTCTTATGGTCTTAACTTGGTTTTCTTCTTCGCATTGCATTCATGTTTAAATTTTTTCGTTCTTAGTTTTACTTTTATAAAATGTCAAAAATCCAAAAAATAGAAAAATGTCAAAAATACAAAAAAAATGCATGTTTATTTTTAAGTTTGTTTTCTTTACCCTACTTAGATGTCCTATGATGAAAACTCAATAGCTGACTTGATCATGTAAACCCTATGGCATATTTGGATGGTTTAGCCTAAGTCTTAAAATTTTTATGTAGATTGTGAACTTGTGATGAAATTGAGCACATATGATCCTAGGCTAAAAAGCAAAACCAACAAAAATTGTCCTTGTGAGAATTTTGACCTATAGGGAGAACATCAAAAATCCCTCCGCTTTCTTGAGTGAATTAACTCTTCCTATGCATCTCTAAATGTTGTGATAGTTATTCAAAACCAATACATATATATGTTTATGTTTACGAGAATTAAATGATGGAGGCATCTTTTAAGCCATTTTTATCCTCTCTTTACATACCCTGCATTATCCCTGCTTGAAGCCAAAACATTAGCCTGAGCCTGAATTGCAAACTCCACAAAATTATCCCTAGCCGAATTGAGCCTGACCCCCATTTGGGAATTGAGACTTAGATTGGTTGGACTAATGCCTCGTGGAAAGAAAAGAGCATAATGTCCAGTTTTGAGCAAGGAAATTATAGGATGGCACATATTTACATTTTGTCATATTTTGTAAAAGGGTTTATGGCTCAACCTATAAATGCACATATTTACTTATTTCTTTCAAAAAAGAAAAAAAAAGAAAAAAAAATAAAGATATCTATATATAGTGCATGAGCCAAAATCCTTAAGTCTTTTATTCATACAAATGTTATATTTTTGAGAGGTATATTAGAACTTGGAAGAAGGTTGATGGAATGCATCTTTAGAGCATATTATGAAGAGTTATGGTTTGGGTATTGCAAGTGTTGAGATTTAGGAGTCTTGATTCCCGAATTATAAAAGCACCACATAGCCAAATAATTCCATACCTTTTATTTCATACCAAGCCCCATTACAACCCCGCCGAATGGAGTCTTCTTTGAAGTCTTCCATTGAGCGAAAGTCCTCCGGATGGTTCTTATTGCATTTTCATAATTGGTTGCGAAGTGGATTTTTATAAATTGCAATGTTTATGAGATTGTATGTGGAATTGAGTTGAGAGTTGATCTTCATAGCCTAAACACATGAGAGTTGAGTGCAAACACATTATCCCTGTGAGGTTGGATCAAAATTGCATGTGCCTATGGATCTCCAAAATATGTGCTATGACGTTAAATTCACTTGCTTTGCTTTGCTACCGCTTATGATGTTGCTTTTGACAAAGGCAAAGACTTGAAGGGTGTGTTGTAGGTGTTGGTTATTGCTTGAGGACAAGCAAGTCTAAGTATGGGGTGTTTTGATGTACATAATTGTACCTTTGTTTATTGCATCTTTTGACTTCATATTTCATTCGATTTCCAAAGAAAAGGTTCAAAAGAATATAAACTTGTGTAAGAATGAGCTAAAATGCAAGAAATAGAGTCTGCACAAGTTTTGAGCTAACCATGCAGGAATTCGAGCGAAATCGGAGTCAAAACGAAGAAGCCAAGTGAAGCTGAGCAGAGGTAGATATCGACCCTAGACCCAGATATCGACCTCTGGTGTAGATATCGACCTTCAACATAGATATCGACCTCAACATAGACATCAAGTAAAGCTGAGAAGAGGTAGATATCGACCTTAGACCCAAATATCGACCCCCAGTATCGATATCGACCCCCATATCGACCTCAACATAGAAATCGACCAGAGTTGAACAAGTCGAGCAGGAACAGAGACCTCGATATCGACCCCCTGGTGTCGATATCGACCCCTTATCTCGACAGAAGATAGACTCAATTTCGAATGCGGATTGGAACTATATCTTCAAGGAGGCACGGAATTATCTCATACTTTCAAGATAGATGGCAGCTGAAGTTTTATTTATCTTTTACCTTTAAGTTATTTAAGTTTTATCAAAATAAAAGACCTATCCTAATTGTTCGGATAGAGTTCATAGTTTAGATAGGAGTTACAATCCTTGGATAGCAAGGATTAGTAGCCTATAAATAATGCCCTAGAGGCTGATTTGTTAGATCATCTTTCAATCCAATCCTAGAACAATCCAATCATCCAAGACAAAGACAATAGACAATAGAGTTAGAGTTAGAGAGAAGTTTTAGGGTTTGACGTTTGCGAAAGTTGACGTTGAGTTGTAAAGCTTCGGAGTTTATTTTAATGCAAGTTTCTTCCTTTCAATCACTGATGAGTTCCATAATGAGAAGCGAGTAGTTCCCCAAAGCTCTTAGGGTCGGGGTGAGCCCGACATTAGCCATGCGCGCTTGAGGTAAGTATTTGATGTTGATATCGTTGTGTCTATCTCTCCTCCTACAATTCTATGTTTAGTCCTAATCGAAAGAAAAGGGATTCATGCTAACAACTTGAGTTATAAACATAAAATTGGTAGAGACAATTAGGTTTATTTGCAAGAGTAATCCTAAGAGTTGGTGTACAGCGAAAGCTTGTCCCTCGGGTGAAATAGCGCAATTGTCCGTCTTATTTATCTCATCGCATGCATTGGTTAACGTTGTGGTAAACCCTAATCCTAGAAGTTGCTTTTTACATAGTTTAAATCACCAGAACCCACTATTATTTCTGTTCATTGTTTCTCTCTCCATTCTTAAATCTTCGGTCTTTCTTTGCCGACGAAGAACTAACTCACTGCAGGGAGACA
This sequence comes from Persicaria maculosa, assembly GCA_963922045.1. Classification (NCBI taxonomy): domain Eukaryota; kingdom Viridiplantae; phylum Streptophyta; class Magnoliopsida; order Caryophyllales; family Polygonaceae; genus Persicaria; species Persicaria maculosa. The sequence goes on along the minus strand of OY998266.1, from coordinate 38,646,135 downwards.
TCGATATCGACCCCAGACGTCGATATCGACCACTGAGTTTGTCGGCAGTTTTCTGAGTCGACGACGAACATCGCTGCGGAGTTACTGGACATCGATATCGACCCCTAGTGTCGAAATCGACCCTTCTGTATCGACTGGCAGTCTTCTGAGCCAGTCGATTTCGTGGACTGACATCGATATCAACCCCCACCAGTCGATATCGACCACTTGTTTTTGTCTTTGCAGGTCTTCTGTTGCAGAGAACATCGACAGCCGAGGTCGACATCGAGGCCCAAGGTCGAAATCGAGGCTTCTGGTCGACGCAGACTTGAGATTTCCAACGCTACTAGGATCCCGCTGACACGCCTCCTCGTGGATCGATCCTGACTACCCTTCCACTACAACGGGAGGAAGTCTTGTAATTATTTGCATAGGCTAGGAGTCGGTTTACATTTATTACATCTTATTATTTGTACTCGACTATCCTCCTTAACACTTGTAAGAACATATTTTGCTCTTCGCTTGTTAGAGTCATAGGCTCCAAGACCTTAGCAGACAATAACTTCCCCTCTTGAGAGATTTGTTGATCATCCATCGAGATCTTGTTGAGGGATTTCTGCGAAGCTTTGCTTTTCAACAGTGGTCTTGTCTCCTTAACTTTGATGGCTTTATAATGCCTTGAAGAGACTTGCCCGAACGATGCCTTAGGAGACTCCCCCTTGAACACCACCCTTACATTTTCATTCCTCTTATCTCCGAAATGTCTTTGAATGACCAACTTCTTCTTTGGAACGGATTGGTCGATTTTGCGGAGAGGACAAGTGTAGCTTGTCATAAGGGAATGCATAGCCTTCTCTGCTGCACTCAATGGCTTCTGGCCGGGTTGTCTCTTATCCTTGGGTGTGTACTTGAATAATACCTTCGGACGTATCTCTGGCTCTTCTCTTCTTCGGAAAAGAGAGACCTTGGGTGACGGGGACTCTTCTTGGGCCATTGCTCCCTTTCGAGGACTATCACTTTTACCTTCCTCTTTCGTTTCCGTATGCGGATTGGAGTTAGAGTAAACAGTCTTGTAGAATTTGGCGTTCGCGTAATTAACGCTTTTGCCTTGAAAAGGATCGCTATTGCCGCGGATAGTCCTTTCATTTCCGTTTTCATCGGTGTACTTCAAGCACTGATGAAGTGTAGAAGCAATCGACTTGCTGGCATGGAGCCATGGCCTCCCTAGAAAAGCGTTATAGGAGGTTCCAGCGTCGATGACATGGAAAAGAGCATCCTTGTAGAGATCATCCAGAACTACTTTCAAGGCAATGGCGCCCAAAGCTTTTTGACCCACCTGGTTGAAACCTTGAATGGTGAGTAATGTGGGCGACAGATAATCGACTGTCAGCCCCATTGTTTTCAAAGCCCGCAAGGGTAATAAGTTCACTGCAGACCCGCAATCCAGTAGGATTCTATTGAGCTCTGCATCCCCGATCATACCCGTTACATATAAGGGTCTATTGTGATCAGCGCTCCCTAACTGGAGGTCTTCATCAAAGAAAGTTACGGATGCCATACATGAAGCACATTGAGATGAAGTGGGTAAAGTCACTTCATCAACCTCAACTCGATCCACTTGGTCTTTATAATCTTCTGGATCCATAAGGGCTTGAATCAAGGCCTTCCTTAACTCGGTTGACATTTGTAATGTGTCATATACACTTAAGCGTGCAGGAATGCGCTTCAAATGACCGATCACGTCATACTTCACTTGCTCCTTAAAAGAAGCTTTACGAATCACCACAGGCTTTCGCGGCACCACAACCTTTTGGGTAGATGCCCCAGCTTCTTGGTCTTTCCGAGCCAGTGCGGGAGCTTCACTTTCAACTGCCTCCTCAAAATTTGACGCATCTGAAGTCTCATTGACAAGTGACCCCTTCCCTTGCCCTTTTTCCTTGGGCTTAGGATGTGGCAACTTTTTCCCTGAACGAAGAGTAACTTCATCAGCCTCTAACTCTTCTTCCTCGACTGTTTCGACCCACGTGGCCATACAACATTGGATGATTTCCTCTTCCCAAAATGACTCGTCTTCGGAAGAATCATTTTCTAATAGCTCTTTCGGGATAAAGTCCTTCAGAGTAATTATCTGGCGTATAGGCTGAATGTACTCTTTGTCAGAATCATCTTCTGATTTCTTGTTCTTCTTGTTTTTCTTTTTCTTATTCTGCTTTTCGGGCTTTCTTCCAATCATTCTAAAACCTGTAGATCTGGCACGCTGAGTACTCCTTGAATGAGACTTCTTTCGGCTTAGACAAACCTGCCATTTAGAATCATTTCCACCATCTTCATCCTGCGTAAATGATTCTTCAATGTTTGACTGCGTTAAGACCTCGTATAGGGTCGGGCGGCCTGGTTCTTCCCTTGGCATGTCAAGATATGCCCATACAGTGCGCACTTTGTCACGCATCTGAAATTGCACTGGTACTGCCTTCGGGGGTAACGACACCGTAGGGATGTAATCCGGTGAAAGAACAACCTCAACCTCTTCTACTATAGAGACAGGGTTTGACGAGGCTGCCTGGCTTTTTGAGCTTGCACCTTCGATTTCAATTTCTCCCTTGTTGATCATCCTTTCCACGATGTCTTTGAACACGTAGCAGTCCTCGAGAGGATGACTAACAATGCGATGATAAGATTTGGATCGCCCGTTTTGCTAGCCTCGTTTGGCCTTTTTGGCTCGGGGAGTGACAACATGTCTTCTATCATTAGTTCATTGAATATCCCTCTTACATCCTCATCATCAAAGGGATACTTCTTCTGCTTTCTCTCTTCGAGAGACAATCTTTTAACGGGCTCTCTAGTTTGCCCTTTTTCTTGCGCCTTGGAATTGTTCCCAGCAGACTTTTCACGAGGTTTGATGAACGTAGCCATGGATTCTCCTCTTTTTGGAGACCTTTTGTTGTCATCCTTCCCCGTCTCATTAATTTGAGGTCGGCTTGTTGCGGGCTTGCGTCGAGCTAGTTGACGCTCAACGTTGCAGGCCTTTGAAACCAAGGCATCAAAAGCACGGAGTTCTGCACTACCGACATGTATAGCTAGCTCTGGGAGTAGATTGTTGACACACATCTGCACGCATGCCTCTTCGCTCAATTTTTCTGAGCATTGAAGTCTCAAACTTCTCCACCTTGCGATAAAGTCGTTTGCGGACTCATTCGGTCTTTGCTGCGTATTTGCCTGATCCATGATGGACACCTTGACCTTTGAACTCACGAATTGAGCCAATAACTCCCTTTGCAGATCGTCCTATGTGTGGATGGACTCAGGTTGAAGCTGAGTATACCATGTGAACGCAAACCCCCGTAATGATTGGACAAATTGTCTTATCAATAGTTGGTCAGTCATTGCAGTTTCTCCGCATGCCGAGTAAAAGTGAGCTAAATGTTCACGTGGGGATCCATTGAGGCCATCAAATTTATCAAAGTTTGGCCTTTGGTAGTTCGGAGGAAATGGGATTGCGTCAAACTCCGCAGGATAGGGTTTTCTGTAACCGATCACAGGTGGACTCTGAGAAATCTTGAACTCTCGGATCCCCTGTGCGATCCATTCTTTTATTTCTTGAGGAGAGATGGAGGCACTGCTTTCTCCTGTTCTGGGAGGCACCTGCCTATTCTCTGCAGTTTGCTCTTGCCGATTCTCGGAATTTTGCTCTTGCCTATTCTCCGAATTTTGTTGTTGGAGCTGGTTCATGAGCAATTGAATTTGAGCATCCCTCTCCTCCAGCTTCTTTTGTAGTTCCTGGAGCTGCTCTTCGGTGCTTGTTGCCCCAGTCACTAAGACTGGCATGCTTTCAACTTCATCTTCAGAGCCAGGATGTGACCCACCTCCACCCACAACAAGTGGAAACTCTTCTTCTCGAAATAAAGAAGTAGGATCCCCATATAGTGGGGAATTCTGCTCCTTTTCTTGGATTGTTTCTGGATTTGAAGAATGGGTGGTCACTCCAGCATATGAATTGGCCTTAGACATAGACCTTGTCACCCGCCGCTCGCATTTCTCCAATTGGTTGGGAAGCGACATTGATTTGTCGGCTATAGCCAGACCCTTTCCTTTCTCCTGGGCCTGAGAAGCCTTAGATGTCTCCTTCTGAGGCTTGGCCGAATTCGGTACCTCAACCTCTGGAACCTTGGCAATTTGAGCCTTTATAGTTGAGGATATCGTTTCTGACTCCTTATCTGAACAGGAGGTAACCAAAACCTGTACTACATTGTCCATGTCGACAGTGATAGACCCAAAGAGGATTTGTCTTGAGTTAGTGACATGAGGGGGTGGTGATGACCTTGTCCGCCTCGAGGAGATCTTTTGCGGCCCTCCAGAGAGTCGCGTTGGCCTGTTCTAAAGCAGGGGAACGAGCTAGTCTTCGGAGTGCTCCAGTTTTTCCACGTTGGGATCCGCATTTGCCCCCCCCCCTTCTCCGGCGAGGCTTGCCTTCCTTCTTTGCCTCGTTCACTGCTGGCTTTGAGATCTTCGCCGAGTTACCGTTTTTCTTGGTAACTCGAATGATTGGCTCACGAGCAGGCCTAGGAGTGGGCTCCTCTCCGTTGGTAGCGTCCTCCTTGATAGCTTCGAAGCTGTTGTTGGTTGGGATCTCGGCGATGACGGACTCCTTGGTCACATCAAATTGAACTTTGAATGACCTCCTTCTCACCCATCGACCGCCCTCCACGAGGAAAGTAGCTAGCAGTTCGTTGAAGTTGACCATAACTCTAGGCGCCATTTTTCTCCTGATAACAAAAAGGAATAGGCAAACGTTAGTATCAACACAACCAAGAGATGAAAAGGCAAAAAGGGTCCCACTGGGCGTGCCAAAAATATGTTGAACAAAAATGCGCGAATAATTGTAAAACATATTTTATTTAATTTTTTAGAATTTGAGTTCGACCCCTTTTGGTTATCCTCTTGATTCGAAGTTGTACCGACACAAAGACTTGAGTGGTTTTGGTGATTGGGCTACACCCGAATTTTTAATGGGTTGCCTACGTATCTCTTAGAAGAGAATCAAGCCTTACGTAGTTCAGAGTGTTTGAAATGATTAAATTTTTGGGTTTGGTGATTGAGCCCGATGAGCTAGAGCTTTATGTCGGGTGTCCTACGTACCCGTTTGGAACGGGATCAAATCACTCGTAGTTCTTTTACGAAAAAATTTAATTTGATTTGGGATAGAAAACTGAATCCAATATATATTGAATTTTAATATCGGACTTCCTACGTAACTCAGAAGAGAGCATCAAATCTTCACGTAGATCTTTCTAGAACTGATTTAATTTTTTTTTTTTTGGTTTGACGATTGAACCTGACGAGCTTTAGCTTTATGTCAAGTGGCCTACGTATCCGACAACTCGGAATCAAATCGAGCGTAGTTCCTTTAAGGAACAAATGATTTACTCTAGTTAGACTTTGACCTCCTTTTCATTTAAAAGAGAATTTAGAGGTCGACGACTGTATCCAATATATTTTTAGGATTTAATATCGGGTTACCTACGTAGCCGAAAAGAGGCGTCAAGTCTCTACGTAGTTCTATTTTAGACGATTTGAATTTGGGAAAGTTTGATTTAAGGTTTCGACTCCGTTTTGACTTGGGAGTCAATTTTGAAACCGACCCACTAGAATAAACTGGCGATGAAATTTTACGAGTTTAACTTTACGATTTTTATTAAACTCAATTTCTAATTTATGCCAATTGTAATTTCTATATTTGAGTGGGTTAGTTTGACGATTAGACGAAACTCTCTTCCGAACCCGGCAACCATATACGTAGGTATGTATATACATATTGGGCAATTGTGGCTTATTCCCGTAACAAGTTAATGGGTTTAGCCAATTAATCCATGCCCTTTTATTTAAAAGAGCCCACTTCCCTTTGATTATTGGCCCATGCATTTCATTACTATTATTATTATTTTTAACCGAGCCTTCCTTCATGCTCATTTTGCCGTGTGACGTCTTTGAGCAGTATCTACAGCTCGAGCAAATAGAGGGCGGCGACAGCACGAACGCGCTAGGAGGTTAGGCTGTCGATAGCTTTGCGCTCCTTGGCCTAGGCGGTCGGAAGAGAGGGCAGGAGACATGCCATCGCCTTCAACTTCGTTGCTGCGAAGGTGTGAGACGACAACGACGCCGGACAGGTACACCTAGATCTTCCCCTAAAATTCCCAACCTCAAATCCGCTCATTTAGCTCGATATTTAAGCGGTTTGCACCCCAAATCTCGAACCCCTGGTCATGGTGGTTTCAATTGGAGGTCCAATTTCCACTTTCCATTGATTTTTCCTAGAAATTGTGATTTTAGGGTTTTTCGATTTCGCAAGTAGAAGAACGACGCCTAGTTTCGTTCCTTCTAATCTTTGAATTGATTTACCCCCTCCTTGCAGTTGCTGAATTTGTCCCTTTAGCGTCAATTTATTTTTTGACGGTTGATAATTTGAGGATTTTTTTTTGTTCGACAGAAGAGGACGAAAAGGAATTGAAGATGGGGAATCAAGAGCTTCAGCAACTTGAGAACAATCAGGTTTGCCCCTCTTCTTCCTCGAATTTGCCCTTACTTTGATTTGATTTGAGTGATTTGGATTTTTCTAGAAAACCTAGGGCTGATTTTGTTGGTTTCAATTTGGGGATTTCTTTGTTTGGGGCTGTCAAAAGAGAACCATAGAGATATGTTTACAGCTGCTGAATTTTTTTTTATTTGGGATGCATCTGCTTCTCGTAGGATATCATTTGATATCCCAACTTGGGACTGCTTTCTTTTCTTTAATTAAATTCTCAGTAGAATTTCCTCTAGCGGTTCCTTGACTGATTTTGATGTAGATATTTTAGTTTAAGGCTATCAATGTTAGTTGCAATTTGGTAGCAACTGAGGATTTGTGCTTTGTTTGATTCGGACTACAGTTTAAAGCAATTATTTTGCCCCCTTTTGATGATCTTTAGGGCTGCCCTTGATGTGCTTTGTTGGAGAGAGCCAAGAGAAAGAAGGTCCTGCTTGTTTTGTTTGTTTTTACATCAACCTAGTTTTCTGGACTAATTTAATTTTTCCAGAGATTCGTTCTCTTTCTCCAGAAAAGTTGTTCCCTTTCCTCTACAAAATCTGTGATCTTTCTTTGATTTCAACTTCCTTCTTTCCAAGTCTGGCTGCAATGGAATTGTTCCCTTTGTTTGCTTGAAACTTGTTTGCAATTAGTTGACCAATCTAGGCAGAATCGGGCAGCGTTTCGCCCTCTTTTAGGGCTATTTGATGATCTCAAAACCCATACCACAAGAGAAACCCGTAAGCATCTCAGGGGTGAGGTTTCGAAGATCGAATTTGGGTAGTAATTAGATTTCTTTGGGGACTGATTGGCAATCCCGAAACCAGACCACAAGAGAAATCCGCAGACATCTCAGGGGTGAGTTTTTTAAAGATCAAATTTGGCAGCAATTAGGCTCTTTTGGGGGCTGATTTGCGATCCCGAAACCAGACCACAAGAGAAATCCGCAGACATCTCAAGGGTGGGTTTCAGAGATCGAATTTGTGCAGCGATTGAGCTCTATCTCTTTTTTTTTTGATTGACTGGTGATCCCAAAACCAGACCACAAGAGAAACCCGCAGGCATCTCAGGGGTGGGTTTTGGGACCACGCAGATGACTATATGAAAGAAAGCTACCTTGGATGCGTTCTCTTCCTCTTTGTGCTATGGGTGTTTTTTTTTCTCTGGCTTTTTGTGTTGCAGCCTTTTTTTTCTGCCGTGTGTGCTGCTCCTCTCCTCTTTTTTTTTAATTGCCCTAGGTAATCTTTTTATAGGGGAAAAGAAAGAAATTGAGATATATGAATTTCCTTTTTCATGTACGGACAATATCTTCTCTTTTTGTCTGTTTTGGGAAGCATATATTCGAGAAAGATTTGACCTTTTCTAAATGATTCTCTCCTCTTTGACGGATCTTTTTTTCTATCCATCTAATTTGTTGGTACTTACGCAATAGTAGTCTGACAGCCATTTTGCTTTTGGGCTGGGCTGCTTTTGCTTTTGCTTTTGCTTTTGCTTTTGTTTGATTGAATTGTCTTGGGATGCCTTTCAATTGGACAAACCCACTGATTCAACTTTAAATTCACTTTTTGCAGATTTGATCGGACAGTCAAGCTAATGCTGGATTTTGAGAAACTCTTCGCCCAAGTGACGGGATTTGCGCTCTCGGCAGCTTAATCATTTTTTTTTATGCTCGACTATTTTTGTATACCTTAGTTTACGAGCTTAGAATACTCTAAAATAGTGTATTTGATATGCAACACATTTCGCGCACCCATCACTCGTTTGTAATTATTGTCAAACAATTGGAACACGTGTTTAATATATATCGTAGCAAATGAAAGCTTCTACGAAGATAATTTCATGAGCTCATATGATAACTTTTGATCAAACACGAAATTTCACCCCAAACAATCCGAATGAATGGAAATCTGCCAAAAACCACTATAGCCATCCAAATAGCAAAAATAATCGTGTTGTGCTAGACGCTCAAGAACTTGATCAATAAAAGGAAGAGGAAAATGATATTTCCTAGTAGTACTATTCAACTTCCTATAATTAATGCACATGCGCCATTTAGTAGTGGCCTTAGTAGGTACTAACTCACCTTTCTCATTCTCAATCACAGTCATTCCCCCTTTCTTAGGGACAACATGAACCGGGCTCACCCATTTATTATCAGAAATAGCATAAATAATTCCAGCATCTAAAATTTTCAAAATTTCAGATTTGACTACTTCTTGCATATTTGGGTTAAGCCTACGCTGACGTTCTATGGTCGACCTATGATCATCCTCCATGAATATTCTATGCATGCACAAAGAAGGTGAAATTCCAATGATATCATCTAAAGAATAACCAATAGCCTTCATATAGGTTCTAAGCACATTAAGTAACTTCTCTACTTCTTCCTCATTCAATTTCGCATTAATGATCACAGGAAAAGTAGAATTGGGACCCAAGAAAGCATACCTCAAACCTTCTGGAAGTGGCTTAAGCTCTGGGGAAGGCTCGATTGGAAAAAGTGTGGGCTCTTCCTCATCCGTCTTCAATATTGCTTCCAGGACCTCTAAAGAATAAATTTCCTCTTGATCCGCCAGAAGACGTGAGACTGGGCCTGCAGACTCAAGACAATCAAAATAGCTTACCTCTACCATGTCCGTGGTTTCCTTCATCGTTGGATTGAAGCAAAACTCAACGATGTCATCCCCAATCTCAAATGTTAGGAGTCCCTTTCTAACATCAATTATTGCTCCAGCGGTTGCTAAGAATGGTCGTCCAAGAATGATGGGCACCACTGGATCCTATGGCATATCCATAACAATAAAATCGGTAGGGACGAAAAACTTACCTACACGGACAGGAACATCATCAATCACCCCAGTTGGTGATACTACTGCGCCATTAGCCATGGACACACTCATGTTGACGGGCTCTAGGGATCCTAAGCTCGTCTTTGACCATATAGAAAGGGGAAGGAGGCTTACACTTGCACCTAAATCACACAAAGCCTTGAAACGGTAAGATCCTAAACCAATAGTAATAGCAAACTTACCTGGATCTCTAAGTTTCTCAGGGAACTTCACTGAACGGACCTCATCAGAAAGCTTAGACATGGATCTCTTCTTAGCTAAGATGTCTTTCAAAAACTTAGTGTAAGCAGGCATCTCACTCAAAGCGTCAATGAAAGGAATAGTTATATTTAAACTTTGAAGCATCTTTACAAACCTTTGAAACTTACCTTCCGCTGTGTCCTTTACCTTTTTCGGAGGATATGGAAGCATTTTCGTCAGATTCGGGGCTGAAATAGGCCCAAAAGAAGAATCCATCACCGCTGAAGGGGGGTCGGTACCGACCCAGGGGGGTCGGTACGGCCCTCGGTACAGACGGTGCTGGAGAGAGGAGGGTCACCTGCTGCAGGGGGGGTCGGTACCGACCCTAGGGGCTCGGTACAACCTCGGTACAACTACTGGAATTAGGAGAAAAAGAAGAAAAGAACGTCGTACCTGGAGGTGGGATCGGTACCGACCCTGGGGGGTCGGTACGGCCTCGGTACGGACACTGTTTTCGCCGTTTTCCTCCTCGTTTGACGTGCTTTCGCATCCAGGCACTTTCTTCCCACTTCTTAGGTGAATTGCAGCTATTTTCCCTTTAGGGTTCTCATCGGGACGGCCTGGGAATTTCCCTTGAGGTCGAGGGATTTGAGCCGCTAGGTGCCCTAGTTGAGACTCCACTCCCTTCTTCCATGTTTCCAAGTCTCCTAGTTGTGCTTGAACACCTTTAATTTGAGAATTCACATCGGAACGAAGCCCATTGAATCCTTCCTTAAGCTCTTGTACCCATGATAGTGGTTCTTGATAGCCAGGGGGCCTATATGGGGGAATCCTTTGATCTCGGGGAGGTTGGCTCCCTTGGCCTTGTCCATAGTTACCCCAATTAGGGTAATGGTTGTTCCTCCCTGCATAATTGTTATTTTGGTTCCCTGCATAGTTGTTATTGTAATTGGGAGGCCTATAAGGGGCCCTCATATAACTTACCTCTTCGTAATACTCCGCCCTTTGTACCTGGCTAATATTATCGCAATCTATAGTATTATGAGATTGAGAACCACATTCTAAACAAGGTTGGTTTCTAGAAAGAAAACTTACTTGTTTCTTGAGGCGTCGGGTCTTATCATCATGGAATTGTCTACGCACATCTGGGTCAATTTCATTAGGAGGCTCATAAAGTTTCTTACCTGAGGGTCTAGCCTCTTGGGTGCCATACATAGCATCATACTCCGTTAGCTTGTCTAAAAGAGCCCATGCATCAGTCGGAGTCATCTCAAGGAACCCACAATCGGTGTGTAGGTTCAATCGAGTCTTGGTCTCTGTATTGATGCCCTGGAAGAAGATTTATTAGAGTACATACTCGGGTTGCCCATGGGTAGGGCATTGTCTCTGCAACTCCTTGAATCTTTCCCAGGTCTCTAGAAATGTCGGTGAAAAGAGGTGATCTTCTTCCTAAGCTCCGTTGTCTTTGCCGGTGGAAAGAATTTTGTCATGAACAAGTCATACAAAGCCTTCCATGTAGTGATAGACCTAGGCGGTAGACTCTCCAACCAATTCAGGGCCTTTCCTGCAAGAGACCATTTAAAAGCCTTTAATTGAACATACTCTAACGATATATTATCAGCAGCAATAGTATCGCATAAATCAATGAAATTCTTGATATGAAGCATAGGGCATTCATTAGCTTTGCCCTCAAATTGAGATCTTTTAATTAAAGAGATGAAGTGAGATTTGATCTCAAAGTTGCGCTCCATCTCAGGGAGGACAATTGCAGACTCAGGCACCCTCAGTTCTGGGTGCATATATTGTTTTGCATTCCTTGGGATAGCATCCAACTGCTGTTGCAGACGAGCAGTCCCTTCCCTTTCTCTTTCTGCAGCGAGCCGAAACTGCTCCATCTGCCGACGGAGTTCAGCCATCTCTGTAGCAACGTTAACATTGTTAACATTGTTGCCATTATTTCCATTGTTGCCTGTGTTGTCTCCCATTGTCCTGGCTTCTCGTAGTCTGCGATGGAAAGAGAGTTCCGGTTCGGGATCGATAGCAAAATCGAAATCAAGCCGACGTCGCCCCGATGGCATAAACTGAAACCAAAAACAAAAACAAAGACACCACAATTAAAAGCAAAGGGGGATGGGCTGTTCCCACACCCTAATAGTAACTAAAACTTTGACACAATTGAAATCTCCCCGGCAACGGCGCCAATTTGTTGAAGGGTTTATTTTCAATCAAATAAATTTATAAGATCGAAACCCCGCTATAGTATAGTAGGGTTAAGTTCGTCCGCAGGGAGAAAGTCAGTGACTCAATTTTAGTTACCAAAGAGCAAGAATAGCGAGAAGAGATGACAAATATAGAGATTTTTGGGGGTCTGTGGGCTGCTGGAATTTTTAGGGAAAATCAATAATAATAAAAGTCTAGGGCATAAGGATCCCCACAACGATAATCATGCAAGCATTGCAATGAATCGTATGAAAATCATGTTTTTATCTATTAAATAGGTCAACTTGCATCAACCCTAGCAAAGTAATCAATTTATTTTCTCAAATTAATAAACTTTACTAACAATCTTAATTAGGTTATCAAACTTGCGTTCAAAACCCTAATTACTATCCAATTCACAATTCAATCTTTCAATTCAATAGCAAAAAAGAATTTCCCAAATTTTCATTGAGTACTTAAGCATATAAAATAGATAAGAACCAATCAATTCATCAATTCATAGCAAAATTGCAAGCATAACTATCGTTGGGATCACCCCAACCCTAGAAAAGGCGACTACTCACGCATAAACATGGTAGACCTTGCAAAATTCATGAAATAAATAAAAATCAGAAATTCAAATTGCATAAAAACCTGAGAATAATGTCAACAAAGCGTCCCAAAAGCCTCACAAAACGTTCTCCAACTTTCGCCGAAGAAATCGCTTCAAAAAGCTCTCAAATCCGCTCACAAACACTCCCTAAACGTGTGCTGGAAGTTCTAAACGTGGGCTGAAAAAATGGTAGAAGGAAGAGAGAGACTCCTCAAAACCCTAAAAATCCTATTTATACTTAATAGCCCATAAACCTAATTAGGAAATAACAAATATATGAATTTTATCTAAAGTCTATCTAAGGAAAAGGGGTAAAAATAATTAAATCCGGATAAAATCGTCCGCCAAGAAGCCTGTATCGACCCGGGACACCTCGGTACCGAACCCCCTTAGGGTCGGTATGACTACTGTTACTCAGGTTAGCTCGGTCGGTCAGATTATGCCTCGGTACCGACCCAGGTGGGGTCGGTACTGAGTCGGTACATCTCAGTAAAATGCTCATATCTCCTTTGTTTGAACTCCGATTGCTTCCGTTCTTTTTCCTATGCGCTCCTTATTCTTTTCCGCATCTTTTCTTTCTTGAAAGTTTCTTCAAAAACAGATTCAAAAATCCTGTAAATCACACAAAAGCTAGTGAAGACATCTATTTCTTATGAAACATGAAAATATATGCAAAAGACACTAAACCCAATGCATAACCAATGAAAAAGACTTATATTAAAACTAAAGTATACGGAAAAATATGACTAAAAACATGCACATCAGGCAGCACTTCGACATGGCTTGGATGATTTGGTGATTCCAGAACCAAGGCCGCGAGAAAAGCTCGTAAGGTTTTCAAGGGCGGGGTCCCGAAAATCGAACAAACGTCAAATAAAACTACTACCTTGAACAGTTTCTGCTTGCTTTGCTGGGATTTTTTTTCTCTCTATTTGCTTTTTTTCTTTTGATAGCCTCGTAGCCTGTGTGTGTAACCTCCCAAAATATATGCAGCCTCCTCCTTTTATAAGTCAGGCGTGAGCAGTTATGAAACTGGCTCCATTACCCCACTCTACCCCCTTTTAATTAATTATTTTCTTTATTTATATTTTGTTGGTGGAGGGAGAAAACAGAAGCAGTTGAGGCTGAATTCAACTTCCCTATTTGACAGTTCTCCATTTTCTTTAATTGTTCATTTGTTTGAATGCATGATTGACCACTTACCCATATATATTTTGTTCAGTTTTAATTCCATATTTCTCAATTGAGTGGAATCAAATCCGGACTTCAAATTTGGGCTAGTCTAATCATTTTGGGGGCTTATATTTATGAAGCCCGATTTCATTTTTATTTTTATGAAATCTAAGATATGTCACATGATGAACATCTCCCAAATATTAAATAAATAGGAATATTTAATAGTTCACCAAAATTTATCATTCAATAGTTTTACATCCATCCTATTTTCTTCGGTCGTTCTTTGTCGACGTTGCTAACACACTGCAGGACTACTCGATATCGACATCTTAGGTCGATATCGACACACACATATCGGGTTGACGTTTTCTGAGTCGACGCCATTTTTTGCTCCTGCATCTGAGCTCGACATCGAGTGACTTACTCGATATCGAAGTGCCCCATATCGACCGACAGTCTTCTGAGTCGGTTGATCCCCTTACTAACCATTCGATATCGACACCCTAGGTCGAGATCGACTTTTTTTTTTGTCTCTGCAGGTCTTCTATACTCCGAGATCGAAAGCTACCATCGACGTCGAGTACCCAACTCGAGATCGAGTGCCTTCTGTTCGATACAGGACGTGGCTTTCAAACTATTTAGGATCCCGTTGACTCCCTTCCTCGAGGATCGAACCTGATTCCCTAATACTATAGCGGGGAGTCTTGAATTTATTTGAGTAGTTAGGGTTGAGTATATTGTTTATATAATTCAATTCAATTCTTCCTACGATCAAATTTTGGCGCCGTTGCTGAAGAAGCTATCAATCGCGCCCTAGTAGTCTATCTCACGTCCTTTTTTAGTATTGTCTTAAAGGTGTATGTGACGCGCTGATCGCACGCTTGAGTATGAAGGAGTAGAAGACCCTGAGCGTTATCTCCACCTACGGTCTAGAGTTCAAAGAATCATGGCCGATCAAGAAACCCAGGCTTATCAAATTGAGCGATTAAAGAAACAAGTCGAGGACTTCACCGCTAGAGAGGCGGCACAAAGGGAGCGAGGTGACAAGGAGGAGGAAGCAAGGAGGCGATATAAAGCCCAAATCAATGCCCTCCCTCAGAACGCAAAACAATACATGCACCCATCGCTCTCCGTGCCTGAATCCGCTATTCTTATCCCTCATTCAAACTTTGAAATTAAACCTAGCTTCTTAACTGAAATTAGGAGACATCAATTTGATGGAAAACCTAATGATTGCCCTCTAGAGCATATAACCACTTTCCTTGATTTATGTGGCACTATATCCGATGGACAAAGCCTAGAATATGTAAAACTAAAGGCTTTTCGTTGGTCTCTTGCAGGGAAAGCATTTCAATGGTTGGAGAGCATAGCACCAAGATTGCTCCGCATGTGGGACGAAGTCAAGGATGCATTTCTAAACAAGTTTTCCCACCGTCCAAGACGCGCGGTCATTCGTCATAAGATCATGGCTTTCAAGCAAAAGCCTCATGAGACCCTTGCGCTAGTGTGGGAGCGATTTAAGGAGCTTATGAGGTCTTGCCCTGCGTACGGGCAACCACTCTACGTCATCCAGGAGATCATCTACAACGCCCTAGACGTAGCCATTAAGGAGAGGATAAACACCTACACTTCCTATGGGTATGTTGAACTCCCACCGCAATTGATTCGATTAAAAAAAAGTGGCATCAAACGATTTGATTAAAAAAGGGGCATTAAATAATTACATTAGAAAAATGATATCAAAACACTACTTTGAAAAAGTTGCATTACATTAAAGAAAAAAAATGTCATCAAAACACTACTTTGAAAAAATATGGCATCACAGTAAAAAAATATCATAAAAAATTGACATAAAAAATGTCATCAGTAGTCCATAGTAAAAAAATGGCATCAATGGTCAAGGTGACATCACAGTAAATAAAAAATGTCATCAAAGTTTGAAAAAAGTGGCATTAAAAAATTTCCATCAAACCATTTTATTAGAAAAGTGGCATCAAAGCAAAAATAAAATGTAATAACAAAAGGTATCAAAACGGTAAAAAATGACATCATAAAAAATGTCACCACTAAAAAAAATTTAAAAAAATTCGAATAAGTTAACCGTTGACCGGTCGACTTTCAAACAGTTGACCATTAAACATTATTACTCTATTTAAATGAGGTTTATCCCACCTAATTTTATTTTAGAGATGACTAATTACCTAATTACATTTTCATAATTCAGCCTAAATCAACAAATCAACAATAAAAAAAATCAACAATAATTATAGATCCGTTTGAGTGGCGTGGCGGGTGGATATACCCATTCGTGAAAATTACTCCCTGAAATTTTAATTTCAATTTTCTGCTAAAGAAATGAGAAAAGAGGATGTGAATCTTAAAAAGGTTGTCGTGAGTGACAGAAACTTGAGAATTTAGATGAACTACATAACGAGAGCTTGAATTTCAGACTCAACACACACAGTCACACTGCCCTTTGCACTTTGGGGTTCCCAATTCCCATCCATGGAAGCTCTCTCAAACTCCACTTTCCTCTCTAAACTGCCCCAAAGGCAACTCTGTCTTCCCCATTCCTCCTCCTCCAATCTGTCCAGTAATCGCCTCTTCTTCTCAAAATCCAACCACTGTTTTCCTGGTTCTTCCATTTGGTGGCCCCAAATTTCAGGATCTAGACTTTTCGCCGTTCCTCTTAGTGGCAAGGAGCCACCTTTACCCTTACCCGGGGATTCTGAGATCAACGATGGCGGTTCAGTCTCTGAGGATACCACAACTTCGACTCTGGTTAATAATCATCTTCGAACTACAATTCCCTCTTTTCGCTCTTCTTCTCTGTTTTTGAATTCCTGCTTTCAATTCATCTTCTTTTACTGCAATTCGGTTGAAATCTGGATATTAGAGGTTAGAGGGAGGGATTGGGTTTTAAAGCCCTTGATAGATGATTGGCTATTTGGTCGATTTTAAGAATCATCAATGGATCAATGGATTGAGAGACAAAACCATCTCATGATGGCTTAGCTAACAGAAGAGTACTGGATGTGCCAATGCACCCCTTTGGGGTCTATTCCAGTAACCTGTTGGTGAAAGGGTAGTGCGTCCGTGGGATTAGTCAATTAAGACAGTTTCAAACACAAACACAGAGACATAGAATTCAGAGGAAATACAAGGGAAACAGCAAAGATACTCCTTACACTTCTGGAGTTTAACAAATGTCTAGCTGCCTTAAATGCGATGGTGATTCCCCTTATATGGCCTTATTTATACTAGAGAATGAGTGTGGCCTTATACTCATGACTGCCTCTACATTCTTCTGGTTTGATTCGCCTGTCTCATTTGTAGCCGCAACACCCATGTTATTCAAATGATATAAAAAGAAAAGAATGAGAGACATGGCAATGGGCTAAGCCTGATGTAAAACTTGGTTGTGAGAATATTGATCTGCTTCATTTAAACAAAGTTACTTAGCATGAAACATTTTATGTACTGCAATTTATTAAATTATAAACTTTCAACCTGCTTGAGCACCTGTTAGGTGTTTTTCTTAGTCAGACCTGATGAATCTGCAAGAATCAAGTTATAATAAACTGGTTATATTGCTAATGCCATATTCAAATAATTCTTGTGCTTTTTGTTTGTTTTGTGTGTGTGATGCGCTTTAACAGTTTCTTGGCATGTTATTAGACATATACACAACATTTTGTGATTTGATAATACACATTTGGTGAATCAATTCACCTGATGTTGTTCATGCTATCAAGCCTCGAGGAAAAGCTCCGGACAAGACTGATTAATTACCATAGTTGTGATGATAAATAATTTGCAATGTTGAGATTATTTAAGCTTCTTCAGAAGTAGCGTATGACTTCAGCACGAGAGACATGCCCCTTTTATCTTGTTGCAATAAAAAGTATGTCGGCTGGTTTTTAAGGGGTTGCTTTTCCAGTTATTTGGGATTCATTGACATTGGAACTTGTCTTGTCTTGTCTCGTCTTAGCGATATGTTCCTGAGCTATACTTCTATCTCATTTACTAACTATGTATTCTTCATGTAGGTTCAGCGAAGTCGATTGAGGTTACCGGAGCGTGATTTTGCTGGCACTGCCTATGTTCCTGTGTTTGTGATGCTGCCGGTAACCTTTCCTTCTAGTGCCTCTTCTGCAGATCTCTTAATTTTTACTTCCTTTATGTGTCTTAATATGAGGACTGAGGACTTTCATTCCTCAATTTATAATCCATATGAAATTATTAATGCTGCATAGTCAATGATATGTTAGTAATAGTTCGACACCCATTCAATTCATGTACATTTTCTGCACATTCAACCATGTCTGATAGTAGATGATATTATTTACTATTGAGGAAGTTAGGTGTCATCAACATGAACTGCGAGGTGGTTGATCCTGATGGCCTGCTGGAGCAGTTAGAAATATTGAAAGCTGTAAATGTTGATGGTATTATGGTAGATTGCTGGTGGGGTATAGTAGAGGCACATGCTCCACAACGTTACAACTGGAGCGGCTACAAGAGATTATTTCACCTTGTGAGCAGTCTTGGTCTGAAGATACAGGTAATTGTTCATTCTAACATGTATATTTTAGTCTCTCACAACGTGCTCTGCTTGATGGTCTCTTTTGGAAAATATTATAATGGCTTGAACCCTGCAATGTCTTCTTGATCACAAGCTTCTATTGGGGGAAGCTTGCCCTACATTTATTTATTTGGATATGTCATCTTGAGCTTGCCAATCAACTTGCAACAATGTCTTACTGTCGTGTTTTTCAAGAACTATGGCTCTATAAGCTGATTTGTGTTTATTCATGCCATTTTCATTGGAAATTGAATGTTTCACCTGATGGAGATTGGAGATACTTGCATAAGAAATCAAATGGCATAAACTCAGTTGCCACAAAAGCAAACCAGAGTAGTGTTTCTCATTTCATAGTCGTATTACTGAGTATCATATAAAGAAAACATATAATATTTATAGTTACATTTTCTTTCAGTAAACCTAATTGCTTAACTCAAGCCGGATCCGCATAGAGTTGCTCACAAACTTAATATAACATTACTGGCCAAAGTGGCTAAGATTTTGACATGTCAACTCTTACAGTAGAAATTGCATATCAATATCTCATTAGATCCCAGAATCAAAATGATTTGATGTGGATAATGAGGAAAAGTTAATGGAAATTTGTAAGTGGATTGGGGGGGGGGGGGGGGGAGGAGGTGCAATAACAGGTTAAGGCTATGACGGAAATTGCGAATGTCACAGTAGGTGGCATTTAGCTATAAATAAGGTCATTAAGCCTCAGATTTAGGTATCCAGAAAAAATAGTATTGTAAGGGATTTGCCTTCTGTGGCAAGAGAATGTTTATGGTTCTGCAGGTGGCTTAGTGGTATAACCATGGCTTGTCCCCATTGGTTCTCCCTAAGTGGATTGTATGTTGCTTTATGTTTGAATCCAAGTAATTTGTCTTGGTGTAATCAACTTATATGTGATTTCCAATCTATTCTATATCATATTGGGACTACAAAACCAAGACACATTCCCTGCCACCTAATTAAAATCGCATATCACACGAGCACCAAACAAAGATTAATCCTGCATTGCACCTCCTCATATGAAGGTAATGCAAGTAAAAGTTGGAGGTTAAGGTTAAGGTTAATATCTATCTGTATTATACTTTAAATGAGAAGCAATTTTGCCACATGTCATCATTTTATGCCAAGTTATTTTAGGTAAGTGTATTTCCATAATAATCTAATGAATTAGGGTAAATCAATTAACCTATTTATTATTTATCCATATATCTCAATCTTTCCATATATATCTATAATTTATTATAGGTTAATTATATTTAATTTTGAACAATATTCTTAAGGCATAATTAGATATATATTCATATACCCATTACATTTTATTAATTTATCTATATACACATAAAAAATTCAAAATTTTGGTTTATATACATCAAAATATAATGATCTTATTAAATTATCCAAAGTATGATTTTGGTTTAACGATTATAGATTAAAATTTTCATTTAACATATCATTTTAAGAAAATACATGAATTTTATTTCATTACCTTCCTTTCTATATCTACCCAACTTCTAACCTATTTAGTTTTTGAGAAAATAAAATAAAAATTAACATGTTAAATAAAATAATAGAAGTTCCATTACATTTCATTAATTTATCTATATACACATAAAAAATTCAAAATTTTGGTTTATATACATCAAAATATAATGATCTTATTAAATTATCCAAAGTATGATTTTGGTTTAACGATTATAGATTAAAGTTTTCATTTAACATATCATTTTAAGAAAATACATGAATTTTATTTCATTATCTTCCTTTCTATATCTACCCAACTTCTAACCTATTTAGTTTTTGAGAAAATAAAATAAAAATTAACATGTTAAATAAAATAATAGAAGTTGTGTCTTTTGTTTTAAATTAATAAAATTTATTCATTTCTACAAATTGAATTTTCTATCTATCTATATGTATATATGTATGTATGTATGTATATATATATATATATATATATATATATATATATATATATATATATATATATATATATATATATATATATTTAACATGATAGAAGTTGTGTCTTTTGTTTTAAATTAATAAAATTTATTCATTTCTACAAATTGAATTTTCTATCTATCTATATGTATATATGTATGTATATATGTGTGTGTATATATATATATATATATATATATATATATATATATATATATATATATATATATATATATATATATATATATATATATATAGAGGCAATAGATGAAATGTACACAGCTCTTATTGTGTATCATGTGAACAAATCTGGGCCATTAAATTAAGAAGATCAACGGATGAGATTAAAAGTAACTTCTGATTATTCGGTGGTATTGGGAGATTATTCAATGTAATGACAGTATTCGGTGGTATTGGGGGATTATTCATTAGATTAAAATTTACATTTTTTACACTTTTTATTACAGATGAATAATTATGTGAAAACAGATGAATAATCATGAACAAATAGACGAATAATTTTTGAATACATGATACACGATAAGGGAGGTGTACACTGGAACTAACCCATATATATATATATTACCCATAATCCTGTACCACATGTCGCCTCCTTATTCAAAGATATTTTTGGTCAGTTTTTTCAATTCATTATATACTCCATTTTCTCACCAGTGGTCCAACGCAAAACATTGAATTAATATTAGTATTAATGTTAATATATAATTTTAATGAAAAGTAAGATGGAAGAGGTGACATCATCACATTAATTATATTTTTTTCCTTAATATATTCTATATTTTCTAACCAGGGGGTTTAGTTCAAAATATTGAATTAATAAATAATCGATACCTATATGTAATTCTTTATATACTATATTAAATTAAAAGCACGAGAATGTATCTTATAAATTCTCTCTTTCATCTAAGAGGTTTTCGTAAAATTATCTTTAGTTAAATCATTTATATAATATTATAGTGATAGTAATTTTATTTCTTTCTAATAAGATTATTTTAAAATATCTATATATATACACTTCTTTAAACGAGAATTATTTTTAATGAAGTGTTATCATTACATTTATTTGTAGTTTTTTGAATTTACATGGGTATCCGGGGCTATTAGCACCCAACTTATCCCATGGGCTTTGAAGTTAACAACTAGGTAAACCCTCCAGTAGCCACACGGGGCGGGATTCGAATAGGGGAGTCGGGGACCTTTGGGTACTTCTCGCAGGTCTTTTTCAGCTAAACCAACTCGAAATGGTTTACATTAGTTGTAGTTTTTGCAACCAATAAAATTATACATTTTTAATTTTATACTAGCTTTTATAAAATTTTACAATATTAATTTTTCATATTATTATGATTTAAAAAATGAACCGCGCAATAGCGCGGGAACTGTACTAGTTTCACTTATACTTGCAACTTTGTTTTAGACTTCTAGCATTTAGTAAAGTTGCTAACTAAGTCTTCTCATTATGGACCTATCTTGCATAATATATTTTTTTTCCTCTCTTTAATTACATCATATTTACATTAGTCTAATAAAAGATGGTGCAGATAATTGTGAACTCCTATGCATGCTTTATTCTTATTACATGGTTGAAACTTCTTTAGCTTGGAGGTTTAATTGTCGCTTTATAAGTTTCAATTGTGATGAGGCTCTCTTTTTATATGTCAGTGTATATGCGTTGATATTATCCTAACAAAACTTAATGTCCATAAGACACTTGCAAACATCTGCAGGTTGTATTGTCTTTCCATCAATGTGGAGGCAATGTTGGCGATGATGTGCAAATTCCACTCCCACAGTGGGTGACAGAAATCGGATTTGGTAATCTAGACATATATTTCACTGACCGTGAAGGCCGACGAAATACTGAATGCCTCTCATGGGGCATAGACAAGGAACGAGTTTTAAGTGGCCGAACTGCCGTTGAGGTACTCATCTTTTGCTTATTGAAATGTAGCCTTTCTTGGTAGATATTCTGAACTAGTAGAGTCAATCACTCTGTTCATTCTTATTCTCTTATAATACCACCATTGCAATAAATTGTTATGTTTATGAATCACAGGTCTCTCAGCATGCACTTGATGTGTTCTTAATTAGAAAGGATTGAGGAAAGTGATAGAATGATCTAGAAGAGGGAGTTGCTAGTATAAATAAGGCATTGAGCCTCTTAGTTATTGAGATAATTCATTTGGTGAGTGTAGGTGTATCAGCCTTTAGGTCTGGGCGTATCTCCCTTAGGCTAGGGAGTATCTTCCCCGTGTGTTCTTCATTTCCAGTCAATCACAAGAGGTTCAACCTCAGTTATCTTGCCTGCGTATTCTTCCTCAAGAGGTTTAACTAATTTATGCCTTTTCTTTGCAAACATATTGCAGGTATACTTTGATTATATGCGAAGTTTCCGTGTAGAACTTGATGAATTCTTTGAAAGTGGGGCAATCACAGAGATTGAAGTTGGACTGGGTCCATGTGGGGAACTACGCTACCCGTCTTACCCTGAAAAGCATGGATGGAAGTATCCAGGCATCGGTGAATTCCAGGTAACTATGCAAATAGGTTTTTTTCAAGTGTGTTTTCCATTTCTGCATCTACTCTTTTTGCTCTAGATGTGCTGCATTGACATTTGTAAATGTATATTATGCTTGATATATTTTCCCAACATCTTTTGGTATCCATATTGGATAAGGTTATACTCTGTATTGAGCTTTCAATATGGTTTGACTTCATTGAATGCAGTGCTATGATCGGTACTTGTTAAATAATCTACACAAAGGAGCACAAGTGAGAGGACATTTGTCATGGGCTAAGGGACCAGACAATGCAGGCTTGTATAACTCTAGGCCTCAAGATACTGGGTTCTTTCGGGATGGAGGAGATTATGATAGCTACTATGGTAGATTCTTCTTGAATTGGTATTCTCGGGTGTTAATAGACCATGGTGATCGGGTACTTGCTCTCGCCAAGTTAGCTTTTGAAGGAACTTGCTTAGCTGCCAAGGTGAGCAACTCAACTGATTTTTCATAACTTTATGACATTTGGGTATCTTATTTTCAAATTCAATGAGAATAAACAACTTAATTTTCTAAAAAAACCCATGCTATACTTTGCAAGTAGTTGTCAGGTATTCACTGGTGGTACAAGACAGCCAGCCATGCTGCAGAATTGACTGCTGGGTTTTACAACCCAAGTAATCGCGATGGCTATGCTGCAATTGTGTCAATGCTAAAGAAACACGAGGTAGCTTTGAACTTCACTTGTGTTGAATTGAGAACATTGGACCAGAATGAGGTCTATCCGGAGGCGCTAGCAGATCCGGAGGGTTTGGTTTGGCAGGTATGCAAGCTCCTGCCTCAAGACGGTTTTCTAAAGGCTCACTTGGTTAAATGCCAATATTCTTATTTTTAGTTTATATTTATATTCTTAGCATTGGACGTGTGTGCAAGTTGCATTATCATCCTTTAATGCCTGTCGATTGGGCATTTTGCCCTCTCCGTCCAAGATCCAAGCCTTAACTTTGACAGAGGAGTTAATACTCGATTCCATCTTGAATATTTCAGGTCCTGAATGCTGCATGGGATGTTTGCATACCAGTTGCTAGTGAGAACGCCCTTCCTTGTTATGATAGAGAAGGCTATAACAAGATATTAGAAAACGCCAAGCCTCGAAATGATCCAGACGGGAAGCATCTATCCGCTTTTACCTATCTCAGGCTATCCCTAACACTCATGGAGCAAGAAAATCTTGACGAGTTTGAAAGATTTGTGAAAAGAATGCACGGTAAGAACCATCTTCCGCAGTCTCAACAACCTAACTTCTTTTGAAGGTTCAACTTGGTATTCATTACTTTCTGGTTTAATTTATTAATACTTGGTTACAAAATCAAACATTCCATCCTGCCACTGTCAAGTTATAGCTAATTTGCAGGTGTTGATTATACTGATCATCAGTTGAGATAGACAACGAAAGAGTTTATAAGAATCATTTTTGGAATTGATCATCTTTTTAGCATGGAATTTTCGTAAAACATTTCATCTGTTTCATAAAAAGATCTAATTATCATGGATTCAATTAACTGGTATCCGTGGCAGTAAGTTGATTGCAATAGTTGATAAAACTTGGATCGTTGTTCTTCAATATCTTTTTTTGCAGGTGAAGCGGTTCCAGACCTTGAGCCATACATTTGTGAAGATTGTGCATAGCATGTATCAGGATGTTCTTGAAGCTGTAAGGTCTACATAGCATTTGAAACCCTAGTTTCTCCAGACAATGTAGGGAAACATCACCAGCTTCGACCCCAGTCCAAGGTATGCAGAGATGCAAATAATGAAAATGGAACATGTAAATCTTTGTGATTGTCGAGGCAAAACGAGTCACAACTCACAAACCAAATAAGGTCAAGTTTGATGGTGTTTCTTGAACTTTTGATGTATGAGGGCCCACCCCCCTACTCCGGCTGCAGATCGTCTGGTCTGAGTATATGGTCCATTTAGTGGTCCGGTTTTCTAATTGGTCCACTTGGCAACTAATATCCCTATTTTATAATAATTAAAAGTGTTACAGAATATTGTTGGATTGATTTATTATTTAAAATATTACTCCATCCGTTTCAAAATAAAAGTCGTTTGGACTTTAGTGCACGTTTTTTAAGGAGGTAAAAACTCTATAAAATATTATTTTTTTAATCAAAATTTTTCCATAATTTCATACTTATTAGTAACAAGGATAAAATTATGAACAAAATTTGATTTAAAAAATAATATTTTATAGAGTTTTTACCTCATTAAAATGCGTGTGGAATAGTAAAGTGATATTTATTTTGAAACAGAGGGAGATTAATTAGTCTTGTAAGTTGTGTAGACTACTGTAATTGTTATTTTGCAATTGTTATTTAGTTTCTTCCCTGGAAAAGTCTACCTTTACACTAGGAAGTGTAAAAGATTATTTTTACACTTCCAATTACAATCTTCCACGTGCAGTTAGATTTTAAAAAGTAAACATTGGAAAGTGAATTTGAAGTGTATACCCAAATTGTGAAAAAACCCTTCATCTCCTTTCTCCCATTTTGGCTTAGATTCTTCCATATGAGAAAACTAAACTTTACCTACCTACTCACCTCCACCATTGTATACTAATCTACCATCCCACAATCCACAATATCACAACCCACAATAAAAATCCTTTCAAATTTAATTTGAAACAAAATTCATGATACGTTGCTATTCCCGATCCTTTGCCTGTGGGCTCAAAATTAAGAACACCAACTTGTTGATGGCCCGATCTTACAATTATCCTTGCTAATCTCGATGTTTACAATCAATTACAATTAAAGTCTTTGAACTATTGCGAAAGAAACGAAAACAAACAAATAAAAACTAAAGGCAAAGGACACCAAAAACTAAAGGCAATTCAGCAAGACGAAATGCAGCAGCATCAGCGACGGATCCTGGAGGGGCCGCAAGCGCGGCTACTGTTCACCAAGAACAGTGACGGTATTTCTGACAGTTCTGCGACGGGTTTTCTGGGTTTAGCGACAGTTCTGCAGCTTTTGTGTTTGTTTTTGCCGTGTGTTTGGAAGGGATTGTGTTTGGGGATCTTTGTGAATTTGAACAAGAGCATAAGATAGTTGAAAGCCTTTGGATTGGCAAATGGTAGAAACCTTTATTCCAATAAAGGTTCCACAATATTAATTCCAATCTGAATAATTCAAAGCATACAATGTTGTTTAAATAGAAAACCTTAACCAATTCTACCTTGCAAATGATAGAGTTTTGGTTAGCTAAAGATAGATAGAAATCCTAAAAGATATATCAAACTTACATAAGATAGATGAAACTAGCTAAAGATAAATAATTAAAACTTGGTGGTTAAGGAATTTATCTAAAAGAGATATTTTCCTCCCACACCTTATTTTCCTAATTACATAAAATAATTAAATCTAATTTAATTAAATAAAATCCGAAATTAATTAAATAAATATGTAGAAATTCGTCCAAACAGTGACAGCTGCAAAGATGATGAATTTCGGCCATTCTCGAGGTTGATTCTGGAAAAACCTTCAACAGCAAAGTTGTAGACCTTTTCGTCCTCGTTCCAACAAGGTATGGCACGATCCAATCAGATAAATATGGACTCCGAACGACCCATTTTACTAAGACATCGAAATGCTGTCAACCCATTACGAACGAACCAAAACATGGACATTAGCTCACCTTGCTCCTTTGGACCTTCTCCCATAGTGGAGCCTTCTTCTTTCTTTTGAGAATGACAGTCTTTGCCATCAATAGTCCTCGAATCGGTCTTGAGAGCTCGCTTGGATCAAGAACATTGTTTGACCCACAGAAGGCCATCTTGATCCGCATCAATTCACCAAATAAAATCAAATAAAAACCAGTCTCTAAAAGTGAACCACACCCCCACCAGGCTCCAAATGCACTCCATAGGAGAGAGATTAAGTGAGATTAGGGTTTCGCCGGCCACTGTCAATTGGTCGTTGAGGAGTTTCGGGGCTCAAAATTGTAGGCGGCGACCAACGACAACAAGGCCTAGTTGCCCTTATGGGCAATGAGATTGAAGAAACACGGCAATTCCATGAAAGCAGCAACAACTATCATCGATCAGTTGATAGTGGTCGACGATAGGATCGGAGTGGATGAATAGTGAAAAAGGAGGGAGATGATGTGGTTTCTTCCCCACTGTTGATGTTGTCTGTTAAATTAGAGAGGAAGAAGAACTAAAGTAGTTCCAGGATTTCTCCTTCTTTGATTTTTCTCTAATATTGCTTGGCTATGTAATTGGAAATTAGGGAAGGAGAGAAAAAGAATCCCATGGAATTGCTGCATAAAGTAATTAAAGGCAGAACATTTGAGTTTCTTTTTTTAATGACATGTGTTTAGTTTTTAGTGGTGGTGTGAAAGATAAAAGTTTACACTAGGTGTAAATGTATCACTCTCCTTCCCCAGGTGTAGTTATATCCTCCTCTTTTTTTTTTAAGGTTCATCTCTCTCTCTATCTCTAACTCTCTTTTGCTAAGACTCTTGTATTGATATCTCTTATTTTCCCGTGAATAAGACAATCATAATGCTTTTCCATCCAAATTTACATGGTGGGTTTTGGTTTTTCCTTTAATCTCTTTTCCAAACACAAATTATGAACGGGTGTTTTATTAGGGTTTCAATGAGACAAATCCAAGCTTCCTCAGAAGTATCCTTTGGTGGGATAAGTTTGTGTCAATTTAGGTTTTGTGCCTTCAATGGAGGAGAAGAAAGCAACCATTGGTTCAGAAATGGAGCATGTAATGTCTAAAATTACAGACCATAAGTTGATTGGTTCAAATTATTTGGACTGTAGCAAGATATTCCATTTGTATCTAAGGATTATCGACAAGGATGCTCATATGAGCGATGATCCTCCCAAGGGCGATTCAAAACAAGCATGGCCAAGGGAGGATGCTTGCTTATTCTTGTAGATTTGAATTCAATTTACAACGAGGTAATTGGCTTGATCAATCATTGTGAATTCGTTAAAGAACTAATGGATTATCTAGACTTTATGTACTCTGTAGAAGGGAGCGTCTCTTGCACCTATGAGGTTTGTCAAGATTTCTATTGCGCAAAGAAACAAGATAGGTCTATGATGAAGTATTTCATGGATTTCAAGAAGATTTATGCAGGGCTCAACATGTTGTTACAACGCGAATGTGAAGGTACAACAAACCCAAAGGGAACATATGGTTTTCATAAGTTTTCTGGCTGGTCTTCTTGTTGAGTTTCAGACAAAAAAATCTCAAATAATCATTGGATCTAAGATTCCCTCATTACAAGATATCTTCAGTTGGCTTCTGTGCACCAAGATTCGTCTAGAGCCCATCAGTTTTGCACCTGTTTAGGCAGAGAGTGCTCTTATGAGTCGAGTCAATGAGAATGGACAACAACAAGAATACGGAGGAGGGATTATATGTCACTATTGCCGCAAGCTTGGTCACATGAAGCGTGACCGTAGAAAACTGCAAAACAAAAATATGAGAACTCAATCTAGATCTGACCAGTCTACTCATATTGGATATGCTAAAACATCTAAGAAGCCTATTATCATCTCTGCCAATGAGTATGCTGAATTTTACAAGTACCAGGGATCTCTAAAGTCTTCCTCTACTCCTATTACAGCCAACACCAAGTCAGTTAATCCAAACACATGTCTTGTTGCCTCTTCTTCAAAGTGGGTGTTTGACTCAGGTGCGACAAACCATATGACAGGTAACCCTAACTTACTTTCTACCTTCCAACCCCACCACCAAACCTCCATTATTACTTTGGTCGATGGGGCACTCTCTAGAATTGTTAGATCTAGCACCATTACCCTAAACCCATCAATCCCACTATCATCTATCTTGAGTTTTCCCAGCCTATCATTTAACCTATTATTTGTGAGTAAAATCACTCGTAAACTCAATTGTAGTATCTTATTTTTTCTTGAATATTGAGTTTCTTGATCTTATGACGAGGAAGATTGTTGGTAAATGACATGAATCAGGAGGTCTCTATATTCTTGATACACAAGTTCTCAAATCAGTAGCTTGTTCTGTAGTAGCTACCTACTTGAAGCACATTATCGGTTGGGTCATTCATCTCTTACTTTGTGAAACAAATTGTGTTCACAATTTCACACTTTGGTTTCATTAGATTGTGAGTCTTGCCACTTTGCTAATCATCATCGTTCTAGTTTGAGTCCTAGGACTAATAAACGGACAAATGATCTTTTGAATTAGTTCATTCCAATGTTTAGGGACCTTGTCCTCTTGTGCTAAAAATTGGGTTTAGGTACCTTATCACAATTTTTCATGACTATTCTCATATGACTTGGTTATTCTTAATGAAAAATCGATATGAATTGTTTTCACATTTTTCATCCTTTTGTGCGGAAGTCAAGACTCAATTTACAGCCTCTGTACAAACTTTGAGGAGTGATAACGCCAAAGAATACTTGTCAGATGTGTTCCAAACTTATATGACTCGAAATGGCATTATACATTAGACATCATGTGTTGATACACCATCACATAATGGAGTGGTTGAATGAAAAAATCGGCACTTGTTAGAAACTGCATGAGCACTTTTATTCCCCATGAAAGTTTCCAAAGTGTTTTGGACTGATGCTGTTTCTACAACTTGTTTTCTCATAAATCGAATGTTTTCATTTGTTCTTAACGATGAGACTCCCTATCATGCACTCTTTCCTACAAAATTTATGTTCTCAATTGAACCCAAAAAAATATTTAGTTGCACTTGTTTTGTTCGGGATGTTCGTCCTCATATCACTAAATTGGATCCCAAATCCTTGAAATGCCTTTTTCTGGGTTACTCTTTGCGTGTAGAAGGGATATAGATGTTATTGCCCGAGCCTTAATAAGTATCTTATGTCTATTGATGTCACTTTTCTCAAACACATACCGTTTTCTCCACCTTCTATTAGTGAGGAGGAAGAAGATGATTTGCTCATTTATACCATCACATCTTATATCCCTTCTCCAGTTAGGCCTTCAATCACTCATGTTTATTCTCATCAGCATTTGCATGATCCATGTCCAACACAGACAATGTCTTCGTCATCATATCGTAATTCAGATAATGTTCTACCCATTGCTTTTCGCAAAGCTAAACGTCAATGTGCCCATCTCATCTCTGCTTATGTGACCTATAATAACCTGTCATCTTCCACCTTTGTATTTGTTGCATCTCTTAACTCAATTTTTATACCTAAAACTGTCCACGGAGCCTTAAACCACCCTGGTTGGGTATGAGGCTATAAAGGAGGAAATGAAGGCTTTGTATTAGAAGAGTACTTGGGATTTGGTGATTTTACCTGTAGGAAAGAAATCTATTAGATGTAAATGGATGGTTGCAATTAAGGTTACTCTGATGGATCAATAGCATGATTGAAGGCTCGACTAGTTGCTAAAGGATATGCTCAAAATTATAGGGTAGATTATTTTGACACTTTTTCTCGTGTTGCTAATTGACACCTGTGTCAATTAGGCAGTTGGTCTCTATATCAATTAGACAAAAAAATGCCTACCTTCATGGAGATCTCCAAGAAGAGGTTTATATCGAGCAACCTTCGGGCTTTGTTGCTAAGGGGAGGCATGGGAAAGTTTTCCATTTGTGCAAGTCTCTGTATGACCTGAAGCAAAGTCGTAGAGCTTGGTTTGGAAAGTTTAGTGAAGCACTTGAAAAGTTTGGAATGCACAAAAGTAAATCTGATCACTCCATCTGTTGTAAATAATATGAATTAGGCATCATGTTATTGGTTGTATATGTGGATGATATTGTCATCATTGGAAGTGATATATCGTATTTTATATATGAAAATCCTTCTTCAAAATCAATTTCAAACTAAAGATTTGGGGATGTTAGAATAATTCTTGGGCATTGAGGTATCAAGAAGTAAGAAAAGAATTTTCTTATCTCAAAGAAAATATGTGTTTGATTTGTTATCATAAACAGAGAAATTAGGGGTTAGACCTTGTAGCTCTCCAATGATTCCTAGTGTACAACTTACAAAAGAAGGTGAAGTGTTCAAACTAAATTACTTAACAGTGACCAGACCAGATATTGTATACCCGATTAGTGAACTAAATCAATATTTGTCTTCACCAACAATTGATCATTAGGCAGTTATCGAATAGATTTTATGTTACTTAAAAGGATCTCTTGGGCACGATATTTATTATATGAATCATAGTAACACTAACATTGATTGCTTCACAGATGCGAATTGGGTGGGGTCTAAGGATGATCGAAGATCTACATCAAGTCAGTGTGGTTTTGTTGGTGGAAATCTAGTTTCATGAAAGAGTAAGAAGCAGAGTGTTATTTCTCATTCAAGTGCAGAGTCAGAATATAGAGCCATGGCACAAGGTGCATATGAGGTTAAGTGGATATATCAACTATGGATTAAATTAGGTCTTAAGACAAATTTGTCTGCAAGGTTGTATTGTGATAATCAGACAACCCTTTATATGACATCCAGTCATGTATTTCACAAACGAATGATTGAGATAGACTGCCATTTCGTTCATGAAAAGATACAAGAAGGCTTGATTAAAGAAATCTATGTGAAGACTGTATAGACAATTGAGAGATCCTTTCACAAAGGCTTTAAATGGAACTAGAGTTGATTATCTGTATAACAAGCTAGGCATGAATAACATCTATGCTCCATCTTGAGCGAGAGTGTTACATAATATTGTTGGATATGTATATTATTTAAAGTATTTTAAATTAGTCTAGTAAGTTATGCAGACTACTGCAATTATTATTTAGTTTCTTCCCTATGTGTAATTATATTCTCCTCTCTTCTTCCCAATGTTCATCTCTTTTAACTCTTTCTGCTAATACCTTTGTATTAATACCCCCTAATCCCCTATTATCATGTGAATAAGACAATCAGAATTCTCTTTCTTTCATCCAAATTTACAAAAAGAAAATTAATTTCTCAAAAATCGAAATAAAACAATGTGTTTTCTAACATATATCCCAATGACATAGAATAAGACTCATGTTTTAGAAAATATTTCTCTAATTTAAAATGTTTTAGTCGTATTTTAAATAGATTATTAGGGTTCACTTTTTTTGTTAGGAAATCTTTTCTAATTTAGATTATTAAACTATAAGATAGAAAGACCAATAAAACAAAAGCATAACCCCCTTCACTAGACACTAATTCACTTGACGCCGCTCTCCTCTCATCTCCCTCCTCGTCCAATAGACCGCCACACCTTAAAATCTCCATGAATTGATCTCATGAATATGCAAATGAGCATATCCTTGAGAAGAAAATTTTAGGGTAAGTTGGGGAAAAAGAAGACAATTTTGATAGTTTCTAAAATCATATTACCAAGTTTTAAAAGAGAATTTTAGTGTGTAATCATTTGCCAATTTTGTTCAAGTATTTTAGTATAGGGGAGGAAGAAGAAGATAATAGGTTTGAGGTTTGTATTTGATGTGATTTGGATGAGTATGTTTTAGACCATTATAGAGATTTGGAGGTTGTATTTCAAACAAGAAAGAAAAGAAAAAACCTCAGTTTCATAATAGAACTGAAACATAGAGAAAATAGGAAGAATACAAAGAGAAGGGAAAGAATCGCACATAACGCGTTAAGACTTCCCATTTTATCTTGCACTATTGGGATTTATTGCACATATATTAAATAAAGAAAGTGAACACAAGGCTCACAATGGGTTTAGTTAGAGGTTTGACTCTAGAAGGCCATGCCTCCTTTACGTAATGAGGAATCAATAAACGAACAAGAAAAGGGAAACTATATTTTCTTTTGAATCTCATACATACACAACACTTCAACATATGCTTCAACTCAGAGCTCCAACAATCATGCATTTGTTCTAAACCAAGACATTCACATGCTATCATCCGGGACAAGGATATTCATATGCTTTCATAGTTCCATTCAAAATAAGGACATATGTTTCTTCTCTAGACAATATATATGTTTTTGTTCATGTCAGGGACATTCATACGTTTTCTTTAAGGCACATTCATACATTTAGTTTAGGACTAGGACGAATGTTTTCCATTCTAGACCACGACATACAGACTAGGGCATACATTCTAGACATGTGTCTATATATGAGACTAGGACATTTATGAATTACATTCGAAACTATGACATTTATGCTTTCTTTTTGGAACTAAGTTATGCATTCATATATGTTAGGGATGGGGACATTTTACATGCTTTCATTTAGGACTATGACATTCATATATGGATTCATATGTTTCCATTCAGAACATGAACAAACCTTTCCTGGTCACAACATGGACATATGTTTTTGCTCGAGAATATAACAATCATGCATTTTTATTCATGTTTGGAACAATCATGCCTTTTGTTTGGGATTCGAACATTCATGCTTTTCTGTTCAAGACTCAAATATATGATTTGTTCAAGAATCGAAGTTATGCTTCTATTTAGACTCGCAACAATCATGAATTTCACTAATTGACTTGTTAGGACAATCTTGCAAATTCATTTGTGACAATCACGTTTTCCTTTTGGGATTAGAACAATCATGTGTTTCTTCTTGGGATACAGACAATCGTGCATTTTGTTTAGGATTGGAATGAGAAAACATATGCTTATATCTTTAACGTAAAAGTCTATCTCGAATAATCCATATCCCAAGCGAAAGCATATGTTCTGAACTTAAAAATAAAAACATATTTCCATGCCCCAAATGGAAGCATATGTTTATGTTTAGGATTAGGATTTAACGTTTATTTTTAAGATAAGGACATTCATACATTTTTGTTTGAAGTGAGAACATTATACTTTTCCGAACAAAGACATGCGTTTTCATTTGAAACTAGGAAAAGTTTTCATTTTCTTTCAAAACTAGAACATTTATACTATTTTTTAAAACATGACATTTTATATGATGTTTTTCAAAACAAGGACGTACGTTTTCGACTTCTCTCTCAGTGAGGAATATAGATATTCACTTGTCACGGAATAGGGCATTCCTAAAATTTCATTCGGAACAAGGACAATCATACCTTTTTTTGGGGACTAAGAAATGCGTTTATGTTTGAAACCAAGGCATTGATATATTTTCATTGGCGACTATAACATACTGTATATGCTTTTTTCGAAAAAAGGGCATTTACACAATTTTGCTCGGACATGACACATTCTTTTTTGGATATATGAATATACATTTCAACTTGAGATAAAGAAATACATTTTTTATTAGGATAAGTAGATATGTTTTCGTTGGGCACAAGGACCAACTTTTCTAGTTTGATACAAGATCATATGTTTTCATTTGAGAAACGAATAAACATTTTCGTTCGAGACAAAATCATATGTCTTTCTTCGTAATAGAGACATTCATGCTTTCTCTTTGAGACACGAATATTCAAGCCTTTTTTCAGAACTAGGAGATGCATTTTCATTAGAGACAAGGATCAACATGTTTTTTTTTCCAAAACTGAGATATTCATACATTATCAATTTAAGACTCGGGAATTTACACTTTCTTTTCAAGACTAAGAATTTCATATAGTTTCATATAGGAAATGTACATACATTTCTATTTGATAAGGGAACATATTCTAGGACTTCTACGAATTTTGTGTTAGTTCTACTAGTAAACTAGGTAGATAAAGCATACAAAAATGCAGGACACATAATTTACGAAGGAAAGCCTCAACTTACATGCAGGTAATATGTGCAGGATCAAAACTACTGCCTCCCTTTACCTTAGAAGAATTTTAAATAGGTCTACTTCTTTTATTAATATGAACACTTAAGACTTTATCAACACAAGTTGAAGTGTTGGCTTATTGATTGTGACTCTTACAATAAACCTAAAACAAACTTACCCAACCTAAACCATGACAATCAACCAACCAATGAAACAAATGAACATTAACATAAAACAAAAGACATAGAGTAGCAAGTAACCTTGAAGTCTCATAATACACACAACACCCATGACTTCAAGCTTTACCACCATAATAACATTGGTAATATGCATTCTTTGTGACCCCCGTGCTTCTACACAATACTCTTTCTTCTTATTCTTCTTCTTTTGGATGCTCTTAGTCTTTTTTCTCCCTTCTCTATGCTTTCTTTAATTTTTCCATTGAAGAAGACATCATTTATTTTCTCAATTTTGTGTCTATTAATATTCTCAATTACAATAAACTCACCAATAAAGTCCTATAAAAAATGAAGGAAAATAATCAATATTATTTCTCATATCAAATGATACTTTCCACCAACACTAAAATCTTCAATATTCTTCAAATTTGGCTTAAATTAGATCTTCCATTATACACAACAAAGATATCCTGAAGATTCCACTATGGATTTCGTCAATCTCGTCATTTGGCAATCCCGTTCGTCAACAAGGATCCTCAAGACCACCTTCACAAGAACTTGTCTGCCCTTCTCTTGTGATTATACCATGTCTCCCAAATTGACCTTTTCTTGTGTCTTTTCTAGGCTTCATGAGATATTCCTAAACCACTGCTCGGGGTCCTCAAGGACAATACTCTTTTTCTCTTATGCCTTTTTATCGATCTTCGCAAGATTTCTTCTTCATGCATCCTCATATGCTAGCCCACTTGAAACCTATTTAACCACCTACAAAGCATATAGTCAAATACATCATATACTAGAGTTTGTTGTTACCAAACACTAAAGTCTCTGATGACTCTTAAAGTACTCTAATACATATGTATTCCGTACTGGGACACATATTTTTGTTCGGGAAGTTTTTATTCAGTACTGGGACATTTATATGTTTCTCTTTCAGACAGAGACATGTTTATGTCTAAGAGAGGGGAACACATTTCTCCTCAATCCTAGGGCACATTTTTTCGTTCGAGATTGGGAAAAATGTTTCCCAAATCAAAGTAGGAGCATGAGGCAAGAAAGGGACATCCCATTGATGTGAACCCACAACCCTATTATAATATGAAAGCATCAACTCTTTCACGTAACCTATCATAGTATGAAATCATCAAATTGAGATCTGATTTGGTTCCATTAAATTGTAATAATTAACTATAATTTTAGTATTATTGTGGTTGCGATTTTGGTATTTTGTCTCTATTATTTTATGTGAACACACAAACGAAAGCATCAAATTGAGCAGTTGTTATTTTATAGGTACAAAGCAAAGTCGATTGATTGGTTTGAAAAAAAAGAGACAAATCTATAAACGAAGCAAGACATATCAAAGAAAACAGAGCGAGAAATAGAATAGGTAAAGATCGCAGATATCGAACCATGACATGCTAGAGATTCGGTGCGAGAAATGGGAACCTGGTTTCTGAAAGGAAGCAAAAGAGAAAGGGGAGATCATGGAGGCCAAAGTGGAGAAAATGATGGACAACATTTTACAAACACATATAGAACGTAAGATTTCATCTCTATGAAATCAATGGAAAAAATGCATATTTTTTTATGCATATTTATTTGCATTGTTTTGCACCACTTATATTTTTCCTCTCATGTCTCCCATGTAGGTGATGGTTTTACAATCACGGGTGGTGAAGTGGATGTTCATCGCAAATTACAAAACATTATCAACATTATTGTTATATATTTCTCATATTCACTGTTTTTAAAATTATTTCAATTGTTTTTCAAACATTGCGTCAGTTTCAGTTTTATTCATGTATTCTCTTATTCATGCATTTTGATTGAAGTCATTATATTTATTGAAATTACATTGAGGATATTTTTATAGTAATGCTTTAATTCAATTTTCTTATTATTTAACAATTGATTTTTTTATCATTCAATATATTAGAAAATGCTATTTTTAATAAAAAAATTTCACGTGGTACCCTAAGATAAGGTGTATTTCGCATGGTTTACCAAAGTTTGATGTATTTCACATGATACCCCTGAGTTTTGTAATTATTTCAGCCCATTTCACTATGTTAATTATTCAACCCAAAACGTTAGGGATTTATAATTTAAGAAAAAAAAAGAAAACTATTTTCATCATCTGTCCACATTTTTCACCCCTGCAAATTGAAGCTCCAACAGTCCAACACAATATCATTCCCTGCAAAGGGGTATCAATAACAAAAAACAGGGAATCCAAACCACCCTACAAATTATGAGTCAAACGAGCCTAGAAAAATACCTCGGATGCCCGATTATAAATGGAAGAGTTAACAAGAATACATATGACGAGATGATTGGAAAGACAAAAAATCAATTAACAAAATGGAAAGCTAACTCAGCAGGGACGAACAATTCTGATTAAGTCAAACCTAGCTGCTAAACCGAACTATGTGATGCAAAACTTTATGCATCCAGAGACCATTCACAAAGAACTTGACCGACTGAAAGATGTTTTTCCTGTAACAAATACCAAAGCCACAAACCACTTATCGGGTGGGACAGAATATGTAGACCTAAAAATAACGGAGGTTTGGGCCTAAATAAAACAAAAGATATGAACAAGGCACTACAAATGAAACTGCTTTTGGAAGATCTTAGCGGAACCACATAATGAATGGGTGAAAATAGTCAAAGATAAATATTTGAAAGAATTCGAAATATGGGATTACAAAAGAAAAAAGAACACCTCATGACAATGGGCAAAATTGATAGAAATAAAAGACGAATTCTGTGTAGGACTAACTTGGCTAATAGGGAACGAAAAAACTATTAGATTATGGAAAGATAGATGGTTGAACAATGACTTATGTCTCATCGATAAAAGTCCACATGACCAAGTAGATGAACAAGAAACAATTGACCAATATATTAAACTAGACAAAACCTAGAATGTGGAGAAAGTAAATGATACACTACCCGAGGAAGTTGTTGAAAAGATCCTTAATATCCACATCCCAATGAATGATTTTGAGGATAGACTGTATTGGAAACCAAGCAGAAATGGATGATTCTCAACCGCTAGTGTCCTTGAGCATATTACGAAAACACGCGGAAACACCTTAGATATATATGACTGGATTTCGAAACTAGATTGTCCACCCAAAGTCAAAAAATTTCTTTGGAAAAGTCTTCTCAGTGGAATACCTACGAAAATAAGACTAAGAACAAAGGAATAGACATACCCCTGGGATGTGTCATCTACAATCATCCTGAAGAAGATGCACTACATATATTAATCGAATGTCAAACAACCCTTACAATCATAGAGAAAATGGATCACAATATAGAAACCATAATACAAAACACCAGTAAGACCAATAAATCATACAAGGAAATCATTTTCAACATATTCTCACAACTTAATTCAGATCTAAAAGCTACTCTCGCCCTATCCCTTTGGGGTGTTTGGACAATAAGAAACAAAATTTTGTTTAACGACCACACCCTCGGTGAGGGGGATGACTATATACATTACATTAAACAACAACGAGAAAACTGGAGAAAAGTGCAACTAGAGGAACTAGAAGACGAAAACCCGTCCAAAAGAACCCATGGTTATCAGACCACCCAACGTAAACAGAAAAAGATTAAATAGGAAAAATCTAAAGAAGATTTTATGAAAATTAATTTTAATGGTGCTAGTCTTCCATCGGGCCAAGCGGTTTGCAGATTTGTGATTCGTGATTCTCTCGGGAGACCTTTGACGTGTGGCACTTTTAGCTGCGGACAAGTCTCGGCCTTACATGTAGAGTCTCGTGGCCTCCTCCATGGTCTTTCAAAAGCACTTAAGGGAGGCTACTCGCGTGTTGAGATGGGGGACGACTGTCTTACGACGATTGTTATTTTGAAGGGGTGCATGACTTATCCTTGGGAGATCGAGATGATAATTTCTGACACCCTCGCCTTCAGTCGTTCCTTTAATGCCATTTCTTGGAAACCGAGTGGCTAACCACCATGCCCATCTCGGTCTTCAGGAGAGCTTCTTAGTCTGGAGATCCAGCTCAGCGATCGATGACCTCATCCAAAAGGACATTATTGGATGGTGGTACAACTTTGATTGACCCACCCCCAAATATTTGTCTTGTGTAATAAAAAAGTCCCCTACAAAGTAGCATTGCTTTCACTCAATGGTGAAATTGTATACTAATTACAAGGAACCCTCTCACTAATTTTTGACTAACCTTCTTTAGTCCACAATAATACCAAACAATTTTTAGAGATTCAAGAAATCAAATCTCCAAATTCAAAACTATAAATCCTAATATTTTAAAAAAAATCTCAAATTGAATCTGAAACCTCTCAGCAATGGTCGTCAATACGTCATCGTTCCTCATGCTACTCACCAACGCAATCCCCGACTCCCCACCTTTGTTACCACACCATTCATCGATGTCATCCTCTCATTAGTAACATGGTCATCTCCCTCCTCCCCTATGTTGCGATGAATACTCAAATGAAAGATATCTCTCCTCAAATCTGCTCACCCTCACCAATTCAACCTCCCTAGCTCCAACCGGCGACCTCGCCACCTCTAATCGTAACCACTTCCTGACTCTTTTCCTTGTCACCCCATCTCAAAAGTCAAACCAATCCACCACGCTCTGGCTCTATCCCTCAAAACATCTCCTAAATTCCCTCTTCTCCGCCACCACAACACTTCTATCCATTCCTGTCTTCATTCTTCCCCTACTTCATCGATATCACCACTCACATCCACCCAATCGAGGACCTCATCGGCGATAGCATCTTCTGTTTGATTTCTTTTTAGTTTTTTTATAAACAAAAAATGGAGAATAGGGCAAAGAGTTAATGCTTTCCGTTAAATAATTAATAGAGGGGCACGAGGCAAAATAATTACAAACCTTAGGGGTACCATGTGAATTATGTCAAACTTTGGTACATCATGTGAAATAGCTTTTACCTCGGGGATACCACGTAAAAT
Source organism: Persicaria maculosa (assembly GCA_963922045.1). Taxonomy (NCBI): domain Eukaryota; kingdom Viridiplantae; phylum Streptophyta; class Magnoliopsida; order Caryophyllales; family Polygonaceae; genus Persicaria; species Persicaria maculosa. Next base: position 38,606,643 of record OY998266.1, on the reverse strand, counting down.
TTTTGTTTTTTAATTCACACATAATACTTATATTTTTATATTGTAAATTGTAAATAATGAATGATAATATATACAATATATTTCGAACGTGAGGTACGTGTACTACACGGGCAGTGGTGGCCGCAGGAATCGCTAGGGGGAGGGGGCTGCGAAACTTTTAGTTGGGATTTTTTTTCTCGGTATATATAATAAAGAAATTTTTTAAAAATATATTGAAAGAAAACCATAAATTGTGGTATCAATATGATTTTATTACCAAAATTCATACAATAATTTAATAATTTATATACGTGTGTAGCAATATTAAGATTTTTTTAAAATATTGAAAGAAAATTATAAATTTTTTAAACAATTTGTCATTGGTAAATAAAAAAGGATTGAAAAGTATGACAAAAAAAACTAACAAATTGTGGTTTAAATATGACATTAATAGTAAAAAAAATTTCATAGGAATAAAAATTACATGAATTTTTTAAAATATATGTGTAACATAATAAATAATCTTATGAAAATATTAAAAGAAAAATATAAGATTTGATTTAAATATGACATTTATAATAGGAAAAATTTGGCAGGGATAAAAAGTAGTGCAAAAAGGTAAGAAATGGAGTTTGAATTGAAATCCTTTTTATTTAGAATAAACGGTTTGTTATCCAATTGTTCTTTGTTTTACCCTCGTGAATGCCATTATAAGCACACTGAAGAAACTAATTGGTCTTTTTCCCAGCAGTTAGTTTGTCTTCAAAGAAAGAAATAAAAGCTTAAAGCTTAAATGTTTTTTTTTTCTATAGGAAGTAGAAGAATGAAGGTCCAGGAACTTAAGGCTGGATTTTAGGACCCCTTCAAGTATGGGTATGTACAATAATTATATGAATTAATATTCTTTGTCAAAGTTAATACATCTTCAAAATTGAAAATTTATATATCATATTAAAATTGAGGCTTTTGCTGAAATCTGGAAACATCAGTTGATGTTCTGAATTTGTGGCCATGTTTGATTGAATTTTGTGTGAATTTGTGTATATATGATTTGATCTTGATTGAACAAGCAGTGATGATGATTGCTTAACTTTCTGACACCTCTTGTATGAGAAGAGCTTCTGATTCTCGAAAGCTTTTCACTGAGCCCTTACAACTACTCTCTGAGCTCAATTTCTCTCCTTTGTAATATGTGATTTTGCATGCAAACTTGCAATCCAAACAAATTTGTTTGGTTTGAATTGTTTAATTTTCCCATCTCCATTGTCCTTTGTTTTCTAGTTTATTTTCATGAATCCCTAACCCTCAACCCTATATGTGTTGTCTCAGGAGAAGGCTCTAAGAAGAAGGTTTTGAACCAGTGGTTCAGTATTCGTCTGCTTCCTAACCCAAAAGGTACTCATTTTCTTACCCCCTTTCTAATGTCCTTGTAGTTTAGTATTCCATCTTAGAAGAAGGTACTCATTAGGAGTGTTTTGGTTGAGTATACTCTTGACGATGGTTATGCTTGCAACTTGTGATAGAGGTAAAGTACTTGAGACATTTGCATCCACATTTTCTCCATGACAGACAGATGGAACTGCATGTCTGAAGCTCATTATGATACTTCAGTGCCATTTGCGGTAAACACACCAACTGGCTGTAAAATAACCAACTGAAGGTATTGACTCTGCTACCTTTCTCGCTCTATATGTCTTGGTAGTTGTTGTTGTGGGTTTTATTTCTTCTCATTTCTTTGTCTCTCCATTCTTTTTTATACTTGTTTTCTTTACATAAGAACTAACCCAATTACAATTATTTCATATTCCTTGCAAATCATTTACTCTTTTGTATACAAAGTTATGTTGTGATTTTGGGGCTGTCCATACATGATGAACCTTTCTGCTTCCCGGTATAGGGTTTCTTGAGATTTCTCCCCTCAAATGGATATGAAGAAATTAAATATCAAAGAAACATCGGGTTTAAAGACAAATACAAATGATCTTGATCCAATCCTCTTATGTGGCTTAATTGTTTGCCAAGATTATTTGTTAATGTGGGAAACCTTATCATGTGATTTTAATATATTATCATTAATTAGAAAAAAAGGGTGACCATCGGAATTGAATATATGTATCTGAGACCACATCTTTTGTGACTTATTATTCCTTCTCTTCTGACCTTACCTTACTTTCCATGTTTTCGAGATGCTTCTCTTATCATTTCCTTATTGGCTATATTGTACGCGATGAATTATTTTTCTTCAAAGTTTATTTTTTTTTCTTTCTATCCATTAGTATACATGTTGTTTTGAAATGATATGCTTTTTCTAAAGTTCTCTTTCAACTCATTGGTGTGATACTGCACAATTAGGCACATATCGCTAGGATATTCTCTTGCCTCTCTAAATAATCTCCCTCCTCCTCACTCAGATCAGACTTCAAATCCTTCTCATTATTACAGCTACGGCTTGAGGATGATTTACTCAACCTGCAACTTCTCCTGATTTCTTGATGTTCAGTCTCTTGGGGGCCTTGCTTCTGTCCTCTTTTTATTCTTTTCTTTCCCTACAAACTTTTCTTTCTGGTGGTTTATACGCTTAGTCTATTCTGGATTTTGATTTCTTTTATCCCTATTATCTTGTTGATTCCTTTCAGCCTCAATATCCTCATGTTCAGCTAATACATGCCATCTATTCTGATTCTATTGAGGTATTAAATATGAGTTCAATTAAGTCATGACTGTTCTCTCAACCTCCATTGTGTGGTAATCTTTTTGAATCCATCTTATTTCAATTCATGAGCCTGATTAGGGTTTAATTTGGTGAAATAGGGGATCTAGATTTGGGAGTTCAAAGAGGGAGATGAGTGACAATGTGACAGTCAATGGTCTCAAGAAATGGTGATGAACCCGACCAAGATGAACTTGAGCCCTAATTTGCGATCCTGAGGTGAATGTTTGGAGACAAATGATTTAGAACTACTTATCGGGAGAAACTTGAGGTATCTAACCCCTTAGGCAGATAAGTTGGCCATCGAGGCGCATAGGTGATGGAGGGATAGACCTATAGGTATAACGAGGTGCCATGTCTCCGAAGGGCCATCATGACTCATCCTTTGTAGCTTTCTATCGGGTATGTTTTTTTTTTTGTAGTTATTGACTTTATCTCATTCAATTTTTCCTTCACATGAACTTTTTTATCACAAGATTTTCGACAGATCGAGATGTAATGAACTAGGACATACTTACAGGTTGCTGTAGTAATTGAATTGTTTTAAATTTATTCTTCCTAGCATGTTGCTCACCCAACAAAACGCTACCAGAACACCTGTTTTGTGATTGTTTTCTTTATTTATTGGGGAAGTATACTATCCTAGAGTGCAAGTGAAATAGTTATGCTATATCATTATATTGAGTAAGATAATGTTTCATGGCATGGTATTGGCATAAATTTTAGAATGTGTCATTTGATTGGATTAATTTTAGAACTTGGCATAAATTTTAATTCTTATATAAATTGTGAATGGCTACTCCTTTTGACTGCTGAGAGCCTTTTTCTTCTGTACCAAATTTTGCTGCTTTTTTTATTCTTCTTTGTGCATCAGTTTGAACTAAACTATATAATTGATAAAATTAGTTGTCTAGTCATGTTATTTATCCTTTCTTATGCATTTGGGGAGTGGCTTGATCACTTTGCAATATTTTCCCCATCTGGATTGTGGCATTTCTGTAGGCTTATAGTAAATGTTGGTTTATTGATTTGGTACATGACAAAAATCGGCATAATTTGGAGTTTTTTTTGTTGGTGTGCTTTCACTGTTTTTATTTTGCATGGCATAATTCTCTCTTGTTCCTTTAGATGATATTTGAACCAAATTTATTCATTTATAGCTGGAATAAATGAATTATTTGCTGAGGGTTTTACTCCAATGATTCACCTGGCATAGAATTGTAAATGAATTATGAAATTTTCTTTGAACACAAGTCATATCATGATGGTGAGCACTATAAAAATGTACATTAAAAAGAAGATCCATGTGATGGAGCTTTAATGCCAATAATAATAAAGGTTTTTCTTTCCTGAATAAAGTGTTAAAGTCGTATGTGACTGCAACCCCTTTTTGAATGTTTTGGTGAAGAGAGCCTAATTTCATTTACTTATATAGGGCGATACTAATCTTAGGTCAAATATCTTCTTCTGTATGTTATATGCATATGTTTATCTTTACATGTTGTGTGGTTGTAAATGCTAAATCTGAATGTTTTTCTCTCTCAGCTGAAGTTGGATTTTATTGATAATTTAACATCTCCATTTTGCTTTCCCATTGGGACAGTTTCAATGTTCATTACCAATTTGACAAAGCTTAGGTGCCCATTCATGTTGTTCTCTTCTCCCAATTTTTTAATTTTGTGCGCTATCCTCTTTTAATAGAGTAAAAAACCATTTTAGCATGGCCCCTGTCTTCTTTTATCCAACATGTTATCATACACAAATTTGTCATCTTATGATTGTTGATGCCATGCCTTCTACCACTTAGGGGAACTGACATCTTTTTATGTTAGGAATTTGCCATCAAATGTCACAACCTATAATCTTGAGGTGGAATTTAAGCACTTTGGTGAAATCAAACCCAACGAAATATTCATAAGGAACCGCAAGGTAAAGTTTCTATGTGTGTACATATCTAGTGCCCAACTGATTGCAAATTGCATGTAATGATCATTTAGAAGGCTGAATACCCTTGCTAGTCCCTCGATATACAAGTGAAAGGCACGTATATAGTGTGAATACTCTGTTTATTTGGCTTGTATGAAGTTTGAGTTTACTTTGGATTTGTAGAGTTCGAAGATCTTGTCAACGTTCACAATGGCACAAAGGTTAGGTTCTTTTTAATCATTTAAGGCTCTATAAAATGAGATTTTGCAAGTATGAGATGTTGCCAGTTGTCTCGATATCGAATTCCAATTTGATCTCAAGGTTAAAATAAGCAAGTCTTCTTTGTTGTTGACCACATAAGTTTTATTTTGGTTACAACCTGAGTTAATTTTTTTTTTGCAGGTGCGGCAAGGTTAAAACAAGCAAGTCTTCTAATTTAATTTGAAGATTTTAACATGGTATTTTGCAGTTGCGGCCATATGAACCAGGTTAAAGCAACCAGAGGCAACTCCATGAACAAAATAAAATCATGCCAAGTTAATCTTCTAATTTATTTTCATTACTTTGTATTCTGTCTCGTTACTTGGTTATTTTTGGTGATGAGAGCACTCTCTACGTCTGATTTCTAGACTGGACTTGGAGAGTGCTTGATTTGTAAAAGTGTATCTTTTAAGTATCTATCCTTTGTAAAACATTGTAAATGTCAATTTCGCGTTTATCTTAATGTATATGTTCATTAAAGTATGTCGTCAATTGCAAAATCTTATTATATACTCATAAGGAAAAAAATATCTTGGAAGATGATATGTAAATGACGTGGCTAAGCTTCCTCCAAAGATTCGGCCAATTACGCGTCTACTATGCGTATGTTGCTCCAGTCAACGTCGAGTGCATAAGATCGGTCTACATGGGTGATTTCGATCGACATTGCCCCTTTCTTGCCTTAGTCTCAGATTCTGTATTTTCCTCTAGTCGACATCAGGTGACTTGGTCGATGTCAAGAGCTTTGCTCGATGTCGAGTGCCTTGCTCAAGATCGAGTGCTCTTCTAGTGTCCTGTTTTTTCTTTAAAACGTTCCAATTCCTACGAAATTAAACCAAAACTTCTGTAGACCTCTGTATCTTGCAAATAAACAAAAACTACATAAATTCACGACTTTCCCAACACAAAAGTGTAAAATATGCATAAGAAATGGACTAAATATAAGCACGAAACATGGTAAAATAGGCACACATCAAGGTCGCCGCTTCCAGTGCATGTTTATCAGATTTGTCGGGCCTATGGCATGACCGTGTTATGTTTTTTTCCCTACCGAGGGTGTAGCAGCTTTGCATGTGGGGATAAATTTTTTTTTTCAGTCCTCTGACAATGTAAATTTTTTTTATAAAAAATTCGCTTTCATTTTTTTAAATATTCTGAATTTTTTTTAAAAAAATTCAATGTCGGGCCCTGGATTCGATAAGCCTGCAAATAACCCTTTTTTTGGTGCCTAAATTATTTTTCTTTGGGTGAAATTAGGGACACCGTTTATTTATTCATTTGATGCTAATAAATGCCTAAAAAAATATCAATGATTGTTGTCTTCTAACGTTAGAACCTTTTTGAACTTCACTCTCTGCTATCATTAACTCGGAGCACCCAAGAAAGGGCACCTTTTGGCAAATTCTCAGTGTTGTAGAAGGTATAAACTAATAATGATTCTTTTGTATCCACCATTAATAAAGATGGTAACTTTGTTAGATTACCACATTGGTAGTTTTTAGTGGGTTGTTTGAGGCAAGAAAACATTATAATATTATAGAAGTTTTAAAACCCCAATTTTGGGTTGCTTGGGTAGCAACTACTCTAAAAACGGAAGAAACTCAAATTGAAGAGATAGATAGAGAGAAGGGAGGAGGGATAGTGGGTGGGAATTGGTGGGACAAAAGGAAATGTGGGACCGCATGACTGTTATTGTGTATAAATAATGAATGAGGGTTTTAGGGATGTGGGTATAAAAATAAGTTGGGTTTTTTTAAAGAGAGAGTGTGATTAAAGAGGTTAAAAAACCCAAGAAACTCGAACTAATGCGGATGCTTTTGGATGTTGTTCTTTGTCCACTCACATTGAACCTTTTTTTTAGAGGTCTAATAAAACTTCCTTTTCATCAGCTGCTGAGGCTTTAGCTAAAGCTTTTTCCAGGCACCCATTGTTGTTGCATTTACAATATGTTTGAAGTTTTTGTTTTCCAATACTTGAAAATGGCTTCTTTTTCAATTTTGTAAGCCATGTTTCCCTTTCATTGTGGTTTTTTCTGATTGATCCAAAGAGTCCAAATCAAATTCAGCAGAGATGGAGGATTTCTGGAGTTCATTTTGTGGAGAATCCAACTATTCTAATACAAATCAAGAGCCATGCAGTGCTAGTTTTAAGTTCCTTACTCGCCCAACATCATGTGTCAATCATGGTTTGATAATATGCTTTGATGTGATCCTTCTAGCCTTGCTCATATTCAACATGATTCGAAACACCTCTCCTAAAATAAGCCCTCCACTTCGGGGGTGCTATAAGCGCTTTTCGTGCTTGAAAGTAGATTCATCTGCCTTTAATGTTTGCCTTGGCTTGGTGTACTTCTGTTCAGCCATTTGGGTTTTGAAGGAAAAGTTGAAGAAATCTGAATCTCTATTGCCTTTACATTTGTGGACCCTAGTTTTCCTTTAGGTATTCATTTGGTTTTCAGTAGGGCTTACTGTGTGTCTTAGAGGAAGGTATCTTCCGAAAACCCCTCTTCGGTTGTTGTCCATTTTCCCCTTCTTAACGGCTGGAATAGTCGGCCTTTTATCGCTGTTATATTCTCTTGTTAACAAGCAAGCTTCATTTAAGGGTGGTTTGGATGTCCCGTCATTCATTGGAGCCATCCTCTTGTTGCTGTGTAGTTACAAGGGCACAAAGAGGGAAGAGAGTGATGATATTTTTGACAACATGAGTTCTCTTTACACTCCCTTGAATGGTGATGATACCATTGGAATTGATAAGGCTGATTCTCCTTGTCAAGTCACTTTGCAAAAGCTGGATTTCTAAGCATGCTGTCATTTTGGTGGATGAATTATTTGATAAAAAGGGGAGGGAAAAGCCTCTAAAGGAGAATGACATACCAAAATTGAGGGGTCTAGATGGAGCCAAAGCTTGCTTTTCACAGTTTATTGAGAAATTGAACAAGCAAAAGCAGACTGATCCTTCACCGTCAATCTTGAGAATCATCATCCTTTTCCATAGGAAAGAGATCCTTAATTCAATTCAGTATAGATGGAGGATTACCCTATTTTCTATGCACATTTAAGTCCATTTTATCATTCATTGCATGAATATTAGTGGGAAATCATGAGATTAGTGTAGTTTATGCTTTATTGTCAAATATATGGGTCTGCACGAGTTTCTATGTGATTTCGCAGAAAACAGGTGATGTGCGCGCAAATTGCCATATTTTCTATGCACATATGAATCCATTTTATCGTCTTTTTGCATGCATATTAATGGGAAAACATGGGATTATTTTAGTTTACGCTTAAATGTCAAATATATGGGTTTGCACGAGTTTCCATGTGATTTCGCAGAAAACAGGATAAAAATGGACGAATTCGAAATAGCGGAAAAAGAACTCGAAGTCTTCTGAAGAGGTTGAAATCGAATGGAGACCTCGACAACGAGTACATTAGAGACATATGAATCGAGTAGGAAATGAAATAGAGCATGTCGACACAGAAGGGGTCGATATCGACATCTGGGGGTCGATATCGATGCTGCCAGATCGACCAAATTGATAGAAATCGAGTGCCAGTTCGAGTAGGAGAAGGAGAAGCTCGTGATGAAGTTTTGAAGGGGTCGATATCGATGTCGATGGTCGATATCGACCATGCCAGCAGAGGAATCCGACTCCGATTTTTGATAGAATTCTATCCAAAGCTTGCACGTCTATCCAAAGGGTCGAGATTTCTTATCATCCATACCAGATCTATAAGGAGGAGGCTGAGTTACCATGAAGTTTTAGCTTTTACTTTTATTTTTAGTTTATCTTAGAAAATAAAGATAAGGTTTCGAGTCCTTGTCGACATCTATAAATAGAGGCCAATAGGGGGCTGAGTTTAGGCATTAGGTTTTCACACACAATTCAGTTCCAATTACAGTAGTAACGAGTTAGAGAGAGAGAGAGGAGGCCGAGTGAAGTTGTAAAGCGAGAGCGGATTGACTTGTTCGGTTGTACTTTCTTTCGAAGTTTTAATTCAAAGTAGCTTTCTTTCAACAATAATGATGATGATGTGCATGATGAGGAGCGAGTAGTCAACCCACTTCTAGGGCCGGGGTGAGCCCGACGATAGCAATGTGAGGTAAGTGCATCAAAAGGTATGACTTTTATGCGATTCCGTCTTCTACCCCATGCATGATCCTTTGCGAAAGTTAGGGAGATTCATTATTTATATTATTGAAGCGAAAGCCACTCATATTGTGAACTTGAATTGCTCATGAATCGGATAGTAACTCTTAGGAATTATGCGAGAGCCTCTAATCACCTAAGTATTGATAACGAAAGTTATTTAACGGAAAGACATTAAATTTCATAGCTTTAGCATAAAACTTGCATTGTTATCGTTGTGGCATGAAACCCCGACTTTGGAAGCTTTTTAATTAATTGAATCCTTTATAAAAATCTTAGTTTTGTTTATGTTCATCTTCCTTCTCCATTCTATTTTCTTCGGACTCTTTTCCGACAAATTGGTTACAAAAACAGTTTCTGTGACAAGCATCGAAATCGACCATAAGGGTCGATATCGAGGTCTAACATCGATATCGAGGTCTCTGCTCGACGTCGACTTGTTTTGTCTTCTACAGGAACTGCGCTAGGAAATCGACCAGAACTGAGGTCGATATCGAGTGTCTGCTGAGGTCGAAAGCTTTGATCTTGAGTACAACAAGGGAAGCGCTGACATACCTCCTCGTGGATTCGATCCTGAATTACCCTACTACTACAAGGGAGGGGATTCTTGTATTATTTGTTTGGGACAGGGAGATAGTCTAGTTGTTCTTTGTTTTGTTTTAAAAATTTGAATCTCCTACTCCAACCCCATAGCGACCAAATTGGCGTCGTTGCCGGGGAGGCAATCAATCGCCACCTAATTTAATCACGATCTTTTTCTGAGCTTATTCTGCAAGTTTATGCGACGTTCTGATCGCGGACCTATCCTGGAACCAATCAACGACCTGAACGTTTCTACCATCTTCGCAACAAAGCAATTCGCATCATGGCTGACAACGAGACGCAGGCTGAGATAATAGAGCGGTTGAGGAAGGAGATCGAGGACTACAATGCTACAATCGCTGCTGAAAGGGCCGCCACTGCTGCTGAGCGAGCCCGTGCTGATAGGGAGGAGGATGCGCGTAGACAAGCCCAAGAGCGGCTAAATCAGTATCCACAAACGGCGATGCAATACATGCATCCGCCGCTTCATGTTCCTGAATCTGCCATTATAATTCCTCACTCCAACTATGAATTGAAAATTAACTTCTTATCTGAGATAAAAAGAAATACTTTTGAAGGAAGACATAATGAATGCCCCCTGCAACACATCTCTACTTTTATGGACTTATGTGAAACAGTTGCTGATGGAGTAAACTTAGAGTATGTGTGACTAAAATCTTTTCGATGGTCTTTGGCAGGGAAGGCATTACAATGGCTTGAAAGTTTGGCTCCACGATCGCTAAGGACATGGGCGGAGGTGAAAAATGCATTCTTGAACAAATTCTTCCCACCTTCTAAAACGGCGATGCTACGACAAAGGATCACGGCTTTCAAACAAAAGCCAGGTGAAACCCTAGCACAGGCGTGAGAGCGCTTTAAGGACTTGCTGAGATCATGCCCGACGCATGGACAACTTCCATATGTCATCCAGGAGATCTTTGATAACGCCCTTGATGTGCCAAATAAGGAGAGGATCAATTCATATACCTCCTATCGGTACATTGAGCTTACACCAACGGAGGCATGGGAGACCATTGAGAGGCTTGTGAACTTTGACAACACCTATGGGGCTGCTGCGGCCTATGATGCAAGGCCTGCCCCATCTATGACACAATATGAGCCTCCAAGGGAGATAGATCTTGAGGTGCGGCAACAATTCCATAACGATCAAACACGCCGCCTTCAAAAGCAAGTAAGGTTCCTGAGCAACAATCAACCTTGTCAGGAATGTGGCTCAATAAGGCATAACACTAGTGCCTGTCCACATACTGAGCAAGTATCCATGGCGGAACAACATGAGGAGGTCAAATGGACGAGAGGCCCCTATGGAGGGGGCAATCAACAAAATTGGGGTGATAAAAGGTTCTATCAACAAAGGGATCCCCCAACATATAGGGCACTAGGGCACCCTGAGCGGGAGACTAAGAAAGATGACCTGCAAATCATTCTTGATGAGATACGGAGGAACCACGCTGAGTTCAAACAAGCAAATAAATCCGTCCATACTCAGCTGCAGGGCATCAATTCTAGACTTGGGGAGATCGACGTTCGGAAGCGCAACATGGAGACTCAAATGAGTCAATTGGCGGAAGCAATGCCCAAAGTCTCAGGATCACTCCCTGGATCCACTGTGCCCAACCAAAAGGGCAAAACTACTGGACATATTGCAGCAGTAAATCTAAGGAGTGGGCGTCAATTACACACGCCCGAGTAAAAAGGGGAGGAGAAGGAGCCAGAACAGACGTCGATATCGACCCCTCCTGTCGATATCGACCAGGGTGACGTCGAAATCGACATTCCTGTCGATGTCGACCCTAAATATGCGTCACCACAGAAATCGACTCCTCCAGTCGATATCGACCCTACTGATGTCGATGTCGATCTCACTGCAGCCGTGGGAAGGGAGAAGGTGTTGCCATACCCATCTAGAAAGGTAATTAAGGACCCAGCGGAAAAGAAGTTCCAACGGTTCGTGAAGATGCTCCAAGGACTTAATGTCTCTATACCATTCACGGAGGCACTTCACGAGATGCCATCTTATGTAAGGTTCCTTAAGGACATCTTGGGTAAGAAGCGATCGCTCTTTGAGATCGCAGAGGAATGCAACAGGTTGGAGCTACCACAAAAGCGGGCGGACCCAGATAAGTTTTCTATCGCTATAGGTCTAGGTCAATTCAAATTTAATGCTTTAGTTGACTTGGGCGCTAGCGTCAGCATGATGCCACTAACCATATGGCACAAGGTAAAGATAGGTCCTCTGGAGCCCGTGGATGCAAGATTATACATGGCTAACAATAAGGTAGTGATTCCAACTGGGATAGTGACGGATGTGACAGTACAAGTAGGTAAATTCTTTGTCCCTGCTGATTTTCTAGTTGTTGATATAGCGGAGGACCTGCTTGTCCAATTATTTTAGGTAGGCCATTCCTAGCAACCGTCGATGCCAACATTGGCATGAAGAAAGGATTGCTCTCATTCACAATTAGTGATGAGGTGATAGAGTATGCCTTCAACAAGACGGTGAAAAATCAAAGGCCAATGGAGATAAAAGCCATCAATGAAGCCCAAGTAGAGGAAGTTGAGGCAATCTTGAACGAAGGAGCTCAACAGAACATCGAAATCGACCCAGGTAAGTCGATATCGACCACTAATGTTCAAGATTCTGTGATAGGTCATAAGTATGGGGTCGACGGAGGAAAAGAGGAAACATCGAAATCGGGGTCAAGGGTTGATATCGACCACACCCTATCGAAATCGACCACCATCAGCGCTGAGAAGGGAGGAAAGGAGACCTCGATATCAACCTCTGAGGGTCGAAATCGACCTGATCATATCGATTCAAAACCCTCCAAATCGACTGATCCTCCAGGAGTACAATAGGGGTCGATATCGACCTCTGAACATCGACATCGACCTGAGCCACAGACTGAGAAGAAGGTAAGTCAAGGTACGAATTCCTCTTGTTCCATTACAATTAAGGACTTATCATTATTTGGAAGAGGTGTGCCTTGGCATGTGCGCTTGTGTAGGGTATCCGATGATGATTCAAGCCAATATGAGATAGGAGACAAGGTCTATGTTTCCAAGTCTAAGGACCATTGGTTCCCTACAAGATTCAAGGATAAGAACTTAGGACCATTCACGGTGAATCAAATCAATCCTGGCGGAATGCAGCTGTGAGATAAGAAAGGAGTGATATTTGAGGCCCAAGCCACATGGGCTCTGCAGATGCCGCCTTGAGAAGCGCGAAAGAGGAAGTCGACCTAGCGACTTAAAAATCTAGAGCTTGTAACAAAGACTTAGTTTTGGTTTTAGACAGCTTTTGTTTTTGTTTTATACACTTTATTGTTTTGCATATTTGGTTTTGTGTTTAGTTTTCTAATTGCAGGAAAAAGAAAAGCACACAGAAAGGCATCGACATCGATGTCCAAGGTCGACATCGACCTTAATGTCGACATAGATAGGGTTTGTGATCAAGGCCAAATCACACTGAAGCCTGAGCATAAATCAAGAGAGACATCGATATCGATATCAAAGGTCGATATCGACCCTGCCTGTTGTCTTCTTCGACTCCTGAAATTTGTGACGGTTTAGTAAGTTTTCTTCTTAACCCTAGTTCTAATACAGTGAGGACACTGTAAATTTTAAGTATGGGGTGGGGGAAAGGCTTACTTGCATATTCATACTTAGATTAGAGTTGCATATTTATTTTAATGCATATTTAGTTCTTATTTCGAAAAAAAAGAGAGAGAGAAAAATATGACCCCCATCAAAAATTTTGAAAAAAAGAAAGAGTCATGGAAGTATAAAAAAGAGCTCTATGATGCAAAATTAGATTCATTAGAGATATAACATGAGATTGCCTAGTTAAGGGAAGTCCCAATGAAGTACAAAAAGAGAAAAAATAAAGGAGATGAAAATTGAATTTGCTTTTGACATGTGCATGATAAGATGATGGAGGACTTTTTATGAAAATTCCATACAAGTGCTTATTTATACAAGTTCATATCCTATCCTTACCTATGCATGATTGCAAAAGCCACAAAGCCATATATGAGCCTTATCATTATCATTATTGCTCCACATATACACATATTGCCCATTTTTATACCTTATACCCTATCCGGGGACAAGTTTGAGAAGGGATGTCATCTTTGGAGTTATATGGAGTTGTGCATTATATATGAAGTTGTTAGCAGGAATGATACAAGTATGAAATATGGAAAATTAAATGAGCGAGAAAAAAATCTGATCACCTCAGGAGATAAAGGTAGGTCGACCCTGCTTGCGTTGAGATAATAGTTCCGCAGGATGGGACACAAGGTGAGGAGTCCGAAGTACTAAGTATCCAGGGCCATTCATAACACCCATGTTTGTGACTCGGGAGAAGGCAGTGCTAAGGTTAGAGAGGTAAAAGCATTATATTGAAAAAAGCATTGAGCGATGAGTGAAAGGTGAGACATTATGAAGAAGGAATGTGGAAAGAAAGTATGATTCCCCGGATTTAACACCACATGGCCAAATATTAGCCCACCTTTAGCCTTTTACCAATCCACTTCTCACAAGCTTGCAAAAAAGTTCTCTTGATTATTAATGCTATGTCGCTAAAATTGTTTTTACATATTACCTCCTTTATGAGTATGAAATTGCTTTTATGCACATGCATGGACTTGGTTGACATAAGTACCTTATCAAGGATGGCAATTGATTGTAGGGACATATGAAAAATGAATCTATCATGTTGAGAGTTTACTTTCTTCCCCTGAATGACCATTAAAGGTATTGCTTGGGGACAAGCAAGCTTAAGTATGGGGTGTTTGATGTGCGCGCAAATTGCCATATTTTCTATGTACATATGAATCCATTTTATCGTCTTTTTGCATGCATATTAATGGGAAAACATGGGATTAGTGTAGTTTACGCTTAAATGTCAAATATATGGGTTTGCACGAGTTTTCATGTGATTTCGCAGAAAATAGGATAAAAATGGACGAATTCGAAAGAGCGGAAAAAGAACTCGAAGTCTTCTGAAGAGGTCGAAATCGACTGGAGACCTCGATATCGAGTACATCAAAGACATAGGAATCGAGCAGGAAATGAAATAGAGCATGTCGACACAGAAGGGGTCGATATCAACGTCTAGGGGTCGATATCGATGCTGCCAGATCGACCAAATTGATAGAAATCGAGTGCCTGTTCGAGTAGGAGAAGGAGAAGCTCGTGATGAAGTTTTGAAGGGGTGGATATCGATTTCGATGGTCGATATCGACCATGCCAGCAGAGGAATCCGACTCCGATTTTTGATAGAATTCTATCCAAAGTCTTAGTTTTGTTTCTGTTCATCTTCCTTCTCCATTCTATTTTCTTCGGACTCTTTTCCGATAAATTGGTTACAAAAACAGTTTCTGTGACAAGCATCGAAATCGACCATAAGGGTCGATATCGAGGTCTAACATCGATATCGAGGTCTCTGCTCGACGTCGACTTGTTTTGTCTTCTGCAGGAACTGCGCTTGGAAATCGACCAGAACTGAGGTCGATATCGACCAGTATACTCGATATCGAGTGTCTGTTGAGGTCGAAAGCTTTGATCGTGAGTACAACAAGGGAAGTGCTGACATACCTCCTCGTGGATTCGATCCTGAATTACCCTATTACTACAAGGGAGGGGATTCTTGTATTATTTGTTTGGGACAGGGAGATAGTCTAGTTGTGCTTTGTTTTATTTTAAAATTTTGAATCTCCTACTCCAACCCCGTAGAGAACAACAGGACAAAAAAATGGACAGATTTGAAAGAGCGGAAAAAGAACTCGAAGTCTTCTGAAGAGGTCGAAATCGACTATGAACCTCGACATCGAGTGCAGCAGAGCAGACAGGAATCGAGCAGAGCACAGAGTAGAGCATGTCGACAAAACAGAGGTCGATATTGAGTGGCCCAGATCGAGCTTACTGATAGAAGTCAAGTGCCAATCCGAGGAGAAGAAGGAGAGCTTGAGATAGAGTTAAACCGACGTCGATATCGAATTCTATGGTCGATATCGATGTTGTCCAGCAGAGAAGTCCGACTAAGATTTTTATAGAATTCTATCCGAAGCTTGCACGTCTATCCTAAAGTCGAGATTTCCTATCTTCAATACCAGACTTCATCCTTTAGATGTTTTACCATAGAATTTTTAGTTTTTACTTTATTAAGTTTTATCTTAGAGAATAAAGATAAAGTTTCGAGTCCTTGGCTAGCAAGATTCGATATCTATATCTAGAGGCCATTAGGGCTGAGTTTAGGGACACACACATTCAATTACAACATGTTTTAGTCATAGAACGCAGAGAATTAGGAGAGAGAGATGCCGAGTGAGGTTGAAGAGAAGCGAGAGCGGAGGTTTGGCTTTGTTCGGTTGTAACTTTCTCTTTAGTTTAATCAAAGTATTTTCCTTTCAATGATGATGATGAGTTCAACGATGAGGCGCGAGTAGTCAACCCACTTCTAGGGTCGGGGTCAGCCCGACGATAGCAATGTTGGGTAAGTGCATCAAAGGTATGATTTTTATGCGATTCCGTCTTCTATCCTATGCATGATCCTTTGCGTAAGTTAGAGAGATTCATTATTTCCATTATCGAAGCGAAAGCCAATCATATTGTGAACTTGGATTTTTCATGAATTGAATAGTAACTCTTAGGAATTATGCGAGAGCCTCTAATCACCTAAAAGTTGGTAATGAAAGTTATTTGACGGAAAGACATTAAATTTCATAACCTTAGCATCATACTTGCATTGTTATCGTTGTGGCATTAATCCCCGACCTTGGAAGCTTTAGTTTATTGAATTTTATAAAAAGTTTGAGTTTTGATTTCTGTTCATCTTTCGTACACCATTCTAAGCTCTTCGGACTTCTTTTCCGACACATAGGTTACGTTATACAGTTTCTGTGATAAACATTGAAATCGACTAGCAAGGTCGATATCGAGCACTAACATCGATATCGAGGTTCATCTCAACGTCGGCTGTGTTTGCTTTTGTCTTCTGCAGGAACTTTGCTGGAAATCGACCAGAACTGAGGTCGACATCGACTAGACACCTCGATATCGAGTGTCTCCTGAGATTGAAAGCTTGATCATGATTACAAACAAGGGAAGCGCTGACATACCTCCTCGTGGATTCAATCCTGAATTACCCTACCACTGCACCGGGAGGGATTCTTGTATTTATTTGCTCGAAAAGGGAGTTGGCATAGTTAGAGTTTTATTCGAATATTTTATTTGAGCATAATCACACCTCCCCTAAACGAACAAATTGGCGCCGTTTCTAGGGAGGCAATCAATCGCCACCTAAGTTTTCTCACGATCTTTTAGAGCTTATTTTGCAAGTTTATGCGATGTTCTGATCGCGGACCTATCCTGGAAACCATTGACGAGCCTGAATGTTTCTTCCATCTTCGCAACAAAGCTATTCAAATCATGGCGGACAACGAGACGCATGCTGAGACCATAGAGCGGTTGAGGAAAGAGATTGAGGATCATAACGCTACAATCGCTATTGAGAGGGCCGCCACTGCTGCAGAGCGAGCCCGTGCTGATAGGGAGGAGGATGCGCGTAGACAAACCCAAGAGCGTTTCAATCCGTATCCACAGACGGCGATGCAATACATGCATCCGCCGCTTCATGTTTTTGAATCCGCTATACTTATTCCTCCTTCAAACTATGAAATTAAAATAAACTTCCTATATGAAATTAAAAGAAATACTTTTGAAGGAAGACCTAATGAATGCCCACTGCAACACATCTCTACATTTATGGATTTATGTGAAACAATTGCTGATGTTGTAAATTTAGAGTATGTGAGACTGAAATCTTTTCGATGGTCTTTGGCAGGAAAGACATTACAATGAATAGAAAGTTTGGCTCCACGCTCGCTGAGGACATGGGCAGAGGTGAAGGACGCATTCTTAAACAAATTCTATCCTCCCTTTAAAATGGCGATGCTGCGACAAAGGATCACGACTTTCAAACAAAAGCCAGGTGAAACATTGGCACAAGTGTGGGAGTGTTTTAAGGACTTGCTAAGATCATGCCCGACGCATGGGCAACTTCCATATGTCATCCAGGAGATATTCTACAACTCCCTCGATGCGCCGAATAAGGAGAGAATCAATTCATATACCTCCTAACGGTACATTGAGCTTACACCAACGGAGGCCTGGGAGACGATTGAGAGGCTGGTGAACTTTGATAACACCTATGGGACTTCTGCGGCCTATGACTCCAGGCCTGCCCCATCAATGCCACTATATGAGCCTCCAAAGGAGATTGATCCTGATGTGCGAAAACAATTCCACAACGATCAGACACGCCGCCTTCAAAAGCAAGTCAGGTTCCTGAGCAACAATCAAACTTGTCAGGAATGTGGCTCAACAAGGCATAACACTTGTGCCTGTCCACATACTGAGCAAGTATCTATGGCAGAATAACATGAGGAAGCCAAGTGGACGAGATGCTCCTATGGAGGGGGCAATCAACAATATTGGGGAGATCAAAGATTCTATCAACAAAGGGATCCCCCCACCATATAGAGCACTAGTGCATCCTGAGCGGGAAACAATGAAGGATGACATGCAGATCATTCTTGATGAGTTGCAGAGGAACCACGCTGAGTTCAAACAAGAAAATAACTCCGTTCATACTCAGCTATAGGGCATCAACTCTAGGCTTGGGGACATAGACATTTGGAAGCGCAATATGGAGACCCAAATGGGTCAATTGGCGGAAGCCATACCTAAAGCGTCAGGATCATTCCTTGGATCAACTGGGCCCAACCAAAAGGGCAAAACAACTGGACACATAGTGACGATGAATCTAAGGAGTTGGCGTCAAGTACAAACGCCCGAGCAAAAAGCGGAAGAGAAGGCCCCAGATGGAACATCGATATCGACCCCCCCTGTCGATATCGAACAAGGTGACGTCGATGTCGACCATACTGTAGTCGATGTCGACACTGCTGTAGAGTCACCACAGAAATCGACTCCTCTAGTCGATGTCGACCCCCATCCAGTCGATGTCGATCTCACTCCAGCCGTAGGGAATAAGAAGGTGTTGCCATTCCTATCGAAAAATGTGATTAAGGACCCGACGGAAAAGAAGTTCCAGCGGTTCGTAAAAATGCTTCAAGGACTCAATGTCTCAATACCATTCACCAAAGCACTTCATGAGATGGTATCTTATGTAAGGTTCCTTAAAGACATATTGGGTAAGAAGCGATCTCTTTCTTAGATCGCAGAGGAGTGCAATAGATTGGAGCTAACACAAAAGCGGGCGGACCCATGCAAGTTTTCTATCGCTATAGGCTTAGGTCAATATCGCTTTAATGCTTTAGTTGATTTGGGCGCTAGCATTAGCATGATGCCACTAACCATATGGCACAAGGTAAAGATAGGTCCTCTGGAGCCCGTGGATGCAAAACTATACATGGCAAATAATACGGTAGTGATTCCAACAGGATTGGTAACTGATGTGCCAGCACAAGTAGGTAAATTCTTTGTCCCTACTGATGTCTTAGTTGTTAATATAGTGGAGGACCCTGCTTGTCCCATTATTTTAGGTAGGCCATTCCAAGCGACCGTCGATGCCAACATAAGCGTGAAGAAAGGATTGCTCTCATTCACAATTAGCGACGAGGTGATAGAGTATGCCTTCAACAAGACGATAAGGAACAATGAAGGGCCAATGGAGATTAAGGCCATCAATGGGGTCTACATCGCATGTGGAGAAGCCAAGGTAAGGAGTATGACACCGAAAGAGCTTTAAAAGAGGGCCATAGAAGCCCAAGTAGAGGAGGTCGTGGCAATATTGAACGAAGGAACCAAAAAGAACATCGACATAGACCCAGGTAAGTCAATATCGACTAAAAAAGTTCAAGATTCTGTGCCAGGTCATAAGTATAGGGTCGACGGAGGATAAGGAACCTCGAAATCGAGCATGAAGTTCGATATGGACCACAACACAATGCTGAAATCGACTACCACAAAAGCTGAGAAAGGAGGAATAGAGACATTGATATCGATCCCTGAAGGTCGAAATCGATCTGATCATGTCGAGCAAAAATCCTGCACATCGACTGAACCTCCAGGAGTACAACAGAGCTCGATATCGACTATTGATCATCGATGTCGACATGAGCCACAAAAAGGAGAGAAGGTAAGTCAAGGTACGGATTCCTCCTGTTCCATTTCTATTAAAGATTTATCATTATTTGGAAGAGGTGTGCCTTGGCATGTGCGCTTGTGTAGGGTATCCGACGATGATTCGAACCAATATTAGATAGGAGACAAGGTTTATGTTGCCAAATCAAAAGAACATTGGTTCCCTACTAGATTCAATGACAAGATGATGGGACCTTTCACGGTGAATCAAATCCATCCGGGCGGAATGCAGCTGCGTAACAAGAAAGGAGTTCTATTTGAGGCCCAAGCCACATGGGCTTTGCAGAAGCCGCCTTGAGAGCGCAAAGGAAGAAGTCGGCCTAGCGACTTTAAAGTCTAGAGCTTGTAACAAAGAGTTAGTTTTGGATTTGGACAATTTTGGTTTTATATTGCATTGTTTGGTTTTAGGTTTTTAACAAGTTGTAGGAAAGAGGAAAAAAGCACAAAACAGAGACATCGAAATCGATGTTGAAGCTTGATATCGACCTTAAGGTCGATTCCGAGGGGCTTGTGGTCGAGGCCGGATCACCCTAAAGCTTGAGCCAGAAATCGATGACAGAGGTCGATTTCGATGTTAGAGGTCGAGATCGACCATCACTGCTAACTTCTTCGACTCCTGAAATTTGTGACAGTTTATTAAGTTTCTTTCTTAACCCTAGCTCTAATACAGTGAGGACATTGTAATCTTTAAGTATGGGGTGGGGGAAAGGTTTACTTGGATTTTTTAGCATAGGTTGAAATTTGTCATAAGTTATTGCATACTTAGTTACATGTTCCTGCATAATACTTAGTTAATTTAGATTGCATATTTATCTTTAAGCATTGCATTATATTTATATTTCGGAAAAAAAAAGAAAAAAAAAGAAAAAAAATAACCCCATCAAAAAACATTGAAAATAAAGAAAAGAGTCATGGAAGTATAAAAAAGAGCTCTATGATGCAAAATTAGATTCATTAGAGATATAATATGAAATTGCCTAGTTAAGGGATGATACGTAGCAATTGGCTAGACCGACCAATTGCTAAAATAAAAGCTCGATCTTACGTATGCTCCTTGATTTCCGTGAATTAATGCCCAATTTATAACGAGTAGACTCTGTGAATCGCTAATTAATTAACGAGTAGACTCGTTTATGCTCGATATTGATTGAATCTCGATCAACCGCTTGAATCAGTCCTCTCGGCCCCGGGAATGGCCACTTAATTAACAAATTGTTAATCAATGGTCAATAATGGCGGCTGGCTCAAGATGTAGACTTCATGCAAGTGAATTCCAATACACAACGTATGAATTTGATCCATAGTTTGAGTCAACAACGACGGCTTGACCCAAATGCCGATCGAAATTAAATTTGATTAAAAAGAGGGTGTGGATTGTAGAACTTAAGAAAGCGTAGAGCGTAATTAGGGTTGACGAAGAGAAAGCACTTAGCCAAGTGCTTCTCTTTTAATTTCAACCTAAGTTTTTCTAAAGGCAAATACAAGACTTAAATAGAAATAATAGTAAGTGAGATTGTGTCCTATGCAAAAGAAACCCTAGCTATCTCACATTTAAAAGTAAATATATAAATAAAATCCTAAGATAAATACTAAAAATTCTATCTATCTAAAAATGACTAAAAATAGCTTGCAATATTGTTTTCTTCATAAGTAAGGAAATAGATAATTCCCTCACTTTTATTTATTTAACTAATAAATAAAAAATAGATAAATATATATAATAAATTCTTCAAGAGGAACCAGCCAGCCCTAGAGAACCCTCGGTGCCGACCCCAGGACCCTTGACGTAGACCCTTCAACAAGATTGAATCCATGGTGGCGCGTTCTTCTTTCTCGGGATGATCGGGTCCTCGAACCGCCTTGGCCCACAGAAGGCCAATCTTGATGGCATCATTCTCCCCCACTTAGCTTCAATTTGTCCTCGAATCGACTCGTTGCAGGGCACTAGGGGAGCAACAGCCTTGTCTTGAACAAAAAGAGGATTATAATGGACAACTACCAGCAGATTTCGAGGTCGAGAAACATCAAAAACAATAGTGTCCATGATGGTATTGGAACATCGTTGGAAAGATCTTGGAGTTATCTACGCAGGGAATCTGAGAGAGGCGATTCCGAGTTCGGAATCAACGGGAATCTGCAAAACAAAATCATCGCGCTGATCTGCGGGGATGCTGTTGATGCTGCTGTTGAAGCTGCGGGCGCGTCCAAGGGGGCAGCGGGTGCGACCCTCTAGCCGTGCGATTTTCGCGAACAGTCTCTCCTCCTCCCGTCGTCGTTCTTCCTCAGCCTCTCGTTGTTGGAGAAACCAAATCTGTCGACGTCGTTGAAGTTGTTGTTGACGTCTCCTTTCCTCATCGATCTTCGCTTGCCATTGAAGCAAAAGATGACGCCTTTGAGCCTCCCTTTGTCACTGCCAATACCTCAAGAGTTCGGGGTCATCATCTCCATCTCCCCATATCTCCCAAGTCATCAAATTAGCAGGACAACCATATCAAGATCAAAGAGAATACGCACAAACCTTGGCTCTGAATACCAGTTGATACGTAGCAATTGGCTAGACCAACCAATTTTTGAAATAAAAGCTCGATCTTACGTATGGTCCTTGATTTCCGTGAATTGATGCCAAATTTCCGTGAATTAACGAGTAGACTCGTTTATGCTCGATATTGATTGAATCTTGATCAACCGCTTGAATCAGTCCTCTCGGCCCCGAGAATGGCCACTTAATTAACGAATTGTTAATCAATGGTCAATAATGGCGGCTGGCTCAAGATGTAGACTTCATGCAAGTGAATTCCAATACACAACGTATGAATTTGATCCATAGTTTGAGTCAACAACGACGGCTTGACCCAAATGCCGATCGAAATTAAATTTGATTAAAAAGAGGGTGTGGATTGTAGAACGTAAGAAAGCGTAGAGCGTAATTAGGGTTGACGAAGAGAAAGCACTTAGCCAAGTGCTTCTCTTTTAATTTCAACCTAAGTTTTTCTAAAGGCAAATACAAGAGTTAAATAGAAATAATACTAAGTGAGATTGGGTCCTATGCAAAGGAAATCCTAGCTATCTCACAGTTAAAAATAAATAAATGAATAAAATCCTAAGATAAATACTAAAAATTCTATCTATCTAAAAATGACTAAAAATAGCTTGCAATATTGATTTGTTCATAAGTAAGGAAATAGATAATTCCTTCACTTTTATTTATTTAACTAATAAATAAAAAATAGATAAATATATATAATAAATTCTTCAAGAGGAACCAGCCAGCCCTAGAGAACCCTCGGTGCCGGCCCCAGGACCCTTGACGTAGACCCTTCAACAAGATTGAATCCATGGTGGCGCCTTCTTCTTTCTCGGGATAATCGGGTCCTCGAACCGCCTTGGTCCATAGAGGGCCAATCTTGTTGGCATCAAGGGAAGTCCCAATGAAGTGCAAAAAGAAAAAAATAAAGGAGATGAAAAATTTGAAGTTGCTTTTGACATGTGCATGATAAGATGATGGAGGACTTTTTAAAATTTCCATACAAGTGCTTACAAAAGTTCATATCCTAGCATTACCTATGCATATTTGCAAAAGTCACAAGCCATATATGAGCCTTACAACATTATTATTGCTTCACATATATCATATTGCCCATTTTTATACTTTATACCCTATCCGAGGACAAGTTGAGAATGGATGTCATCTTTGGAGTTGTTATATGGAGTTTGTGCATATTATTGAAGTTGTTGGCAGGAATGAAAGAAATTTTGAAATATGGAAAATTTAATGAGTGAGAAAAAATCCGATCACCTCAGGAGATAAAGGTAGGTTCACCCTGCTCGTTGAGATGTTAGTTCAGCGAGATGGGACACAAGGTGAGGAGTCCGAAGTACTAAGTATCCGGGGCCATTCATGACACCCATGTTTGCGACTCGCGAGAAGTCAGTGCTAAGGTTAGAGAGGTAAAAGCATTATAACTGAAACAAACATTGAGCGATGAGTGAAAGGTGAGATACATTATGAAGAAGGAATGTGGAATGTTTTGAAAAGAAAGTTTTATTTCCCCAAATTTAACACCACATGGCCAAATATTAGCCCACCTTTAGCCTTTTACCAATCTACTTCTCTAAAGCTTGCAAAAGTCCTCTTGATTATTAATGCTATGTCGCTGAAATTGTTTTATGCATATAAACCTCCTTTCATGAGTATGATGTTGCTTTTATGCACATGCATGGATTTGGTTGACATTAGTACCTTATCGAGGATGACAATTAATTGTAGGGACATATGAAAAAAATGAATCTATGATGTTGAGGGTTTACTTTCTTCCCCTGAATGACCATTAAAAGTATTTCTTGGGGACAAGCAAGCTTAAGTATGGGGTGTTTGATGTGCGCGCAAATTGCCATATTTTCTATGCACATTTAAGTCCATTTTATCATTCATTGCATGCATATTAGTGGGAAATCATGAGATTAGTGTAGTTTATGCATTATTGTCAAATATATGGGTCTGCACGAGTTTCTATGTGATTATGCAGAAAACAGGACAAAAAAATTGACAGATTTGGAAGAGCGAAAAAAGAACTCGAAGTCTTC
The DNA here is from genome assembly GCA_963922045.1 of Persicaria maculosa. Classification (NCBI taxonomy): domain Eukaryota; kingdom Viridiplantae; phylum Streptophyta; class Magnoliopsida; order Caryophyllales; family Polygonaceae; genus Persicaria; species Persicaria maculosa. Next base: position 38,582,257 of record OY998266.1, on the reverse strand, counting down.
TGAAGAGGTCGAAATCAACTATGAACCTCGACATCGAGTGCAGCAGAGCAGACAGGAATCGAGCAGAGCACAGAGGAGAGCATGTCGACACAACAGAGGTCGATATCGATGTCTGAAGGTCGATATCGAGTGGCCCAGATCGAGCTTACTGATAGAAGTCGAGTGCCAATCCGAGGAGAAGAAGGAGAGCTCGAGATAGAGTTAAACCGAGGTCGATATCGATGTCTATGGTCGATATCGATGTTGTCCAGCAGAGAAGTCCGACTAAGATTTTTATAGAATTCGATCCGAAGCATGCACCTCTATCCTAAAGTCGAGATTTCCTATCTTCAATACCAGACTTCATCCTTTAGATGTTTTACCATAGACTTTTTATTTTTTACTTTATTAAGTTTTATCTTAGAGAATAACGATAAAGTTTCGAGTCCTTGGCTAGCAAGATTCGATATCTATATCTAGAGGCCATTAGGGCTGAGTTTAGGGACACACGCATTAAATTACAGCAAGTTTTAGTCATAGAACGCAGAGAATTAGGAGAGAGAGAGGCCGAGTGAGGTTGAAGAGAAGCGAGAGCGGAGGTTTGGCTTTGTTCAGTTGTAAGTTTCTCTTTAGTTTAATCAAAGTATTTTCTTTTCAATGATGATGATGAGTTCAACGATGAGGCACGAGTAGTCAATCCACTTCTAGGTTCGGGGTGAGCCCGACGATAGCAATGTCGGGTAAGTGCATCAAAGGTATGATTTTTATGCGATTCCGTCTTCTATCCTATGAATGATCCTTTGCGAACATTAGGGAGATTCATTATTTGCATTATTGAAGTGAAAGCCAATCATATTGTGAACTTGAATTTTTCATGAATTGGATAGTAACTCTTAGGAATTATGTGAGAGCCTCTAATCACCTAAAAGTTGGTAATGAAAGTTATTTGACGGAAAGACATTAAATTTCATAACCTTAGCATCATACTTGCATTGTTATCGTTGTGGCATTAATCCCTGACCTTGGAAGCTTTAGTTTATTGAATTTTGTAAAAAGTTTGAGTTTTTATTTCTGTTCATCTTTCCTACACCATTCTAAGCTCTTCGGACTTCTTTTCCGACACATAGATTACGTTATAGAGTTTTTGTGACAAATATCGAAATCGACTGGCAAGGTTGATATCGAGTACTAAAATCGATATCGAGGTTCATCTCGATGTCGACTATGTTTGCTTTTGTCTTCTGCAGGAACTTTGCTGGAAATCGACCAGAATTGAGGTCGATATCGACAAGACAGCTCGATATCGAGTGTCTCCTGAGGTCGAAAGCTTGATCGTGATTACAAACAAGGGAAGCGCTGACATACCTCCTCGTGGATTCGATCCTGAATTACCCTACCACTGCACCGGGAGGGATTCTTGTATTTATTTGCTCGAAAAGGAAGTTGGCATAGTTAGAGTTTTATTTGAATATTTTATTTGAGCAGAATCACACCTCCCCTAAACGAACAGTGCCTTCAAGTACGAAGGCAATATCTTAGCCATTACGGTCTTAGTTTGAAAGTCATTGGAGTCTTTGTCTCAAAGGGAATGGTACTTTCGGACTAGATTGATCAGTCACAAGGTAAGATCAATGCTCACAGCTGCTATATACCAAAAGCAGCCAAGGTTGTACAATGCCGCTAGGATGACACATTCAGGCGGTGTGGTAATGAACTGTGTGGCAGTTGATGCATACAAGATAGGCGAGTTCCCTTTCTGGTTTCACTAGACTTGGACGACAATCGTCCAGCTTTGCTTGGCTCTCTTCATCCTCTTCCACAATATAGGGCTTTCAACAATCGTTTCCTTAGTGGTTATAGTCATTACTGTTCTTTGTAACACCCCGCTTGCGAAACTGCAACACAAGTTCCAATCAAAGCTTATGGTAAGCCAGGATACAAGGCTTAAGGGCAGCACCAAAGCTCTCATGAACATGAACATGTTAAAGCTTTATGCTTGGGAGAATCATTTCAAGGAATCGATTGAAGGCCTAAGAGAAAAGGAGTGTAGATGGCTCTCTGTTGTGCAGTTTCGAAGGGCCCACAATTCGCTCCTCTTCTGGTCCTCTCCAGTGTTGGTTTCTATTGCTACTTTTGGAACCTGCTGCTTCTTGGGCATTCCTGTGAATGCGAGCAGTGTGTTCACCTTTGTCACAACACTGCATTTGGTGCAGGACCCTGTGTAGACCATTTCCGATGTCATAGGAGTGGTGATTCAGGCAAAGGTTGTGTTTTCTCGTATTGTTGTCTTTCATGCGAAGAGACCCTTTTGAAACCAACATTAAGAGACATGAATTCGGAGGTTAGGCCAGGTGAAAAAGTAGCTATATGTGGAGAAGTTGGCTCTGGAAAATCGACCCTCCTAGCAGCCATTCTTTGTGAAGTCTTATGTATTAAAGGAACTGTAAGTTTTTATCATCAATCATTCCTATAATGTTAAAGTCGGATAAGACTTTGGTAGATAAGTGTTATACAAAGCACGAGCTACTGAAGAAGCATGCCCTGGATATATTTTCCTTGCTTCTGCAGGTAGAGATCGATGTACATATTTCTAGCCTTTTTAGATGCATATTTTGACTTTATATTTCATTCGATTCCTAAATTATAGATTGAGAGTAATGAGAATTTGTGTAGAATGTGCTAATGTGCAAGAAATAAAGACTGCACAAGTTTTGGTTTAAATGTATAGGAATTGGAGCATAATCGGAGTCAAAACAAGAAGCCAAGAGACGTTGAGAGGCAGTCGAGATCGACCTAGGGACTCAAGATCGACTGGATCAATGCTTTAGAAACTAAGTACCCAAATCCAAGAAAACACAAGCTACTGGAGAAGCACTCGACACAACCCTAGACCGAGTGGACCACTCGACATTGACCTATCACCCGAGCTCGAGTGGAATCAAGAGAGATCGGACAGAAACAAGGCACTCGATATCGACTAATCTGGTCAATATTGACTGAAGATTTCCGCGGTTTGTACATGGTTTGAGCAATCCAAGATAAAGAGATGTAATAAAGCCACAAATTTATCCTATGTTTTAGATCGAATATTTCCTAAGGGTACTTTCCTTTTTACCCTTGGATTTTTATTTATTACCTTAATAATGTTTCATCCTATTTGTTATGGGATAGAATTTAGATAGAGTTGTTTTACTAGGATTAGGACTCCTTTCCTTGGCTAGCAAGGATTGAGAGGCTATAAATAAAGACCTAGGGGGCTGGTTTTATTCATTCAATTTCAGAGATTCAATCTCACCAATAGCAACAGTTTTAGGTTTTGAGCTTTAGGGTTTCGGCGCTTACGATAGTTGGTGTTGAGATTGTAAAGATTTCAAGTTTTCATTCAATGCAAGCTTCTTTCCTTTTAAGCATGTCTTTGATCATCATGAGTGAGTAGTCGCCCTTTCTTCTAGGGTCAGGGTGAGCCCAACGATAGCCATGGTGGTATGGTTTGTATGTCACTAAAGAAGGTATCTTTTATCTCGCTCTACCTTGTGCTTCATCTTTAAATGCGAATTTAAGGAACTCATGTTGTGAAACTTGGGTAGTAATTAGGGTTTCTATTCGAAAGATTATAAACTCAATTATGACAAAAGGTAGACACAAATTAGGTTAATTTATTACAAGATATCTTTTCTTATTTGTCCTGTTTAGGTGAAAGCCTTCTCCTTTATGATAAAAGCATGTTTCTTTATTGATTTCTCGCCTTTAGTTTCATAGTTGTCATCGTGGTAATCCCTGGATTTGGAAGATCTTTTCCTTTATTTGTTTAAATCGTTATTCTCTATCGTTCTTTGAGTTACTGAAAAACCCAACACCCTTTGTTATTGCTCATTGCTCCTTCACCATCCTACTTTCTACGGCCTTTCTTTGCCGACTATTACTGACGTTTCTGCAAATGCACTCAAGATCGACTACATAGGTCGATATCGACACCCATATATTGAGTCGACAGTCTGCTGAGTCGATGCATCTTCTTCTCCTTTTCTGAACTCGAGATTGAGTACCTAACTCAACATCAAGTGACTCAAGATCGACCGACAGTCTTCTGAGTCAGTTGACTTCGTTACTAATACTAGACATCAACTTTTGAGGTCAACGTCGACTACTGTTTTCGTCTCTGTAGGTCTTCTTTAATCGGAACCGATAGTCACTGATCGACATTGGCAACCTCTGTTGAGATCGAGTGCCTTCTGGTTGATACAGGATATGCTTTTGGACTATCTTTGGATCCCGCTAACCCGCTTACTCGAGGATCGAACCTCCTTCCCCTACTACTACAGTGGGGAGTTTTGAATCCACTTGAAAGGATAAGGGTTGCAATTGATTTTATATTTTATTATATATTTTCTATTCAATTCTCCCTACATCAAATTTTGGCGCCGTTGCCGAAGAAACTATCAATCGCGCCCTTAGTAGTCTATCTCACGTTCTATTTTGAGTGCTATCTTATAGGTATATGCGACGCGCTAATCGCATGCCTGAGTACGAATGATTAGAAGATCCCTAGTGCTTTCCCCACGTCCAATCTAGAATCAAAAGAGCCATGGCGGATAACAACGCCCAAGCTCAGGAGATTGAGCGCCTTACAAAGCAAGTAGAGGATTTCACCACTAGAGAAGCGGCTTAAAGAGAACATGGCGATAGGGAGGAGCAAGCTAGAAGACAATATGAATCTCAACTCAACACACTCTTATATCTTGAATTCACCTTTGGTGGAAAACCCTATGCACATGACTGAGGCGGCAAGAGCCACTTACCAAGTAAACCGGCTTGTGTCGACCAACTCAACCCAGTGAGCCAGCCCGAATGGGGCGCATGACCTCTTATATATATATATATATATATAGCTCGGTTAAGCCTAAAAACTGTGCTGAAAACTCATGTTTTAAAATCACATAGTGACTTTATACCTCGGTTTTATTCAGAATCGGGCTAAAATCTGTGACCTTATAGATCAGTTCTATTCAAAACCGGGCTATAAAGCTAGTGAACCGGGCTAAAAAGCCGATCCTCACGGGTTTTTACCGCAATTTTAGTTTTCACCGGAGCGCACCCCTATATATATATATATATATAATTTAAAAACATTTTTGATGAAGCCTAAATTTATGAGAAACATTTTAACCATTTTCTTAAAGATTTCAAGTCTACTTTCATTATGTTATCCTAACTTTTATTAATATTTTATTAATATTAGTTTGTTATATTATTAAAATTTGATTTATTATGGCGCGGGGATTGTACTAGTATTTTTTTAAATACTACAAAGTTCCTTTAATGTGCACACAAATTGCCATAGTTTACATATACTTTTATGTCTATTTGGTCGATATTTTCATGCATATTTTACATACACTTTTATGTTATTTGCAGAAATCGAGACAAAAATGGATCAATTTGGAAAAGGGAAGAAAAGCTGAAAAATAACTCAAAGTCTACTGAGGAGTCGAAATCAACCTAAAGACTCGACATCGAGTGGAACAGAACACCAGAAATTGAGCTAGAGGAAGAACAAAGCATGTCGACAAAGACTGGTCGATATCGAGATGAAGTGGTCGATATCGAGTGCCCCAAATTTAGTGAATTGATAGAGTTCGAGTGCAAATCTGAGGTCAAGTAGAGCTGGGTCGAGATAGAAGAGATGAGGTCGATATCGAGTGCTGCTGCAGACAGATCCGATGCTGGTTTTGATAGAATTCTATCTGAAGAGTTTACATCTATCCTAAGTCGAGATCTTTTATCCTTTATCATTAGACTTGTTATCCTTTATGGTGAATTTGATATTTACCTAAAGTGATTTAGTTATTTACTTTATTTAAGTTTTATCTTAGGAATAAAGATAGATTTTCTTATCCTTGGATAGCGAGGTTTGAGATCTATAATTAGAGGCCATTAGGGCTGAGTTTAGGCATCCAAGAACATTCAATTTTAAAGCATTCAAACACATAGAACACAGAGATTTAGTATAGAGAGAGAGAGGTTGAGTGGAGTAGGAGAAGCGAGAGCGGAAGGTTGCTTTGTTCGGTTGTACTCTTTCAAATTTTTCAATTCATGTAGTTTTTTTTTCAATGATGATGATGTCTATGATGATGAGGCGTGAGTAGTTCCCTTACTTCTAGGGTCGGGGTGAGCCCGACGATAGCCATGTAAGTTTGTGCATCAAAGGTATGATTTTTATGCGATTCCGTCTTCTATCCCATATGCATGATTCTTCTACGAAAGTAATAGGCGATCCTAGTTTGCATTATTGAAGGGAAAACCAATCATATTGTGAATTTGAATTAATTATGAAATTGAATAGTAACTTTTAGGGTTTATGTGAGAGCCTCTGATCACCTAATTGTTGGTAACGAAAGTTATTTGACGAAAAGGCATCATCTTTCATGAATTTGGCATAAGTCTTGCATGGTTATCGTTGTGGCATGAATCCCCGATCTTAGAGGTCTTTTAAGTTTATTGAGTTATAAAAAATTGAGTTTTTATTATGTCCACCCTTCCATCATCATTCTTACTTTATTCGGACACTTTTCTAACAAAATTTGGTTACTTTACTGTTTCTGTTGAAGACTCGAAATTGACTACAGAGGTCGATATCGAGTGGCTGACCCGATATCGAGTGAACAACTCGACGTCGACTGTCTATTTTGTCTTTGCAGGAATTTGCTAGAAATCGACTGGAACTGTAGCCAATATCGACTGATCTACTCGATATCGAGTGGTCTTTTGTGGTCGAAATCGAGCATGACTGCAAGCTTAGGAAGCGCTAACATACCTCCTCGTGGATTCGATCCTGAATTACTCTACCACTACATCGGGAGGGATTCTTGTATTTTATTTTCTTGGACAAGGGAGTTGGTTTGGTTTGATATTTTAATTGATATTTGTTTTCGAACTAGCAATCCCCCCTTACAAACAAATTGGCGCCGTTGCCGGGGAGGCAATCAATCGCGCCCTAATCTTTTCTCACCTTCTTTTAGTGTTGATTTTCCAGGTTTATGCAATGCTCTGATTGCGAACCTATCTTGGAAAGTATAGACAAGCCTGAACGTTTTCTCCATCTTCGAAACAGAGATATCAGAATCATGGTGGAGAACAAGACACAGGCTAAAATCATAGAGCGATTGAGGAAGGAGATAGAGGACCACAATGCTACAATCACTAATGAAAGGCAAGCTGCTATTGCAGAGAGAGCCCACACTAATAGAGAGGAGGATGTGCGCAGACGGTGATGCAATACATGCACCCACCACTCCACGTTTCTGAATCTGCGATTTTAATTCCTCCCTCTAATTATGAAATTAAAATTAACTTCCTTTCTAAAATTCAACAAAATACTTTTGAAGGAAGAACTAATGAATGCCCCTTGCAGCATATTTCTACTTTTATGGATTTATGTGAGACTATTGCTGATGGTGCAAACTTAGAATATGTTAGACTGAAATCCTTTCGATGGTTGTAGGGAAGGCCTTAGAATGGCTTGAAAGCTTGGCTCCACGCTCGCTGAGGACATGGGCAGAGGTGAAGGATGCGTTCCTAAACAAGTTCTTTCCTCCATCTAAAACGGCGATACTGCGACAAAGGATCACGACTTTTAAACAAAAGTCTGGCGAAACATTGGCGCAGGCGTGGGAGCGCTTTAAAGGATTCATTGAGATCATGCCCTACGCATGGGAAATTACCTTATGTCATCCAGGAGATCTTCTACAACTCCCTTGATGCATCGAATAAGGAAAGAATCAACTCTTACACCTCCTATCGGTACATTGAGCTTACACCAACGGAGGCCTGGGACACAATTGAGAGGCTGGTCAACTTTGACAACACATATGGGACTGCTGCGGCCTATGACTCAAGGCCTGCCCCATCAATGCCACTCTATGGGCTAATAACTCCACTCTCTTGATGAAAATCGGAAAAGGTTTCAAAGGCTTTGACACAAAGCCTGTGTCAAAGGTCTTGAAGCTAAAGCTATATTGATGAAATTCAAAACCTGTATTTTAGTTATTATCTTATATATATTATCTATGTATGGTTTCCAAATATTGTTATACATATGTTATACTAACCATACAACAAAGATTTTGAAGAAATCTCCTTCCTTAAAGTGGAAAGACATGAAGATCAAATCAGGTGGATTGTGGCTTTGCAGTTTCCTGAAATAGAAGATTGCGAGGATCCTTCCTAAGCCATGATCTCAAGTAGCCGTTGGGTGAAGATTCTTGGCGCCGATTTGATCAAGAATAAAAGGAGATGAAGAAGAAAGAAGAAAGAGAGTTGGACACTGACGATCATTGATCTACAATGCACACTCAGCCCTCAAGTCAATCTTTCTTCTATGTGTACTCTCTGCTAGGTGTTAAGTGTTTTATCTTTTGTTTCAAAGCTTTTGAGAGTTACATAGTGAGCTTATAGGATATATTCTGAGAAAGTGTTATACTCGAGAGTTTATAACTTAGGAAGTGTGCACTAGGTTATTGATTCACGAGTGTAAGAGGATTGTACTAGATAGCTGAGAGAGGTGGGGCTCTTTTAGATTGGTCTAGGACTCCAAGGGAACTAGAGTTGACTAGATTGCAATTGTATAGGAGAGAGGCTTCTCGGTGAGCTATTAGGATCCTAAGCTTTGTGAATCAATAAAGCCTGTTGAATCCTAGGGTTGTGGAAGAACCCTAGGCGGGGACTAAGCCTTAAAGGAGCCGAACCTCGTTAACAATTCATCGTGTTCTTTACTTATTGCTTTACCATTATTTCCGCACTTTTATTAATATTTTATTAATACTAGTTTGTTATATTATTAAAATTTGATTTATTATGGCGCGGGGATTGTACTAGTATTTTTTTAAATACTACAAAGTTCCTTTAATGTGCACACAAATTGCCATAGTTTACATATACTTTTATGTCTATTTGGTCGATATTTTCATGCATATTTTACATACACTTTTATGTTATTTGCAGAAATCGAGACAAAAATGGATCAATTTGGAAAAGGGAAGAAAAGCTGAAAAATAACTCAAAGTCTACTGAGGAGTCGAAATCAACCTAAAGACTCGACATCGAGTGGAACAGAACACCAGAAATTGAGCTAGAGGAAGAACAAAGCATGTCGACAAAGACTGGTCGATATCGAGATGAAGTGGTCGATATCGAGTGCCCCAAATTTAGTGAATTGATAGAGTTCGAGTGCAAATCTGAGGTCAAGTAGAGCTGGGTCGAGATAGAAGAGATGAGGTCGATATCGAGTGCTGCTGCAGACAGATCCGATGCTGGTTTTGATAGAATTCTATCTGAAGAGTTTACATCTATCCTAAGTCGAGATCTTTTATCCTTTATCATTAGACTTGTTATCCTTTATGGTGAATTTGATATTTACCTAAAGTGATTTAGTTATTTACTTTATTTAAGTTTTATCTTAGGAATAAAGATAGATTTTCTTATCCTTGGATAGCGAGGTTTGAGATCTATAATTAGAGGCCATTAGGGCTGAGTTTAGGCATCCAAGAACATTCAATTTTAAAGCATTCAAACACATAGAACACAGAGATTTAGTATAGAGAGAGAGAGGTTGAGTGGAGTAGGAGAAGCGAGAGCGGAAGGTTGCTTTGTTCGGTTGTACTCTTTCAAAATTTTCAATTCATGTAGTTTTTTTTTCAATGATGATGATGTCTATGATGATGAGGCGTGAGTAGTTCCCTTACTTCTAGGGTCGGGGTGAGCCCGACGATAGCCATGTAAGTTTGTGCATCAAAGGTATGATTTTTATGCGATTCCGTCTTCTATCCCATATGCTTGATTCTTCTACGAAAGTAATAGGCGATCCTAGTTTGCATTATTGAAGGGAAAACCAATCATATTGTGAATTTGAATTAATTATGAAATTGAATAGTAACTTTTAGGGTTTATGTGAGAGCCTCTGATCACCTAATTGTTGGTAACGAAAGTTATTTGACGAAAAGGCATCATCTTTCATGAATTTGGCATAAGTCTTGCATGGTTATCGTTGTGGCATGAATCCCCGATCTTAGAGGTCTTTTAAGTTTATTGAGTTATAAAAAATTGAGTTTTTATTATGTCCACCCTTCCATCATCATTCTTACTTTATTCGGACACTTTTCTAACAAAATTTGGTTACTTTACTGTTTCTGTTGAAGACTCGAAATCGACTACAGAGGTCGATATCGAGTGGCTGACCCGATATCGAGTGAACAACTCGACGTCGACTGTCTATTTTGTCTTTGCAGGAATTTGCTAGAAATCGACTGGAACTGTAGCCAATATCGACTGATCTACTCGATATCGAGTGGTCTTTTGTGGTCGAAATCGAGCATGACTGCAAGCTTAGGAAGCGCTAACATACCTCCTCGTGGATTCGATCCTGAATTACTCTACCACTACATCGGGAGGGATTCTTGTATTTTATTTTCTTGGACAAGGGAGTTGGTTTGGTTTGATATTTTAATTGATATTTGTTTTCGAACTAGCAATCCCCCCTTACAAACAAATTGGTGCCGTTGCCGGGGAGGCAATCAATCGCGCCCTAATCTTTTCTCACCTTCTTTTAGTGTTGATTTTCCAGGTTTATGCAATGCTCTGATTGCGAACCTATCTTGGAAAGTATAGACAAGCCTGAACGTTTTCTCCATCTTCGAAACAGAGATATCAAAATCATGGTGGAGAACAAGACACAGGCTAAAATCATAGAGCGATTGAGGAAGGAGATAGAGGACCACAATGCTACAATCACTAATGAAAGGCAAGTTGCTATTGCAGAGAGAGCCCACACTAATAGAGAGGAGGATGTGCGCAGACGGTGATGCAATACATGCACCCACCACTCAACGTTTCTGAATCTGCGATTTTAATTCCTCCCTCTAATTATGAAATTAAAATTAACTTCCTTTCTAAAATTCAACAAAATACTTTTGAAGGAAGAACTAATGAATGCCCCTTGCAGCATATTTCTACTTTTATGGATTTATGTGAGACTATTGCTGATGGTGCAAACTTAGAATATGTTAGACTGAAATCCTTTCGATGGTTGTAGGGAAGGCCTTAGAATGGCTTGAAAGCTTGGCTCCACGCTCGCTGAGGACATGGGCAGAGGTGAAGGATGCGTTCCTAAACAAGTTCTTTCCTCCATCTAAAACGGCGATACTGCGACAAAGGATCACGACTTTTAAACAAAAGTCTGGCGAAACATTGGCGCAGGCGTGGGAGCGCTTTAAAGGATTCATTGAGATCATGCCCTACGCATGGGAAATTACCTTATGTCATCCAGGAGATCTTCTACAACTCCCTTGATGCATCGAATAAGGAAAGAATCAACTCTTACACCTCCTATCGGTACATTGAGCTTACACCAACGGAGGCCTGGGACACAATTGAGAGGCTGGTCAACTTTGACAACACATATGGGACTGCTGCGGCCTATGACTCAAGGCCTGCCCCATCAATGCCACTCTATGAGCTAATAACTCCACTCTCGTGATGAAAATCGGAAAAGGTTTCAAAGGCTTTGACACAAAGCCTGTGTCAAAGGTCTTGAAGCTAAAGCTATATTGATGAAATTCAAAACCTGTATTTTAGTTATTATCTTATATATATTATCTATGTATGGTTTCCAAATATTGTTATACATATGGTATACTAACCATACAACAAAGATTTTGAAGAAATCTCCTTCCTTAAAGTGGAAAGACATGAAGATCAAATCAGGTGGATTGTGGCTTTGCAGTTTCCTGAAATAGAAGATTGCGAGGATCCTTCCTAAGCCATGATCTCAAGTAGCCGTTGGGTGAAGATTCTTGGCGCCGATTTGATCAAGAATAAAAGGAGATGAAGAAGAAAGAAGAAAGAGAGTTGGACACTGACGATCATTGATCTACAACGCACACTCAGCCCTCAAGTCAATCTTTCTTCTATGTGTACTCTCTGCTAGGTGTTAAGTGTTTTATCTTTTGTTTCAAAGCTTTTGAGAGTTACATAGTGAGCTTATAGGATATATTCTGAGAAAGTGTTATACTCGAGAGTTTATAACTTAGGAAGTGTGCACTAGGTTATTGATTCACGAGTGTAAGAGGATTGTACTAGATAGCTGAGAGAGGTGGGGCTCTTTTAGATTGGTCTAGGACTCCAAGGGAACTAGAGTTGACTAGATTGCAATTGTATAGGAGAGAGGCTTCTCGGTGAGCTATTAGGATCCTAAGCTTTGTGAATCAATAAAGCCTGTTGAATCCTAGGGTTGTGGAAGAACCCTAGGCGGGGACTAAGCCTTAAAGGAGCCGAACCTCGTTAACAATTCATCGTGTTCTTTACTTATTGCTTTACCATTATTTCCGCACTTGTTTCAAATTGTATAACTTTGTTGTGTTTCAGGTATTTCAATCGAAAGAATTGAGTTTACTCCCAGAGGTTTGGAAAGCGTTTCAAAAGTCTTGAGATTGTCAGCGAAAAGTTGGCATACTCTATTCAACCCCCCCTTCTAGAGTATCTTTATTCTACTTTGTTATATATTATCGAACCTTCAATTGGTATCATAGCCTTACTCACTACTTTTGATCTAACAATCTTGTGAGTTTTGATCATGTCTGGTGAAGCAAGCGGAGGATTTGCACAAGAGAGGTCTACCAATAGACCACCACTCTTTGTGGGAAACAACTTTGTCCACTGGAAGTCCTTGATGAAAATGTTCATTATAGATCAAGATCTGTAACTTTGGAACATTATAGAGAATGGTCCAAGGATTTCTGAGAAAGAAGGACCTAATGGAAGCAGAGTCGCGAAGACTGTGGCCTTAGTACTGATGAGTTTAATCGTATTTCATCTTGTAGTTCGGCTAAAGAGATTTAGGACAAGTTAGTTGTCACCTACGAAGGAACCAGTCAAGTGAAGGACACCAAGATCTGTATCTTCCTTCGAAAGTATGAACTTTTCAAAATGAAGCCTGATGAGTCTATCAAGGCCATGTTCACACGATTCACGGAAATCACGAACAACCTTGACTCTCTAGGCAAGACCTTTGAAAATGTTGAGAAAGTAAGGAAGATATTGAGGTGCCTCCCAAAAGACAAATGGGGCCCTAAAGTGACAGCCATAGAGGAAGCCCAAAATCTCACCACTCTACCCCTTGATGATTTGCTTGGGAAGTTGATCACACATGAGATGAGTCTCAATGAAGACGATGGAGAAATCCCAACAAGCACTAAGAACTTGGCACTCAAGTCTAAGAAGGATGAGCCCAAAGATGTGTCTGATTCTGAAGAAGAGGATGATGATGAGGATGATCCCTTTGCTCTCATTACAAGGGGTCTTTCTCGAATCCTCAAGATGAAGAAGCAATTCAACAACAAAGATGGATCAGAGTCTTCTAAATTTTGAGGTAGGTCTCAATACAACAAATATGACAAGAAGACTAAACCTTTATCTTGTTTTGAATGTGGTGAAACAGACCATCTAGTGAAAGATTGCCCTCAAAAGAAGAAGAGCCAGGTCAAGAAAGGTGATAGATGGAAAAAGAAACTTATGGTGGAAGCTTGGAGTGATTCTGACTCAGGTGACTCAGATTCAGATGATGAGAAGGCCAACATTTGTCTCATGGCCTCAGGAGATGAATCCCACGATGAGCAACTTGAGGTAACTGTAAGAGAACTTATGGCAAGTCCAAAAGAGGTACTATCGGAATTCCTTTCTAATATGATTGCCAATGAAGAGAAGCTTATTGCCCAAACCAACACTCTTATTAAGAAAACCGTGGACCAGGAAAGAACTATTGAGGAACTGTCAATGAGGGTCAAAAGTCTTGAAACCTCTTATTCGGGTCTTGACATTAAAGTCAAGACTCTTGACTCAGAGAAATCTGAACTCAAGCAAGCTCTCTCGTCTCTAAGAAGTGAACATCATGACTTAGAGAGCGAGAAGATCTCCCTGAATAAGAAGATTCAAGACCAGCAGACAGCCCTCATAAGTTTTACCAAGTCCAAGGGCACTCTTGATAGGATGTTGGGTAAGCAACAAAGCTCTCTAAACAGAAGTGGTATTGGTTACAACCCAAAGTTTTTAAAGAAGCAACACATTACCACTTTTGTAAAGGCAAAAGGAAGCAGAACCTCTCCTATATGTCACCACTGTGCAAGAAAGGGACATGTAAGAGAGACCTGCCCCTATAGAAGAAAGGATCCTCATATTATTCACAATACATTTCCTGTTCACCTGAGAAAAGAACGGATAACGCAAGTTTGGGACCCCAAAGGCACCATTTTACCAAATATGGTTTATCCCAATAAAAGATCTAAATTTGCTTATTGGTCTAGCCACAAAGGTTGATTTTTATTTTGCAGGAGATCACCAGGGTGAAAGAGCAAAAATGGATTATTGATAGTGGATGCTCTAGACATATGAGTGGGAAGAGGTCTCTCTTCCATGAACTGAAGAAGCAATCCATTGGAACAATCACTCTTGGTGACAAAGGAAAGTGTGACATCGTTGGTATCGGTAGTGTTGGGAGTGATCCTAACCACAGTATTAAAAATGTTTATCTTGTTGATGGTTTGAAGTATAATTTGCTTAGTGTTTCTCAACTATGTGATAATGGTAATGATGTTGGATTTAACAAGAAAAGATGTTTAGTGCGTAGAGAAGATACAGGTGAAATAGTTCTAACTGCCTATCGTTATAACAACATCTATGCCGTGAATGCTGAGCAAGTGGCACAAGGAAGCTTAACCTGCCTAAAGGCTTTGACGGACGATCAAAAGCTCTGGCACAGGAGACTCGATCATGTAAGCCCACATACACTACAAAAGCTTGTGTCCAAAGGGCTTGTAAGAGGACTACCTGAGATGGACTTTAAAGGTATTGAGATGTGCAAAGCATGCACACGAGGTAAATGTTAAGGAGGTAAGTCGAGTTCTCAAATTACAAATAATAAGTGTATAAATGTAAATCAACTACTAGCCTAAGCAAATAATTATAAGACTTCCTCCCGTTGTAGTGGAAGGGTAGTCAGGATTGATCCACGAGGAGGCGTGTCAGCGGGATCCTAGTAGCTTTGGAAATCTCAAGTCTGCGTCGAGCAGAAGCCTCGATTTCAACCTTGGCTCTCGATGTCGACCTAGTCTGTCGATGTTCTCTGTAACAGAAGACCTGCAGAAACAAAAACGGTAGTCGATATCGACTGGAGAGGGTCGATATCGATGTCAGTCACGAAATCGACTGGCTCAGAAGACTGCCAGTCGACACAGTAGGGTCGATATCGATGCTAGGGGGTCGATATCGATGTCAAGCAAACTTCGCAGCGATGTTCGTCGTCGACTCAGAAAACTGTCAACGAACTCAGTGGTCAATATCGACGTCTGGGGTCGATATCGATGTCTTCCTGCAGTGGGTTAATACTTCGTCGGCAAAGAAAGGCCAAAGATTTAAGAATGGAGAGAGAAGCAATGAACAAAAATAAAACAGAGGGTTTTGTGTGTATAAAATATGTAAAAAGCAACTCCTAGGATTAGGGTTTACCACAACGTTCACCAATGCATGCGATAAGATAAATAAGACGGACAATTGCGCTATTTCACCCGCGGGACAAGCTTTCGCCGTACACCAACTCTTAGGATTACTCTTGGAAATAAACCTAATTGTCTCTACCAATTTTATGTTTATAACTCAAGTTGTTAGCATGAATCCCTTTTCTTTCGATTAGGACTAAACATAGAATCGTAGGAGGAGAGATAGACACAACGATATCGACATCAAATACTTACCTCAAGCGCGCATGGCTAACGTCGGGCTCACCCCGACCCTAAGAGCTTTGGGGAACTACTCGCTTCTCATCATGGAACTCATTGTTGATTGAAAAGAAGAAACTTGCATTAAAATAAACTCCGAAGCTTTACAACTCAACGTCAACTTTCGCAAACGTCAAACCCTAAAACTTGTCTCTAACTCTAACTCTATTGATTGTCTTGGAACTCTAAAATTGGATTCGTTCTTGGATGATTGAATGCCAGCCCCCTAGGGCTTTATTTATAGGCTACTACTCCTTGCTATCCGAGGATTGTAACTCCTATCTAAACTATGAACTCTATCCTAACAATTAGGATAGGTCTTTTATTTTGATAAAACTTGAATAACTTAAAGGTAAAAAGATAAATAACTCTTCAGCTGCCATCTATCTTGAAAGTATGAGATAATTCCGTGCCTCTTTGAAGATATAGTTCCAATCCGCATCTCGAAATCTAGTCTATCTTCTGTCGAGATTAGGGGTCGATATCGACACCAGGGGTCGATATCGAGGTCTCTGTTCCTGCTCGACTTGTTCAGGTCGATGTCTATGTTGAGGTCGATATGAGGGTCGATATCGACACCAGAGGTCGATATCTATGTTGGGGGTCGATATCTACCTCTGCTCAGCTTCACTTGGCTTCTCCGTTTTGACTCCGATTTCGCTCGAATTCCTGCATGGTTAGCTCAAAACTTGTGCAGACCCTATTTCTTTCATTTTAGCCCATTCATACACAAGTTTATATTCTTTTGAACCTTTTCTTTGGAGATCGAATGAAATATGAAGTCAAACGATGCAATAAAAGGAGATATAAATATGTACATCAGTAAACAAACACGTAGCTCTTTTAAACCCAAAAAGGTTGTAAGTACTTCTAGACCTCTTGAACTTTTACATATGGATTTATGTGGTCCTATGCGAGTCAAATCTCCCAATGGTAAAAAGTACATGCTTGTTGTTGTTGATGATTTTTCGAGATATACTTGGGTTGCATTTTTAAAAGAAAAATCAGAGGCTTTATTTGAGTTTTCAAGACTTTGTAAGGAGTTGCAAACTTTAAGAAATGAGCCCATAGTGTCAATTCGAAGTGATCATGGTAGGGAGTTTGATCAACTTCAGTTTGATTTGTTTTGTGCTAAATATGGCATCTCCCATAATTTTTCTGCTCCTAGGACACCTCAACAGAATGGGGTTGTGGAACGAAAGAACCGCACCCTAGAGGACATGGCCAGAACTATGCTTTTAGAAAATGCACTACCTAAAACCTATTGGGCTGAATATGTTAACACAGCTAACTATATTTTGAATCGTTGTCTTATTCGTTCCATCTTTAAGAAAACTCCTTATGAACTTTTCAAAGGCCGCAAACCCATTATATCGTATTTCAAACCCTTTGGCTGTACTTGTTTTGTTCATAACAATGGAAAATATAACCTTGGGAAATTTGATGCGCGTAGTGATGAAGGTATATTTCTTTGCTACTCCACAAGTAGCAAAGCATATAGAATCTTCAACAAAAGGACCAAGATGGTTGAGGAAAGTATTCATGTTATATTTGATGAATGCAATGACGGTTCTTTAAGTGAAAGTGTTGCAGATTTAGATCTTAACAACCATACAGAGAATGAGGATGGTGATGATATTGCTACTAAGAACACAGAGAAGTGGAACATGCAGGATCAGATTCTTAACACTGAGGAGTTGGCTCAAGGTCTTGAAGCTCAGTCCAAAGCTATTGAGACATCAGATACTGAAGTAACTAAGCACAATGTATCCATGGAGTCAGATGGACCCCAAACAAATCCTGTTGATATGAAAAACCAGGGAGTTGAGACTAGCAAGAGAAAGTTCAAATACTCCTCGTCACACCCATTACAGGATATCATCGATATCTCTGACCCTACATCTAGTGTTCAAACTCGTTCTAAACTTAAAAATCTCTGTGCTTTTCACGCTTTTGTTTCACTTGTAGAACCAAAGAAGGTGGATGAGGCCCTTCAAGAGCCAGACTAGATCATTGCTATGAAAAGTGAGCTTAATGAATTTGAAAGGAACAAAGTCTGGACCTTGAAGCCTAGGCCAAAGCATCAATCAGTCATTGGCACACGTTGGGTATTTCGGAACAAGCTAGATGAGAATGGTAAGGTCGTGAGGAACAAAGCAAGGCTTGTTGCTCAAGGCTACAATCAAGAGGAAGGTATAGACTATGAGGAGACTTTTGCTCCCGTAGCTAGGCTTGAAGCCATTCGCATTTTGTTAGCATTTGCATCTTTTATGGGCATAAAACTATATCAAATGGATGTCAAGTGTGCATTTCTTAATGGTTTCTTAGAAGAAGAAGTTTTTGTGGCTCAACCCCCAGGTTTTGAAAGTTTGGAATTTCCTAATCATGTTTACAAACTAGAGAAAGCACTATATGGTTTGAAACAAGCCCCAAGAGCTTGGTATGAGCGCTTGTCAAAATATCTTTTAGAAAATGATTTTAAAAGGGGGTTGATCGACAAGACTCTTTTCATCAAGACCAAAGGAAAGGACATATTGGTTATCCAAATATATGTCGATGATATATTGTTTGGTGCTACTAACACATCTTTGTGCAAGGAATTTTCGGATATAATGTGCAGTGAATTTGAGATGAGCTTAATGGGAGAACTCAACTTCTTTTTGGGGTTGCAAGTTCATCAATCTAAGAGAGGGATCTTTGTCAACCAAAGCAAGTATACTAAGGATCTCTTGAAGAAGTTTAAGATGGATCAATCCAAAGCAGCCAAGACACCCATGAGCTCAACCTTGTCCTTAGATCAAGACAAGACCGGGAAGAGTGTCAATCAAAAGGAGTATCGAGGGATGATTGGATCTTTATTATATCTTACTGCTAGTAGACCTGACATCATGTTTAGTGTTTGCATGTGTGCTAGGTTTCAAGCTGATCCTAAAGAATCTCACCTCGTGGTTGTGAAGAGGATCTTTCGATATCTAAATGGCACCAAGGAGCTTGGCTTGTGGTACCCGAAGCAAAGAGATTTTACACTAATTTGGTATTCTGATGCAGACTTTGCAGGCTATAAGGTGGATAGGAAGAGCACGTCGGGATGTTGCCAATTCTTAGGGGCATCCTTGATTAGTTGGCACTCAAAGAAACAAAACTCAGTTGCTCTTTCCACTGTCGAAGCTGAATACATAGCCGCTGGAGCATGCTGCTCCCAAATCCTTCGGATTGCTCAACAAATGAGGGATCTTGGCATCGACCTCAAAAACATTCCCATTAAGTGTGACAACACAAGTGCCATCTCCATTACAAAGAATCCCGTTCAGCATTCAAGGACCAAACATATTGATGTGAGGCATCATTTCATTAGAGATCATGTCGAAAAAGGTGATGTGTCAATATCATTTATATCAACTGATTATCAATGGGCTGACATTTTTACTAAGCCTTTGGCAGAGGACAGGTTCACCTTCATTCGACGAGAAATCGAAATGCTTAACAGGGATGCACTTTCGTAGGGGGAGCTTTCCCTTTACGAAAGAAAACTTCTACTCAGTGTCAAGACCTTTGAACCTCATTTCAAAGGTTGTGAACTGAACAGTAGAGCACATATAACGGATCATATATTTGGTTGGTATTTTTTGGATATTTGATCAAATATTTTTTAAAAGGGAAGTTTAAATATCTTTACTTCATTGTTACCTTCAGGAAAATCTTTTGATTGCATGTTATCCGATTATATTTTTATTTGTGGAAATTTTTTTTAAATCGGATAAACATCTTGCCTTAACAATTAAGATTCAAACGGCTCTTTGTTCAAATTTTGAAATTGTTTTGGTAAAACTGATTTTGAAAATATGGCAGTGATATGATGAGTTAGAGTTATTACCTTGGGAAACTACCATCTTGTCCCATCAACTCACCTCACCCGCTTCCTTTTTAAAACCACACAATATTTGCCCCCACCATTCACATCTTCAGAACCCACCGTTTCTCTCTCTATTCTCTCTGACCTTTAGACCATCTTCTTCATCCTTTCTCTCTGAAATTTTTACCGTTCACATCCATGGTACCCAAATCCAAGAAAACCTCCACCCCCAAAAGACTTGGCGCTACCTCCAAAGGTCGTCAAACCCCCCCTCGTGTCTTCCCCTCAACCTGAACCTACCCCTGAGACCATTGTCCCGAGCACCATCCCTGAGAGCACCCCTGCCAAAATCAAGCAGTCCACGAAGCGCCAGAAAAAGACGCCCCTCAGTAGGAAGCTTAAGGGAAAGAAAAAGGTCTTTGCTGAGGAAGAGGAGGAAGAGGAAGATCTTGAGGAGATTCTAGAGAGAGAAGCTGAGAAAGAGACCGAAGAAGAGGCCCAGAAAAAGAAAGAGGCTGAGGAAGAGGCCCAGAAAAAGAAAAAGGCCGAGGAAGAGGCCAAGAGAGAAGCGGAGAAGGAGGTTCCAGCAGGAGAGGAACCAGAGGAAGAGGAAGCTTAGGAGGACGACAAGGTTGATGATGACGAGGAGGCCGAGAGAGATGAAGCTGAGGAGTCTGCTGAGGGCTCGGGGTCTGAGGAAGAAGAGGAAGAGGAGCCAGAACCTGTTCCCTCTCCTACTCCTCCTCCTCCTCCCCCGTCCCCGAAGAAGTGCAAGGCTGCTAAAGCCAAGATGTCTCCACCTCCCAAGCGCTCGATGAAAGCCACTCCCAAAAGATTTGAAGCGCCCGTCAAGTCGACCGCTCCAACAAAAGCTCGAAGAAAGAACGTCGAACCTGCCGTCGATCCCCCTGCACTTATCCAGGTAAACCAATCCTTATCCTCCTCCTGGTTTGAGAATGCTGAGATGGCTGGCAAATGGGTAGACGAGTTCAAAACTCGTAGGATTTGTTGTTCTGATTTTATTGATTTTAACTTTTTTGAAGCTTTGAACCTACCCTGCATCTCCCTTCTCAAACAAACCCCAGCATGGACCCTGCTGAACTTTGAATCTGAGTACTACCCTCAACTCACCCGTCTCTTCTACATAAACCTTAAAGCCAAGCACACCGATGAAGGCTGGACTCTGGAGTCAATCGTCAAAGGGGTTAGAATCATGTTCAACTCCCTTGACTTCGCTGAACTCCTTGGTCTTCCCAAACCAAGTCCACCCTCTCCTCAAACCCCCACAAAAGACCAGTGTGTTACTCTTGCCCGTGCCAAATACCTGCTCCCCGAAGCATCAAGCAAAACCTCCAAACAACTCACCCACTCGTCCCTCACACTTGAAGCCAAAATCATCTTTAACATTATTGTGAGATGTCTTTTACCCCGAATCAACTCTGGCTCTCTCCTCACTGACAATGCTATGGTCCTCCTGTACCGCATATTAAATGGTCATGATCTTGATCTGGCCAATACCATTTTAGGATCCATTGCTCACACCCGAAAAGCCAGAAAAGGAACTCCCCTCCCATTCGCAAACCTCTTGACCCGTGTCTTCAAAGCTTCTAAAATTGATTTTGAAAATGAATAACAACAACATCATACGGGAAAATTTGACTCCAAGAGCTTTGAGAAGATCGGCATAACTCAGACCCCTTAAGGGACTTGGAGTCTTGCCTATTCTTCTTCAAAAACTCTCCCCACTAGCTCTGCCATCGATGAATGCATGGAGAACCTGGAGTTGGGTTTGGAGGAAGTTCGCCTGGACGTCAAGGAGTTGTGCCACGAGTTGCTGGTTGAGATGAGAGAGCTAGCCAAGCAGTTAAATGAGTTGAAGATGCTGATCAAGGATGGTGCTCAAGACGGTGAACCCTGAACCCCTATCCTGACCCTTGATCTAACTCTCTAACACTGCTGGCCCTATTTTCAAAACTTTTGGTGACTGTTGTCATACTCCTCCCTTTCTTGAAAGACAAAAAGGGGGAGATTGGTTAGACTTTTGGTGACTTTAAACTTGGTTAGACTTTAAACCGTTTTGAAGTAAAGGGTCTTGGAAGACCTTATTTTGCCTTATTTTGTTGGATGCGTTTATCATTGGTTTTGAACTTATATGATCCAACATTTGTCTAACCCCTGTAGGTACTTAGTCCAATTTTTTATATGATATATCTGCTTGACTAAGTTACCGGGATGCACAGGTTTTGTCTTTCATCAAGGGGGAGATTGATAACTCCACTCCCTTGATGAAAATCGGAAAAGGTTTCAAAAGCATTGACACAAAGCCTGTGTCAAAGGTCTTGAAGCTAAAGCTTTATTGATGAAATTCAAAACCTGTATTTTAGTTATTATCTTATATATATTATCTATGTATGGTTTCCAAATATTATTATACATATGTTATACTAACCCATACAGCAAAGATTTCGAAGAAATCTCCTTTCTTAAAGCTGAAAGACATGAAGATCAAATCAGGTGGATTGTGGCTTCGCAGTTTCCCGAAATAGAAGATTGCGAGGATCCTTCCTAAGCCATGATCTCAAGTAGCCGTCGGGTGAAGATTCTTGGCGCCGATTTGATCAAGAATAAAAGGAGATGAAGAAGAAAGAAGAAAGAGAGTTGGACACTGACGATCATTGATCTACAACGCACACTCAGCCCTCAAGTCAATCTTTCTTCTACGTGTACTCTCTGCTATGTGTTAAGTGTTTTATCTTTTGTTTCAAAGCTTTTGAGAGTTACACAGTGAGCTTATAGGATATATTCTGAGAAAGTGTTATACTCGAGAGTTTATAACTCAGGAAGTTTGCACTAGGTTATTGATTCACGAGTGTAAGAGGATTGTACTAGATAGCTGAGAGAGGTGGGGCTCTTCTAGATTCGTCTAGGACTCCAAGGGAACGAGAGTTGACTAGATTGCAATTGTATAGGAGAGAGGCTTCTCGTTGAGCTATTAGGATCCTAAGCTTTGTAAATCAACAAAGCCTGTTGAATCCTAGGGTTGTGGAAGAACCCTAAGCGGGGACTAAGCCTTAAAGGAGCCGAACCTCGTTAACAATGCATCGTGTTCTTTACTTATTGCTTTACCATTATTTCCGCACTTGTTTCGAATTGTATAACTTTGTTGTGCTTCAGGTATCCCAATCGAAAGAATTGAGTTTACTCCCAGAGGTTTGGAAAGCGTTTCAAAAGTCTTGAGATTGTCAGCGAAAAGTTGGCATACTCTATTCATCCCCCCCCCCTTCTAGAGTATCTTTATTCTACTTTGTTATACATTATGGAACCTTCATGAGCCTCCAAAGGAGATTGATCCTGATGTGCGGCAATAATTCCACGATGATCAAACACGCTGCCTACAAAAGCAAGTTAGATTCCTCTCAAACAACCAAGCTTGTCAGGAATGTGTTTCAACAAGGCACAACACCAATGCCTTCCTACATCTTAAGCAAGTCAACATGGCAGAACAACATGAGGAAGCTAAGTAGATGAGAGGCCCCTATGGAGGGGGCAATCAGCAGTGTTGGGGAGATCAAAGGTTCTGTCAACATCAGCATCAACAGAGGGATCCCCCACCTTATTAAGCACCAGGGCACCCTGAGAGGGAACCAAGGAAGGATGACTTGCAAATCATTCTCGATGAGATGTGGAGGATCCATGCTGAGTTTAAACAAGCCAATAACTCCGTCTATACTCAGCTGCAAGGCATCAACTCTAGGCTCAGGGAGATAGACGTTTGGAAAAGGAACATGGAGACCCAAATGGGTCAATTGGTAGAAAAACTTCCCAAACCGTTAGGATCGTTGCCTGGATCTACTGTCCCCAATCTTAAGGGAAAAACTACTGGACAAATAGCGGCTATGAATCTAAGGAGTAGGCGTCAACTGCGAACGCGCGAGCAAAAAGCGGAGGAGAAAGCCACAGAAGAGCAGTCGATGTCGACATAGAATCTGAGATGCACCAGAAATCGACTCCTCCAGTTTATATCGACCACCCTTTACTCGATATCGAATCAACTCCAGCCGCAGTGAAAAAAAAGGTGCTGCCATTCCCTAAGAAAGCTATAAAGGACCCGACAGAAAAGAAGTTCCAGTGCTTTGTGAAGATGCTTCAATGGCTCAATGTAACAATTCCATTCACCGAAGCACTTCATGGGATGCCATCATATGTGAGGTTCCTTAAAGATATACTAGGTAAGAAGCGATCACTTGCTGAGATCGCAGAGGAGTGCAACAAGTTGCAGCTACCAGAAAAGAGGGCGGATCTAGGTAGGTTTTCTATCACTATAGGCTTAGGTCAATACCGATTCAATGCATTATGTGATTTAGGTGCTAGTGTCAGCATTATGCCACTAACCATATGGTCAAAGGTAAAGATTGGTGCCCTATAGCCTGTGGATGCAAAACTTTTCATGGCCAACAACACGGTGGTTATTCCAACAGGGATGGTGGATGATGTGCCGGTGCAAGTAGGTAAGTTCTTTGTCCCTATTGATTTTCTAGTTGTTGATATGGAAGAGGACCCTGCTTGTCCAATTATTTTAGGAAGGCCATTCTTAGCAACCGTGGATGCAAACATAAGCGTAAGGAAAGGATTGCTCTCATTCACCATTAGTGATGAAGTGATAGAGGACGCCTTCAACAAGACGGTGAAGAAGAATAAATGTCCTATGGAGGTAAAGTCAATCAAAGGTGTCTACATCACATGTGGGGAAGCAAAGGTAAGAAATATGACACCTGAGGAGCTAGAGAAGAGGGCTATAGAAGCCCAAGTGGAGGAAATCGTGGCAATCTTGAACGAACGAACCAAAAAGCCACTGGAAATTGAACCAGGTAAGTCGATATCGATAAACATTGTTTAAGATTCTGTGCCAGGTTTTAAGTATGGGGTCGATGTCGGAGAAGAGCACTCGAAATCGAGTATAGAGGTCGAAATCGACCAAAACCCTAAGCCGACATCGACTGCACCAGAAGCTGAAGGAGAGAAAAGTCACTCGATATCGAGTAACATAGGTCAAAATCGAGTAGAACAAGTCGAGGAGAATTCCTCCACATCGACAGAACTACCAAAAGCAGAACAAAGGTCGATATCGAGTGACATTGGTCGATATCGACTAGACTCATGGACAGAAAAGGAAAGCTCTGATAAGGTAAGCCAAGGTACAGATTCCTCTTTCTCTATTTCAATTAAAGATTTATCTCTATTTGGAAGAGGTTTGCCTTGGTATGTGCACTTGTGTAGGGTATTCAGTGATGATCCGAGCACCTATTAAATAGGAGATAAGTTGTATGTCTCAAAATCAAAGGATCATTGGTTCCCAAGTAGGTTCAAAACGAAGAAGATGGGTCCCTTTACTGCAAACAAGATTCATCCAGGTGGGACGCAACTGAGAGACAAGAATGGAGTGTTATTTGAGGCCCAGGCTACATGGGCTCTGCAAATGCCGCCTTAGGAGCATGAAAGAATAAGTCGGCCCATCGACTATAAAGTCTAGAGCTTGTAACAAGAAAATTAGTTTTTTTTTTTGTTTTGGACATTTTTTGGTTTGTTTTGAGACTTTAAGACTTTATGTTTAGTTTTGTGTGTTTTTCTTTTAGTTTTATTTTCTAACGAGTTTCTAGAAAGAGAAGCAGCATAAAAGAGAAATCGAAATCGTGTAAACTGCTCGATATCGACTAAGTAGATCGATTTAGAGGAGCTGTGGTCGACATGAGATCACCCTGAAGCTTTGAATCACCAGAAATCGAGTGAAACTTGTAACGGCCCGGATATAAATATTCGAGATACGTTTTGAAGGTTAGGATACCTTCGTTCGGATGTTGCAATTCAGGTACGAGTCGAGGTTTCAAACCTCTAAAGATCAATCAGTATTCAAAGCGGAGATTTCGAACCCCAATCAATCGAATTCACAGAAATACAATTTAAACGAAAGTAAAGCGGAAGTAAGATTTAGATACAAGAGTCACGGCATAGCCGGGTCAAAACCAAAACATATATTCTGAAGTCGTATAGCCTAATTAGCGGGGTTAGACAGATTTTTTGCAATCGCTCAGGGGATTTTCCCACGCCATAAGGACAGGGAGCAACCATACCTAAAAACAAGTAGTGCGAGCGGGATCAGACCGAGACCCCAACACACCCTGTCCCGCAAGCAAACATACACATACACTAATATAAAGATGCTTTGATACAATGCGGAAATTTAATCGCACTAACATGCTCCTAATTTTCAATATGTGGAAAAGAATTGTAAAAGCGCCCAAAGAATGCCAAGTGGCATATCCCTCTCCTACCTCTGCACCCCTTTCCGTTAGTGCAGAGACTGGCCAGTTCGATGTTATAGCATATCATATCTCATCATAGCATATCATATCTCATCATCATATCATATCTCATCATCATATCATATATCATGCTCATGCCCGATGGTGCTGGGCTATCATCATGCTCATATCGAATCGATAGACTCAGGGCACCCGATGGGGCTGGGCTACCCTATGAACCTAGCAAAGACTCTAGGACTATCACAGATAACGGCCGTTCTGTTTACATACGCATAAAGATATAAAATGCTCAATCACAAGTGCAATCCTAACAGGATGCTACATGGCATGCTTTAATGCTTATGCAACACCTAGTATGTCATACATTCACAAGCAGGTATTCTCTTTCCAATCTGAGTAAGCCCATAAAGGAACTTACCTGGATAGGCAGAACAGCAAAAAGGCAGAATCCATATATACAACAAGTCATACATCACAGATGATAACCTATCATATATAAGTAATGTATATGAGTCTACTTCTAATTTACACTAAGCATAAATCCATCACACAAGTACCCAGAACTATAGATCTCCTCACTCAGAACCTCATCATATTATCATCCATTCATCCCATATCCCATAGCATGGTCTCATATAACTCATCAAGAATCAACTCTACTCATCATCATCATTCATCGTATACCATCTCACATCTCATCTCATATCAATATCTTATCACATAACATCAACATAACTTATCAGATATCATTTCAACTCATTATTATACCATATATCGACCATTTAGGAACATGCATCATTATCTCATATATAAGTCATAATATTCATACTCTAATTAATCATCATATAACATATCCATAATCATGCTTATCAACCATATAATATATCATCACGCTTTAACTCATCAATTTAAGAATTCACATATTTCATGTTCTCTGATAACTCAACATAATTCATGTCATGCTCGTAATTCACAATCATTCATATCTCGACCACATAATTTCACATTATAACATAATATAACATTCTTAACATATCCCGTTTTAAACATATATTCATTTTAAGACATATCATGCTTTCATAGACCAACATCTCATAATCTCATAATCGTCATATAACACATCAACACAATATCAACATATCATAAATTATACTAAATAATTATCGATATCCTAACATCATGCTCACACTCATCACATAAGATTCATCAAGTCAATCCAAGTTAGATAAAGTAAGTCAATTGCCCAAGATTCCCGAAACTCTTAAATCTCAAGTTAGATCAATCTTTATTCACAACATTTTGTCAAGTTATCCGAAAAATCCATTTATAAACCATTGCTCTTTAAATCAACTTATTTTATTATTTTATCCAAATAAATCCGACAAGGTTAGGTTATCTCCAAAAATCCTCTTTTTAATTTTTTTAAATCCATTTCCAACATTTAAAACCCTTTTTCCAATTCTTTTCCAATTCAAGTCCAAATATTACATTTTAAAACTCAATAATAATATTATATTATATATACAACATTTATTTAAATCCCAATAATTTTAAAAGTCATAATTTTATAAAATATATAATATAATATTTAATAGTTTATTGGATAACTAAACAACCAAAACTCCCTTAAGTTATTTAACCCAAAGATGAACAAAAAGAAAGGCCCAAAATCAACACCCTCAGCCCATGTCCAAACCCGGATCCAATCCGGCCCAGACCCGAGTCCAAACCCATTTTCCATTAATAAAACCGAAAAGAAAACCATCTCTCTCAACTAAAGAACCGGACCAAACCCATTTTGATTTAAATCATTGAACCGAACCGGACCAATTTTATTACTGTTCATCTCCCCTTTCATCCCTCCACTGCCCGCTCCTAGCTTCTCGCTCTTGCTCTCGCTCCTTTCTCTCTCTCTCTCTCTCTCTCTCTCTCTCTCTCTCTCCCGCTCTCTTCCCGACAGCCAAGAATAGGATAAAATAAATACAACGAATCCACGGAGAAAGGAAAGGAGATCGAGTGCGCTCACCGAGAGAGTTCGAGCTTCGTCGGGAAGTTTCGAGGTCGTCGGAGTTGATTTGGGCTTGCCGGAGTTAGATCGACGCCGAAGGTGGCCTAGGACGAAGGTACATGTCATAAAAGTAGACCTTTATATAGGCTCGAAGTGAAAGGGAGAAGGGAAAGAGATCACCGACCTCAATACCGAAAACAGAGCAAGAGGAGGAGGAAGAAGATGGCTCGGCGATTTCGGCTCTCCGGGGGCTCTCCTGGTGGCTCATGGGCACGTCGAATATGGTGAGGCTGCTGGGTGCTTCTCGCAGAAGAAAGAGGAAGAGCGAAGAGGTGGTGGGGCTTGGTTGCAAGCGGAAAACAGGGGAAGGGGAGGCCAGGCTCGCGGCTCCGGCTTCAGGGGTGGGCGAAAGCGATGAACGTGGTGGCTACTGGTGGTTCTTGGCGGCGAGGGTGGTGTTGCTGGGCGGAAGAGAAGGTGCAGGGTGGTGACGGGGTGTTTGAAGGCAAACATAGGGAAAGAGGAGGGGATGAAGAGGGGTTTGTGGGTGTGGGTTTGTGTTGTCTGATTTACATTTGAAAGTGGTGAGGGCTGCCTGCAGCTACAGTTGGCGTGGGAGACGTTGGAGGACAGCTTGGCATCAAGCCAAGATTGGAGGATCAGAGGGGGTGAAGGAAAGAGGAGAGGGAGGGGATGTTAGGCTTGATTTGACAATGTGACAAAATTGAGCTGGTCATGAAAAGGAGGGAGTATGGTGAGAGAGAAGGGAATACCCGAAATCCGCTCACTCGACCTTAACCCGACTCAATTAAAATTTCACCCAAAAGTTCAAATCCGAATAATAATAATAATAATAATGAAATCCAAAAAAATATCTTCAATCTCGATATAAGAAATCGGAAAAAAAAATCCATTTTTTGATCCAATCCAAATTTATGCCAGAATCTACTCCAAAGAATTAAAATAAAATCATTCTGCTCGAGGACGGAATTTTTAAAATTTTCTGAAATAATATAATTCAAATCCCAATTAAATAAATATTAAATCGAAATTAATTCTAAATTTATAAAATAATATTTTAAAATCTTCCGGTCTTTACATCATCCACCTCTAAAAACAAGTCTCGTCCCCGAGACTAAAACCCTTTTCAAAACCGATCAAGCTTTTCTCAAAATATAGAACCAAACAAAAGCATGCAAAAGCCCAAGTTAATTCTACCTCTATCAATCAACTAAGTTTTCAGAACTCAAGAAGTGGAAATCATCGACCTCTAAGGGCTAATCTCGTATTCTCTTCCTAGGTTCGTCTTTCAAAGATCAATTTCATGCTATCATTCTAGATATGTCATCGTGCTCAACGGCAACTATCTCAAATTATCTCAGAATCTCATATATATACATATACATATATACATATATATATATATATATATATATATATATATATATATATATATATATATATATATATATATATATATATATATATATATATATATATATATATATATATATATATATATATATATATATATCACAATAATCAAGCCAAGCTATCAACTTTCATCATACGAACAAGCATATCAAGGGTTGTATCCTACCAGTATCAAGCTAGCAAGTCATTACACATCAAGAGGCTCATCGTCAATCACATCATATCATCAAATATTTGCACATAACTATCAATCATATGAGCTTAACAACATAAAGATAAACATCAAAGCACACATCTCAAAACAAGGCATTAGGGTATACCCATCCCTAGGTCAAGAGTTCAAGGTAATGTCTACGCTAGGCTCCACGTAAGACACGAGTAGCTCATCTGAAGTATCTCCACAACTAGCCCGAATACTCTCGTCAGGATGCTCTACCAAGGAAGGATCAGCCTCAACATGGAGACCGGAATAGCCAAGAATGTGGCTAGGAACGGAAACATATCGACAAAGCTGAGACACAAGAAAAACATCGCAATCTCACTAAGGACGGGGATAAAGCTGAGGAATAAGCTACCGCTCCAGAACCTCAAAAGGATCACTCAAACCTAGGGCTCGGATTTTCTATGATTTAAAATGTCGGACCCCTCAGGTAGTGATACTCTCAGCCATACATGTGATCCCACATCAAAGATAATCTCGATCCCTGCCGATGCCTCGGAACTCGTGAATAGGCTGCCCGACTCTTGACGTGAACCGTCCATCTCTGTCGGGAACTATCCCCTCAGGAACTCCGTAGAGCCTCGAAATCCGTCGAATGAATTCCTCATCTAGCCTCGAAACATGCTAAGTCTCCTGAATAGCGAGGATATGCGTCTCTCGCATAATCCTCTGCCTCAAATCTGGGGACCGGTGGGTTATGGGCCCACCATGCTTCCGCTGCGCCGCTCGAGTTCTACCCAGATGACCGTTCTCTTCTCAAAGTCGGCTCTCGTCGAAAGTAGTGCAAAAGATACTAAGCTATCGGAGATAGGGGAGAAATAAAAGCGGACAACCCGAATTCCCTACGAAACCAAACATAGACCAGAACTGACGACGAGACTGAAAGACAACATCCCAACCCAAGAACGACGATAGTGCCCTTATGGAATTCTATGAGGTTATAATGCGGCAAGTAGGATACATATAAATCAATCATGAAGCATACTAGTCATATCAATACACACTAACATGTACTTATCTCGATGAATAACGACAACACACATGGGTAGCAAAGAACATGAACAAGTTCTACACGGATGTACACATGAGACAATCTAGCCACCTATCATTCCTCAAGTAATAAACAAGCTTGACATATTAAAAATCACGTATGCATGAATTCAACAACAGATCGGTGTGGTACATGCCAAACGAACATTGTAATATAACGAGTATCACATGTATGGTTGACTACTCATGTTCAACGGAATCTCAGAAAATCATATACACCTATCATTATAACTAATCCAAGTCCAAATCCGTACAAATCATGGAATCATAAATCGTCTTTAAATCCCTCTTTATCAATTTATATAGAACCACATAAGAATTTAAATCACATATATAGAATAACTCAAACCGGGTTTAAACCAAACTCGAGTCAATGCCCAAAGAAAGGAGAGAACCGGCTCCGGTCAAGAGCCCAGACCTGGTTTTCGTCGTGGCGAATTGGCCGCTCGTCACGGCGAAATCCAGTTCTTTGTTCCTCACGAGTGATGCCTCTCGCTACCGCGAAAAGTATGATTCTCTTCCTTTGTTCCTAGTTCTTGTTCGTCGCGGCGACCATGGTTTCGCCGTGGCGAAACAAGCAACTATGTGCTCACTTTTGATCTAAACTCGATCCTTTCTCTTCCAACTACTCTAATCCTTTCCGACACCATCCCCCGACCTCAAACAACATTTGTATAATAATAGTCCCGAATAATAATATAACTAACAATTAGATAACCACTTAAAACCACATTTTTAAATGCCTCAAGATTTAATAACGGACATTCAAATAATAACTAATTACTCATATCGGGTTCACATATAGACAGGTCATATCAATATAGAATTCGATACTAAGATGCTCAGACATGCCAAAGCACTATAAAAGGAACATATAAGGGGGGGCATAGTAAATGTCACATCGTAGAGCAATGAGGTCTACATGATAATGATAATTATGACATGTAATCATATGATGAGCTATAATCGGAAAGCATGTCCTACATGATTCTAACCTGTCATGACATGGCAGAAGTATAACCAAAGGTTACTACTGAGGTGCAAGTTTGACATCACATCATATTTCATGCGTATGTGCATTTCATCGTGTCATAGTATGTAACATGCACCCAACTACTAATTAACACCATTACTAAATAATCACACAAGATGTAACATGCATGGGGGCATACCATTACTAATTAACACAAGACTCGCAATTATAGGTGCTCATCAAGATAAGCATATAAGCATAGATTGACGATATGTCCTAGGCAAAATTGTAACGTGTGAACATAGGCATGATTCTAACTATAATAAGGGGCACGGAGTCGGATGAGGTACAAGATACCAGAATACAATAAGCATCACAAGAGCATCATATGGTAAGAACAACAATTTATATGAGACACTCACATCAACACGTCATTAGTCATATTAAGCATGCTACTAGGTTGTTGAGAAATAACATGATAACTAGGATACCAACATGAAACATGCTCAGGTAGTCATAAGATCATATAAAGGGGAACATTATGGTTATCACAACCTATGGCACGTGTAACTGAACAATGATACAAAGTGGGCATGGAATTATGCAAGTCACATTTTGAAGGGCTTAGATTCCACATGATACTATTAGTGCATGACAAGTCCTAGATAGGTGAGACTAAGGTGCATCGAACAACTTCATATAATAATATGGAGAGTCATAGAGGCTTAAGCAAAGTTACCATCACAACAAACATCAATGTATATAAGGAGTATATAAGCAAGTGTAACATGTGAATCATGCACATGTCATAATGCAAACCAAGATAATGCTCTTAGAGTGTCATATTACAAGAGAACAATACGCTATATTCATATACATAAAAGTAATCATGCGAGTATCTTACAACTGTCATGGTAGGTGTGCTCATGCAAAGGTCAAGATCTCCACACGTGCAAAGATATCGTCTCAAGCAAGGGTGTAATAAGGGATGTAACATGTCATGGTCATATTGAGGTCTGTAGAGTATAAGATCAATGATGGCAAGACGATCATCTAAGGTGCTACTAGATTCTAAGATACAGGGACCAACATAACGTCATGAATGCAATGTTTGCGTACACAAAAGGAGACAATTAGAGCACATATTCTCGTGGTAAGTTACATTTTAGAAGGCATACGTCCTGTCTGATACTAATAGCATACACGAAATCTAAATACAAGGTGGTGTGTGCATATGTAGGGTGTCAGACTGTTCATCCTTAAAAGCATAAAAGAATGTCATGGGGCATGAATGAGCAACATCATGAGACAAGTAGATAGGTATGATACTAGTTGGAATCACATAAGGCATAATGAGTATCGAGGCGTAACACTAATCATTTTTCAAGGACATACGGAACAAATGTCGATACTATCGGGGACCTATTCTAAGTAGGAACATGTCATAAAGCAAGTAGGGCATAAATGTGCACAAGCCACAAGTCATGGGTCCTACAGGATATTAATGTCTTGGTGAAGGGCGTAGATGTGCATCACATGATACATATACATTAAACAACTTAGCACCAATCATATGCAAGAGGTCAAGACAACAATAACACAATCATATGGAAGCAAGGAAGAAACATAGCGGGGAACAACAGAAGCTTAAGATAGTGTGACTCTCATATATACATGGATGCAAGTCAATAATTATCGGTACACGACATGTATTTAACACAATGATATCTCAAGTCATTCAACATAGTAATGCATCAAGTCACGTAAACACAGATAGGGCTGTCGTTATAACCAGACAGAGATTTCCAAGGGCAATATCGACTTATCCCCCACAGACTCAAAAACTCATTTCCCGTGGAATACGTGTAACTCATTTCGAGAACATAGAAGGGTGCTGAAAGTACTCCCGAAAGAAGATGGCGGAGTTCGGATAGAAGTTACTGACAAGGAGATATCAGTTGACCACTACGAGAATCGAGGAGGATGACTCCACAAAACAACTCGTCCCATAGACTCAGAACCATTCAAGGTTGATATTCTAGTACACTAACCACCTCAGGGCATGACCTATGGTTTCAAGTACCATACTCCATCATACGCTCAAGCAGTTAACGTTCCCGAACCAATGTCCCGGACATGGTTAGATTTCCAATACCATTTCCTATAAAAGACATCGATACCATAAAGAACAACCCGATCAGAATACCAACTGAGACATGGAAGAAGATAGAAGGGGGGGAGAAATCAGAATAAAGGGAATAGGCATCCCTCAACCATCATTAACCTTTAACCAAACTTCTTCGAACCAGAGACAAAACGAAAGGGAAAGACACCAATAACTGAATCATGGAGGAGACTGCTCTCTAAGATAGAAATTCCGACTATACCGAAAGGAAAGGCTCCCTCGCTTATCCCACTCACATAGAGAGGCAACACTCAGTCTAAGTATATCAACAGATTTCTAGTTCTAGTATAATAGCACTCAACACAGAATTAGTCAGTGACAATTATAATGGTCTCCTTCGAGGGAGATCGTTCTCAAGCCCAATTAATACATAAAGCACATCAAGCTATCTAATGCCGCTCTTCGAGGAGCGACTGACCGGAGGGGCAAAACCTCACGATCTCTACCTAACTCGCCACTCCAACCACCTCGGTGCAATTCCTTG
Organism: Persicaria maculosa; assembly: GCA_963922045.1. Lineage (NCBI taxonomy): Eukaryota > Viridiplantae > Streptophyta > Magnoliopsida > Caryophyllales > Polygonaceae > Persicaria > Persicaria maculosa. The sequence goes on along the minus strand of OY998266.1, from coordinate 38,547,930 downwards.
GAGTCTTCCAACCCATCTGTAAAGAATAAGCTAATATTTTACTTACCCGTTCTGAACTACATCCAATAGGGATGGTCTAACGCATTTTCTACATACTCGATCCCTTTGGTTTGATCCATCATATTTAATAAGCCGAGTTCGTATTTAGTCCAATTGAGTTAGGCATATTAAATTCATTTTTCCCCTTTAAAACATCTTCAAATCATTTGAAATTCATGGGCAATTTTCCAAAACATACACCCGACCCTTGCGTACCCGAATTGCACAACCTGGCTCTGAAACCAACTCTGTAATGGCCCGGATATAAATATCCGAGATACGTAACGAAGGTATCTCAACCTTCAAAACGTATCTCGGATATTTATATCCGGGCCGTTACAAAACTAGTCGATATCGACTGGTCCACCTGATATCGACTGCCCCTGCAGATGTCTTCAACTCCTGATTTTCGCAAATTTTTAGTAAGTTTCCTTCTTAACCCTAGTTCTTATACAATGAGGACACTGTAATCTTTAAGTATGGAGTGGGGGAAAAGCTTATTTGCATATTTTTAGCATTTTTGAGCATGTTTTAAATTTTTTCATAGTTTTTGCATATTTCTTTTTCATGTTTATGCATACTTTTACATAGAAACTTTAGATATGTTTATCTTATGCATCATCTTTATTTTCGAAAAAAAAAAGAGAGAAAAATCACCCCCATCAAAAATTTTTTAAAAAATTGAATAAGTGTCACGGAAGCTTTTATTGAACTCGACGATGCAAAAGTTGATTCATTAGAGATATAACATGAAATTGCCTAGTTAAGGGAAGTCACAATGAAGTGCGAATTTTTTAGAGAAAACCATGAAAGAGAGGTAAAATTTGAAGTTGCTTTTGACATATGCATGATAAGATGATGGAGGACTTTATAATTTCCATACATGTACTGAAATTCATATCCTAGCCTTACCTATGCATATTTGCAATTACACAAGCCATATATGCGCCTTACATCATTATTGCTCCATAAAATATTACATATTTCCCATTTTTTATACCTTATACCCTATCCGGGGACAATGTTGAGAATGGATGTCATCTTTGGAGTTGTTATAAGGAATTTGTGCATATTATTGAAGTTATTGGCAGGAATGAAGGAAAATTTGAAATTATGGAAAATTTAATGAGTGAGAAAAAATCTGATCACCTCAGGAGATAAAGGTAGGTCGACCCTGCTCGTTGAGATGTTAGTTCAGCGAGATGGGACACAAGGTGAGGAGTCCGAAGTACTAAGTATCCGGGGCCATTCATGACACCCATGTTTGTGACTCGCGAGAAGGCAATACCAAGGTTAGAAAGGTAAAAGCATTATAGTGAAAAAAAAAAGCATTGAGCGAAGAGCGAAGGGTGAGAAATATGATGAAGAAGGAATGTTGAATGAAAGTTTGGAAAGAAAGTTTATTTCCCCAGATTTAACACCACATGGCCAAAAAATATCCCACCTTTAGCCTTTTACCAATCTTCTTCTCATAGACTTGCAAAAGTCCTCTTGATTATTAATGTTATGTTGCACACAATTGTTTTTTTGCATATAACCTTTCTTTTGTGAGTATGATGTTGCTTTTGTTAACATGCATGGATATTGTTGAGATTAGTACCTTTTCGAGGATGACAATTGATTGTAGGGACATATAACAATGAATCTATGATGTTGAGGATTTAGTTTCTTCCCCTGAATGACCATTAAAAGTATTGCTTAGGGACAAGCAAGCTTAAGTATGGGGTGTTTGATGTGCGCGCAAATTGCCATATTTTACATACACTTTTATGTCCATTTGGTCAATATTTTCATGCATATTGGTTGGAAAAGCATAAGATTAGTGTAGTTTATGTTTATTTGTCAATTATAGAGGTCTGCACGAGTTTTTATGTTATTTCGCAGAAATCGAGACAAAAATCGAGCAATTTGGAGAAGAGAAGTAAAGCTGGAAAATAACTCAAAGTCTACTAAGGAGTCGAAATCGACCTAAAGACTGAACATCGAGTGGAACAAAACACCAGAAATCAAGCCAGAGGAAGAACAAAGCATGTCGACATAGACTAGTCAATATCGACATGACCTGGTCGATATCGAGTGCTGCTGCAGACAGATCCGATGCTGATTTTGATAGAATTCTATCCGAAGAGTTTACATCTATCATAAGTCGAGATCTTTTATCCTTTATCTTCAGACTTGTTATCTTTTATGGTGAATTTGATATTTACCTAAAGTGATTTAGTTATTTACTTTATTTAAGTTTTATCTTAGGAATAAAGATAGATTTTCTTATCCTTGGATAGCGAGTGAGGATTGAGATCTATAATTAGAGGCCATTAGGGATCAGTTTAGGCATCCAAGAACATTCATTTTTAAAGCATTCAAACACATAGAACGCAGAGATTTAGTATAGAGAGAGAGAGAGAGCCGAGTGGAGTAGGAGAAGCGAGAGCGGATGGTTGCCTTGTTCGGTTGTACTCTTTCAAAGTTTTCAATTCAAGTAGTTTCTTTTCAATGATGATGATGTCTATGATGATGAGGCACGACTAGTTCCCTTACTTCTAGGGTCGGGGTGAGCCTGATGATAGCCATGTAAGTTTGTGCATCAAAGAAATGATTTTTATGCGATTCCGTCTTCTATCCCATATGCATGATACTTCTACGAAAGTAGTAGGCGATCCTAGTTTGCATTATTGAAGCGAAAGCCAATTATATTGTGAATTTGGATTAATTATGAAATTGGATTGTAACTCTTAGGGTTTATGCGAGAGCCTCTAATCACCTAATTGTTGGTAACGAAAGTTATTTGACGGAAAGGCATCATCTTTCATGAATTTGGCATAAGTCTTGCATGGTTATCATTGTGGCATGATTCCCCGATCTTAGAGGTCTTTTAAGTTTATTGAGTTATAAAAATCTGAGTGTTTATTCTGTCCACCCTTCCATCGTCATTCTTGCTTTCTTCGGACACTTTTCCGACAAAATTTGGTTACTTTACTATTTCTGTTGAAGTCTCGAAATCGACTGCAGAGGTCGATATCGAGTGGCTGACCCGATATCGAGTGAACAACTCGACATCGAGTGTCTATTTTGTCTTCTGTAGGAATTTTCTGGAAATGGACTGGAACTGTAGTCGATATCGACTGATCGACTCGATATCGAGTGGTCTTCTGTGGTCGAAATTGAGCATGACGGAAAACTTAGGAAGCACTGACATACCTCCTCGTGGATTCGATCCTTAATTACCCTACCACTACATCGGGAGGGATTCTTGTATTTTATTTGCTTGGACAAGGGAGTTGGTGTGGTTTGATATTTTAATTGATATTTGTTTTCAAACTAGCAATCCCCCCCCCCCACGAACATCCTTCGCCGAAAAACGGCAGTCGCACCTTGCGTCCCTTATGGCTGCCACTGTGCACGGGTATTGAACAAGTAAATACAATATTTATTTTCAGTTGCATCGAAATTGGAACTGGATTTATATCCCCTCCTAAAGATTGGATTAGAAAATTTCATTGAGCATCCATGCGGGTAACATCAGCGAATAGGATCTTGTACCTTTATTGTGTGTATCTTCAAAACCATTACCTCATTCACTTAACACTATACACTCGAACCCTACTCGCATGTCTCAAAGCCTAAAATGCCTGGTATCGAATCCATCATCGCCATAAAACACACCCCTTTTCAGTTTCCACTTACCCTTGTCTAATTCCCTTTCCCCATTCCCCTCCTCCCTCTTACCTCTGCAACCCGTACTTAATCGTTTGTTTCCAACCATGGAAGCCCTATCAAGCTCCACTTTCCTCTCCAAAATGTCAGATAGGCATCTGGTTCTGCACCAATTCTCCCATTCCTCCCCCAGTTTCTCGCCTAATCGCCTCGTCTTCTCGAAATCCAACGAATTTTGTGTGGGTTCTTCCATTTGGTGCCCCCAATCTTCAGCGTCTCGACTTCTCCCCATCTCCTGTAGTAGCAAGAAAGTATCTGGGGATGGTGTTCAAAACCCCTCTTCTCATACTGCCGATGGCAGCTTGGTCTCCCTGGACAATATAGCTTCGCCTGTGGTATGTAATCATCTCCAAGCTACCATTTCCTCCTTTTTTGTATTGATAAGGTAATTAGGACCTTTTCACTTTTAATTAGTATGGTATATAGTCTGGGTATGAATATGAAATTTTGTTACAGGGTGTTTGTTAAAAGTTTTGCACGAGTAAGAATATAGTTATAACAAAGATGAATTTTTATAGTTATAACATTCCCAAGATGGGATTTTGATACCTTAAAGTCATATTACTCATATCCATACCTTAATAGCAAAATGAGTGAAGAAAGTATAAGTGAATGGCCCTTGTGCAGCTAATTCCCAAATCTCCTTATAACGAATTTGGAGTCATGAGGTTGGATCTTAGATTTCATGTTGTTTAATGTTCTTATATTAGAATGAGTAGTGTGAGACACTGGAATGAACCAAACCTAAGGTAAAACTTGGGTATGACAGTATGGGAACTTGATACCTGAAAGTTGGGAAAGTGGATTGAAAACCCAAAAAAAAGGTATTCCTAACTCATTCTGCCTTACTTACCAAGAATCCTGGCTCAATATATTGATATCGTTGGCAAGTACCACCTGCTTCAAACTTCCCAATTTTAAAGCGTTAACATTGGGTAAAAATGACAAACCTGCTATTTAAATTGTTCATATTTATCCAAATTATTTAAAATGTGTGTGATTGTTTAGTATATAATAACTCGTTAATTTGTTATGATTAATCAACATACTCGACAAAAGTCGTAACATCCCCCACCCTCAACATTAATTTTTCCATGATAAGATTTTTAGCTTTTAGTTTCTAAAATGAAAGTGGAAATATGAATGTCGTTAAAGGTAAATTGTGAATAATTTATGCTTTTTTTTTAATAACTTGAGAGAATTATTGTGTGTATATATATATAAGATTAGATGTGTTGATTGATATGCATTTAGCTACATGTAAGACAAGTGGAAACAATAGTAGAGGCAAGTACAAGAGTTATGTAGTTGAGATGAAACTCGAAGGAAGAGGTTCAAAACTGTCAATTGAGATCTCTGACAAAATTGATCGTGTGATTGGAGAAAATGCACGACATTTGGTGAATGAGTGTGGGCGTGTTGTCAAAACAAGAGCTCCACTAAATCTTAAGAATTGGCAAGAAGCATTCGCATTGGTCGGTAATAGAATGTGGAAGGAGATATATGTAATATGTTATCTATAAATCATTTCAAGTGATTGTTAAAGTACTTTATGTTATAATAGGTTTGATGTGTGTATTTAGTGACTAAGGAGTTCATCTTCATCCATGTTAGTTTTCTTGTCATTTTGTCCTTTTTGTAGGATTTGGAAAAATGAACACGGATGATGGATGCAAGTTTTTGTGGATTAGTTTGCATATGGAAAGGACTGATATATATAGCTTGTCTAGGAGAAGGAACTAGAATATATTTTGCTAGTTAGAATGTATATGTAAGCATAGATTATGAATCAGAGTAGTTTTTTGTATTACAATGAATGGATGATATGAGTAGTATATATAATGATGAAGTTACATGCTTAAACATGTAAATTTTGTATGGTTTTGTGGACAATCTATGTATTGTTACAAACGAATATGTTTTGAGGAACCTACAAGAGCTATGTGACGTGTATTGAAATTGGAGATTGCAAAAATATCAGTTGTTGCTAAAGACAACATTTATATGTTTTGCAACGAATTTTTCATTGTGAAATATCTTATTTATTTTCAGAGTCTCTATTGCAACGACAATTGTCATTGCAAAAACGAATTCATCTAGCTTATGACAGACATCATTTTGCAACGAGAAAGTTGTTGCAAAAGGTATATTTATACCAACAACATTAGTCATTGCAATACCCACCAAGAAATTCTAAACTCCTTTAGCAACAACATTTTCATTGCAATTTTTTTTTTGCAACACCGGTGTTGTTGCAAAAGAGTTGTGGCAATTGCAACGACATTTCTTGTTGCTAAAACACATCATTATTTTACAAGATATATGTGTTTAGCAACGACAAACGTATTGCAACGACCATTGTTGTTGCAAAAAGATGCATTTTTCACAACGACTAATGTCGTTGCAATAGCCTTTAGCTACACCTTGACCTGCAACGACACTGCAACGACACTTATCATTGCAAAATATGGCTATTGCAACGACACCTCATGTATTGCAGCGACTTTTGTCGTTGCGATAGCCCATTTTTCTTGTAGTGAAAACAGATCGTGTATCGACACAACTATGGAAAAGTTGGACTACTTGAACTTCTATTCCAACATTCCTTGTGCCAATTTTACCCTTTCGTATCTCCCACATCCTAGACCAAGCCAACAAAAAAGAAAGATTGGAAAATGAAACAAATCCTTCTCTTGAGTAGTGTACTTACAAAAAAGGATACTTACCCTCTAAGCGAGAAATCAATAATTATTGAAGAAAATGTTGAACCATATACAGAGAGAGAGAGAAATTGACACTCATGTCCTATTGAATCAGGTGTATAATCCACTAGTGAACCGAATGGAAATCCCTCTCGTCTATGATGCATACGAGACATTACGGTGCACAAATGAGCGAATCTGGCCTTCATCACACAATCAATCAGCACTCAAGGATAATCAGCAACTAGAAAGTGTCTTTAAGTTCAAATACAAGAGCAAAGTTTTACCTGTTCAATGAGATTGCGGATAGCTAATGTGGGTCGAGGCAAACCATGGGCAGATGTAGCACTTTGCACGCCCCCTGATATGGGTGTACGGAAGAGTCCGGCCCTGCTTCCACCCCCAGTTCCACTACCAAATCCAAATGGTTGAGAGGTAGTTGTCTTTAATGTATCATCTAAATCCTTTTTAACATTCTTATCTTGATCTGAGTTAACCTTCAAAATATGAGAGTCTCCATTAGTATATTCAGTCCAGACATGTTTCTCACTAGAAGCAGCCCAAGAAAAGGAGCCATGCTGAAACTTGCATCAAATAAAAACTAAGCACTAGGCAAAAGGAGCTACTTCTTCTTCCTGCCTCTAATCTCAATCAAATCGAAACATTTTCAGCTTCAGCTAGGCTAAATATTATAGCATTCACATGAATGTATCCACGCTATTTGGCATAGAAAAAGAAGAATTTCGTTCTCATCACCCTCCAATAAATTACAAAGTATTCAACACATCATCCTCCCATTTCACCTCAACAACAGGAAACTCAGTCTGTACGCCATGGTGAAATAGAAAATAGAAAGATTCAACTAAGTAAAGCATGGTGTTTTGTTGGAAAATTAATGATTTGGAGAAACTTCACAAAGCTATCCTTAATATGCTCATCAATGCCCATAATCACCTCTTATTTCAGAATTACATATAACCACCCTTTGTTTGGGGTTGGGGGAAGGGGGGGGGGACACTACCCTTTATTCCCAAATTACATATAACACATGGGGACGTAAAAAAGAAAGAGAGGGAATATGAAAGGATTGGTGACTTGCTAATAGAAACAATGCAATTCAAAACCTAAATCCTAGCTAATAATCCCCCCACACTTAAGGCTTTCATTGTCCTCGATGAAGATAAAGACAAATACAAGAATTAGTATGGAAATGGAAAAGAAAAGAAAAACTCACAATGAAACTCATGGCGGTGGAGGGAAAAGCGGAAACTACGACGCTTCAAACATGTAGGACTACTCAAACAAGTAGGAAGAGGAGGAACTTAATTACAACTGAGGCACAGTCGACAGTTGCTGCAGGGGAAGGGCCACGGGAGCGGTAGGTAGGCCGCGGGCGCGGCTCTATATTTATTCCAACTTTTTCTGATTTTCTGAAGGCCACGGGCGCAGCTCTAATCGCCCTTATTCAAAAACTTGTCCTGAAATGTTAGTTATTGCCGAAACTAAACCAAACTACCTACTAATAAATAGAAAATGCAACAAAAGAAATTCAAAGAAAAATATGAGTAAACCTACTTACCTCATGTTGCCTCCCAAGCAGCGCCTTTGTTTTATGTCATTGGCTCGACTTATTTTTGTTGTCCATTTAAGACTTAAGCGGAAATTGTTAGCATCCTCCAAAGTAAATCAAATTACCCCACAGACAAAACCTTCATGCATCCACCCCAACTGTTCCTTTAGAAATATAAGGGAAGCAAACATGATAAATTGACAACATCATTGCATATATTTTTACCAATAAACTCAAGCAAACATGTCAATTCTGCACCTCACAAGGGATGTGTTTCACTCTCACTCATGTGTTTAGAGTTAACAATTTCACGCTCAAAACTCAATCTTTGAAAGCTTAGCTACACGAGACTTGCACCAGTGTTCTAATTCTCCACCGCTGGTGACTCCACACATAACAAAAATCATGAGGTCTTTCAATCAGGTTGTAATGGGGCCAAGGTAGAAGACATAAGGTATGGACATTTTTAGGCCATGTGGAGCTCATAATCCGGGAACTAAGGAGATCACCAAATTACAAACCACTACTCATCAACTCATACCATATCTCTACCATGTCATACAATCCCAATCTCAAGCATACAACTCTACAAGCATACTCAACTCTTTCTTTTATTATATTTTTTTTCTTTTTTTGTCTTTTTTCTTCTTTTTTTTTCTTTTTTTTTTCTTTTTTTTATATCACGCTGTATTGATTTATTTTTCTTGACTTTTACCCCTAAGTGAATTTTATCCTCCTTAGGTCCCAAGTAATAAGCACTAGTAAGAAATAATTAAACATAACATAAATATACCTCAAATCATACCATCCATCACTGAAACCATCATCCATAAGATAGATATTCACCAACTATTCCTAAATTCTCGGATGGGGTCAGGCTATTATTGGCTACGGATACAGTTTGTGGAGCTACAAAAGAATAGGCAATCAGGCTCAAATGGGCTTCAAGCAACGGATAACATGTATGGTGGAAATGAGTCAAATAGGGCTAATAAAGGTGCCTCAATCATGTTTAAGTCATGCACAGAAATCATAGAATGCAACCTTGAAAAGGAAATCTAAATGCAAGTTAAAGAGGAAGCAATCAAAGAGAGTACACTCAACAAGCAAGAGGACACAGTATAGATTGTCCTGAAATAGGCCAAAATAGTCTCACCAGGTAATTTGCACAGAATCTCAATGTCGCCCAAATCCAAGAGTCATACATGCTCAATCATCAACAAACCATGCCCACTAATATATAAAAGTACTAAATCGAAGCTTCAACAATCCAAGTGAGTCATGGGGCATCATAAATCACAAATAAAATATAGGGGACAAGCGATCTTTCATGTGGGAAAATAAGACCTAAACTTAACTAGTTCATGATTTCTTTTTTTTTTTCTCTTTTTTTTTGTTTTTTTTTACTATGAAATAAACATGCAAAGGAAATAAACATGATATCTAATGCAATTCAAAACCTAAATCCTAGCTAATAATCCCCCCACACTTAAGGCTTTCATTGTCCTCGATGAAGATAAAGACAAATACAAGAATTAGTATGGAAAAGGAAAAGAAAAGAAAAACTCACAATGAAACTCATGGCGGTGGCGGGAAAAGCGGAAACTACGACGCTTTAAACATGTAGGACTACTCAAACAAGTAGGAAGAGGAGGAACTTAATTACAACTGAGGCACATTCGACAGTTGCTGCAGGGGAAGAGCCGCGAGAGCGGTTGGTAGGCCGTCGGCGCGGCTTTATATTTATTCCAACTTTTTCTGATTTTCTGAAGGCGCGGCGCGGCTCTTAGGCTGCGGGCGCGGCTCCAATTGCCCTTATTCAAAAACCTGTCCTGAAATATTAGTTATTGCCGAAACTAACCCAAATTACCTAATAATAAATAGAAAATGCAACAAAAGAAATTAAAAGAAAAATATGAGTAAACCTACTTACCTCAGGTTGCCTCCCAAGCCGCGCCTTTGTTTTATGTCATTGGCTCGACTTATTTTGGTTGTCCATTTAAGACATAAGCGGACATTGTTAGCATCTTCAAAAGTAAATCAAACTCTCGTGTCCATCCAAAAGATGAATAGATACAAAATATGAAAAAGTTGATAGAAAATAGTATCATGTTCAAGAATCTTACCAACTGTTCATATTCTTGAGCTTGACTTTCATTCGAGGGTATGTAAGACCACCAACACAGTTCTATTGGTGGTGAATTGAAGTAATGCTCCCATGGATCGATATAATCACCAACACCTCCCCAATTGCAATAGTTTACCCTTATTACCTCTTGAGCCTCAACAGTTGGCTCTAGACTTGGTTCGTCAATGAGCGAGCTAGGGGTGATCTCGTCAAATGGAGTGTTGTCTTCCTCCATCTTCTCAGCATGATTCTCCACAATGACCTCAATAGGTGAAACAAAAGTCTCAACAATTTGAGATTCTTGGGGAAGTGACTCATTCTCTGCACATTAAAAATCCATGTAGCAGAAAAAATCCCACATCTCGAAGAGTCCCATATCTAATAAACCTCCATCACTCATGTGATGAGCGAGTCTCCGTGTCTCAGCAGTCATACCATCAAAGATGCATAGAAGCACTTCCCTTGTACTATCTTGATAACCCCATGAACAAAGATCGTTAATGTACTCTTGCAATCTGGTAAAGTATTGATGAAAACTCTCTCCATGTAACTGTAATAACCTCACCTTCAACATTGGTCAATAGCACGAGTGTGGACCATTTGGATGATCTGCACAAGAAATAGCACAAAAATAAAGCACACAAATTGTCAAACAAGTCCCCGGCCATGGCGCCAAATTTGATAGAGATATTTTCGAGGTCGTTAAATCCTATCAAATACTCTGAACTAACCTAACTAGTATAGCTTGGCAAGTACAGGTCGAACCCAAAGAGACTTGTGCAATTCGTATGCTAAATTTGTATGCTAAGATGAGAATGATATGAAAAGGGGGTTTTGGAAGTATGCAAAGTAACACAAAAATAAGCAAAGGGTGCAATGATGGTGATTGATAACAATATGTGAGAAACACACTTGATTAATTAGTATCTGTTGTTACATGAGGAGGTCGAGTTTCTTAAGTTACAAATAAACAAAGATGTAAATGTAAACCAAATCCTAGCCTATGCAAATAATTACAAGACTTCCTCCCGTTGTAGTAGAAGGGTAGTCAGGATCGATCCACGAGGAGGCGTGTCAGCGGGATCCTAGTAGCGTTGGAAATCTCAAGTCTACGTCGACCAGAAGCCTCGATTTCGACCTTGGGCCTCGATGTTGACCTCGGTTGTCGATGTTCTCTGCAATAGAAGACCTGCAGAGACAAAAATAAGTGGTCGATATCGACAGAAAAGGGTCGATATCGATGTCAGTCACGAAATCGACTAGCTCAGAAGACTGCCAGTCGACACAGTAGGGTCGATTTCGACGTCTGGTGTCGATATAGACGTTCAGCAACCTTCGCAGTGATGATCGTCTTCGACTCAGAAAACTGTCAACGAACTCAGTGGTCGATATCGACGTCTCTGGTCGATATCGATGTCTTCCTGCAACGGGTTAGTTTTTCATCGGCAAAGAAGGGCCGAAGATTTAAGAATGGATGAGAAAGGATGAACAGAAATAACATTGGTTTATGTGAATTAAACTATGTAAAAGAACCAACCCCTAGGATTAGGGTTTACCACAACTTTAACCAATGCATGCGATAAGATAAATAACACGGACAATTGCGCTATTTCACCCGAGGGACAAGCTTTCGCCGTACACCAACTCTTAGGATTACTCTTGCAAATAAACCTAATTGTCTCTACCAATTTTATGTTTATAACTCAAGTTATTAGCATGAATCCCTTTTCTTTCGATTAGGACTAAACATTGAATTGTAGGAGATGATATAGAGACAACGATATCAACATCTAATACTTACCTCAAGCGCGCATGGCTAACGTCGGGCTCACCCCGACCCTAAGAGCTTTGTGGAACTACTCGCTTCTCATCATGGAACTCATTGTTGATTGAAAGGAAGAAACTTGCATTAAAATATAAACTCCGAAGCTTTACAACTCAATGTCCACTTTCGCAAACGTCAAACCCTAAAACTTCTCTCTAACTCTAACTCTCTTGATTGTCTTGATTGATGATTAAAATATTGGATGATAGTTTCTTGGATGATTGAATGCCAGCCCCCTAGGGCTTTATTTATAGGCAACTAATCCTCGCTATCCGAGGATCGTAACTCCTATCTAAACTATGAACTCTATCCATACAATTAGGATAGGTCTTTTATTTTGATAAACTTAAATAACTTAAAGGTAAAAGATAACTAAGTCTTCAGCTGCCATATATCTTGAAAGTGTAAGATAATCCGTGCCTCCTTGAAGATAAAGTTCCCCATCTGCATCTCGAACTCGAGTCTATCTTCTGTCGAGATAAGGGGTCGATATCGACCACAGAGGTCGATATCGACCACAGAGGTCGATATCGAGGTCTCTGTTTCTGCTCGACTTGTCCAGCTCCACTCGATATCTATGTTGAGGCCGATATGAGGGTCGATATCGACACTAGAGGTCGATATCTATGTTGAAGGTCGGTATCTACCTCTGCTCAGCTTCACTTGGCTTCTTCGTTTTGACTCCGATTTCGCTCGAATTCCTGCATGGTTAGCTCAAAACTTGTGCAGACCCTATTTCTTGCATTTTAGCCCATTCTTACACAAGTTTATATTCTTTTGACCCTTTTCTTTTGGAAATCGATTGAAATATGAAGTCAAAAGATGCAATAAAAAGAGGTACAAATATGTATATCAAAACACCTCATACTTAGACTTGCTTGTCCTCAAGCAATAACCAAGCAATAACCAATACCTACAACACACCCTTCAAGTCTTTGCCCTTGTCAAAAGCAACATCATATGCGGTAGCAAAGCAAAGCAAGTGAATTTAACGTCATAGCACATATTTAGGCGATCCATAGGCATATGCAATTTTTGATCCAACCTCACAGGGATAATGTGTTTGCATTCAACTCTCATATGTTTAGGCTATGAAGATCAACTCTCAACTCAATTCCATATACAATCTCATAAACGTTGTAATTTATAAAAATCCACTTCGCAACCAATTATGAAAATGCAATAAGAACCATCAAGAGGACTTTCGCTCAATGGAAGACTTCAAAGAAGACTCCATTCGGCGGGGTTGTAATGGGGCTTGGTATGAAGTTAAGGATATGGAATTATTTGGCTATGTGGTGCTTTTATAATTCGAGAATCAAGACTCCTAAATTTCAACACTTGCAATATCCAAACCATAACTCTTCAATGTTGCACTTTCCAAGCTCAATCTCCTATAATGCTCTTTCCCAACTCATCTTTATAATATGCTCTAAAGATGCACTAAAAGATGTAAACCATTCTATCAACCCTTCTTTTGAACTCTAATATACCTCTAAAAAATATAACACTTGTATGAATAAAAGACTTAAGGATTTTGGCTCATGCACTATATATCTCTATTTTTTTTGACGAAAATAATAAATAAATATTAAAAATATGTGCATTTATATGGTGAGCCAAAAAATCCTTTTACAAAATATGACAAAATGTAAATATGCACCAACCCATAATTTCCTTGCTCAAAACTGGACATTATGCTCTTTTCTTTCCACAAAGCATTAGTCCAGCCAATCTAAGTCTCAATTCCCAAATAGGGGTCATGCTCAATTCGGCTAGGGATAATTTTATGGAGTTTGCAATTTCAGGCTCAGGCTAATGTTCTGGCTTCAAGCAGGGATAATGTATGGTAGGTAAAGAGAGGATAAAAATGGCTTAAAAGATGCCTCCATCATTTAATTCTCGTAAACATAAACATATATATATATATTGGCTTTGAATAACTATCACAACATTTAGAGATGCATAGGAAGAGTAAATGCACTCAAGAAAGCGGAGGGATTTTTTATATTCTCCCTATAGGCCAAAATTCTCACAAGGACAATTTTTGTTGGATTTGCTTTTTAGCCTAGGATCATATGTGCTCAATTTCATCACAAGTTCACAATCTACATAAAAATTTTAAGGACTTAGGCTAAACCATCCAAATATGCCATAGGATTTACATGATCAAGTCAGCTATTGAGTTTTCATCATAGGACATCTAAGTAGGGTTTAAAAACAAACTTAAAAATAAACATGCATTTTTTTTTGTATTTTTGACATTTTTCTTTTTTTTTTTGATTTTTTTTTTACATTTTATAAAAGTAAAACTAAGAACAAAAATTTAAACATGAATGCAATGCGAAGAAGAAAACCAAGTTATGACCATAAGACATGTTTTTCCCCCACCCCATACTTAAAATATACAGTGTCCTCACTGTATTAAAAAGAAGAACAAGGGCAGAGAGAAACTCACAGCGTAACCTGTGGATTCAGGTCGATTTCAGGTTTGGTTGATGCCAGAAGTCTATATCTATGTCAGAGGTCGATATCGACTGCATCTGTCGAAGTCGAGGAAGAAAATGAAGACAAGGGCTGCTAGGTTCGGGTCGATATCAATGATTATGATCGATATCGACCTCTGCTTTTTGCTCCTGAGTCCTCGATGTCGACTCCAGGAGATGGCTTGAACCTGGTGGGGTCGATTTCGACTGGCCTGGTCGATTTCGACTGCCTCTGCAGAAGCTTCTTTTCTTCTTCGTCGTTTCTTTTTGCTTAGAAACCTGAAATTATTGTTAGAGGTATAGATAAAACCACGAATTATCACAGTTTCAAAAATTTAAAACAAAATTCAAATCCTAAAAACCATCTATGCGAAAAATTTAAAGGTTTTATGTACATGCTCTAGAGTTTTGAGTCGCTAGGCCGACTTCTCCGTCAATTCTTCACGAGCCTTTTATGTAGGGACCCTTTGAGTTTGAGCCTTCCCATGGATCATCTAGGTGCTTTTGGTAGTAGCGAAGTTATGCGACCAAGGCTTCTTTGATGTTAGGTTCTTCTTTGGGTGCTTTCCTTCTCTTTCTTGACCTAACTTTTGCAATATAGGCAAACCATGGAGCTTTGACCCTCTCTTTAGTAGAATTATCAATAATCGGCTTAATTGATTTATCAATAATGGACGGAGGAGGGTTAGGAGTCATACCTGGGCTTACCTGTTTGGGCCCGAAACAGAAATCTTCGGGCTGAGGGGTGGTCGATTTCGACCAAGGAGGGTCGATTTTGAGTTCTGTGGTCGATACCGACATGTGGGGGTCGATATCGACCTCTGTGACCCCATACTTAAGCTCCTGGAAATAATCTGGCATACTCGATTTTGACCAAGGGGGGTCGATTTCGATGTTTTTAGTCGATATCGACTGGTTCCAGTCGATGTCGACCCTGCTTGCTGTTTCTGTCCTCGCCAACAAAAATTTTCTAAGCTTTTCCTTAGCCGGCGAGAGGACTACTTGCTCCAGGTGCTTCGTTTCGCTCATGGTTGGGTTGAAAGAGAATTCTATTACTTCGTTCCCTATAGTAAAGGTTAGTAATCCTCGACGTACATTGATATTGGCATCAGCAGTAGCTAAGAAAGGCCTAACAAGGATAATAGGCACTACATGATCTTTAGGCATTTCCAATACAATGAAATCAGTAGGCACAAAGAACTTACCTACCTTTACAGGAACGTCATCAACTATACATGTGGGCTTGACGAATGAGTTGTCAGCCATATAGAGTTTCATGTCCACAGGTTCAAGGGCGCCAATGTTTACCTTTTGCCAAATAGAAAGAGGCATGAGACTTACACTTGCCCCTAGGTCACATAGGGCTTTATAGCGATGTTGGCCAAGGCCCACGGTGATTGCAAACTTCCCTGGATCACTCTTCTTCTCAGGGAAGTCCATCTTTGAGCACTCCTCTGTGATCTCTGCCATGGATCTCTTCTTGCTAAGGATGTCTTTCAGGAATCGCACATAGGCGGGCATCTCGCTTAGGGCTTCTGTAAGAGGGATGGTAACATTAAGACCTTGAAGAATTTTTACAAAGCGCCTAAACTTACCTTTGGTGGGATCCTCCAATGCTTTGGATGAGAATGGCAACGTCTTCTTTGGCGGAGGGGCCAAAACGGTGGTCGGAGGGGCCTGCTGGACATCGATGTCGACTGGGCACTGGTCGATATTCACTGGAATGATCGATTTCGACCTCTTTTGTGGCTCTAATGGCTCTGTAGTGGCCTCGACATCGATCTGGGTGTCGACCTGGGGGTCGATATCGACCTCGTCCTCGATATCGACTGGTCTGTCGATGTCGACTGGGTCTGCTGCTTTCTCTTCCGCTGCCGTTCGTGGCTTTTGTACTTTGTTGCCACTCCTTAATTGCATGGCTCCGACATGGCCCGTCCCGGATTACCCCTTAGGATTTATAGTGGGTTGCCCAGGGAACGTTCCGGACGGTCTAGGGATTTGCGCCGCCAATTGATCCAGTTGGGTCTCTACGTTCTTTTTCCAAATATCCATCTCCCCAATCCTTGTGGTAAGGTTATTGAGTTGAGAATGGATAGTATTGTTGGATTGATCATTCTTAGCTTGGTTTTGCCTTATCTCATCCAGCACAAGTTGAAGATCATCCTTCTTTTGGTTTCCTTCCAGGTGCCCAGGAGCTCTATAAGGCGGGGGGTCCCTAGGGTTAACCGGGTTCCTTGGTGGTTGATGGAACCTTTAGTCTCCCCAATATTCGTGATTGGGACCCCTCATGTAGCGCACCTCCTGGTGAGTCTCCGCTAGGTGTACTTGTTCAGCATGGGGGCACTCGATGGTGGTGTGCCGCTGCGATCCGCATTCAATGCAATCTTGGTTTGCTGAAAGGAACCTTACTTGCTTTTGGAACTTTTGAAGTTGATCTCTATGGAATTGATCCTTCACGTCCGGATCGATTACATTGGAGGGTTCATATAAGGGCATAGATAGGGCAGGCCTCGACAATCATGATGTGTCGGAAGCCTCAGGAGTCCCATATGTGTTGTTGAACTCCACCAACCTTTCTATGGTCTCCCAAGCCTCCTGTAGAGCGAGTTCAAGGTAGCCATAGGAGGTGTAGGTGTTGATCCTCTCCCTGGTTGCAGCGTCTAGAGCATTGTATATGATCTCCTGAATTACGTACGGTGGTTGGCCATGCGTCGGGCATGATCGTAGTAGGTCCTTAAACCTTTCCCAAACAGTCGCCAGAGCCTCACCAGGCTTTTGTTTGAAAGTCGTGATTTTTTATCGGATCAACGCCGTCTTAGAAGGAGGGAAGAACTTGTTGAGGAACGCGTCTTTGACTTCATTCCAGATGCGGAGCGATCTTGGGGCTAAGCTTTCCAACCACTGCAATGCTTTCCCTGTAAGAGACCATCGAAAGGCTTTTAGTTGGACATATTCAAGACTTCGTCTATCAGCAATAGTATCACAAAGGTCTAAGAAAGTTGAAATATGTGCCATAGGGCATTCATTAGGTTTTCCTTCATATTGATGCCTTCTAATCTCAGTAAGGAAGTTAGGTTTAATTTCAAAATTAGAGGCAGGGATAAGAATCGCCGATTCAGGCATTGTGAGCGCGGGGTGCATGTATTGCTTGGCATTCCGAGGGAGGGCATTGATTTGGGCTTCTATTTGCCTCCGACCTTCCTCCTCCCTTTCCGTACGTTCCTTAAGTGCCGCCTCTCTAGTCGTTAAGTCCTCAACCTGCTTCCTTAGTTGCTCAATTAGTTCAGCCTGGTTCGCATTGTCCGCCATGATTCTTTGAGCTTGTGCTCTTAGATGGAAATAGCGCTCAGGGTCGTCTACTCCTTCAAATTCAGGTGGGCGATCAGCACATCGCATACACCTGCAAAACCAAACTAGGTAGAGACGTGAGATAGACTACTAGGGCGCGATTGATTGCCTCCCCGGCAACGGCGCCAATTGGTTGTTACAGGAGGAGGTCGAGTTTCTTAAGTTACAAATAAACAAAGATTTAAATGTAAACCAACTCCTAACCTATGCAAATAATTACAAGACTTCCTCCCGTTGTAGTGGAAGGGTAGTCAGGATCGATCCACGAGGAGGCGTGTCAGCGAGATCCTAGTAGCGTTGGAAATCTCAAGTCTACATCGACCAGAAGCCTCGATTTCGACCTTGGGCCTCGATGTTGACCTCGGCTGTCGATGTTCTCTGCAACAGAAGACCTACAGAGACAAAAACAAGTGGTCGATATCGATAGGAAAGGGTCGATATCGATGTCAGTCATGAAATCGACTGGCTCAGAAGAGTGCCAGTCGACACAGTAGGGTCGATTTCAACGTCTGGTGTCGATATAGATGTTCAGCAACCTTCACAGTGATGATCGTCGTCGACTCAGAAAACTGTCAACGAAGGCAGTGGTCGATATCGACGTCTGTGGTCGATATCGATGTCTTCCTGCAGTGGGTTAGTTTTTGGTCGGCAAAGAAGGGCCGAAGATTTAAAAATGGATGAGAAAGGATGAACAGAAATAACCGTGGTTTATGTGAATTAAACTATGTAAAAGAAACAACTCCTAGGATTAGGGTTTACCACAAAGTTAACCAATGCATGTGATAAGATAAATAAGACGGACAATTGCGCTATTTCACCCGAGGGACAAGCTTTCGCCGTACACCAACTCTTAGGATTACTCTTGCAAATAAACCTAATTGTCTCTACCAATTTTATGTTTATAACTCAAGTTGTTAGCATGAATCCCTTTTCTTTCGATTAGGACTAAACATCGAATTGTAGGAGATGATATAGACACAACGATATCAACATCTAATACTTACCTCAAGCGCGCATGGCTAACGTCGGGCTCACCCCGACCCTAAGAGCTTTGGGGAACTACTCGCTTCTCATCATGGAACTCATTGTTGATTGAAAGGAAGAAACATGCATTAAAATATAAACTCCGAAGCTTTACAACTCAACGTCAACTTTCGCAAACGTCAAACCCTAAAACTTCTCTCTAACTCTAACTCTATTGATTGTCTTGATTGATGATTAAAAGATTGGATGATTGTTTCTTGGATGATTGAATGCCAGCCCCCTAGGGCTTTATTTATAGGCTACTAATCCTCGCTATCCGAGGATTGTAATTCCTATCTAAAATATGAACTCTATCCAAACAATTAGGATAGGTCTTTTATTTTGATAAACTTAAATAACTTAAAGGTAAAAGATAACTAAGTCTTCAGCTGCCATATATCTTGAAAGTGTAAGATAATCCGTGCCTCCTTGAAGATAAAGTTCCCAATCCGCATCTCGAACAAGAGTCTATCTTCTGTCGAGATAAGGGGTCGATATCGACCACAGAGGTCGATATCGAGGTCTCTGTTTCTGCTCGACTTGTCCAGCTCCACTCGATGTCTATGTTGAGGTCGATATGAGGGTCGATAGCAACACCAGAGGTCGATATCTATGTTGAAGGTCGATATCTACCTCTGCTCAGCTTCACTTGGCTTCTTCGTTTTGACTTCGATTTCGCTCGAGTTCCTACATGGTTAGCTCAAAACTTGTGTAGACCCTATTTCTTGCATTTTATCCCATTCTTACACAAGTTTATATTCTTTTGACCCTTTTCTTTTGGAAATCGATTGAAATATGAAGTCAAAAGATGCAATAAAAAGAGGTACAAATATGTACATCAGTATCCACTCTCAATTTGGATTCCGATACTTGAAATTCCCTAGACCTATTACTCTTCAGCAACCTATTGTGAAAATCAATTGTACCTTGACAATAACTTTCAATTCCTTCCCTGCAATTAGTGAATATGTCAACTAGAACACACTTATTGATGAATAACCTAGAAACTATCCAGATTCAATTCAACAATAGCAATGCACACCAAGGAATATCAATAGGAACAATTTAAATAAGGCAACTAGCAATAAACCAATTGTATCTTTATCCGCATGCAATCAACCAAGTCAACTAGCCCTAGATAATCACAAGTTGCTACTATGATCCAAGTTCTTCAACTAGCGTCCCTATAGATTTAGCGATAGATTGAATTCAAGTAATATTAGGTGGCCAATGCAATAGAACACAAACTCAATCATAAGCAATGACAACGAAGGATAAAGATTACTAAAAAGTAAATAGAGTAGAGAATATCTAACGGAATATCAAATCGAAAGCTTCAAACTAATCAATTAAACGAAAGAGGAGTTTAGTTCGCCATAGCACAAAAGCTCTCCTATAGGGTTTCCTCAATTGCTAAAACGGGTGAATAGAACTTCTCCTAAAACCCCTTAAGTAGGCGTGTAAAAGAGTTACAAAATAACCTAATTAAAAATAAGGAATTCGGCAAAGTAGGGTTTCGGCGCTGACAGAGTTTGCGGGCGCAACTCAGGACATAAGTCAATATTCTCCTCTCAGCATTGACCGCGGGCGCGGCTACATGGCCGCGAGCGCGGCTCCACTCTTCACAACAGTCTCATTCCTTGTTTCCTTGATCGAATCATGTAATCCCATTTTCACTTCATGCATCTCCCATATGAGTTTCTCACACTTGAAATTAACCACAAATATGTGTAGATTCTGCCTCGATAACCATAACAATCTAATTCACAAATTAATACTAATGAGGACATTATTTACAACTAAACTATGCTAAATAAGTCCTATAATACCCATATGAATGGATGCTATCAAATTCCCCCACACTTAAACCTTTGCTTGTCCTCAAGCAATGAAGACAACATCAAATTACCCCACAGACAAACCCTTCATGCATCCACCCCAACTGTTCCTTTAGAAATATAAGGGAAGCAAACATGATAAATTGACAACATCATTGCACATATTTTGTAACCAATAAACTCAAGCAAACATGTCAATTCTGCACCTCACAAGGGATGTGTTTCACTATCACTCATGTGTTTAGGGTTAACAATTTCACGCTCAAAACTCAATCTTTGAAAGCTTAGCTACACGAGACTTGCACTAGTGTTCTAATTCTCCACCGCTAGTGACTGCACACATAACAAAAATCATGAGGTCTTTCAATCAGGTTGTAATGGGGCCAAGGTAGAAGACATAAGGTATGGACATTTTAGGCCATGTGGTGCTCATAATTCGGGAACTTAGGAGATCACCAAATTACAAACCACTACTCATCAACTTATACCATATCTCTACCATGTCATACAGTCCCAATCTCAAGCATACAACTCTACAAGAATACTCAACTCTTTCTTTTATTATATTTTTTTTCTTTTTTTCTTTTTTTTTCTTTTTTTTTTTCTTTTTTTTTTCTTTTTTTTATATCACGCTGTATTGATTTATTTTCCTTGACTTTTACCCCTAAGTGATTTTATCCTCCTTAGGTCCCAAGTAATAAGCACTAGTAAGAAATAATTAAACATAACATAAATATACCTCAAATCATACCATCCATCACTGAAACCATCATCCACAAGATAGATATTCACCAACTATTCCTAAATTCCCGGATGGGGTCAGGCTATAATTGGCTATGGATACAATTTCTGGAGCTACAAAAGAATAGGCAATCAGGCTCAAATGGGCTTCAAGCAACGGATAATATGTAAGGTGGGAATGGGTCAAATAGGGCTAATAAAGGTGCCTCAATCATGTTTAAGTCATGCACAGAAATCATAGAATGCAACCTTGAAAAAGATATCTAAATGCAAGTCAAAGAAGAAGCAATCAAAGAGAGTACACTCAACAAGCAAGAGGACACAGTATAGATTGTCCTGAAATAGGCCAAAATAGTCTCACTAGGTAATCTGCACAGAATCTCAATGTCGCCCAAATCCGAGAGTCATACATGCTCAATCATCAACAAACCATGCCCACTAATATATAAATGTACTAAATCGAAGCTTCAACAATCCAAGTGAGTCATGGGGCATCATAAATCACAAATAAAATATAGAGGACAAGCGATCTTTCATGTGGGAAAATAAGACCTAAACTTAACTAATCCATGATTTCTTTTTTTTTTCTCCTTTTTTTTGTTTTTTGTTTTTACTATGAAATAAACATGCAAAGGAAATAAACATGATATCTAATGCAATTCAAAACCTAAATCCTAGCTAATAATCCCCCCAAACTTAAGGCTTTCATTGTCCTCGATGAAGATAAAGACAAATACAAGAATTAGTATGGAAAAGGAAAAGAAAAGAAAAACACACAATGAAACTCATGGCGGTGGCGGGAAAAGCGGAAACTACGACGCTTCAAACATGTAGGACTACTCAAACAAGTAGGAAGAGGAGGAACTTAATTATAACTGAGGCACATTCGACAGTTGCTGCACGGGAAGAGCCGCGGGAGCGGTAGGTAGGCTGCGGGCGCGGCTCTCTATTTATTCCAACTTTATATGATTTTCTGAAGGAAGGGCCGCGGGCCCGGCTCCAATCGCCTTTATTTAAAAACTTGTCCTGAAATGTTATTTATTGCCGAAACTAACCCAAACTACCTACTAATAAATAGAAAATACAACAAAAGAAATTAAAAGAAAAATATGAGTAAACCAATTTACCTCAAGTTGCATCCCAAGCACCGCCTTTGTTTTATGTCATTGGCTCGACTTATTTTGGTTGTCCATTTAAGACTTAAGCGGACATTGTTAGCATCCTCAAAAGTAAATCAAACTCTCGTGCCCATCCAAAAGATGAATAGATACAAAATATGCAAAAGTTGATAGAAAATAATATCATGTTCAAGAATCTTACCAACTGTTCATATTCTTGAGCCTGACTTTCAGTCGAGGGTATGTAAGACCACCAACACAGTTCTATTGGTGGTGTATTGAAGTAATGCTCCCATGGATCGATATAATCACCAACTCCTCCCCAATCGCAATAGTTTACCCTTATTACCTCTTGATCCTCAACAGTTGGCTCTAGACTTGGTTCGTCAATGAGCGAGCTAGGGGTGATCTCGTCAAATGGAGTGTTGTCTTCCTCCATCTTCTCAGCTTGATTCTCCACAATGACATCAACAGGTGAAACAGAAGTCTCAACAATTTGAGATTCTTGGGGAAGTGACTCATTCTCTGCACATTAAAAATCCATGTAGCAGAAAAAATCCCACATCTCCAAGAGTCCCATATCTAACAAACCTCCATCACTCATGTGATCAGCAAGGCTTCATGTCTTAGCAGTCATACCATCAAAGATGCATAGAAGCACTTCCCTTGTACTAGCTTGATAACCCCATGAACAAAGATCGTTAATGTACTCCTGCAATCTGTTAAGGTATTGAGGAAAACTCTCTATATGTAACTGCAATAACCTCACCTTCAACATTGGTCAATAGCACGAGTGTGGACCATATGGATGATCCGCACAAGAAATAGCACAAAAATAAAACACACAAATTGTCAAACAAGTCCCCAGCAACGACTCCAAATTTGATAGAGATATTTTCGAGGTCGTTAAATGCTATCAAATAGTTTGAACTAACCTAACTAGTATAGATTGGCAAGTACAGGTCGAACCCAAGAGACTTGTGCAATTCGTATGCTAAACTTGTATGCTAAGATGAGAATGATATGAAAAGGGAGTTTGGGAAGTATGCAAAGTAACACAAAAATAAGCAAAGGGTGCAATGATGGTGATTGATAACAATATGTGAGAAACACGCTTGATTAATTAGTATCCACTCTCAATTTGGATTCCGATCCTTAAAATTCCCTAAACCTATTACTCTTGAGCAACCTATTGTGAAAATCAATTGTACCTTGACAATAACTTTCAATTCCTTCCCTGCAATTAGTGAATATGTCAACTAGACTCTAAACACCCTTATTGATGAATAACCTAGAAACTATCCAGATTCAATTCAACAATAGCAATGCACACCAAGGAATGTCAATAGGAACTATGGAAATAAGGCAACTAGCAATAAACCAATTGTATCTTTATCCGCATGCAATCAACCAAGTCAACTAGCCCTAGATAATCACAAGTTGCTACTATGATCCAAGTTCTTCAACTAGCGTCCCTATAGATCTAGCGATAGATTGAATTCAAGTAATATTAGGTGGCCAATCCAATAGAACACAAACTCAATCATAAGGAATGACAACGGAAGATAAAGATTACTAAAAAGTAAATAGAGTAGAGAATATCAAACGGAATATCAAATCGAAAGCTTCAAACTAATCAATTAAACGAAAGAGGAGTTTAGTTCGCCATAGCACAAAAGCTCTCCTCTAGGGTTTCTTCAATTGCTAAAACGGGTGAATAAAACTTCTCCTAAACCCCCTTAAGTAGGCGTCCAAAAGAGTTACAAAATAACATAATTAAAAATAAGGAATTCGGCAAAGTAGGGTTTCGGCGCTGACAGAGTCTGCGGGCGCGGCTACATGGCCGCGGGCGCGGCTCAGGACATTAGTCAACATTCTCCTCTCAGCATTGACCGCGGACGCGGCTACATGGCCGCGGGCACGGCTCCACTGTTCACAGCACTCTTATTCCTTCTTTCCTTGATCGAATCTTGTAATCCCATTTTCACTTCACGCATCTCCCATATGAGTTTCTCATACCTGAAATTAACCACAAATATGTGTAGATTCTGCCTCGATAACCATAACAATCTAATTCACAAATCAATACTAATGAGGACATTATTTACAACTAAACTATGCTAAATAATTTCTATAATATCTATATGAATGGATGCTATCAAATTCCCCTTCCTTTAAACCTTTGCTTGTCCTCAAGCAATGAAGACAACATCGAATTACCCCACAGACAAACCCTTCATGCATCCACCCCAACTGTTCCTTTAGAAATATAAGGGAAGCAAACATGATAAATTGACAACATCATTGCACATATTTTGTAACCAATAAACTCAAGCAAACATGTCAATTCTGCACCTCACAAGGGATGTGCTTCACTCTGACTCATGTGTTTAGGGTTAACAATTTCACGCTCAAAACTCAATCTTTGAAAGCTTAGCTACACGAGACTTGCACTAGTATTTTAATTCTCCACCGCTGGTGACTCCACACATAACAAAAATCATGAGGTCTTTCAATCAGGTTGTAATGGGGCCAAGGTAGAAGACATAAGGTATAAACATTTTTAGGCCATGTGGTGCTCATAATTCGGGAACTAAGGAGATCACCAACTTACAAACCACTACTCATCAACTCATACCATATCTCTACCATGTCATACAATCCCAATCTCAAGCATACAACTCTACAAGCATACTCAACATTTTCTTTTTTTTTCTTTTTTTTCTTTTTTTATATCACGCTGTATTGATTTATTTTCCTTGACTTTCACCCCTAAGTGAAATTTATCCTCCTTAGGTCCCAAGTAATAAGCACTAGTAAGAAACAATTAAACATAACATAAATATACCTCAAATTATACCATCCATCACTGAAACCATCATCCACAAGATAGATATTCACCAACTATTCCTAAATTCCCGGATGGGGTCAGGCTATAATTGGCTATGGATACAGTTTGTGGAGCTACAAAAGAATAGGCAATCAGGCTCAAATGGGCTTCAAGCAACGGATAATATGTAAGGTGGGAATGAGTCAAATAGGGCTAATAAAGGTTCCTCAATCATGTTTAAGTCATGCGCAGAAATCATAGAATGCAACCTTGAAAAAGATATCTAAATGCAAGTCAAGAGGAAGCAATCAAAGAGAGTACACTCAACAAGCAAGAGGACACAATATAGATTGTCCTAAAATAGGCCAAAATAGTCTCACTAGGTAATTTGCACAGAATCTCAATGTCGCCCAAATCCAAGAGTCATACATGCTCAATCATCAACAAACCATGCCCACTAATATATAAAAGTACTAAATCGAAGCTTCAACAATCCAAGTGAGTCATGGGGCATCATAAATCACAAATAAAATATAGAAGACAAGCGATCTTTCATGTGGGAAAATAAGACCTAAACTTAACTAATGCATGATTTCTTTTTTTGTTTTCTTTTTGTTTTTTTTACTATGAAATAAATATGCAAAGGAAATAAATATGATATCTAATGCAATTCAAAACCTAAATCCTAGCTAATAATCCCCCCACACTTAAGGCTTTCATTGTCCTCGATGAAGATAAAGACAAATACAAGAATTAGTATGGAAAAGGAAAAGAAAAGAAAAACTCTCAATGAAACTCATGGCGGTGGCGGGAAAAGCAGAAACTACGACGCTTCAAACATGTAGGACTACTCAAACAAGTAGGAAGAGGAGGAACTTAATTACAATCGAGGCACATTCTATAGTTGCTGCAGGGGAAGGGCCGTGGGAGCGGAAGGTAGGCCGCGGGCGCGGCTCTATATTTATTCCAACTTTTTCTGATTTTCTGAAGGCCGCGGGCGCGGCTTTTAGGCCGCGGGCACGGCTCTTAGGCCGCGGGCGCGGCTCCAATCGCCCTTATTCAAAAACTTGTCCTGAAATATTAGTTATTGCCGAAACTAACCCAAACTACCTACAAATAAATAGAAAATGCAACAAAAGAAATTAAAAGAAAAATATGAGTAAACCTACTTACCTCAGGTTGCCTCCCAAGCAGCACCTTTGTTTTATGTCATTGGCTCGACTTCTTTTGGTTGTCCATTTAAGACATAAGCGGACATTGTTAGCATCCTCAAAAGTAAATCAAACTCTCGTGCCCATCCAAAAGATGAATGGATACAAAATATGAAAAAGTTGATAGAAAATAGTATCATATTCAAGAATCTTACCAACTGTTCATATTCTTGAGCTTCACTTTCAGTCGAGGGTATGTAAGACCACCAACATAGTTCTATTGGTGTTGTATTGAAGTAATGCTCCCATGGATCGATATAATCACCAACACCTCCCCAATCGCAATAGTTTACCCTTATTACCTCTTGAGCCTCAGCAGTTGGCTCTAGACTTGGTTCATCAATGAGCGAGCTAGGGGTGATCTCGTCAAATGGAGTGTTGTTATTCTCCATCTTCTCAGCATGATTCTCCACAATGACCTCAATAGGTGAAACAAAAGTCTCAACAATTTGAGATTCTTGGGGAAGTGACTCATTCTCTGCACATTGAAAATCCATGTAGCAGAAAAAATCCCACATCTCCAAGAGTCCCATATCTAATAAACCTCCATCACTCACGTGATCAACAAGGCTCCGTGTCTCAGCAGTCATACCATCAAAGATGCATAGAAGCACTTCCCTTGTACTAGCTTGATAACCCCATGAACAAAGATCGTTAATGTACTCCTGCAATCTGGTAAGGTATTGATGAAAACTCTCTCCATGTAACTGCAATAACCTCACCTTTAACATTGGTCAATAGCACGAGTGTGGACCATATGGATGATCCGCACAAGAAATAGCACAAAAATAAAACACACAAATTGTCAAACAAGTCCCCGGCAACGGCGCCAAATTTGATAGAGATATTTTCGAGGTGGTTAAATCCTATTAAATAGTTTGAACTAACCTAACTAGTATAGCTTGGTAAGTACAGGTCGAACCCAAGAGACTTGTGCAATTCGTATGCTAAATTTATATGCTAAGATGAGAATGATGTGAAAAGGGGGTTTTGGAAGTATGCAAAGTAACACAAAAATAAGCAAAGGGTGCAATGATGGTGATTGATAACAATATGTGAGAAACACGCTTGATTAATTAGTATCCACTCTCAATTTGGATTCCGATCCTTGAAATTCCCTAAACCTATTACTCTTGAGCAACCTATTGTGAAAATCAATTGTACCTTGACAATAACTTTCAATTCCTTCCCTGCAATTAGTGAATATGTCAACTAGACTCTAAACACCCTTATTGATGAATAACCTAGAAACTATCCAGATTCAATTCAAGTAATATTAGGTGGCCAATCCAATAGAACACAAACTCAATCATAAGCAATGACAATGGAAGATAAAGATTACTAAAAAGTAAATAGAGTAGAGAATATCTAACGGAATATCAAATCGAAAGTTTCAAACTAATCAATTAAACGAAAGAGGATTTTAGTTCGCCATAGCACAAAAGCTCTCCTCTAGGGTTTCTTCAATTGCTAAAATGGGTGAATAAAACTTCTCCTAAAACCCCTTAAGTAGGCGTCCAAAAGAGTTACAAAATAACCTAATTAAAAATAAGGAATTCGGCAAAGTAGGGTTTCGGCGCTGACTGAGGCCGCGGGCACGGCTCAGGACATAAGTCAACATTCTCCTCTCAACATTGACCGCGGGCGCGGCTGCATGGCCGCGGGCGCGGCTCCACTGTTCACAACTCTCTCATTCCTTCTTTCCTTGATCGAATCTTGTAATCCCATTTTCACTTCATGCATCTCCCATATGAGTTTCTCATACTTGAAATTAACCACAAATATGTGTAGATTCTGGCTCGATAACCATAACAATATAATTCATAAATTAATTCTAATGAGGACATTATTTACAACTAAACTATGCTAAATAAGTCCTATAATACCTATATGAATGGATGCTAGCATACATCATGCACATATACGCAGGGATAGGTCTGATCAAACTGAATAAGCCTCGTGGGAACTTACCTGGCGGTGCAGAACAGCATTGTAGCAATCATACAATTCAAAGTCACCTAATAGTCATAATGGAAGTATAACTCTATCTATTCAAACATACAAGCACACACAATTTCACATAATTCCACATATCGAAAGTGTCATCATCATATTCCCAATTCCGCCCATCAATCATCATATACCATCTCGCATTTTGTATCACAACCTCATATAGCTCATCAAGTACCAACCATGCTCATCATTATATAAGTTCAGCATATAGTTACATCTCATAGGCCATATAACATTGCATGCTTCATAATCATTGATTATATTCATACTCTTATAGCACATCATAGTCAATTCATATATACACCATACTTTCATATTCATCAAGTCAAGATCTCACATAAGATATGATTTAAAATAAGTTCATATAATAACATATTAATAACATAACTCACATTTATACACACATCATCATGTATCATATCATGCTTAAGATCATATCAATAACCATGCTTGCATTCATATATCACATATCATCAAAACATTATCTTACTCACATATCATTATCAAGTCATATACTCATATCACACATCACAATATATCATAGCATATCACAACATATCATAATTAATCAAAGAGTTAGTACAAGCAAAAGGTTCCCAAGTTAGTCATGTTCCTCTTCCAAAACAACCCCTTTTTAAAGTAGTTAAAAGGATTTTCCGGCCCTTGAAAACATCTCTCAAATACCTTTTTGAAAACCCAAGTTCATCCATCAAATCATTCATTTCAAAACCCATTTATAACACCTTTGAAGACATAGCAAAAAAATGACACGAAAAATCGAGAGAAATGGGGATGCTCATCCAAGGTTCTTCTTCTCATTCGGTTTGCTCTAGAATCTTCATCCGGGCTCCGATTGGGCTTGTTCTTGCATGAGGGTGCCTAGGATTGTTAGAGGGTGTTAAAGGAGTGACCTTTGAGTTAGTAGGAGGTGAAAAGATGGGAAAAACGAGCCCTTACCATTCCTAAAATTGAAAACAATGAGTTTGTCTCTTCTAGGGCTTCTCCGGGCTGTTGGGCACCTTCTTCTTGCTTGGAGGACGTCAAGGGAAGGATAGGAGGCTGCTTTATCTGTCCATTGAGAGGAGGAAGAGAAATGGAGCTTGCTTGGCTTGCTTGACCTCAAGAAGTGGAAAGGAGCTCCTTTAACTTGGAATGAAGGAGGGAGTTGAAGGAGATGATGTTGTAGGGCTGTTGTAGGGACGAAAAGGGGCTGTAATGGTGGTGTTTTATCAGCTGGAAGGTGGAGTGTTTGGGCTCTTTGAGTTCACCTCAAGGATGAAGAAATAAGGGAAAAAGAAGGGTCTTTGGATAAGGTTTTTGGAGAGTGAGCTTTAGGGTTTGTGTTTGGATTTTTGTGGTGAGGTAAATGAGACATAAAAATCAGATTTGTAGAGTCAATGAGGGCTTGGGAGGAGGGCATAACGTGATGGGAAAGGGGTATTGAAGGTTGTTTATCTCATTGCCATAGAAGGGGAAGCAGGCATGGGAAGGAGGAAAAAGCAATGGTAGGTGTTTAGTTATCTTGGGTAATGGGAATCTTTGACCAATTTTAAATTGGTTCATGGCTCTAAATTTTGGCTCCAACATGGGTTAGGGTATGTAGGGATTTGGCTAGGACTGAGGAGAGTGAGGGCGAGAGTCTTCATTCCGAAATTGCGAGTTCGAATCCCAAGGTTAGTCCTGAAATTAGTTTCCGACGTTAGTTTCCCAATTTCCGCTCTCTCAATAAATTAGAATTTTCGAAAATCCAAGGAATGGTGTCACCATGCCAAGTTAGTTTTCAAGATTTGATTTTAGGTCGGAAATCCATTCCATGAGTTTTAAACTCGAGTTATTAGTTTGATGATGAGTTTTTCTTGAAATACCCGATTTAAATCCGTTTTTGATTTCCTTTTTTTGAAAATTATGATTTAAAAACTCGAGCCTTTACATCATCCACCTCTAAAAACAAGTCTCGTCCTCGATACAAAAATCCTTTTAAGTCAAGGGGATGACATTTGAAATTCGTGAGTCCAAGGATCAGGCCATTGATCCCGTAAGTGCCTCATAAGTGCCCCTATGAGATCCTCACAATATCTTCGTCGTGATTATAATATCTCCAAATGGGTCGTAGCGAGAATGTGATATGGGACCCTACCACATCCTTACTCTGGCTCCTCGTTTATATTATAACTCAAAAAGCATCATAGCATTTCCACTATGCCTTAGCAAACAATCTATAAGTGCCCCTATAAAATGCTTGTATCCACTTCGTGGGGCGTTATGCTGAAAGCCCGGTTTGCATTAGTTTTCTCAAAATTCAAGTTAGTCCTTTTCAAAATCCTTCTAAATCCGGCATTAGTCAAAAGCATTTCCAATCCTCCAAATCATCCTACCATCCACCTCTAAGGGCTAATCCCATATTCTCTTCCTAGGTTCCAAGTCAGAATCAGATTTCATCAAGTCAGGTTTTATTATTTCTAAAATTCCGAACTCAAGGCATCATATATCATAGCAATCATATCACACATTCTTTAGAATATCATAATCACGTAGATAACGATTACAAACCATATAACATCTAGTATAGCATCACACATAGTAGGATTCATCACATCTCATCACAGAAGTTGCATGTTATGACAACCACTTAAATCACATCATAGTTGCGCTAACTACCAAGCATTATTACGTTAGAGTCATACAAGTACCACCGCATACCAACATTTCATCAAGCTCAAGGAATACTATGTTAGTACTAATACATCACTATTATCTATATCAATACATCCGAGAATTAATATCGTCTAAAGCCCATAATTTGCATGTTATCCGATCCCAAATACCGCCCAATAATAGATCACATCCTCGAGGAAACCAATAGATAACTACAAACCATAACAGGACACGACCACTACACACTCATCATCAACACTCGAATTCAGATCAACCCCACCTAGGTCTACCAACTCAAATCCAATACTAGTTCGAGATTCCATTGCCCTCAGCTTAGCACGCAATCTCTCTAGCCTCATAACTATCCACAATTCAAGGCCTACATCCCAAACCAATTACTAGGTGTCCCAACTCTCCTGCCAAAAAGCCACCTATGGATCAATCTACTTCACTATCCCAACCTCAACTCCTAACCTTCCACTCAACCATCTAAAACCCATACCCCGGAGTTCCCAATCGCCTAAATTCCCTATTCCGACAAGCTCAACACTTCGACCAACTATCAAGACTCCCTACCAAGCACATCTCGTCCTAAGGGTTCCCTACCACTCCTATCATTACCTTTAAAGAGAAATCCCAAGTCACCTCACTAGTCAACGCTTACTTCACTATCTTGATGTGCGCGCAAATTGCCATATTTTCTATGCACATATGAATCCATTTTATCGTCTTTTGCATGCATATTAATGGGAAAACATGGGATTAGTGTCATTTATGCTTAAATATCAAATAAATGGGTTTGCACGAGTTTTCATATGATTTCGCAGAAAACAGGATAAAAATGGACGAATTCGGAAGAGCGGAAAAAGAACTCGAAGTCTTCTGAAGAGGTCGAAATCGACTGGGGACCTCGACATCGAGTACATCAGAGACATAGGAATCGAGCAGGAAATGAAACAGAGCATGTCGACACAGAAGGGGTCGATATCGACGTCTGGGGGTCGATATCGATGCTGCTAGATCGACCAAAGTGATAGAAGTCGAGTGCTACTTCGAGTAGGAGAAGGAGAAGCTCGAGATGAATTTTTGAAGGGGTCGATATCGAAGTCTAGGGTCGATATCGACCATGCCAGCAGAGGAATCCGACTCCGATTTTGATAGAATTCTATCCAAAGCTTGCACGTTTATCCAAAAGTCGAGATTTCTTATCATCCACACCAGTTCTATCAAGAGGAGGCTGAGTTACCATGAAGTTTTAGCTTTTATTTTTTTTTAGTTTATCTTAGAGAATAAAGATAAGGTTTCGAGCCTTTATCGACATCTACAAATAGAGGCCAATAGGGCTGAGTTTAGGCATGAGATTTGACATACAATTCAGTTCCAATTACAGTAGTAATGAGTTAGAGAGAGAGAGAAAGGAGGCCGAGTGGAGTTGTAAAGCGAGAGCGGAGTGGCTTGTTCGGTTGTACTTTCTTTGGGAGTTTTAATTCAAAGTAGCTTTCTTTCAACAATAATGATGATGATGTGTATGATGAGGAGCGAGTAGTCAACCCACTTCTAGGGTCGGGGTGAGCCCGACGATAGCAATGTGAGGTAAGTGCATCAAAGGTATGACTTTTATGCAATTCCGTCTTCTACCCCATGCATGATCCTTTACGAAAGTTAGGGAGATTCATTATTTACATTATTGAAGCGAAAGCCACTCATATTGTGAACTTGAATTGCTCATGAATTGGATAGTAACTCTTAGGAACTATGCGAGAGCCTCTAATCACCTAAGTGTTAATAACGAAAGTTATTTGACGGAAAGACATTAAATTTCATAGCTTTAGCATAAAACTTGCATTGTTATCGTTGTGGCATGAAACCCCGACTTTGGAAGCCTTTTAATTAATTGAATTCTTCATAAAAGTCTTAAGTTTTATTTCTGTTCATCTTCCTTCTCCATCCTATTTTCTTCGGACTCTTTTCCGACTAATTGGTTACGAAAACAGTTTCTGTGACAAGCATCGAAATCGACTATAAGGGTCGATATCGAGGTCTAACATCGATATCGAGGTCTTTGCTCGACGTCGACTTGCTGTTTTGTCTTCTACAGGAACTGCGCTAGGAAATCGACCAGAACTGAGGTCGATATCGACCAGTATACTCGATATCGAGTGTCTGCTGAGGTCGAAAGCTTTGATCGTGAGTACAATAAGGGAAGCGCTGACATACCTCCTCGTGGATTCGATCCTGAATTACCCTACTACTACAAGGGAGGGGATTCTTGTATTATTTGTTTGGGACAGGGAGATAGTCTAGTGTGCTTTGTTTTGTTTTAATTATTTGAATCTCCTATACACCTCCCCTTAGCGAAAAAATTGGCGCCGTTGCCGGGGAGGCAATCAATCACCACCTAAGTTAATCACGATCTTTTTCTGAGCTTATTCTGCAGGTTTATGCGACGTTCTGATCGCGGACCTATCCTGGAACCAATCAACGAGCCTGAACGTTTCTACCATCTTCGCAAGAAAGCAATTCGCATCATGGCTGACAACGAGACGCAGGCTGAGATCATAGAGCGGTTGAGGAAGGAGATCGAGGACCACAATGCTACAATTGCTGCTGAAAGGGCCGCCGCTGCTGCTGAGCGAGCCCGTGCTGATAGGGAGGAGGATGCGCGCAGACAAGCCCAAGAGCGGCTAAATCAGTATCCACAAACGGCGATGCAATACATGCATCCGCCGCTTCATAGTCCTGAATCTGCCAATATAATTCCTCACTCCAACTATGAATTGAAAATTAACTTCCTATCTGAGATTAAAAGAAATACTTTTGAAGGAAGACATAATGAATGCCCCCTGCAACACATCTCTACTTTTATGGACTTATGTGAAACAGTTGCTGATGGAGTAAACTTAGAGTATGTGCGACTAAAATCTTTTCGATGGTCTTTGGTAGGGAAGGCATTACAATGGCTTGAAAGTTTGGCTCCACGATCGCTAAGGACATTGGCGGAGGTGAAAGATGCATTCTTGAACAAATTCTTCCCACCTTCTAAAACGGCGATGCTGCGACAAAGGATCACGACTTTCAAACAAAAGCCAGGTGAAACCCTAGCACAGGCGTGGGAGCGCTTTAAGGACTTGCTGAAATCATGCCCGACGCATGGGCAACTTCCATATGTCATCCAGGAGATCTTTTATAACGCCCTTGATGCGCCGAATAAGGAGAGGATCAATTCATATACCTCCTATCGGTACATTGAGCTTACACCAACGGAGGCATGGGAGACAATTGAGAGGCTTGTGAACTTTGACAACACCTATGGGGCTGTTGCGGCCTATGATGCAAGGCCTGCCCTATCTATGCCACTATATGAGCCTCCAAGGGAGATAGATCCTGAGGTGCGGCAACAATTCCATAACGATCAAACACGTCGCCTTCAAAAGCAAGTAAGGTTCCTGAGCAATAATCAACCTTGTCAAGAGTGTGGCTCAATAAGGCATAACACTAGTGCCTGTCCACATACTGAGCAAGTATCCACGGCGGAACAACATGAGGAGGTCAAATGGATGAGAGGCTCCTATGGAAGGGGCAATCAACAATATTGGGGTGATCAAAGATTCTATCAACAAAGGGATCCCCCACCATATAGAGCACCAGGGCACCCTGAGCGGGAGACAAGGAAGGATGATCTGCAAATCATTCTTGATGAGATGCAGAGGAACCACGCTGAGTTCAATCAAGCCAATAACTCCGTCCATACTCAGTTGCAGGGCATCAATTCTAGACTTGGGGAGATCGACGTTTGGAAGCGCAACATGGAGACTCAAATGAGTCAATTGGCGGAAGCAATGCCCAAGGTGTCAGGATCACTCCCTGGATCCACTGTGCCCAAACAAAAGGGCAAAACTACTGAACATATTGCAGCAGTAAATCTAAGGAGTGGGCGTCAATTACACATGCCCGAGCAAAAAGCGGAGGAGAAGGAGCCAGAACAGACGTCGATATCGACCCCCCTGTCGATATCGACCAAGGTGACATCGATGTCGACCCTCCTGTCGATGTCGACCCTAATTCTGCGTCACCACAGAAATCGACTCCTCCAGTCGATATCGACCCTACTGATGTCGATGTCGATCTCACTACAGCTGCAGAAAGGAAGAAGGTGTTGCCATTCCCATCTAGAAAGGTAATTAAGGACCCAGCAGAAAAGAAGTTCCAACGGTTCGTGAAGATGCTCCAAGGACTTAATGTCTCTATACCATTCACAGAGGCACTTCACGAGATGCCATCTTATGTAAGGTTCCTTAAGGACATCTTAGGTAAGAAGCGATCGCTCTCTGAGATCGCAGAGGAATGCAACAGATTGGAGCTACCACAAAAGTGGGCGGACCCAGGTAAGTTTTCTATCACTATAGGTCTAGGTCAATTCAAATTTAATGCTTTAGTTGACTTGGGCGCTAGCTTTAGCATGATGCCACTAACCATTTGGCACAAGGTAAAGATAGGTCCTCTGGAGCCCGTGGATGCAAGGTTGTATATGGCTAACAATACGGTAGTGATTTCAACTGGGATAGTGACGGATGTGCCAGTACAAGTAGGTAAATTCTTTGTCCCTGCTGATTTTCTAGTTGTTGATATAGCGGAGGACCCTGCTTGTCCAATCATTTTAGGTAGGCCATTCCTAACAACTGTCGATGCCAACATCAGCGTAAAGAAAGGATTGCTCTCATTCACAATTAGTGATGAAGTGATAGAGTATGCCTTCAACAAGACGGTGAAAAATCAAGGGCCAATGGAGATAAAAGCCATCAATGGAGCCCAAGTAGAGGAAGTTGTGGCAATCTTGAACAAAGGAGCTCAACAGAACATCGAAATCGACCCAGGTAAGTCGATATCGACCACTAATGTTCAAGATTTTGTGCCAGGTCATAAGTATGGGGTCGATAGAGGAAAAGAGGAAACATCGAAATCGGGGTCAAGGGTCGATATCGACCACACCCTATCGAAATCGACCACCATCAGCGCTGAGAAGGGAGGAAAGGAGACCTCGATATCGATCTTTGAGGGTCGAAATCGACCTGATCATATCGAGTCAAAACTCTCCAAATCGACTGATCCTCCAAGAGTACAACAGGGGTCGATATCGACCTCTGAACATCGACATCGACCTGAGCCATAGACTGAGAAGAAGGTAAGTCAAGGTACGGATTCCTCTTGTTCCATTACAATTAAGGACTTATCATTATTTGGAAGAGGCGCGCCTTGGCATGTGCACTTATGTAGGGTATCCGATGATGATTCAAGCCAATATGAGATAGGAGACAAGGTCTATGTTCCCAAGTCTAAGGACCATTGGTTCCCTACAAGATTCAAGGATAAAAACTTAGGACCATTCACAGTAAATCAAATCAATCCTGGCGGAATGCAGCTGCGGGACAAGAAATGAGTAATATTTGAGGCCCAAGCCACATGGGCTCTGCAGATGCTGCCTTGAGAAGCGCGAAAGACGAAGTCGGCCTAGCGACTTAAAAGTCTAGAGCTTGTAACAAAGACTTAGTTTTGGTTTTAGACAGCTTTTGTTTTGGTTTTAGACACTTTATTGTTTTGCATATTTGGTTTTGTGTTTAGTTTTCAAATTGCAGGAAAGAGAAAAGCACACAGAAAGGCATCGAAATCGATGTCCGACATCGAAATCGACCTTAAGGTCGACATAGATAGGGTTTGTGATCGAGGCCAAAACACCCTAAAGTCTGAGAAGAAATCGAGAGATACATCGATATCGATATCAAGGGTCGATATCGACCCTGCCTGTTGTCTTCTTTGACTCCTGAAATTTGTGACGGTTTTGTAAGTTTTCTTCTTAACCCTAGTTCTAATACAGTGAGGACACTGTAAATTTGAAGTATGGGGTGGGGGAAAGGCTTACTTGCATATTCATACTTAGATTAGAGTTGCATATTTATTTTAATGCATAAAAAAAGAGAGAAATATGACCCCCATCAAAAATTTTAAAAAGAAGAAAGAGTCATGGAAGTATAAAAAAGAGCTATATGATGCAAAATTAGATTCATTAGAGATATAACATTAGATTGCCTAGTTAAGGGAAGTCCTACTGAAGTGCAAAAAGAAGAAAAACATAAAGGAGATGAAAATTTGAAGTTGCTTTTGACATGTGCATGATAAGATGATGGAGGACTTTTTATGAAATTTCCATACTTATACAAGTTGATATCCTAGCCTTACCTATGAATGATTGCAAAAGCCACAAAGCCATATATGAGCCTTATCATTATCATTATTGCTCCACATATATACATATTGCCCATTTTTACACCTTATACCCTGTCCGAGGACAAGTTTGAGAATGGATGTCATCTTTGGAGTTATATGGAGTTGTGCATTATTTATGAAGTTGTTGGCAGGAATGATACAAGTATGAAATATGGAAAATTAAATGAGCGAGGAAAAATCCGATCACCTCAGGAGATAAGGGTGGGTCGACCCTGCTCGTTGAGATGTTAGTTCAGCGGGATGGGACAGAGGGTGAGGAGTCCGAAGTACTAAGTATCCGGGGCCATTCATGACACCCATGTTTGCGACTCGTGAGAAGGCAGTGCTAAGGTTAGAGAGGTAAAAGCATATATTGAAAAAAGCATTGAGCGATGAGTGAAAGGTGAGACATTATGAAGAAGGAATGTTGAATGTTTTGGAAAGAAAGTATGTTTCCCCTGATTTAACACCACATGGCCAAATATTAGCCCACCCCATGCGTACTGGCCAGTCACAGAATGATCACCGACTAAGTCCACTGCCCATAAGGGTATGTGTGAAGTTGACTTATCGTTGATAAAAATCGCCCCAAGTAATATCAATAGATATCCGGTCGCAACTGAAGGGGCGTAAGGATCTCCAAGAAGAATCATTGACTTCATGATCTCCTCTAGCTTTAACTGAGGGAAGGAAGCCCCTCGGCTGTTCATTTCTGCAACGGCCAAGCCAAATCTGCTGTTGAGGAAAGCACGACGATACTCGTTCGTCCCAGGTGTAAGAGGGGCGACCCCGTCAATCCTCAACCCCAGTATGATGGCAACATCATGGAGGGTGATCGTCATCTCACCCCCGGGAAAATGAAACGTGTTCGTCTCTGGGTGCCAACGATAGAGGAATGCTTGGATCAAACAATGATCAACTCTGCCAAACTCAATGTCCTCCAAAGATGTCAGGCCACTCGCATGTGCGAACCAGAACCAACTCATATGGGCATTCGTACGAGGCAAGTTTTTGATGAAGTCGATGTGTGTGTCGCGTCGAATGCATCGAACTTCTTTGTCCTCCTACAGGGGACAAAACACTTAATTCGTTAGATCATAGTGAAATATTTAATCTAAGTAAGAAATTTCGCAAGAAAATAGCTATGACTATGTACCAGACCCATCCAAAGAAGCCTGCATCTGTGCGTCTTATACCACATCAATGGCTCATTCTCTAGTGGTCGGCCGTCATTGGTAACTAGGGGGTCCGCCCCTTATTGTGGTTGGTCATGTTGGACTGGTTGCTGTGGATGTGCAAACACATATGGCTGCTCTTGCTGCTCATATTGCCCCTCGTAGTCAGCAGCTCCATCCGCAGCCACGTTGTGGTAGTCATAGGCTCTAGCACCGACTACTTCCTGATTATCACCATCGTTGGTTGCATCCTCAAAACTCTCTGTTTCGGTTTGTACATCATCATCGGATGCATCTGACCCAACCGCATCGTCTGAATGAATATCCTCGAGTCCTGGAGTCTGACTATGGATAGGAGATGATGGTGTACGCTCTGATGACGAACGTCTCAATGTAGGTTGACTCGGCCTAGGCGATCGTGTCCTATCCCGCAGAACGGATGTACTCGCCCGAGCGGGTACAGTAGTGGCAATAGGGGGAGCCTCCTCTTGGTCCTCCTCATCCGCTGCATGTTCGCCTCGACGGACCGAAGCTGTGGGCCGTCAGTAAGTAAGGAGTATGCATAATTGAACTTACATTTATTATTTGAATTTCTTTAATAATTTTATATTATAAATTAACTTCCATTTATTAGTTGAATTTCTTTAATAATTTTATATTATAAATTAATCTTTGTAAATAATTACAAAAAAAATCATCTAAATATGATATAAAATTTTATTTTCCATGTTATAATTTTTTAATTAAAAATATCCTGAATTTTATAAATTTTCTAGATAGATATAATTCACTAATAAGAGCGATACACACAAATTATTTTTGAAAATATAATGTCGCTTATATACTTCAAAATGTTATCTATCTACAACTCATAAAAACTGTGATTTCGGTTACCTATTTTCAACGTAGTTTTATCTAAGTCATGACATAACGAATTTGGATTACCTATTTTCAGTTGCTTATCAACATAAAGTTGCTAAACAAAATCTTTTAACTGACATGAAATTACCATCTATTATACGTCAACTCTTATTTATAATAAGACTAATTCACCAATTAGATTACTACACACAAATTATTTTTCCCAATGTAATTTTACTTACATACTTCAAAAATTCATTTTTCTTATCTATCAACCTAATTCAAACCTTACGTAATTGTTTCCCTAAATATTAAATTTTCAACATCTTACAATTACAAATATTACGTGCAACTTGTTCGTTTTTTCACTAAACATTATCATTAAAATAAAATTTATTAAAACTAATTAATATGAACTTACATCTCGAGCTCTCTGACGCTCTTCTTTATCTTGCGACGATCGTTCACCTCGAAACCAACCCACCACCTTCTTCATTTTTGATGTCATAATTCCTGATTTAACTAAATAAAAACTTATATTAGTTGGTGTAAGCCACATTATGTGAACTAAGGGCAAAGTAAGAAAATAAAATGAATACCTTGAAGGTTGAACTGGATGAAACAACACACCTCGGTAAAAACTTGCCCCTGATGGAGCAACGAAGGTTTGCCGGACAAATGATGGAGACAAATGATGGAGCAACGAAGCAAATGAAGGTTTGCCGGACAAAAATGAAAATGAATCACCTCATTTTATAGCAGGCGGAGGAAATCTTCTCCAGAAGATATGACAGCGAGATTCCCGGACCACCACAGCACGCCAGCTGACGACGATTCGCGCGTGCCTGAGCCGTCCCATCCGCGGATCCGCAGTCCGCATGTGCAAAAATCCGCGCATCCGCACACCGCAATAGCGGTTTCAAAATCCGCGCATCCGCACTCTGCAATAGCGGTTTTGATTTTGTCGATCGCGAATCCGCACTACGCGATTACGATGACATTCCGTGCAATCGGCGAGATTTTGACCGTACAGATAGCAATTCCGTAAATAAATTAGATTTGGCTAATTATTATTGAATTGACTTTTAATAGGAATGGGAGTATTGGTGGTTAAGTAAATAATAGGAAAATGACATGAGACTTTTTTTTTTCTAGAAATCAACTTTAAGGATGAGTATTGTGTTAGAATGTTGTTTGATTAATGGATTGGATAAGTAAATGTAGCTAAGTTTCTTAAATGGATGTCTTGAGAATTTACAATGTCTTGTGACCTTGTTAAATGGATAAATTAGCTAAACTTGAAATTGGTTAGTTTGATTTGATATCACTACCTTATATTTAAAGTAGGTAATTTGGTTAATTAGAGTAATATTATGGATGTTTTAGATTCGTTAATCGGTTGAATTCTAGTGACAATCGACTTTGACTAGTGTAACTATGTAAGAAATATCTTGCGAGCTTGATGTGCCTTGTGAACTTACTATACATGCACTTTCTTGGTATGGTTATGACCTTAGAATACAGTTTAGTTACAATTGAACCTTAGTTCTTATACGTCGACTTACCTTGGTTTACTCCTTAAGCATGATCTAATATGCGATTTTTGATAAACAAGACTTGTTGATTATTTGTTTTGAGAACTTATGGTTTTGTTGAGTATTGGAGGATTTAACAACTGATGAATTATTTGAACAAATGTTTATGGAAAACCTGAACTTAATATGCAGTAAGATGTTTTGAGTGATGATGTTGGTAAGACTTTGAGTAAAGTTTCATGATTGATTTGAATAAGGTTAATTGAGAATGATGGTTATGATGAGAATGCGAAGTTACTTGAATATATATTATTTAGTCTTGTGATGACTTAAAAGACTGCTTGTATGTTGATTAAGTATGTATTGATGAGCTATTTCTTGCTTGTTATTTGCTAGTGTTATTGGACCTCATGTCTGATGTGTGTCATATAGTATGTAGGTGTTGCATCCGCATGTCATGTAGTAGCATGCTTAGGGTTGCACAATTGAACGTACATATATTTTCTTTGTGCGTTTGGTAGAATGACCGTTATATGTGAGTCCTAGAGTCTTTGTTAGGGTCATAGGACATCATCGGCTCTTGTCCTCCTCGAGTCATTTATATATCATGAGATACGAGATGAGAATGAGATATGAGATGCTATAGCATCGAACTGGCTAGTCTCTGCACTAACGGGAAGGGGTGCAGAGGTAGGAGAGGGATATGCCACTTGACATTCTATGTGGATCCAATTTATCGCTTCTGCATTATATAAACTGTCAGCATGTTTGTGTGATTTAAATTCTAGTACTGCATTAGGACATCCTTTATTCTAGGTATATGCATATTATATGACCTCATCGAGGACTTCCGGTCCTGCATGAGTGGTTCGACATTGACTTGTGGTATAGTTTCAGGTACCCGCTCTCTTTTGCTTACTAATTTGCTTCTATGGCAGGGTTTTTTCATGGGACGAGAGTGTTAAGAACACTTCGCACCTATTATAACTAGACTTTACAAAGGTTTTGGTTAAGTTTGTTATTTAGAAACATGTTGTATTTACTTTGATTTACACTCGTTTGATTCCTTTATGAGATTTGACTAGTTCAAATAGGACTGGTTTTCGTGCGGAAGCACAAAATCATGTTGGATTATTTCAGTTGTTTCGAAGGTTGAAATCCCCTTTCTTTTAAATCCTAGCTTTTGATTCTTTAAGACTTAACTAGGTTATAACTTAAACATGATCAATATACAACTCGTACTTGGATTGCAAGATTTAGCAAAGGGATAATCATTCCCTCTAAACGTAACCTGGATTTTAAAATTTGGGTCGTTACAGCGTTTTTGGATTCGAAATTGGTGGTTTTCGAATTCGAGTACTTTTTGTGAAAAGTTTGTGAAAGGAAACGCTTCTTGTGTATGTAAAGCGTGGTGGAAAGGCTTAGAGAGTCAGATATGGATATAAAAAGCGGTGTTGTGCTTCTAAAGTTAGCTGGAAAGGGGTATATATATGGGGAGGATTAGTAGAAGAATTGGATTAAGATAAATCCGTAAATCGATTAGAACGCTATCCCAATTATCAATTTGATGACATTCGTCCCGAATTGGGCGGATTTGGATGAACTTTCAATTTGGGAGAATTTTTGTTCGGGTTCTTTTTAATCCAACTCTTCAAAATTTGTTGAATAAATCCGATTAGAGACGGCTAAGGAACGTTCTAGCATGATTTGTTTGAGATTTGGGCGAGACTTGAGGGAGGCAGAATCCATCCTTGTTCAACAGTCAACGGGCGAGAGGAAGGAGGGTTCATTGAACCCGATTCACCTTTTTTTGGGATGGTCAGGTTCGGTTGAACCAAGAAAATGAAAAATCGTCGCTGAATCCGGAGGAGATACCGTCACAGCAACCCAGGACCGTCGCTATTCTTGTCATGAACAGTTGCGGCGGCCGCGGCATCCTGTTGTTGCTGCCATGTCTGTCGTTGTTCATTGCTATCCATGGCTGTTACTTCGTGTTCGTCGCTTTAGCACCTATTC
This sequence comes from Persicaria maculosa, assembly GCA_963922045.1. Lineage (NCBI taxonomy): Eukaryota > Viridiplantae > Streptophyta > Magnoliopsida > Caryophyllales > Polygonaceae > Persicaria > Persicaria maculosa. The sequence goes on along the minus strand of OY998266.1, from coordinate 38,504,841 downwards.
CACCTTTAGTGCCTTCATTCAACATCAAGAGAAATAAAGGATAATTGCAAGATCGGGACAAACAATAAGTCGTTGTTCCTGATTCCAAGCCCACAGGCGAAGGATCGGGAATAGTTACGCATCAAGTGGTACCAGAGCCATAGGTGTACGCAAGTTCTTGTCTTTTCTTGATGTTACTGACATTTTGATTCAATGGTTTGGGCTTTCTATGGAGATTAGGATGATGATCCTGATCCATTGGATGAGTTCTTTGCCTTGGAACGGGCTGCACATCAACGACGCCAACGAGAGTTGCAGAGGAGAGCTTTGCAACAACAACAACTAGAGCGTCAACGCGAAGCCAAAAGACGCTAACTTTGGCTTCAACGACAAGCAGAGATCGAAGAGGAGTGGCATCGACAACAACTACAACATCACCGTCAGCGTTGGCTTATACAACGAGAGGCTAAGGAAGAACGCCTACGAGAGGAAAGAGCACAACTTTAAGCCGACCTTTCTGCCCTGTTCGCCGAATCGAGGGCCGAGTTCCTGAAGGGCTGGAAGGAGGACTTCTTGGATGGCTTTCGTCAAGCTTTTGCTTTGGCCTTCACCCCTGCCCCATCGGTTATAGTTGCCTCAACCAACGATGAGGTAATTGAGCCTAAAGAGCCTAGTGTTGAATTCGTTGCCCAGGATTCAGCATAGCGACCTGATCTGGTTTCGCAGACTCCTATTGACTCCGACCTCAGAATTGAGTCAACTCAGTCTTGCTGTGAAGCCGACTTGACGAACTTTCCAATAGTGGCTCACACGCTGCAAGACTCTCCAGGGAAGACATCTGAAACTGCTCTGCAAATGGACTGCAGTGTTGCGTAGGATGTTGTGGTCGTTGCCTATGACGACGATAAGGATGTTGAGGACACTTCTCTCGAGTTAGCTATTGTACCTCTTGAGAATGTTCCTACTTTTGAGGATTCTGAAGTTCATGGGGTTATTGGGCCTATTGATATTGTTTCTTTTGATTGTTCAATGACCGCTATGACAAGTGTTGTTTTTGGGGTTCCTATACCTCGAATTCTTCTGGCACCCATTCCACCCACCCCTCCATCATCCTATTTGAGGGTTGATTTTCCTTCCGTGCTGATCATCAATGACTCGATTCGAGGACGAATTGAAGCTAAGAAGGGGAGGATGATGTGTATCAAGATGGCCTTCTGTGGGTCAAATAACGATCTTGATCCTGGCGACGACTCGAGGACGGGTCGAATGCAAATGGAGGAGAATGATGTCCTCCTCAAGAGAAAGAAGAAGGCTCCACCATGGAATAAGGTCCAAAGGTGCAAGCTAGGTCCACGTTTTGGTTCGTTTAGAAAGGTTCGATAGCTTTTTGACGTCTCAGTAAAATGGGTCGTTCGGAGTCCATATTTATCGGATTGGGTCGTGCCATACCTTGTTGGAATGAGAACGAAGGGATCTACAACTTTGGTGTTGCAGGTGTTTCTAGAATCAACTTCGAGTATGGCAGAAAATCATCATGTTTGCATCTGTCATTGTATGGATGAATTTACCTGTATTTATTTAATTAATTTATTATTTAAGAATTATATTTATTTAGAAATAACGTAAATTAGAATAATATCTATTAGTTGACTTTCAATTAATTAATATTATTTCTAATTAGTTTTCTTTCATATTTTCTACTAGGGTAAATAATGTGGAAAAGGGAAAGTATCTTTGTGGATTTTTCCTTAACCACTAAGTATGACTTTTAAAAATATCTAGGATTTTTATTTATTTAATATTATTTTATTCAGCCATGTCAATCCTTTGCAAGGGGAGAATGACTTAGGATTTCTAGGTTTGTGTTTCTTATTTAAACGTTCATTTGATTTAATAAAAATCAGATTGAGTAGATTGGAGAAACCCTTTGGCTAAAGGGTTCTCCAATATCAATCCAAAGTCCTTGTTTCTGTTCTCACAAGATCGATCGTTCTTAATTTCATCCTCTAGTTTCCAAACAAATCATCCGACACAAATCTCAAACACAAGAATAAGAACATTTATAATCGTCGCTGAATCCGGAGTAGATACCGTCACAGCAACCCAGGAGAAGACCGTCGCTGTTATTGCCGTGAACAGTTGCGGCGGCCGCTGCCTGCTTTGCTGCGGTCGCGGCATCCTGCTGTCGCCGCCATGTCTGTCGCTGCTGGTTGCTATCATTGGCTGTTCCTTCGTGTTCGTCGCTTTGGCACCTATTCCACCTTGAGAACCTTCATTCCACATCAAGAGAAATAAAGGATAATTGCAAGATCGGGACAAACAATAAGTCGTTGTTCTTGATTCCAAGCCCACAGGCGAAGGATCGGGAATAGCAATGCATCAAGTAAGATAATTGCATTCGACCCGTCCTCGATTTGTCGCCAGGATCAAGATCGTTGTTTGACCCACATTAGTCCATCTTGATCTGCATCATAGTGGGAATGCTTACTGGTGTCGGAAGTAAGATTTAAATATTTAGGTGACTTGGGAGGCCTCTTTAAGGATTAATGGTCGGACGAATTTTGAAGGACATAAAGAAAATGGGTAGAATTGGTAGGAAATTACCCAAGATGGGGATGTACTTGAAAAGGAGCCTTGGTAGTTGATTGAGACGTTGAGCTTGACGAAATAGGAAATTGGACGGTTATGAATTCCGGGATGTGGGTTCTAGATGGTTAGGTGGAATGTTAAGACTTAAGCTCGAACTATTGAGGAAAATTGATTCTTAGATGACTTGATACCAAGTAAGTGGTTTGGGGTTTAGGCTTTGATTGCAGGTGTTATGAGGCTAAAGAGATCATCTACAAGTGGGATATAGAATAAGCAAGACGGAATGGTACTTAGGACGATTATTGGATTTAATTCGGTAGGTCTAGATGAGGTTGATCTTGACTTGAGATTGATGATGGATTGGTGATGGTTGTGTTCCGTTATGGTTGGTAGCTATAAGCAGATTTCCTTGATGATGTGACTCATTGCTATGTGATGATATGATAGAGTCAGCTATGATATATGTTGTCTTTGTGATGAAATGAGAATTCATGACATGAATAATTATATGATATGATGACCTCCGATACATTGGCAGGTGTTAAGTCTATGTGTTAGTATTAGCGACTTTTGGATCCCCGATATGATGCTGATATGTGACAATTCTTGTATGACTCTGACGTGTTAATTCTTGATAGTTAGTGCGAGTAGGATGTTATGTGATTATTCGGTTAGCAGGACGCGCAACTTATGTGATATGATGTGATGAGCCCTACTGATGTGTGATGTTATTCTAGATGTGTTTAGCCTATATGATTGACTTAAGAATTTGTTACATGAATTATTATACTATATGATGCCTTGAGTTCTGGACTAATGAAACCTTTTAGGATCTGACTTGCTAGACTTGATTCTGATCTGGAACCTAGGAAGAGAATATGGGATTAGACCTAGAGGTTGATGATTCCACCTCCTGAGTTTTGAAATTGCTTGACTAACGTCGGATTTGAAGGATTTTGAACGATACCAAAAAGGACTAACTTGGGTTTTGAAAGGCCAACGCAACTGAGAATTCCAACTATTTTGACACCGAAATTTTTCAAATTGAGGAACCTGTTGATAGGAGGAATGTTGAGTTCTTAAACAAATAAATGAAATATAAATGCAAATCGAATCCTAGTCTATGCAAATAATTACAAGACTTCCTCCCGTTGTAGTAGAAGGGTAGTCAAGAACGATCCACGAGGAAGCAGGTCAGCGGGATCCTAGATAGTCTTGGAAAGCTCACGTCTTTTATCGACCAGAAGCCTCGATCTCGACCTAAATGCTCGATGTCGACCTTGTCTGTCGATTCTTTCTGCAACAGAAAACCTGCAGAGATAAAAACAAGCAGTAGATATCGACCAGGGAGATCGATATCGATGTTAGTGCAGAAATCGACTGGCTCAAAAGACTGCCAGTCGACACAGGGTGGTCTATATCGAGTAGAAGACTCGAAATTGACCCCAACAAATTCGTGCAGGGAGATCGATGTCGACACAGTAGACCGTTGATCTGGCAAATTGGTCGATATCGATGTTGGTGGTCGATATCGATGTTTTTCCTACAAAGTTGTTAGCTTTTGTTGGCAAAGAAAGGCCGAAGAAATAAGGATAGAAAAGGAAATATGAACAGAATAAAGACAGATTTTTATGATTCAAATAAGATATAAAAGGCAACTCCTAGGATTAGGGTTTACCACAACGTTAAACAATGCATGCGATAAGGCAAATAAGACGGACAATTGTGTTATTTAACCCGAGGGATAAGCTTTCGCTGTACACCAACTCTTAGGATTACTCTTGCAAATAAGCCTAATTATCTCTACCAATTTTATGTTTATAAATCAAGTGGTTAGCATGAATCCCTTTTCTTTCGATAAGGACTAAACATAGAATCGTAGGAGATGATATAAACACAATGATATCAACATCAAACACTTACCTTAGGCACGCATGGCTAGCGTTGGGCTCACCCCGACCCTAGAAGCTTTGGGAAACTACTCGCACTTCATCGTAGGAAACATCATTGATTGAAAGGAAAGAACTTGCATTAATAACTCCGAAACTTTACAATCCAACGTCGGCTCTCGCAAACGCCAAAACCCTAAAGCTTCTCTCTAATTCGAACTCTATAGTTCGAACTCTATTCGAACTCTATTTTGACTGGCCTGGTCGATTTCGACTGCCTCTACAGTAGCTTCTTTTCTTCTTCGTCGTTCCTTTTTCTTGGTAACTTGAAATCTTTGTTAAAATAATAGATAAAACCACGAATTATCATAGTTTCAAAAGTTTAAAAATCCAAAATCCAAAACATAAAAACCATCTATGAAAAATTTAAAAGTCTATGTACACGCTCTAGATTTTTTAGTCGCTAGGCCGACTTCTCCGTCAATACTTCATGAGCCTTTAAGGTAGGGACCCTTCAAGCTTGAGCCTTCTCCTGGATCATCTAGGTCCTTTTGATAGTAGTTAAGTTCGGTAATCAAGACTTCTTCTTTGTTAGGTTCGTCTTCATTGGGCGCTTTCCTTCTCTTTCTTGACCTAACTTTTGCAAGACGGGCAAACCCTGAAGCTTTGACCCTCCCATTAGTTGAATTATCAGTTATGGACAGAGGAGGGTTAGAGATCATACATGTGCTTACCTTTTCGCGCCCGAAACAGAAATCTTCGGGCTGAGGGTCAGTCGATTTCGACATAAAATGTTCGATTTCGACTTCAGTGGCCAATGTCGACTGGTGGTGGTTGATGTTGACGTCTAGGACCTCATACTTATGCTCCTAGCAATCATCTGGCTCACTCGATATCTGGTTGTTATGGTCGATATCGAGTGTTTCAGTCGATATCGACTGGTTTCAGTCGATGTCGACTCTTCTGGCTGTTTCCGTCCTCCCCAACAAAAATTTGAGAAGCTTCTCCTTAGCCGGTGAGAGGACAACTTGTTCCAGCTGCTTTGTTTCGCTCATTGTAGGATTGAAGCAAAACTCCATGACCACGTTGCTGATTGTGAATGTAAGGGTGCCATTCCTCACATTGATGTTGGCATCCGCTGTTGCTAGGAATGGCCTACCAAGGATGGTAGTCAAAATAGGATCCCCCGGCATGTCCAACAAGATGAAGTCCGTGGATATAAAGAACTTTCCCACCTTGACAGGGAAATCATCCACAACCCCAGTTGGTCTCACAAAGGAGTTGTCCGCCATGTAAAGCTTCATGTCGACGGGCTCTAATGCTCATACACCCACTTGCTCCCAAATTGATAGAGGTATCAAACTAACACTAGCCCCAAGATCACAAAGGGCTTTGAATTGATGCTTACTAACCCCTACCGTTACCGCGAACTTGCCTGGATCGTTGCGCTTCTCAGGAAACTGAATTAAATTGCATTCACCGGCGATCTCTAGGATGGACCTCTTTTTGGACAAGATGTCCTTCAGGAACCTCATGTATGCAAGCATCTCATTGAGCGCTTCCGTGAGTGGCATGGTGAGATTTAGACTTTGTAAGATCTTCACGAAGCATCTGAACTTAGTGTCTCTTGGATCCCGCAGCGCCTTGGAAGGAAAGGGTAGAGTTTTGGATGGCTTTGGAGGTGAAATGGTCGATTTCTACTTTCTGGACAGGTCGACATCGATATCAGGGTGGTCGATATTGAGTGGTTTGGTCTACCTCGGGGGAGTCTGAAGCTGTGGTCGATTTCCAGAGGGGTCGACATCGGTAGGGTGGTCGATATCGACCTGGTCACTCGATATTGAGTGCCTCTCTGGCTCCGTTCTGTGCTTCGCAGTGGGCTCAACTGCATACTCCTTACTTACTGACTGCTTCTCTTAAAGAAACATTTAGCTTCATAAATAGCTCCATCACCAAGCTCAAGGTATAATTCTCAATTCTCTTTCTACTGCTGGTGGGGGGAAAGAAGCTTGAAGTTGAAGAAGTCTTCACTCTCTTACCCTTTGACTTACAACTAAATCGTTTTTGAGGGTTTCAGAAGAAAATGCAGAAGCAGCAGCAACTGGCCATTGTTCAGGCCCTTGTTGAATTAGAGAGGCAAGTCAAGAAAGTGCTGGATGTCCTAGGCTTGCTATCCGCCTTGCCTTATTCGGAGGTATGATTTCACCTTCTATTTACATTCTTTCTGCTACAGTGCTACCTGCTTTGATGTTATGTAAGAAACAGAGTGGCATTCCCTCTTTTTTGGCTTTCGGTATGGGTAAAATAAATAGGTTTGATTATCAGTTGAAACTTGACTTGAAATCTTGAATCCTGCCTGGAGGAAACGAAACGGAATTAGGGAATAAGTTAATTTAAATTAATTAAGATTGAAACAGAATGCCTCTTTATTTTGTTGTTGTTGATGAACTTCGTCATCGATGCAGGTGTTGCAGCAGTTGAAAGAGAAGGCGCTGGTTAGAGCAGGGATCACGGAAGATTATGTCTTGGAACAGATAAAGGAGAGAGCAACAGCTCGGGATGGAAAGGATTACAAAAGAAGTGATCAAATACGGAGTGACTTGACCACTTTGGGCATTGCGTTGATGGATGTGGGCAAGGAGAGCATTTGGAGGCCTTGCGTACCGAGTGGAAGTGTCAAAGTAAACCAATTATCATAGTGATACTATGATAATTGGTTTACTTTGACACTTCTACCAAGCCAAATGAACTATATCCGCCTTAAAAGATAAGCAAAGATTTTGAGTTATTTACTGTTATATCATGTTAAATTCAGCCATTCATCACACACAAGTAAAACAATTCAGAACCCATCTATGTGCCATTCATAAAAGGGTTAAATACAACATATAAGTATATATGTATATATATATAAACATAACATTTAACATATAAATAATACCGAAATTAAAATAAAGAAAAAAAATAAACACAAGCCAGCTCAACCCAACCCAATCAGAAGCCCATGACCCGGATCCCTGGCCCAAAACCCAAGCCCAGACCCGAAATCCCCTATCCGGATCCCCTTCCCATTTAGATTAATGAACCGGAGGAATTACCCTGAACCGAACCCAAGAAATAAAGAAAGAAAAGGAAGGAATCGGGTTACTTGAACCCTTCTTCCCCACTGATGAAACAGGGCACCTGCTATGCAGAAGCGGAGGAAGAAGAAGAGAATAGCCCAGGCCACCGGCGGCTCCTCTCCGGCCTAAAGCTCCCCAACCCGACCAACAACCAATTCCGACGACCACCCAACCCACAGAACCCAAACGCGAGGGGAGGAGAGGGAGAAAGGAGAGAATTACCGGGGTAGGTGCGATTCCGACTTCGAGGCTCGACGGTGGCGCTTCGGCGGTAATGGCGAAGGGAAGAGCTTCCTTCGGCCCTAGGATGAGTGATGAAGGATTAAAAGAGGATCCTTCTCTGTTTGGGAGTGAAGGGAGGAAGAAAACGAAACTCACCAAGCTGGCCGGAAAACAAGGGAGCGAGGAGGAGGTGGCGGCGTCTCCGGCTACCCCAGGGATGCTCTTGAGCGGCCCAGCTGCGTCGGACGTCAGATAAGAGGCGAAGTTGCCGCTGGGCTCGACAAAGATGAGAAATGAAGGTTGCAGGGCTATCGGAGGTGCCCTCGGTGGTGCTCGATTCGGAGCAGGGGCGCGGGTGGTGGTTCTCTTCCTGGCTCGATTTCTGGCCTTCAATTCCACTCGATGTCGAGTTGTTTAGTCGATTTCGACTCCTCAGTAGACTTCGAGTGATTTTCCAGCTTTCTCTTGTCTTCTCCAAATTGCTCCGATTTTGCCTCGATTTCTGCGAAGTAATACATGAACTCATGTAGACCTCCATAATTGGAAAATAAACATAAACTACATAAATCTCATGCTTTCCCAACCAATATGTATGAAAATATCGACAAATTGCTCCGATTTTGCCTCGATTTCTGCGAAGTAATACATGAACTCATGTAGACCTCCATAATTGGAAAATAAACATAAACTACATAAATCTCATGCTTTCCCAACCAATATGTATGAAAATATCGACAAAAATTGAAGTAAAAGTAGATGAAAAACATGGTAAATTGAGCGCACATCAATGACTCGAGAGAGAGCCTCGCTCGTGAAATACCCCGATTGTATTTTTCTATTATGGCATCACTTTATAAGGAATTATGTCGTCGAGTATGAAGATCTATGGTAAAATTTTACGAAGTTTTATCAAGTTTGGAACTTAGTGAGATCTATGGATGATCCGCTAGCATGTCAAGGGTTAAGTGAAGAAGTTATAAAATTTATTGGATATTTAAGACATGCTTAAGAATAAGTTGGTAAAATATTCTAAAGTGGTAGCGTGAAAGATTGTTGGAATATATATTTAAAGAGGACAAAATATATAAATTTAAAAAACTTTGGGTTGTTTCTCGTAATTATCACATAAAGTGGGTCAAAATCAAATGAAATGCCACGTTGCATCTTGATTTGTATGAAATTGGAAGGCAAAGGTGGTGCAGACAAATGTTAGTAAACGTACCAAAATTTTATTGGACAACCATTACTATAAAAGGGAAGATTACATTCTTTCCAATTCGGCTTTGATATATAGCTAGGAAAGCTATAACGTTAAATCCCACTATACCACATCGATTGCGGGTGACGTTGATGATTATTCAGTCGTTATATTTTTTGGACAATCCGACATTATCCTATCGGTAAAATCTCTCTCATTTATTTTAAGATCTTCGATATTTTATATCGTTATAATACCCGTATATAATTCAAGGTATCTCCTTATTAACCGTTATGATGTCCGTTAATGTTAAGAAATTTGGGTATTTCTTAAGATGATATGATGGTGGATAAAACGGGTATTTCTTTTAAGTTGAGATAATGCCCAATTATTTTGGATTGTATGGCATTTTTAAGTTGTTATAATGCCCAATTAAATTGAGGAAAGGAAATCCTAAATTAAGTTTGCAAGTCTTAATACTACCCGGGCATTTTAAAAATGATGTTGGACAAGTGATTCTCAGGTAGTAAAGGATATAAGTTTGATCGGATTAATTAAGGATTATTTTAAAGGGGGACTCTGCTGAAGTTTAAGGGCAAAATTATTGAACGTAAGCTAATTAAATTATTATTTGTCTGCTATGTACGACGTGGCTGGACGCGCCTGGATACATAGATGGTAACGTCAATCGAGATCCTATGTCTTCAGAAGGAATTAAATCTTTTGGTTGATCGTGATCTTTATTATCCGTAAGCTTCGGGTTTATAACCAAGGCAAGTGGCTTTGTCTCATTTCTTCATTTACAGCTTCGTACCTTTCATTTTAATTTATACCGTTTATTTATATCAAACATGCCTATCCTTGAAAATAAATTACAAAATTCATTTACTCTTGTAATTTATTTGTAATTGCACTCTAAGGCATGTTTAGAAACTTGGGCAAAAATGTCCAAAATTCCGTTATAGCATGAATTGTTCTTAATTCCTTCATGCTAAGTTATAAGTATGTGATATTAAGATTCTCTTGAAATATCCATACTAGTCATTTTGTTTACTTCATCCACTTTAATGTTCTAAAGTGGATTAAATTGAGTTGATCACCGAGACGTGAACTTGTGATTTTAATTGTGAATAGTGTGTGATGTGATTATAAATAAAATTATTATAAAATGGTAATCTCAGGTCAAGGTTGTTAAGCCTTGCTCTATAAACATTTCATGAAATGTCCATTCGAACTGCAGATTTTTCGGCAAGTGACTTTGTCTCATTTACTTCTCATAAAAGACTCAATGTCTTTCTTTTAATCAGTAACATTTGTTCGTTGAAAATAAATTGCAAAGTCTATTTATTCTTGAAATCTCTGTTCCTTCCTTCTCTATTCAAGCCCGTAATATACTTTCCAGGTATGGACTGTGATTGATTTTTAGACCTAATCCTTATTTATTATGTAAGCTGAACTTACATATAAATCAGTGCATTGACGGCTAATTTATATATTGGGAAAGGACATGGGTTCATCTAATGAATCCTTATAATGTGACACATGTGTGTTACTAATCTAGTAACAAAAGGAGTGTTAAGCGCGCGTGTGTGTGAATGTGCGTGATCATAACAGGTTAAGACTCGTTACGTCTTGCTCTATAAGCTTTTCATGAAAAGTTCATTTGGAATATTATCAAAATGATACATTTTACACAGATGAGTGGTAAATAGGCATGTGCCGGTATGACGTTGCTACTGTTATGTCAAGTGCAACGTAGTTCAATAAAAAAGATATGAGTGAGTGATAAATAAATATTTCATAAAATAAGCATTGTTACCTTGTAGTGGGGATTAATTAATCATTGATTGATATTACTCGAAGTATGGTACGTGTTAACTAAAATCTTTCTTTTCTTATCATTCCTTCAGAATTATCCGATTCCTATTTCTTTTAAGTGTCCAGAGATCCACATAAATTCCTTTCCTTGTCATTTGCTAGTTCTTCACCGAACTAACCGACCATGTTGTGAAATGGTTGGCTGGTGTTCCTCGTCTGCATACGATGTACATCAGTCAAAATTTTGCAGGTTAAATAAGGATGCCTTGAAGAGTTGACATTATACAAGTAAAGATTTTAAACGTTTTGTTATATAATTAAGTCTTTTAAATTTCTATACTTTGTATTTTCACTTTATCTTACGGAAAATATAATTAAAAGCTTTGCACCATGTTCAATTATAAAAACCGTACTTCAAGTCTTCTGCTATAATATATTATTTATCGTCTTGTTTATGGGAGCATGGTTGCATGTCCCTATAAGCCTAAGGTAATTATGAAGACATTCAAGTCTGAATAATTACTGGCACTGTAACATCTATTTTGGATTATAAAGGGGGTGTTACACCTCGAGCCAAGTCAGTGACCTGATAATCAAAGGTTATATCGCATTATTTAGAGAAATTGAGAAATCGAGATGAAATCTGTTCCAGTAGTTTAAGAAACCTTTGTAGTCTTTGAGTTTGTTTATGATCCTGCAATACATTTTGGTATTGTGGTTGCTCAAGAGGAAATTCCTCTTGAGCAAAATGAGTATATGTACTTTGAAAGATAATGATAATAGCTAACAAGCTTAGATGTGGGCTAAGAAACAGAATGTCAGCTTGAAATGTGACAGAAATAAAAATAATGTTTATCATCAGATTGGAGTCTAAAATCAAGCAATAAGCATAATATAGAGTCAATGTAATAATCAAGGTAGAGGCAAAGTTTATAAAGCAACCATGACCAGTTAAATTATTAGTACAAATCAAGGTTGACAAAAAATTACCAGTGTTGATGATAGTGTGATTTGTATTTAACTTTGTTAGGTATAAGAATAAAATCTATTTTGCATTGGGTTGGTTTTGGATTTTATGTAAATTGTAGATGTTTCTAAAACCCAAATTAGACAACAATTTGAAGTTGAGTAGATTATAATCGAGTACTAAGTTCAGGAGATCACCCAAGAGCGGGTTGTAGCAGTAACCAAGAATGTTGGGTAGATTGACAGTCCTGCTAATCTGCATAAGAGGAAGAATGAGGAATCTTTGTTGTACTTCACAAGAGCTAGTGGTGATCTTGATGAATATGTCTGAGTTGCTGCTAGGTTAGTGTTAATGTCCTGGAGAGGGCATCTGCTAGTAAAAGCATTTAATAAAACAAAGATGATTAAAGTCTTTTGTCTCTTGAAGTTATTTTTGGACTTGGTGAACTGTGAGTCTAGAGAGGCAATATTGGTTTTCCTTTTTCCCTTCTCGTTGTGAGACGATCGGGGGGAGTGGGTGGTGTTTGTATGGGGGTCGCACAGTTGCTTCCCTTTGGTTTCGATAGTTGACTGGGTGTCGCCTGAAGGCTTCCTGATTTGAGTGTCGCCCGAAGGCTTCCCGATTTGGGTGGGGTTAATCACATAAGCAATAGTAAGAGGGGAAACAAATAATCTCAGATAAGGGTTTCGAAGAAGTTTGTACCTGATTTGCAGAGAAAGGATGAAGGAGCAGTAGTCAAAAGGCCAAAGGCAACCATACTTGTACGATGAGTGGTAGAGGGAAGCCAAGGGAGACCACACAATCACAGAAGGGTTGGCCAGCGAGGCAGAACTCGCAGAAAACAAAGGCGGATGGGGCACCCAAACACCAAGAAGAATCCAAGAGCAGCTGAGCCATTTGAGAGAGGAAAGAAAATGGGTTTTTGAGGTGGAGCAGAGGAGAGGGGTGCGCAAGGCAAGAGCGAGGGCCGTGAACCAGGGCACACCAAAGTAATGACCACACAAAAATAGCCATGGCGATTCAGGTTTACTTTGAGAGCGATCGTTCGAAAGGAGAGCGGAATGAATTGCATCTTTTGATTTGAATGAATTGGAGCTAGATCTCAAGGCTGTGGAGGAAATCCAAACCCAGAACAATAAACCTTTAATCTTTTGCTTGATTAGAGGAGAAATAGGAGGCAAATCATGACAGAATCGATCGAAGATGAAGAGGATTGATGAAGCGTTTTTAGGTTCTTGATGTACTCGGGTTGGGGATTTTGGGGAAAGGAGAGCGCGTGAGATGACGCGTTCTTTTTTTGGGTAATTGGGTGCCATTCCTTAGTTGGGTAGTTATTCTGTTGGACTATAGACTATATCTATTATCTTTTATCTATTATCTACTCGTATTATCTAATTATCTATTACTAATTTACTTTTTTTTGGTATGAAACGGGGGCAGAGGCCCCAAGTTTTATTAAACCATTAGGTAGAAATCCCCATAGGTGGGAGTAACGAGTTCTGGATACAAGCAGACTCTAAATTGAACCAAGTAAAGGTATTCTCTATCCCTACTCCTAGATTTGCAAGGATATCAGCTTGTTTATTAGCCTGTCGTCGGACCTGTCTGATGGTCACCTCCCAATCTGTGTGACATAGCATGGTTCTACATTCCGTAATAAGGTTATGATAAGCTGTATAAGGGGCGTTCTCGAACGAGCTCAAATTCTTACATGTCTCCGCAGAGTCAAGCTTGAGGACTAGCCGTGTGATCCCCAAGGATTTGGCCATCTTTAGACCGTGGAAGACCGACAGTAGCTCAGCCTCCAGCGCCCTGTATTGTCCATATCTAGCTGCGAAGGCCCGTATAAAGGAATCCTCCACTCCGCGAAGAATTCCTCCCCCCCCCCCCCCCCCCCGCAGGTCCTGGGTTGCCCCTCGATGCCCCGTCTGTGTTTAGTTTTGTCCAACCTCCCTCGGGAGGAGTCCACTCAGGAGGGATTTGGTGTCCGTCTTCTTCACTTCTTGTCAACCTTGCAACTCTACCTCGACAGTGGTAGTAAGCCGACACTACCTTCTAAACCCTGTGAATCATACTCTGGATCTTGTCTTGTCCTTGGAAAACAAGCTCATTCCTCTCCTTCCAGGTAGTCCACAACATCGTGACGAAGCTTGTGCTCCATCTGTCTCTCTTCACAACATTATGAAAGATCCATTCCTTGATATTCAATTTAGTGAAGAGCCGAGTAGGCAGTTGATGGCCTCTGATTCGGTTCCAAGCATTTCTCACCCTCACGTAATCCATTAGCAGATGCAGTGAAGACTCATGATCTCCACACCTTGGACACGCTGAGAAGTCCAAGAGGTGTCGTCTCTGCCTCTCAGCATTGGTTAGGATGACATAATGGGCTGCCAAATAAATGAAATGCCTTGCCCTTTGCTGAGCCGGGGACTTCCAAATGTTGCTCCACCCCTTCGAAGGTTCCATCCCTATGCTCCTCCGGATCAATCGAAGAGCAGAGGCTGTTGTGAAACAACCCAATTGTGTATATCCCCAATATAACTTGTCAACAGGCTCCGGGAGCTCACTCACTTGGACTGCTCTTAGTTTCACTTTCTCTCATTTTTCCAGCAGGGGGTCGATTATGTCCCATCTCCAATCTGTCCCGTTCCACATCTCAGCAACTATAGCCCCTAGTAAACTCTTCGGCACCGCCTGTTGTGTCATCTCCTCCAAGGCTCCCGTTTGTAGCCATGGATGCACCCAAAACAACGTAGTTTGTCCCTTTTTGATACTCGTTTTTAGTCCTGGCGTCAGAACCTCCGCACCGTGGGTGATGCCCATCCATTGGTTAGATTCTCTTCTCTGCCTTCCGAACATGTCAATATCTGCCCATCCATTACAATACTTGCCCCGTATTAACCTGCTCCATAATGAAGATGGCTCTTGCAAAAGCCTCCACCCAAGTTTAGCTAGTGTCGCCTGGTTTGCTTCCCGCATCGGACGTATTTCAAGGCCCCCTTCGACCATATCAGCATACAAAACCTCCTTCTTCAAGAGGTGGATTTGACGGTGGTCCACAATTGAACCCCACATAAAACCTCGGACCATCTTGTCGATTTAATCACATACGCTTCTTCGTAAGTAGGAGGACGGCATCGTATAAAGCGGAAGACTTGTTAGGACCGATTTGGTGAGGGTGACTCGGCCTGCCATTGAGAGAGTATGTGTCTTCCAACTCCTCAGTTTGGATGACACCTTGTCCAGCAGGTAAGTGAACTTCGCCCTTTACATACATCCACAAGTTGTTGTAACCCCCAAATAGTTTTCGAACTCGGTAGCAATCGACATGTTTAGTTGCTGACTGATTTCTCCTTTGATCCCTGCTGCCACATTCCTTGAAAAGAAGACTGAGCTCATTGTAAAATTCACCCTTTCTCCTGATTCATTGAAGAATTTCTCTAAGTAGCCCTTAATGACTCTTCGCTGTTCTGGAGTAGCTTCTCCAAACAACACGAGGTCATCGGCAAAGAAAAGATGGGAGAGAGACACTCCGCCCACTCTAATCGGATTCCATTGTCCTTCCTCCACAACATCCTGTATGATACGGGAGAGATATTCCATGCATAACACGAATAGGTAAGGCGATAAAGGATCGTCTGTCGGATGCCTCGAGTGGGTTTGAATCCCGCTCGCTCACCATTCTAAAGAACTTCCGTCTTTCCTCTCGATTGACAGGTCATAATTACTTGGATAAGCACATATGGCAATTGAGCTCTGACTAAAGTTGCTCGTAAGAAATCCCAATCCACCCGATCGTATGTTTTCTCCAAGTCTACCTTGATCATCATCCACTTCCTTTTTCGTCTCTCGACCATAGAATGGAGGACCTCCTACATCACCACAATGTTATCCACGATCTGGTGGCCCGGAATGAAGCTCGCCTGACTAGGCGAAATGATGTCCGGGAGGATTGGCTTTATTCGATTTACAATCATTTTCGTCGCGATCTTGAACACCACATTTAGAAGCGATATCGGCCTCAGCTGCTGTGCCCTTGAAGGATTTTCAGTCTTCGGAATGAGGACCTGTTCGCTTAAGGAATTGAGTGTAGGGATTCAAATAATTCAAAATAAACAATTCACAACTAGGCTAACTCCATGTCCCAAACAAATAATACAAGAATCCCCTCCCTTGTAGTAGTAGGGTAATTCAGGATCGAATCCACGAGGAGGTATGTCAGCGCTTCCCTTATTGTACTCACGATCAAAGCTTTTGACCTCAGAAGACACTCGATATCGATGTGTCTGGTCGATATCGACCTCAGTTCTGGTCGATTTCCAGTACAGTTCCCGCAGAAGATAAAAGCAGCAAAGTCGACGTCGAGCAGAGACCTCGATATCGATGTTAGACCTCGATATCGACCTTTATAGTCGATTCCGATGTTTGTCATAGAAACTGTAATTCGTAACCAATTGTCGGAAAAGAGTCCGAAGAAAGTAGAATGGTGAAGAAGGATGATCAGAAATAAAACTAAAACTTTTATATGTAAATTCAATTAATTAAAAGCTTCCAAAGTCGGGGTTGCATGCCACAACGATAACAATGCAAGTTTTATGCTAAAGTTGTGAAATTTAATGCCTTTCCGTCAAATAACTTTCGTTATCAACACTTAGGTGATTAGAGGCTCTCGCATAGTTCCTAAGAGTTGCTATCCAATTCATGAGCAATTCAAGTTCACAATATGAGTGGCTTTCGCTTCAATAATGCAAATAACGAATCTCCCTAACTTTCGCAAAGGATCATGCATGGGATAGAGGACGGAATCGCATAAAATTCATACCTTTGACGCACTTACCCTACATCGTTATCGTCGGGCACACCCCGACCCTAGAAGTGGGTTGACTACTCGCTCCTCATCATGGACATCATCACTACTTTGAATTAAACTACGAAAGAAATTACAATCGAACAAGCCAAATCTCCGCTCTTGCTTCTCTCCAACTCACTCGGCCTTCTCTCTCTCTCCACTAATTCTCTGCATGTATGTGTGTTTGAATAACTGAAATTGGATGTCTCAACCAGCCCTAATGGCCTCTAGATATAGATATCGAACTTTGCTATCCAAAGACTAGAAACTTTATCTTTATTCTCTAAGATAAAACTTAAATAAAGTAAAAACTTAAAACTTCTATGGTAAATCAGCTTCATATGATAGCTTTGATGTTGATGATAGGAAATCTCGACTTTAGGATAGACGTGCAAGCTTCGGATAGAATTCTATCAAAATCTGAGTCGGATTCTTCTGCTGGGCAACATAGATATCGACCATGAACATCGATATCGACCTCTGTGAAACTTTATCTCGAGCTCTCCTTCTTCTACTCGGATTAGCACTTGACTTCTATCATTTAGCTCGATCTGGCAACACCGATATCGACCTTCAGACGTCGATATCGACCTCACTGTGTTGACATGCTCTGTTTCATTTCCTGCTCGATTCCTATGTCTCTGCTGCACTCGATGTCGAGGTCCCCAATCGATTTTGTCCTCTTCAGAAGACTTCGAGTTCTTTTTCCGTTCTTCCAAATCCGTCCATTTTTATCCTGTTTTCTGCGAAATCACATAGAAACTCGTGTAGACCCATATATTTGACATTTAAGCATAAACTACACTAATCCCATGTTTTCCCATTGATATGCATGCAAAAGATGATAAAATGGACTTTTATGTGCATAGAAAATATGACAATTTGCGCGCACATCAAACACCCCATACTTAAGCTTGCTTGTCCCCAAGCAATACCTTTAATGGTCATTTAGGGGATGAAAGTAAACCCTCAACATCATAGATTCATTTTTCATATGTCCCTACACTCAATTGCCATCCTCGATAAGGTACTTATGTCAACCAAGTCCATGCCTGTGCATAAAGCAATTTCATACTCATAAAAGGAGGTAATATGCAAAAACAATTTTAGTGACATAGCATTAATAATTAAGAGGACTTTTGCAAGCTTGTGAGAAGTAGATTGGTAAAAGGCTAAAGGTGGGCTAATATTTGGCCATGTGGTGTTAAATCCGGGGAAACATACTTTCTTTCAAAAATATTCCACATTCCTTCTTCATAATATCTCACCTTTTACTCATCGCTCAATGCTTTTTTTCTATATAATGCTTTTACCTCTCTAACCTTAGCATTGCCTTCTCGCGAGTCGCAAACATAGGTGTCATGAATGGCCCCGGATACTTAGTACTTTGGACTCCTCACCTTGTGTCCCATCTCGCTGAACTAACATCTCAACGAGCAGGGTCGACCTACCTTTATCTCCTAAGGTGATCGGATTTTTTTCTCGCTCATTAAATTTTCCATATTTCATAAATTTTTTTCATTCCTGCAAACAACTTCATAAATAATGCACAACTCCATATAACTCCAAAAATGATATCCATTCTCAAACTTTGTCCCCGGATAGGGTATAAGGTATAAAATGGGCAATATGTATATGTGTGAAGCAATAATGATCATGATAAGGCTCATATATGGCTTGTGACTTTTGCAAATATGCATAGGTAAGGCTAGGATATGAACTTGTATATGTAAGCACTTTGTATGGAAATTTCATAAAAAGTCCTCCATCATCTTATCATGCACATGTCAAAAGCAACTTCAAATTTTCATCTCCTTTATTTTTTTCTTTTTGCACTTCATTGGGACTTCCCTTAACTAGGCAATTTCATGTTATATCTCTAATGAATCTAATTTTGCATCATAGAGCTCTTTTTTATACTTCCATGACTCTTTCTTTTTTCAAATTTTTGATGGGGGTCATTTTTTTCTTTTTTTTTTCCAAAATAAAACTAAATATGCATTAAGATAAATATGCAAATATAAACTAAGTATGAATGTGCAAGTAAGCTTTTTCCCCACCCCATACTTAAAATTTACAGTGTCCTCACTATATTAGAACTAGGGTTAAGAAGAAAACTTACTAAACCGTCACAAATTTCAGGAGTCGAAGAAGACAGCAGCCGTGGTCGATATCGACCTTTAACATCGATATCGATGTTTCTCATCGTTTTCTGGCTCAGGCTTCAGGGTGATCCGGCCTCGACCACAAACCCATCTGAATCGACGTTAAGGTCGATGTCGATCTTGGACATTGATTTCGATGTCTTTTCTGTCTGTTTTTCTCTTTCCTGCAACTTGTTAAAACCAAAACAAAATAAACTATGCAAAACAATAAAGTGTCTCAAACCAAAGTAAAAGTTGTCTAAAACCAAAACTAAGTCTTTGTTACAAGCTCTAGGCTTTTAAGTCGCTAGGCCGACATCTTCCCTTGCGCTTTTTAAGGCGGCATCTGCAGAGCCCATGTGGCTTGGGCCTCAAATATGACTCCTTTCTTGTCACGCAGCTGCATTCCGCCAGGATGGATCTGATTCACCGTGAATGGTCCTAAATTCTTATCCTTGAATCTCGTAGGGAACCAATGGTCCTTGGATTTGGCAATATAGACTTTGTCTCCTATCTCATATTGGCTCGAATTATTATCGGATACCCTACATAAGCGCACATGCCAAGGCACACCTCTTCCAAATAATGATAAATCCTTAATTGTAATGGAACAGGAGGAATCCGTACCTTGACTTACCTTCTTCTCAGTTTGTGGCTCAGGTTGATGTCGATGTTCAGAGGTCGATATCGACCTCTGTTGTACTCCTGGAGAATCAGTCGATTTGGAGAGTTTTTGCTCGATATGATCAGGTCGATGTCGACCCTCAGAGATCGATATCGAGGTCTCCGTTCCTGCCTTCTCAGCGCTGATGGTGGTCGATTTCGGCTGGGTATGGTCGATATCGACCTTAGACCCCGATTTCGATGTTTCTTTTCCTCCTCCGTCGACCCCATACTTATGACTTGGCACATAATCTTGAACATTATTAGTCGATATCGACTTACCTGGGTCGATTTCGATGTTCTGTTGGGCCCCTTCGTTCAAGATTGCCACAACTTCCTCCACTTGGGCTTCTATGGCCCTCTTTTCAAGCTCCTCCGGTGTCATACTCCTTACCTTGGCTTCTCCACATGCAATGTAGACACCATTGATGGCTTTTATCTCTATTGGCCCTTGATTGTTCACCGTCTTGTTGAAGGCATACTCTATCACCTCGTCACTAATTGTGAATGAGAGCAATCCTTTCTTTACACTAATGTTGGCATCAACGGTTGCTAGGAATGGCTTACCTAAAATAATGGGACAAGCAGGGTCCTCCGTTATATCAACAACTAAGAAATCAGCAGGGACAAAGAATTTACCTACTTGTACTGGCACATCTGTCACTATCCCAGTTGGAATCACTACCGTATTGTTGGCCATGTACAACCTTGCATCCACGGGCTCCAGAGGACCTATCTTTACCTTGTGCCATATGGTTAGTGGCATCATGCTAACGCTAGCGCCCAAGTCAACTAAAGCATTAAATTTGAATTGACCTAGACCTATAGCGATAGAAAACTTACCTGGGTCCGCCCGCTTTTGTGGTAGCTCCAACCTGTTGCACTCCTCTGCGATCTTAGAAAGCGATCGCTTCTTACCAAAGATGTCCTTAAGGAACCTTACATAGGATGGCATCTCATGAAGTGCTTTTGTGAATGGTATAGAGACATTAAGTCCCTGGAGCATCTTCACGAACCGCTGGAACTTCTTTTCCGCTGGGTCTTTAATCATCTTTCTAGTTGGGAATGGCAACACCTTTTTTTTCCCTGCGGTTGTAGTTAGGTCGACATCGACATCAGTAGGGTCGACACGACTGGAGGAGTCGATTTCTGTGGTGACTTAGCATCAGGGTCGACATCGACATGAAGGTCGACATCGACGTCACCTTGTTCGATATCGACCGGGGGGGTCGATATCGACGTCTGTTCTGGCTCCTTTTCCTCCGCTTTTTGCTCGGGCGTTTGTAATTGATGCCCACTCCTTAGGTTTACTACCGCAATATGTCCAGTGGTTTTGCCCTTTTGGTTGGGCACAGTGGATCCAGGGAATGATCCTGACGCTTTGGGTATTGCTTCCGCCAATTGACTCATTTGACTCTCCATGTTGCGCTTCCAAACTTCGATCTCCCTAAGCCTAGAATTGATGCCCTGCAGCTGAGTATGGACGGAGTTGTTGGCTTGTTTGAACTCAGCATGGTTCCTCCGCATCTCATCAAGAATGATTTGCAAGTCATCCTTCCTTGTCTCCCGCTCAGGGTGCCCTGATGCTATATATGGTGGGTGATCCCTTTATTGATAGAACCTTTGATCGCACCAATATTATTGGTTGCCCCCTCCATAGGAGCCTCTCTTCCACTTGACCTCCTCATGTTGTTCCGCCATGATACTTGCTCAGTATGTGGACAGGCACTAGTGTTATGCCTTGTTGAGCCACACTCCTGACAAGTTTGATTGTTGCTCAGGAACCTAACTTGCTTTTGAAGGCGGCGTGTCTGATCGTTTTGGAATTGTTGCCACACATCAGGATCTATCTCCCTTGGAGGATCATATAGTGGCATTGATGGGGCAGGCCTTGCATCATAGGCCGCAGCAGCCCATAGGTGTTGTCAAAGTTCACGAGCCTCTCAATGGTCTCCCATGCCTCCGTTGGTGTAAGCTCAATGTACCGATAAGAGGTATATGAATTGATCCTCTCCTTATTCGGCGCATCAAGGGCGTTGTAGAAGATCTCCTGGATGACATATGGAAGTTGCCCATGCGTTGGGCATGATCTCAGCAAGTCCTTAAATCGCTCCCACGCCTGTGCTAGTGTTTCACCTGGCTTTTGTTGGAAAGCCGTGATCCTTTGTCACAGCAATCGCCGTTTTAGAAGGTGGAAAGAACTTATTCAAGAATGCATCCTTCACCTCCGCCCATGTCCTCATCGAGCGTGGAGCCAAACTCTCAAGACATTGTAATGCCTTCCCTGCCAAAGACCATCGAAAAGATTTTAATCGCACATACTCTAAATTTACTCCATCAGCAACTGTCTCACATAAATCCATAAAACTAGAGATGTGTTGCAGGGGGCATTCATTAGGTCTTCCTTCAAAGGTATTTCTTTTTATCTCAGATAGGAAGTTAATTTTTATTTTATAATTGGAGTGAGGAATTAAAATAGCGGATTCAGGAACATGAAGCGTTAGATGCATGTATTGCATCGTCGTCTGTGGATACTGATTTAGCCGCTCTTGGGCTTGTCTGCGCGCATCCTCCTCCCTATCAGCACGGGCTCGCTCTGCAGCAGCGGCGGCCCTCTCAGCAGCGATTGTAGCGTTGTGATCCTCGATCTCATTCCTCAACCGCTCTATGGTCTCAGCCTGCATCTCGTTGTCAGCCATGATGCGAATTGCTTTGTTGCGAAGATGGTAGAAACGTTCAGGCTCATTGATTGGTTCTAGGATAGGTCCGCAATTAGAACGTCGCATAAACCTGCAAAATAAACTCTAAAAAGATCGTCAGAAAACTTAGGTGGCGATTGATTGCCTCCCTGGCAACGACGCCAATTTGTTCGCTTAAAGGATTGAGTGTAGGGATTCAAATAATTCAAAATAAATAATTCACAACTAGGCTAACTCCCTGTCCCAAACAAATAATACAAGAATCCCCTCCCTTGTAGTAGTAGGGTAATTCAGGATCGAATCCACGAGGAGGTATGTCAGTGCTTCCCTTATTGTACTCACGATCAAAGCTTTCGACCTCAGAAGACACTCGATATCGATGTGTCTAGTCGATATCGACCTCAGTTCTGGTCGATTTCCAGTACAGTTCCCGCAGAAGACAAAAGCAGCAAAGTCGACGTCGAGCAGAGACCTCGATATCGACGTTAGACCTCGATATCGAGCTTTATAGTCGATTCCAATGTTTGTCACAGAAACTGTAATTCGTAACCAATTGTCGAAAAAGAGTCCGAAGAAAGTAGAATGGTGAAGAAGGATGATCAGAAACAAAACTAAAACTTTTATATGTAAATTCAATTAATTAAAAGCTTCCAAAGTCAGGGTTTCATGCCACAACGATAACAATGCAAGTTTTATGCTAAAGTTATGAAATTTAATGCCTTTCCGTCAAATAACTTTTGTTATCAACACTTAGGTGATTAGAGGCTCTCGCATAGTTCCTAAGAGTTACTATCCAATTCATGAACAATTCAAGTTCACAATATGAGTGGCTTTCGCTTCAATAATGCAAATAATGAATCTCCCTAACTTTCGCAAAGGATCATGCATGGGATAGAAGACGGAATCGCATAAAAGTCATACCTTTGATGCACTTACCCTACATCGTTATCGTCGGGCTCACCCTGACCCTAGAAGTGGGTTGACTACTCGCTCCTCATCATGCACATCATCATCATTATTGAAAGAAAACTACTTTGAATTAAACTATGAATGAAATTACAACCGAACAAGCCAAATCTCCGCTCTCGCTTCTCTCCAACTCACTCGGCCTTCTCTCTCTCTCTCTCCACTAATTCTCTGCGTGTATGTGTGTTTGAATAACTGAAATTGGATGTCTCAACTCAGCCCTAATGGCCTCTAGATATAGATATCGAACTTTGCTATCCAAAGACTCGAAACTTTATCTTTATTCTCTAAGATAAAACTTAAATAAAGTAAAAACTTAAAACTTCTATGGTAAATCAGCTTCATATGATAGCTTTGATGTTGATGATAGGAAAACTCGACTTTAGGATAGACGTGTAAGCTTCGGATAGAATTCTATCAAAATCTGAGTCGGATTCTTCTGCTGGGCAACATAGATATCGACCATGAACATCGATATCAACCTCTGTGAAACTTTATCTCGAGCTCTCCTTCTTCTACTCGGATTAGCACTCGACTTCTATTATTTAGCTCGATCTGGCAACATCGATATCGACCTTCAAACGTCGATATCGACCTCTCTGTGTCGACATGATCTGTTTCATTTCCTGCTCGATTCCTATGTCTCTGCTCTACTCGATGTCGAGGTCCCCAGTCGATTTCGACCTCTTTAGAAGACTTCGAGTTCTTTTTCCGCTCTTCCAAATCTGTCCATTTTTTATCCTGTTTTCTGCGAAATCACATAGAAACTCGTGCAGACCCATATATTTGACATTTAAGCATAAACTACACTAATCACATGTTTTCCCATTAATATGCATGCAAAAGACGATAAAATGGACTTTTATGTGCATAGAAAATATGGCAATTTGCGTGCACATCAGAACCATCAAGGCATCGCCCATCCCCTCTGGTAATTGGTTATCGTTCAACAGATTTAGGACAGTCTTCTTCACTTGGACTCCCACTATCCCCTAATTTTTCTAGTAGAAAATCGCTGGAAAGCCATCCGGTCCTAGAGCTTTATATGGCCCCATCTTCTTGAGAGTTTCCCAGACTTCCCCCTCCCTGAAAGGGGCTGCAGCAGCTCCCATTTTTCCTTTTTCGATAGGCGGGAAGGTGTGGTGGTTGTTCAAATTATTTCGAGATGTTTATGAGTCCTCAACCGAGTAGAGGGTAGCAAAGAAGTCAACCACAAAACTCCTGATCTCGTCCGGATCCTCCATCCACTGGCCCTAATTGTCTTGTAAGCTTTTAATCTTATTCGCTCTTCGTCGAATGATAGTCAAGAGATGGTAGAAACGAGTATTACGATCCCATTCTATCAAAAATTTGCTCGTGATTTCTGAAACCATAGTGTTGCTCCTGGGCAAGCACTTCCTCCTGCTCAGTCGAGATCTCCTCCTCCAGTCGCAGGTAGTGGTTGCAGACCCTCTCTGACAGCTTGTGTTGAACTCCTTCCAGCCGCATGTTCAGGATACCTTTTTGTCTAAATATGTTGTCAAAGGTCTCCCTGTTCCACTCGGTTAAATCATTCTCTAGCGCTTTGAGCGCTTCATAAATTTCATCTTCCTTTCTCTATTTAACCTTCAGGAAGTCCAGAAACCGATCGTGCAGCAGCCACGCCAATTTGAATGGGAATGGCCTATTTATAGGATATCCCCCGGACTCGGATCAACATCAAAAAAGATGGGAGCATGGTCCGAGTAAGCTGCTACCAAGTGACTCACTGAGGCTTCCAGAAATCTCACTCTCCAATCCGGACAGCATAGCGCTCTATCTAGTCTGGCCATAACTCGATTATCTTCTTGGGATCCCCTCCACCAAGTGAATTAACGACGGTCCCGAGAAGCCCATGTCAATGAGCTGGAGGGATTCAACCCATTCTCTAAAGGCCTGAGCGACCCTATTCGAACCTACAAAAGCATGTGGGGATCATTCCTCAGGATGCAACGTGGCATTGAAGTCTCCAGTTATCACCCACGTTTTATCATTCCTGTTTGCAAATTCAATCAAGCTCCTCCACAAATCAACTCGTCGTGCCTGCGCAGGGGTCGCATAAATTGCTGATAACACCCAAGGTATCTCACCTCTCTTATGGATTTCAATTGTTAGGTGTTATGGATTCTGGACCAGTGGATATACATCAACCACCGTCGTGCGCCACAATAGCCAAATTCCCACGGCAAAGCCCGAAGCTTCCATTCTGATCATTCCATCAAAACCAATTCACTGGCAAACCCTATCTGCCGTCTCTCCGCTTATTTGTGGTTCAACCATTACCAAAACCTGTGGATCATACCTTCTGACCAAGTCTCATAAGGCCACAAGGAAATCATCATTCCCTACGCCGCTGGTGTTCCAATCCATAATCTTTATACTATCTATAAATAACACTGTATGTTGTAGAGCCCTAAAGACTGTGTCACTTGGCGTATGCACTACTTTTGCAAAGGCATGGCCTACCTCATCTAGTCGAAGGATCGACTCAAGAAGAGCGGGGGGCAAGAACGCCCGGCATAGGATCGGCTGATCCGTCATTACTAGAGGGTGCAGTTCGAGTTGTGCTCGATTCGTAATGGGTGGGAAGAGTCCCAAGAAGGGGCTGGTCTAGCAGTTTGACATTAAGAAAATTGATTGGTCCCTCACCGGCACCTTTACCACTTGGAGGTTGTGCCATTGTGACTCGTAACTGCTACTTGTTGTGAGATTTGAGAGTCGGACTCTTCTTCTTGTGGGCGGCGTCTAATATTAGTGAGGGGGTCTTGCCTTGGAAAGTTGGGAGCTTGTTTGTCTGCTTGTTTTTGGCTTTGGAGGGCTTTGGGATTGGCTTTGAAAGTGGCTTCCAAACTCTCCAGGTTCCTTACTATTATATATTTAGGGTTGTTTGGTTTCTTCTTGGTGGACGTTTATTTCTTCACAACCAAGCCAGGAATCCTTGCCGACCTTTTGGATAATGGGCCACCTCCGTTGTTCTTTGCATGCCTATTTTCTTTACCTATGGGTTGCTCTCCAGTAAAATCTTCTTCCTTCCTGTGCAGAATCCACAATATTTTGAGGATCATTCCTATTTTCTTTTAAAGGATTAACCTTATTGCCTTCTGTTTCCTTTTCCCCCAAATCCTCCTCAATATTTCCTACTACGGCAAATCTTGAGGATTCCCCAAATCTCGGATTCCCTTGATTTACGGCCTTCCCTTTTAATTTGCTCGCCTGAGTTTCACTTGTTGCTTCCTTTGCTGGCCTGTTCTCCTAATGGATCACAAAGAAACATTGTGTAAACAAACAAAAGGATAAACAAGAGTATAATGTGTAATGACTTTGATTAACAAATAAGCAACATGATGTCTGCATTTTTAGTCATATTTTGCATCATGTTTTCATCTCATTTAAGTCATTTTTATTTGCTTTTGTGTTGGAAAAGTGTGTCGGTTGTGTTAGTTTTCGTATTATTCAAGATATGGAGTCTACACAAGCTTTGGTGGTGTTTTGTAGGTTTTGAAGCTAAAAAGAGGCAATTCTAGAGCTTAAGGAAGAGTGAAGAAGAATGGGAAAAAAGGGCACAAAAAGATTGGCAATCGAACAAGTAAAGATGGAGAAGAAGTGTGCAAAAAGAGCCTCAGCGCCGACCTTTGCCCCCTCGATGCCGACACCCAGCAAATTCCAGTAGTACTGTTTTTTAACAGACCCTCGGCGCCGACACCTTGACCCTCGGCGCCGAAGTACCTGCGCACCAGGAGAAGTTTCTACGGGCTGATTTTATTACTTAATGGGCTTTTTAATTAGGATTTTCATCAAAATCTCTTTTAGGATCTTTTAGTTAGATAGACTTGGGATATGTTATCCTTCCTTAGATGGATTTTATTATTTTCCTAAGATAAAATCTCTTTTCCTTGGGGATTAAGTCTTAATTTTTATCTTCTAAATAAAGCCAATTGGAGGTTAATTAGGGACACATCTGACAGCTGAACTTACAGTAGAAGGAAGGCACGTTTTTTGAGTTTTAGGGTTGAAGAAAATTGAACTGAATTTAAGGTTTGGTTTTATGCAATTTGAGATTATGAATTCTTCCATTGTTTTGAGTTTTTCTTTGCAATGAGTGAGTAGTTCTCCCTTCTTCTAGGGTTAGGGTGAACCCAATAATAAGCATATGTGGGAATGAATGAATCTATACTTATGTGATGTTTTTATCTACTTATACCTATGTGCTTAACCCTTGATGAAAGTCTAGGGTATTCATTGTTGCAATTGAATTTACCAAGGAGATTGTTAACATTGATAGTAATTAGGAATTTTTGATGAAAGTTAAAAAGACCTAATTAAGAAAAGGTATAGTCAAATAAATCTCTTATGCGAAAGTGAATTGATTTGTTTGATTGAGATAAAAGCATGATTCGTAATATGATTCATTGATTTATACATGTGTTTATTGTTGTGGTAAGCCCTAATCTTGGAAGTTCTTTCTCATATATTGCATTCGTGTTAGTTACTTGTTACTTGAAACGAATTGAGTGTGTTTTGCCCTATTTTACAGCCGCTGCTTGTGTCTTTAATTCCCCTATTTTCGACCATTAAAACAACTAGGATAGAACCGTTGATATACTCCCTTGGATCGACCTTGATTTCCACTATACTATAGAGGGATTCGAGCATAAATTTATTTGATTAGAGTGAGCATAGGCATCGATCTGCCATCACGAACGTCAAATTCTCACCGTTGCCGGGAAGTAATCAATCGCGCCTAGTCTAGTTGTTTTAGGGTTTAGGAATAGCCCATCCCCCTTTGCTTTTAATTGTGGTGTCTTTGTTTTTGTTTTTAGTTTCAGTTTATGCCATCGGGGTGACGTCGGCTTGATTTCGATTTTGCTATCGATCCCGAACCGGAACGCTCTTTCCATCACAGACTACGAGAAGCCAGGACAATGGGAGACAACACAGGCAATAATGGCAATAATGGAAACAATGTTAACGTTGCTACGAAGATGGCTGAACTCCGACGGCAGATGCAGCAGTTTCGGCTCGCTGCAGAAAGAGAAAGGGAAGTGACTGCTCGTCTGCAACAGCAGTTAGATGCTATCCTAAGGAATGCAAAACAGTATATGCACCCAGAACTGAGGGTGCATGAGTCTGCAATTGTCCTACCTGAGATTGAGCGCAACTTTGAGATCAAATCTCACTTCATCTCTTTAATTAAAAGATCTCAATTTGAGGGCAAAGCTAATGAATGCCCTATGCTTCATATCAAGAATTTCATTGATTCATGCGATACTATTGCTGTTGATAATATATCGTTAGAATACGTTCAATTAAAGGCTTTTAAATGGTCCCTTGCAGGAAAAGCCCTGAATTGGTTGGAGAGTCTACCGCCTAGGTCTATCACTACATGGAAGGCTTTGTATGACTTGTTCATGACAAAATTCTTTCCACCGGCAAAGACAACGGAGCTTAGGAAGAAGATCACCTCCTTTCACCAATTGCCAGGAGAGACATTTCAAGAGACTTGGGAAAGGTTCAAGGAGTTGCAAAGACAATGCCCTACCCATGGGCAACCCGAGTATGTACTCCAAGAAATCTTCTTCCAGGGCATCAATGCAGAGACCAAGACTCGATTGAACCTACACACCGATTGTGGGTTCCTTGAGATGACTCCGACTGATGCATGGGCTCTTTTAGACAAGCTAACGGAGTATGATGCTATGTATGGCACCCAAGAGGCTAGACCGTCAGGTAAGAAACTTTATGAGCCTTCTAATGAAATTGACCCAGATGTACAAGTAAGTTTTCTTTCTAGAAACCAGCCTTATTTAGAATGTGGTTCTCAATCTCATAATACTATAGATTGCGATAATATTAGCCAGGTACAAAGGGCAGAGCACTACGAAGAGGTAATTTATATGAGGGGCCCTTATAGGCCTCCCAATTACAATAACAACTATGCAGGGAACTAGAATAATAACTATGCAGGGAGGAACAACCATTACCCTAATTGGGGTAACTATGGACAAAGCCAAGGGAGCCAACCTCCCCAAGATCAAAGGATTCCCCCATATAGGCCCCCTGGCTATCAAGAACCACCATCATGGGTACAAGAGCTTAAGGAAGGATTCAATGGGCTTCGTTCCGATGTGAATTCTCAAATTAAAGGTGTTTAAGCCCAACTAGGAGATTTGGAAACATGGAAGAAGCGAGTGGAGTCTCAACTGGGGCACCTAGCGGCTCAAATCCCTCGACCTTAAGGGAAATTCCCGGGCCGCCCCGATGAGAACCCTAAAGGGCAAATAGCTGCAATTCACCTAAGAAGTGGGAAGGAAGTGCCTGGACGCGAAAGCACGTCAAACAAGGAGGAAAACGGCAAAAATAGTGGCCGTACCGAGGCCGTACCGACCCCCCCAGGGTCGGTACCGACCCCCCTGCAGGTATGACTCTCTTTTCTTCTTTTTCTCCTGATTCCAGTAGTTGTACCGAGGGCCGTACTGACCCCTACCCCGTCTTCAACAGGTGACGCTCCTCCCTCCAGCACAGTTTGTACCGAGGGTCATACCGACCCCCCTAGGGTCGGTACCGACCCCCCTTTAGCGGTGACGGATTCTTCTGCCGGGCCTATTTCAGCCCCGAATCCGACGATAGTGCTTCCATACCCTTCGAAAAAGGTAAAGCACATAGCGGAAGGTAAGTTTCAAAGGTTTGTAATGATGCTTCAAAGTTTAAATATAACTAAGATAGTGCTTCCATGTCTGAGCTTTCTGATGAGGTCCGTTCAGTGAAGTTCCCTAAGAAACTTGGAGATCCAGGTAAGTTTGCTATTACTATTGGTTTAGGATCTTACTGTTTCAAGGCTTTGTGTGATTTAGGTGCAAGTGTAAGTCTCCTTCCCCTTTCTATATGGTCAACGACGAGCTTAGGAGCCCTAGAGCCCGTCAACATGAGAGTGTCCATGGCTAATGGTGCAGTAGTATCACCAACTGGGGTGATTGATGATGTTCCCGTCCGTGTAGGTAAGTTTTTCGTCCCTACCGATTTTATTGTTATGGATATGCCAGAGGATCCAGTGGTGCCCATCATTCTTGGACGACCATTCTTAGCAACCACTGGAGCAATAATTGATGTTAGGAAGGGACTCCTAACATTTGAGATTGGGGACGACATCGTTGAGTTTTGCTTCAATCCAACGATGAAGGAAACCACAGACATGGAAGAGGTAAGCTATTTTGATTGTCTCGAGTCTGCAGGCCCAGTCTTAGGTCTTCTGGCAGACCAAGAGGAAGTTTATTCTTTAGAGGTTCTGGAAGCAATATTAAAGACGGAGGAGGAAGAGCCAACACTTGTTCCAATTGAGCCTTCCCCAGAGCTTAAGCCACTTCCAGAAGGTTTGAGGTATGTTTTCTTAGGCCCCAATTCTACTTTTCCTGTGATCATTAATGCGAAATTGAATGAGGAAGAAGTAGAGAAGTTACTTAATGTGCTAAGAACTTATAGGAAGGCTATTGGTTATTCTTTGGATGATATCATTGGAATTTCACCTTCTTTGTGCATGCATAGAATATTCATAGAGGATGATCATAAGCCAACCAGAGAACGTCAGCGCAGGCTTAACCCAAATATGCAAGAAGTAGTCAAAACTGAAATTTTGAAAATGTTAGATGCTGGAATTATTGATGCTATTTCTGATAGTAAATGGGTGAGCCCGGTTCATGTTTTCCCTAAAAAAGGAGGGATGACTGTAATTAAGAATGAGAAAGGTGAGTTAGTACCTACTAGGACCACTACTAAATGGCGCATGTGCATTGATTATAGGAAGTTGAATAGTGCTACTAGGAAAGATCATTTTCCTCTTCCTTTTATTGATCAACTTCTCGAGCGTCTGACACAACACGATTATTTTTGCTATTTGGATGGCTATAGTGGTTTTTGGCAGATTCCCATTCATCCGGATGATCAGGAGAAGACAACTTTTACTTGTCCGTATGGAACTTTTGCTTATAAGAGGATGCCATTTGGGCTCTGTAATGCCCCTGCCACTTTCCAACGGGGCATGATGGCAATCTTCTCCGATATGATTGAGGATATTGTTGAGGTATTCATGGATGACTTTTCCGTATATGGTACTACTTTTGATGCTTGTCTAGCTAACTTGGCCAGGGTACTCAAGAGATGCGAAGAGACAAGTCTTGTGCTTAATTGGGAGGAGTGCCACTTTATGGTGCAAGAAGGAATCGTGCTAGGACACTTGGTGTCCAAGAGAGGTATAGAGGTGGATAGAGCCAAGATCGAGCTTATTGAGAAGTTACCCCCTCCAACGTCGGTAAAAGATATCCGTAGCTTTTTAGGGCATGCTGGATTTTATCGTCGTTTTATCCAAGATTTCTCCAAAATAGCTAAACCACTCACTAACCTATTGATGAAAGAAGTTGCTTTTGAGTTTTCTTTGGAGTGTCTTGATGCTTTTAATAGGTTGAGAGAAGCTTTGGTCATGGCACCAATCATGCAATCACCCGATTGGTCACTTCCATTCGAAGTCATGTGTGATGCAAGTGATTATGCCGTGGGAGCGGTTCTAGGACAGTAGAAGGACAAAAAATTGCACGCCATCTACTACGCGAGCAAAAATTTGGATGACGTCCAAACAAGGTACACAACCACGGAGAAAGAGTTTCTAGTCGTGGTATTCACCTTCGAAAAGTTCTGCTCCTACCTAGTTGGCTCGAAAGTTATTGTCTACACCGATCATGCTGCATTGATATATTTAATGAATAAGAAGGACGCCAAACCACGACTTCTACGATGGATGCTCCTTCTTCAAGAGTTTGATTGTGAGCTAAGAGACAAGAAAGGAGCCGAGAATCTTGTGGCCGACCACCTGTCTAGGTTGCCACCCAAGCACATTGAAGACTCGAAAGATATGGTGCCCATCGATGACTCACGGGCTGATGAAAGACTCCTGCGCATAGAGGTGAGTAAGGTAAGTACAGGTATCGACGTCGACCTTTTGACCTCGGCGCTGAGCCCTTTTGCTTGTGTAGAAACTTTATTTGCTATAGGTACCTCGACGCCGACACCCACACCCTCGGCGCCAACACCCAATTATACAACCCAAGTTTCTGCAGAAGCTGTGCAACACACAGATGCCTCGGCGCCGATACCTCAGGCCTCGGCATCGACCCTTTTTGCAGAACATAAAGTTGAGCTACTTGGAGCATCGGATGAGGTAAGTTTAGGTAAGGAACTCTTCTTTACTCCTCCTTCTAGCCCCATTCATGATATTTTTCTTATTAAGAAGGCTAGTATACCTTGGTTTGCGGATTATGCTAACTACATTGTAGGAGGTGAGATTCCGTCGGGTTTGACTTCACAAGGTAAGAAGAAATTCCTACATGATGTCAAGAGGTATTATTGGGATGATCCTTACTTGTTTAAACAAGGCAGTGATCATATTTTTCGTCGCTGCATCCCGGAGGAAGAGGTAGAAAGTATTATTCGTCATTGCCATACTCTCCCCACTAGGGGTCATGCTAAAGGTTTTAGGATCACTCCGAAGATACTTCAAAGTGGATTTTATTGGCCTAACATGTTTCGAGATGTACAGGAGTTTGTGACATTCATCACAGGGACGGGAACATAACATGGAGGAACGAGAATCCGCTCACGGGGATACTGGAGGTCGAATTGTTCGACGTTTGGGGCATAGACTTTATGGGCCCTTTTCCGTCCTCGGGCCCTTATATGTACATCCTTGTAGCGGTTGATTATGTCTCCAAATGGGTGGAAGCCATTGCTACACGAACTAATGATGCAAGAGTCGTGGCTAAGTTTTTTAAAACTAACATTTTCCCCCGTTTTGGTGTTCCTAGGGTCCTAATTAGTGATGGAGGCTCGCATTTTATAGAGAGAAGCTTTGAGGCGCTTTTGACCAAGTATGGGGTACATCACCGGATAGCCACACCCTACCACCCCAAACTAGCGGTCAAGTTGAGGTATCCAATAGGCAAATCAAAGCTATCTTGGAGAAGACCGTGTCAAGATCACGGAAGGATTGGTCATCCAAGCTTGATGACGCATTATGGGCTTAGAGGACGGCATATAAGACGCCTCTCCGCACCACCCCCTACAACCTCGTGTATGGTAAGTCATGTCATCTACCCGTCGAGTTGGAATACAAAGCTATGTGGGCTCTCAAGGAGCTCAATATGGATCTCGATAAGGCCGGAAAGAAGAGGTTTGTTGACCTACAAGCACTTGAGGAGTTGAGGATTAAGGCGTACGAAAATGCTGAAATCTACAAGGAAAGGACCAAGAAGTGGCAAGATCGAAAGCTAGTGCCCAAGACCTATGAGGTAGGTGATAAGGTATTGCTTTTTAACTCTAGACTCCGACTTTTTCCAGGGAAGTTGCGTTCAAGATGGAGTGGACCATTCGTGGTTCAAAAGATTTTCCCTCGCGGAGCGGTGGAGCTTTTAGATGAAAGTGGTGCTACCTTTAAAGTCAATGGGCACCGGTTGAAAAAGTACTATGAGCATGCCACGTTTGATGAGGATATTCGTGCCTCTTGGGCACTCATCCTCTTTGATTGATATCAAGGGAAGTATGTCGAGCTATAGACTTTAAATATAGCGCTTCCGGGAGGCAACCCGATTTCTTTTCTATCTCTCCTTTATTTTATTTTATTTTTGTTCTATTATTAGTTTAGTTTTTCGATTTTAATTAGGAGAAGCAAGTATGAATTTTTAGAAAGGATTGCCCGAACAAGTCGAAGCGGGTCGCAGATAATTGAAACAGACGCGGGAAGGTAAGTGGATACCCAGGGATATGAATGCAACTACGAGGACCCAGACCACCGAGGCGCACCTTGAGCTGCCAAGCATCGAAAGTAAATCCCTAACCCTTTACTTCTTTTGCTTTCACAAAGAGGACATTGTTTGTTCTAGGTATGGGGTGGGGTGATTTTGGGTTGATATTTTGATGTTCTCATTTGATATTTTGATGTTCTTCTTTTGGGTATGGGTATTACTGATTTCTGCTACTATATTCGATTAGGTTCTGATTGACCTTTATTAGATTCAATTGTCCAGGATTGCATTTGACTTAGTCCCAACTTGCTTAGGCTAATTCGGATTGTAATAGCTAGCTTGCATATTAGCTATACAGATTGCATATTAGTTAATGGCATCACGTTTGCATAAAGTGGATTAGCTTATTTGGAGGTTCTGCATCAACTCACATATATGCAAAAAAAAAGAAAAAAAAAACAGAAACAGAAAAGAAAAAAAATGCATAATAGTTTAGTTTAGTTTAAAAACACCTAACTTAGATGTCCAATGATGAAACCTAATAACTAACTTGACCATGTAAAATCCTAAGGCGTAGTTTGGATGGTTTAGCCTAAGTCGCACAAAATGTTTTTATGTGAAATTTGACTTGCAAATGGAATTGAGCATATATAACTTTGGGATTTAGGTGATTGGAATCCAACATGTCCTAGTGAGTTACTTGGCCTATGAGGAATTGATCTTTATATTTTTCCCTTCTTTTTGATGTGTGTATTACTCTCCTTATACATTACCTCTTGATATTGCGGTGTATATCTAAGTCTTGAAACCAATATGAGATAGCTAGTCATTGCATAATTTGATCAAATGATAGAGGCACTCTTTATAGCCACTTTTTATCCTCTTTTACCTACCTTATATATGTTTCCTTTGCTTGTAACCACTTTGAGCCTTATAGTCTATTCTTATAACGCCACAAAATCTATCCTAGCCAATTATTAGCCTTACCTCCTTATCCGGGAATTAGGACTTAGTGATTGGTAGAGATTGATGTTTGAGGAGTAGAGACCTATGATTTGGTTTAAGTGTGGGATACATTTTTGGGTAGGTTTTTTATTTTCTCGCCACTTGATCTATTGTAAAAGGTATTTTTGACTCTTATATTTAAATAAATGCACATGAGATTATGAAAAAGAGAGTTCAAAAAAAAAAGAAAAAAACGAAGCGAAAAAAAAATTTAGAATAAATGAGAAGTTGCGCATGAGCCAAATTTATCCTTATTTATTTTATGTGAGATATATTGGATATTTTGGGGTTCTTGAAGAGGTGTGCCATAATAGATGAGTTTGGAAGCGTTTATACTTGATGAAGTTTTTTTTTGGTTGAGTTGGGTTGGAAATTTAGGAGTCTTTGGTTCCCGGATTTCTAGCACCACATAGCCTAAATGATTCCTACCTTTATTTTCTTCCCAAGCCAAGTTACAACCCGGCCGAATGAGTCCTTCCTTGAAGGCTATTGAGCCAAAGTCCTCTTGATGATTAATGCATGTTTTGACATCTCGGTGAATCGATTGGTGATATTAATTGCAATTTCTATGTAGCTTAATGTCATACAGGATTGAGTTGAGAGATGTATTTCAAGCGTAAATACATTTGAAAGGGAGTGAAAACACATTATTCCCCTTGAGTGGTTGGATTCTAGTTGCTTCGCCTAAAGTTACCTAAATATATGTGATGATGTTTCAATGCTTGTTCTTATTTGCACTTATGCTAAATTGATGTTGCTTTTGACTGAGGCGAAGACTTGAAGGCACGTTAAAGGTTTTGGTCATAGTTTGGTTATTGCTTGAGGACAAGCAAGTCTAAGTATGGGGTGTTTTGATGTCTACATTTTTAGTCATATTTTGCATCATGTTTTCATCTCATTTAAGTCATTTTTATTTGCTTTTGTGTTGGGAAAGTGTGTCGTTTGTGTTAGTTTTTGTATTATTCAAGATATGGAGTCTACACAAGCTTTGATGGTGTTTTGTAGGTTTTGAAGCTAAAAAGAGGCAATTCTAGAGCTTAAGGAAGAGTGAAGAAGAATGGGAAAAAAGGGCACAAAAAGATTGGCAATCGAACAAGTAAAGATGGAGAAGAAGTGTGCAAAAAGAGCCTCGGCGCCGACCTTTGCCCCCTCGATGCCGACACCCAGCAAATTCCAGTAGTACATTTTTTGAACAGACCCTCGGCGCCGACACCTTGACCCTCGGCGCCGAAGTACCTGCGCACCAGGAGAAGTTTCTACGGGCTGATTTTATTACTTAATGGGCTTTTTAATTAGGATTTTCATCAAAATCTCTTTTAGGATCTTTTAGTTAGATAGACTTGGGATATATTATCCTTCCTTGGATGTATTTTATTATTTTCCTAAGATAAAATCTCTTTTCCTTGGGGATTAAGTCTTAATTTTTATCTTCTAAATAAAGCCAATTGGAGGTTAATTAGGGACACATCTGATAGCTGAACTTACAGCAGAAGGAAGGCACGTTTTTTGAGTTTTAGGGTTGAAGAAAATTGAACTGAATTTAAGGTTTGGTTTTATGCAATTTGAGATTATGAATTCTTCCATTGTTTTTGAGTTTTTCTTTGCAATGAGTGAGTAGTTCTCCCTTCTTCTAGGGTTAGGGTGAACCCAACAATAAGCATATGTGGGAATGAATGAATCTATACTTATGTGATTTATTTATCTACTTATACCTATGTGCTTAACCCTTGATGAAAGTCTACGGTATTCATTGTTGCAATTGAATTTACCAAAGGAGATTGTTAACATTGATAGTAATTAGGGATTTTTGATGAAAGTTAAAAAGACCTAATTAAGAAAAGGTATAGTCAAATAAATCTCTTATGCAAAAGTGAATTGATTTGTTTGATTGAGATAAAAGCATGATTCCTAATATGATTCATTGATTTATACATGTGTTTGTTGTTGTGGTAAGCCCTAATCTTGAAAGTTCTTTCTCATATATTGTATTCGTGTTAGTTACTTGTTACTCGAAACGAATTAAGTGTGTTTTTCCTATTTTACAGCCGCTACTTGTGTCTTTAATTCCCCTATTTTCGACCATTAAAACAACTAGGATAGAACCGCTGACATACTCCCTTGGATCGACCTTGATTTCCACTATACTATAGAGGGATTCGAGCATAAATTAATTTGATTAGAGTGAGCATAGGCATCGATCTCGCATCACGAACGTCACCTAGAATAGAGGGGAAAAAAGTAAATGATTGATTTTTTAAAAACATCAAAAACAATCTCTTACTTTCATAGCAAGTTTCAGAGAAGAAATAAAAAAACATAGAAAAAATAGTGAAACAGGTTTAATAAATCAATACGATTGAAAAATGAAGGAGCAAAAAATATCTAATAAATAGAGGTGTAAAAAATAGGTTAATTAATCGGTTAAAACAAAAAAATGCAATGTTGGTGTTTTAACTTATTTGCATTCGTTAAGATCATGCATATTTAAAAATTATTATAAAACTTAATAATAATAATAATAATCACAAAATGTCATGATAAGAAAAAATAATCAAATAATCCATCTAACCACTTGGATAAAAGATTTGATTTCCATCGAATATTCTAGATATTGCCTTTTATTTATCAATATATATATTCAGTTGAAAAAATAATTTATAGCCTAATAAAGCTCTACTAACCACTTTTATAGTCTAACATTACATAGTTTTATAAATTAAAAAAGCAAATCAAATTATTTTTAGAGATTTGATAACTTGGTTTAAATACTTATTTCAAACGGAGATTAAGTGAAAATAAATTACAATATAATTAAACGTTTGAAAAATTGATCTTATTTTAGTATTATGATGATAACTAAAGTAATGTTAGTTGCCATGAAAAAACATTTGGCTTTATTTCGATTTTATTAAGAAAATTGGGTAAAAATAATATGATTAATTGGATATATGTGTGTATTGGATTAAACAATATAAATTTTGTGCATATCAAACAATTTCTTCACTAAAGTATTTTAAATAAGTTTTAGTTTTTTTTTACAAATAAAAAAATCAAACCAAATAGCCAACAAATTCGTGCAATTAATGATTTAAGGTGTGATCATCATTTATCTTCAACTAATTAAATTCTTAAGCATATTGGGATATTATAAAATTAATCTTATGGTAAATTATTTTTATGATAAATCTGTTAAATCAATTTAATAATTAATTATATTTTTTAACTTATTTGCATTCGTTAAGAGCATGCATATTGTAATGGCCCGGATATAAATATCCGAGATACGTTTCGAAGGTTGGATACCTTCGTTCGGATGTTGCAATTCAGGTACGGGTCGAGGTTTCAAACCTCTAATGAGCAATCAATATTCAAAGCGGGTATTTCGAACCCCAATCAATCAAAGTTACAGAAATTCAATTTAAATGATAGTAAAGCGGAAGTAAGGGTTAGATACAAAAGCCACGGCAGAGCCGAGTCAAAACCAAAACATAAATTCTAAAGTCATATAGCCAAATTAGCGGGGTTAGACAGATTTCTTTGCAATCGCCCGGGGGACTTTCCCACGCCATAGAGACAGGGAGCAATCATACCTAAGAACAAGTGGTGCGAGCGGGATCAGACCGAGGCCCCAACACACCCTGTCCCGCAAGCGAACATACACATACGCTAATAATAAAGATGATGCAGATGCGGAAATTAAATCACACTAACATGATCCTAATTTACAATATGCGAAAAAGAACTGTAAATGCGCCCAAAGAATGCCAAGTGGCATATCCCTCTCCTACCTCTGCACCCCTTCCCGTTAGTGCAG
Source organism: Persicaria maculosa (assembly GCA_963922045.1). NCBI lineage: Eukaryota > Viridiplantae > Streptophyta > Magnoliopsida > Caryophyllales > Polygonaceae > Persicaria > Persicaria maculosa. The sequence goes on along the minus strand of OY998266.1, from coordinate 38,466,115 downwards.
AGACTGGCCAGTTCGGTGCTATATCATAGCAATATCCTCGTGGTGGTGCACTCACCACGGCATCATCATATCATATCATCTCATCTCTTGCCCGATGGTGCTGGGCTATCATATCATGCTCATATCGACTCGATAGACTCAGGGCACCCGATGGGGCTGGGCTACCCTATGACCCTAACAGAGGCTCTAGGACTATCACAGATAACGGTCGTTCTGTTACATACGCATAAAGAAATAGAATGCTCAATCACAAGTGCAATCCTAGCATGATACTACATGGCATGCTTTAATGCTTATGCAACACCTAGTATGTCATATATTCACAAGCAGATAATCTCTTTCGAATCTGAGTAAGCCCATAAAGGAACTTACCTGAATAAACCGAACAGCAGAGAACAAGGCAGAAGCAGAGTCCAAGCAATGAATCACTAATAGCAAGCAATGTCCAACATATCACAATCACCTAATAACATACAAATGCATAAGTCTATCCACTTCACACAAGGCGCCCCTAACTATCATACATATCTTCACATAACTCGCTTCAGATTATCCCATCTTATCTCATCATAATTCAAATATCATTCCATGTTCATCTCATCTCATCATCTCATTTCCAAAACAATCTCTCGAGGACTCAACTTAGAAAATCAAACAATTCTTTTAAAACCGCTTATTCAAATCCCAACATTAAACATTTAGCCTTAAAACCAATTTCCCAAAATCATATTATAGAAATCATTCCGGCTTGTTTCTTATTTTAAAAACATTAAATAAATTCCAATATCAAACCATCAAAATAATCCCATGTTCACAAATCATGTTTATAAGTCAAAACCAACAAATCTCTTTTAAAATTCCTAACTCGCATATTTAAATCCTCACAAAATACGTCATAAGTAAATAATCCAATTAATACTATTTTAAAACAAATAAACAATATAAACGATTAATTTTCAGAATTTATAATTATAACCAAATCCCAAAATAAGAATAATATTCAAATATTTTAACACTTACTATCCATATAATCTCAAAACAATAGCCATAAATGTATTTATAACCCCATATCAATTAATATCACTTTTAAAACCTTTTTAAATATATATATTAATAAATTTCAGAACATATAAATATATATATATATATACATTTTCCTAAAACCAGAATAACAAAACATATAACACATAATATAACTTAACACATAACATAAATAATACGTATATATACATCACTAATTAAAACAACTAGCCAAACCGAAATCACCCAGCCCAAGACCTGGCCCAAACCCGCATGTACCCATCCGGATCCCAACCTCAACCCCATTTTAATCCCAAGCTTCCAGCCCAAAAATCAGGCCTAGAGCCCACCCCTTCCCTCAGCCCAAAACCGCACCCAGAATAGAAAAAAAAATAGATGGGCCTAGGGCTGATGTGGCAGCCGAGGTGGCAAATGGGAGCGGGGCCCATGATCTCCTTATCTCCTCTAGTGCTGTTCGAAAGCAACAGAGAGAAAATGGCTCCCTGAGTTCAAAGTGACGGGAAGGAGGAGGAGAAAGGGTGGGTCGCCGGCGATGGCGGTAGGCTCCGACCATTCGTCCTGACTACCCGACGCACCCACAAGGAAAGGAGGAAAAGAAGAAGGAGGAAGGAGAAGCTCACCTAGGTTCGACTCGCCGGAAAACTCGATTCGCGTCGTCGGAGATGGATCCTTGCCGGAGATGGCCTAGGGAGAGTGAAGGGGGGGTTAAAGTCCCACCTTTAAGCCATTGAAGGTGAAAAGAAGATGGACAGAGTGAGGAGGGCTCTTACCGAGCACTTGACGCAATAGCGGGAGGGAGAGGATGAGGGCGGCGGTGACATCTTGGTGGCTCCCCGGACGATATCTGGGCACGTCGACGTCGGAGGGAGATGGAGTCGATGCTGCTGCTACTGGGACACGACTGTCGTCGCTTTTGAAGGAGGAGGAGGTAACGGGAGCCATTGGAGCTCGGTTTGGGCTCTCGGGAAACAGAGCTCGAAGAGGATTCGGTAATGACGACGAGGAGCTGGTGGTGGATCGGCAGGGAGGTGATGGTGCTCCTCGGCTCAGCAGAGAGGGAGAAAGGGGAGGAAGAAAGGGGACCTTTGAGGGTTTTCTTGTGGGTTCCTCGGCAAAACAAAGAGAGAGAAAGAGAGTGAGGGTGTTTGGGTTTGAAAAAGAAATTGGAGGATGGGGCTGCAGTTCAGGTGGTCCAAAAAGAGCTGCACATAGAAGAAGACAATGGGAGGGACCAGCTCCCGTACAGGAAACCGAGAGAGAGAGATAAAAGAAAAAGGGGAAATAAAATAAATGAAATTGGTCCCCACGAAAGAATTCAAATTAGCGGAATAGACTCAAAACTCGCTCGCCCGATCGAATCCCGACGCTCGATTCCAATCCCGCTCACTAAAGCAAAACCCGACACTCGACAATTTAAATCGAATTTAAATCATCTCGGAACTTAAATTAATTTTATTCATACCCAGAACTCGAAAGCAAAAATCAAATCCCATCAAAATCCTAATTTAAAATGATGCTGGAAGGATTTTAAATTTTGAACTCGTGTTCGAGGACGATTTTTCTCCGCTTTTACAAATTGCAATGAATAATACATATTTAATTAAAATAATAAAATAAAAAATATATATATAAATTATATTCTGCCTTTACACATATTCAAAAATTATTATAAAACTTAATAATAATAATAATAATAATAATAATAACAAAATATCATGATAAGAAAAATATTCAAATAATCCATGTAACCACTTGGATAAAAGAGTAGATATTCAAACACACAAATATTCATTATAAGTCAAAATAATTTGAATTGATTCCGCTTTTTGTTTGTTTGCAATACAAAATTGGGTATAATAGTCACCGATTTGAATATCTAGATGAATTCTTTATAAGAAGATCATAGCAAGAAAGGAAGCTTCGAATTGATAGGGGAAAAGATCTCGAAGGATTGAAACTATAAAAGAAAACGGTTCTTTCAAATGAATTGTAGCTTTTAGATGAGAAAATCCAATATTTTATCAAATTCTTTCAAAGCAACATAGTCAACTCACTAAAAGTCAACTCACTTTTAGGGACTTAATATCATAACTTTTGTTTTAAATTTAACATTGTGATTTGATGATATTTAATTAATTTTAAAAGTTCATGTGAATTCATATCAATTAAGTTATAATTTATAATTATTATGTACAATTATCTATATTTCATTTCATTACCACTACTTCTCAAGACATTGGATTTCAATTAATCAAGTATGTTTGAATCAATCTTCATTTTCAAATACAATATAGAAAAGATAAGCTCATATGCCTCAACCCATTTTAATTTAAGCATGTACATTGAAAAGTCAGCATGATGCTTTACATGACACATTGTACTAATTGCTTAACTCAATCTCAATTTTATAATTATTTCATTGATCATTCAATTCCTTATATGCAATCTTCTATCTATATATATAATATAAATTTGGGTGAAAGCCCATTAATTGCATCTATTAAATATTTATAGATAAATATAATATATATATATTTAATATTAGGTTAAGAAATCAAAAGGTCGTAGTAGCTTATTGGTTATAGGGATTGACGATGCCCTCAAATTTGGGCTAACTATTTAACACGGCGATTCAACCAAAAGAAGATTATACGATCTTAAATAGGATAAATTAATAGGGGTTTCCCGCTATATCAATTAAACATCGGAACAATATATATATATATATATATATATATATATATATATATATATATATGGAAAGGTTCTAATGAAATGGATAATACGGTGTAACGGTGAAACGAATGAATATTGGGTCATATTCATATGAATATTATGTTATATGAATATATAAATATGAATATTATGTTGTGTGAATATGAATTTGATTTAAATATGGGTATATGAATATGTTATTATTTATATTCAAATAATATAAAGTGAATAACACCATATTCATATCCACACACCACAATATTCACATATTCATATCCACATAATGTCATAATCATATTAATATAACGCAATATTCATTCGTTTCACCGTTTCACCGTTATATATATATAGGAAATGGTTCAAATGAAAATGGTTCTTAAAATGAAAATCCCTCTTAAAATAAAAATGATCTAATTTGAAGGTAAATGGGCCTAATTTAAAGGTAAATGGACCTATTTAAATGAGTAATAGATAAATGAGCCTAATTAATGTGTAAATAGGCCTAATTTTATGATGTAAATGGGTAAATGGGTAAATAATCCTAATTATGAGATAAATATCACCACCTCTCCCATAATTTCTATTTCTACCAATATCGCCCTTATTTCAATTATAAAAATTACAGATTTTAGCCCGTAATTTTTATTTGAAATAATATTATAAGGTGCATCTATAAGATTACAAAATGCAACAAAATATGCTACATTACATTTCTTGTCTCTATTTTAAAAAGTGAAAAATATGAGATTACAAAATATAAAGTGAACAAATAATACAATAAAGATTATTATTAATAAATGTGCATTTTCCTAATGTAAAGTAAGTTTCCTACCAAATATTTTCTTTATGAGCTACTATTTTTTATAGCGGGTTTGTACTTTAATGTGACATGTTCCATTAAAAGTCTATTAGCTCAATTAAAAATGGTATAGCAATGTGCCCATGCACAAAGGTTCGAGTTCAAAATCCCGCATAAGCTATTTATGGTTGTCTTCTTTTTGTTCCCGTTCATGAATAAGATTATAAAGTGCAATAATAAAATGATAATGTGCACAAATAAGATGATAAAGTGCATATATAACATTATGGTGTGCAAATATAATATTGTGTTGTGCAAATATAATATTATGTTGTGCAAATATAATATTATGTTGTGCAAATAAAATGATAAGTGCAAGAATAAAATGATGGTATATGAATAAAAATATGAAGTGCATGAATAAGATTGTGAAGTGCACAATTAAGATTATAAAGTGCATAAATAAAATCATAAAGTGCAAGAATAAAATGATGGTATATGAATAAAAATATGAAGTGCATGAATAAGATTGTGAAGTGCACAATTAAGATTATAAAGTGCATAAATAAAATGATAAAGTGCAAGAACAAAATGATGAAGTGTATGAATTAGATTATGAAGTGCACAATTAAGATTATAAAGTGCACAATTAAGATTATAAAGTGCAAAAATAAAATGATAAAGTGCAAGAACAAAATGATGAAGTGTATGAATTAGATTATGAAGTGCACAATTAAGATTATAAAGTGCATAAATAAAATGATAAAATGGAAGAATACGATCATGAAATGCACAATTAAGACTATGAATTGCACTTTTATCAGAAAATAGTACAAACTATTAAAATTAGGCAATTTAGCCTATGTAGGAGTCGAACCCACTTCTCTGCGCATAAGCACATTGCTCTACCATTGAGCTAATAGGCTTTTAAAACTTAATAAGAGCTAGAAGTTGTTTCGATAAGCAATCATGAATTCAGGCAGATACAAACCAACCAAAAACGATGTCAGCACTAAAAAACAAACCAAATTTTTAAGGACTCAAGCATGCATATATACCTACATATATAATATCTAACCAAAAACGACGTCAACATTAAAATAAATTCATTTTAATATTACGAAGGAATTTGCCGACGATATATGAAGCCTGAAAAATCAGTAACATGAAAAAGATACAATGATGTCATCATTCAATAGTAGCATATAACTTCAATCCGGAGATTATTCTTTGAAATTCGGATCTGGAGGATGCAATGAATATCAAAAGCAAATTCAACAATGAATGTCAAACTAAAAAAAAAATTTAATAGCTAATTCATAGAAATTCATAGAAATAAGAAAATCAAAAGCAAATTCAGTAGCTAATATACATTAGCAAATTCAATATCTAATATACATTAGCAGCAAGCTAATATACATTAGCAAATTCAATAGCAAATTTGAAACACACGTTTTGCTCTGTTGCACCAATTCACTGTCTGTAGCCATCTAAAGAATGTTCCATAGTAGCAAGCAATGTTATAGAAATTTGACTCTAAGATGGATTCACCATTAATAAGGAATTAAGGTGCAAAGGAAGCACATAAGTGGTGGCTTACGCAGACAATCATGGATTCCGATCGAAACCTCAATTCGACACACAGGAATGCTATTATTCCTCCGATGCTCTTTGATTAGGGCTTGGGATTGCCTCCGAAACCTCGAGACAGTAAAGCTCCCAGCGAGAATAAAAGAGATTGGAAGAAGAGTTGCACACCAATAGTAACTCTAATTCCAAAACAGGGACGTTGCTGCCTCCTCTTTAGGTTGCAAGAAAATTGGCCTTCAAATCATTTCACATTTAGATCCACAACCGCCATGTCACAGAGACAGTCAAACAAGTGATGCTTGATGCTTTGCTACAACGATAACATTAGACAACAAAATACAGAACAATTATACAAGTATTCACATTAGACAGCACAAATCCACACAACTGTAGAACGACTCTTGGCAACTTAACAAACAAGAATGGAACCGTCATAAAAAAAAAACAAGAAATTACCTCATAAATATTTTACGAATGCTCAAGCATTTCAAGCTTTAAAGTGAAAAGAAATCATCGACTTACTTCATCCTGGAGCTCCGAATCATCAAATTCAGTCCTCGAAGCTCGACGCAGATGTCTATCTTTCTCTTTGACAACAACATCTTCTCTCACTTCGATTCAAATAAGGCAAACAAACTAAATGTTAGGTCAAAACAGAAAGCATAATCGAGGAGTATAAGAAATCACATAATTATACTTTGAGATTGATTCGTCGAAGCCGCTGGTTCCTGAAGGAGCATCGCAAGCGAAAAAAGAAAGTTCAAATAAAATTAGAGAAAATCGAAGCATGAGCAATGTAAGCAAGAGAAGATGAGGATTCAACCTCTAATCAGACGAGGAGATTTTGGATGAAGAAGCCTGGGAACCTGCGGTCGCTTCCAACAAATGACGAAAGGGAAGGGGAGCCGAGAGGGATGCTGAAGGTGAGGATTCAACCGGAAAAGGAGAGGTTCTCCGGCGACAATAGAGGAGGAAGGGGGCCGGGGCGGATCCACCGAGGAGAAGTCGATAGATCTGAGATCCGAGATGTACGACGGAAGAGGAAGGGGGGCGGCGGGCGGATCCACCGAGGAGAAAGGGTCGGCGCGGGTGTTGAAGAAGGAGATCCGAGGAACGGCGCGACGAAGAGGAACGACGCCGGAGATATGAGGGAGGAGGAGAGATCTGAACGCAGGAGAGAGAGGAGGAGACGGAGACTAGATAGGTGTGAGTAGGGACGATGCGATACTGTTAAGCAAATTAGGGTTCTGTTTTTTTTCTCTTTTTTTTCCGGTTCACCTCATTTCAGTGTTTTTTTTAAATGAACCGGGCCGCATGTCTTCTTTTCCTTCATTTTTATTTTAAGCGCTTTTTTCATTTTAAAACCCTTTTTCATTATAACCACACCTTGTATATGATATATATATATATATATATATATATATATATATATATATATATATATATATAATCTTTTACACACCTTGTATATGATATATGTATAAACAACTTCCAAAATGTACAAATGCAAAAGGCTTCCAAAAGCCACGTCCTGCATGCATGCATGCATATATATATATATATATGTCATCGATCATGAAAGGAAAGCAAACATATATATTTGCTTAAATCAAAACAAGTAAAGTCAAGTTACATATATACTATCCCACATCGACAATGATTAAGAAAGTAAGGATGATTAAGAAAGTAAGGAGGAGATTCTTCTTATAAATAAAGGTTCAAGGCAAAGGTTGATGGGATTGGTTCGGAGTGTTGGGATTGACTCAGGCTGGTCCCGATCAAGCTTTGTGGTCTTTCTCAGAGCGGGATTTGTATCGAACTGCGTGCACTGAGCAATAATCGATCAAGGGTCTTTGTATGGTCCGCCGAAAATCTTCATTAAGGTAAGTTATCCGCCTAATCTATCTTGATAGGGTTCAATCGAAAATGAGTTGTTTGTTTGTTTAAATAAAGTAAGGTAAGCAGCTTGTTTGTTTAAAGTCTGTACGTATTAGTCGTTTATATATAAACTAGTGTAGATCCCGTCCCGTGTACGGGGAATACGTTAATCTAAATATAAATTATTTTTTCCTCCAAAAAATAATATAAATATAAATAAAATTAGTTCGACAGGTTATATATAATCTAAATATCTTTTAATTAGATTCTCTCAAAATATAAATAAAATTCACATTTTAAGGTACTACGTAAAATTTTTTTCCCTAATCTATGGTTAATTAAATCTCATGTAATTTAATTAGATAGTTGATTTTTAAAAATATTTTAATATTCTTTTTTTATTAAATATGTAGTATATATCTATTACATTAGTTTACTAAAATATCTATGTACGGATGGATTCTGGCTACATATGTGGCTATATAATATTTTAATTATTTATTTTGGCCACAAAAAATAATATAGATAGATATAAAATAACAATTATTAAATGATTGATTTTGATATAAATAATTATTTCCACCAAAAAATAATCTAAATATATATAAATAAAATGGCACCTATCAAATATTATTTATCTATTAATATTTTTTTTGTAAGTATGACCATGAAAATTAGTTTTATTAATTCTTTTTATTATTACTACTACTATATTGATATAGTTTTTTCCTTATATAATATTTACTCTTTTATAAGATATTCCATCTATCCAATTATATGTGTTAATGGTAAAATAAAATAATATTTTATTAGATTTCCTTTTTGACGGGAGAAAGCTTTGCGAGATGCACTCACGCGCCGCCACGTATGCAGATGCACTCACGCGTCGCCACGTAGGCACCAATGCATCGGTTTTAGTATATGTATATAGATGTATTTGAGTTATATATGATACGGTGATGCGAATTATTGAGATGTGGCTTTTACTGTCATAGAATATCTATACAAATTAACATGCCATACATGAGCAACAGTTAGCACGCTAAGCCAAGAGAGTCCCCCGGCTCGCGGATACAGTTTTACTCGCGAACTAGTGATGAGCGGCGACAACAAACTGAAATTTAGGAGCTCACAAAGGCGTAGGAGGGGTTTGCAAAGATTCAGACAATCTCGGATTCACGGAAAGTGGTTCCAAGCGCAATATGTCAATCACCAAGTTGTGCTATTCGTGATTCCAAATTCGACATGGGTATTTAATTAATCACCGGTTTTAAGTGAATGATTTGGTTTCAGTTTTACCCCAAATCTCTGCGCTTGTTATCCTCCGCATTCCCTTGAGAAATTTCAGGACTGGATACAATGTACTTCAGCCGCCATGGCTGACGATTTGCTTTGATGATACCCAAGCTAGGAGTTGCAATATGAATACAAGGGGTGGTTCATCTCTTTCTCGATCCACGAACAGAGATTGCAATTTGTCCTTCAATAAAGATCGCGAATGGAGAAGCAAGGAAAACCCCCATGAAGAGAACGAAGCTACCAACTGATGAACTGTTTCGAAGAGGGAAGCATTGCGTATTCATAAGCTTTGCATATATCACTTGGGATCTTGTATCCCTGCTTAAAATCGCGAATGAAATTTTGTCTCGGGTTTGATAAATCCGCGGCATACCCATCGCAAAGAGAAGTGGTCTTCGATTCGTGCATCGCTATCAGCTGAAGTTTTTAAGTTGCCTACCAGTACTTTCTCCATCTCATTAACAATCCGAAAGGATGTCCGGATGCTCGCGAAGAACTACAATCCATTGTCAAACTCTTCGCGAAGAGTAGGTTACAATTTATTTCAATGCATTCCTTAAATCTGTATCATTAAATTATTTCGCATCTCTAGAGACGCCTGGGTATTTGTCAATTCAAAACTTCTTGCAAGCGATAACAGTACTCTAATATGCTATTTGCGAGGCAAAGTTGTTTTGCAGGTTGCTCTTCAATAAAGATCGCGAATAGAAAGACAGAGAGGCCATCCATGAGCAGAATATAGTTGCTAACTCATGAACTGTATTGAAGGATGAAGCAGCACGTATTTATAAGCTTCACAGATATCACTTGCGGGATGTTGTATTCCTACTCAAAATCGCAAGCGAAATTCTATCTCGGGCTCAATAATCCGCCGTATACACATCGCGAAGAGGTATAGTTATAGCTATAGCTTATCATCTCCGTTTACCTATTTGCCCTTGAACATTCGGAATGAGGAATCAAGTTATGACAAAGGCATATACGCGGAGGCCCTCGATTCACCCAGGGGATACATCGCCAATTCTTGATTTGTATAAACGCAAACGGAGAGCTCCATCAACTTTATGTTGCTATAAAATGCAGATTATTCCTCCATTGTCATCAATTAAGCAAGTTGGCAACTTAAGTCATGAAATACGGAAGGCTTCCATCATGATCATACAAACAGGAATGTATTTGTACGAAAGTTGATTGGTTTCATTCAAGGATGTACAAGTAAAACTAAACTACTGTTATCCTTGGTGGGAGGTGTTTGGATTTATATATGCTGGTCATGCCTATCAAATTGACAATATTGTTGTCGTACATGCTTAAAATCATTACATATTTAAGAATTGTATATATATGTATGTTTAATAGGTATGTATGAAATTTAAAGGATCATGACTGTCTTCGGAGTAGGATCGAGAGGGTTTTGTTACTTCATCCATGTATTTACGTATATGTGAAATGTAATAGCACTTAACAAAATCAAATTGGAATTCAAAAGCATATGTATATGTATAAAATTGCTGTCATGGGCAGGGACGTGTGCTTTTGAATCGTATATATAGGCTACTGTCATACCGGCCATGAGAAATTTGTTTTCAATTACAATACATGAATTCCAAATTGAGTAAACAACTAGCTGAAAAACATTACAATATATCGTTGGCACCTTTGTTGTCAAATATGTATATGCGCGAATACTTTCAAGAATAGGAGCATTTCAAGGTAAGAAGTGATTCAGCTAACGGATGGGTTATGGAGATCGCGATCCTGTGAACGTGAACTCAATACCAACAGTGGCCAGTGGGGGTCTCAACGCGAGCTTGTTTGGGTTCAATAAGTGTTGAAAGAAATCGAGCAAACCAAATAGTTGGATCGCAGTAGGTTTGCTGTCATGAGATTTGGACGCATGGGGAACGTCCCTCAGCTGGTCATCGGTGCATACGTGAACAGAAACCTCCTCCGAAGATGGTTCCGAATCTGCAAAGTAACATCTCGAACACCCCTGGTACTCCTCCTGAATCATCCCCATTTTTATATTCCTTCAAAATTACACATGAAAAAGATGCAAGCTTAAGGAACGGGATGATTTGCTCAAAATCACGAAAGAAAAGTTTCACTGGTCCAGTGATAAGTCGGGTTGTTCATTCGCGAATAAAAGCCGAAAAGTCGGGTTGTTCATTTAGCTTAATATCATGTCTCCATGAAAAGTTTATTATAATTAACAACCAATAAGATTTTATAAATTAATTTCCACAAAAGTTAATGATCATTAAAAAAATATCTTTTGTTTATTAACTATAAAGGGTTATTAATCATATTTTAAAATTTGAAATTAAATTATTCTTATTTTCTAGATAATCATTTTTTTAAGATTCATCAAATCCCATATTTTTTTCGATAAAAACAAAGTCAAATCTGAAATTGAAATTTCAATCTCAATCTTCATCTTCATTAGTAATTAATCTAAGGCTTCATTTTATCTTTTTGTTGAAAAAACTAATAAATGAAAGATTTCGCCTAAATTGCTTAACGAATAGGTCAAGCTATCAATCGTGTATAGGACGATACTATCTCCTTATATATAAATATATGGAAAATGTAATAGGTTTTCTTTCACATGGTAAGTATCAAGTTTTCTATTATTTTCAACTTTTTCTTCTTATAACTATCGATTGTTCTATTGCTTCTTTCTTATTGGTAATTGTATTTTGAATTTGATTTCAATTTTTATGTTACATAGCGTGAGGGATTGATTTCCATTTGCAATTTTTAATAGGCAGTACTCCTTCTAACATGCTCCCATCTTCAATCAAAGAAAAGCCTTGCCGCTTCTCTAGGCTCTTCTAACATCAACCCCATCGCATTTAAAGGGTCTGCATATCCAACTTTGACATCAAACAAAGACAATTGGACTCCACCACCATTTTCCTTTTCTCATTATCTCTAGAAGCTCTCGAACTGCAAATGATGACATTCATTACAATTGCCTCTAAAATCTCAGTCATGTCCTACTACACTCTCGAAAATCCTAAAAAAAAATGACTTCGCCCCAACCTGCTTGATGTGCGCGCAAATAGCCGTATTTTCTATGCACAATTATGTCTATTTTATCATTCATTCGCATGCATATTAGTGGGAAATCATAAGATTAGTGTAGTTTATGCATAATTGTCAAATATATGGGTCTGCACGAGTTTCTATGTGATTTCGCAGAAAACAGGACGAAAATGGACAAATTTGGAAGAGCGGAAAAAGAACTCGAAGTCTTCTGAAGAGGTCGAAATCGACTATGAACCTCGACATCGAGTGCTACAGAGCAACCAGGAATCGAGCAGAAGAGGACAAAGCATGTCGACACAACAGAGGTCGATATCGATGTCTAATGGTCGATATCGAGTGGCCTAGATAGAGCTTATTGATAGAAGTCGAGTGCCAGTCCGAGGAGAAGAAGGAGTGCTCGAGATAGGGTTAAAGAGAGGTCGATATCGATGATGAAGGTCGATATCGATGTTGTCCAGCAGAGAAGTCCGACTCAGATTTTGATAGAATTCTATCCAAAGCTTGCTCGTCTATCCTAAAGTCGAGATATTCTATCCAATGCACCAGACTTCATCCTTTACTAGTTTTACCATGGAGTTTTTAGTTTTTACTTTATTAAGTTTTATCTTAGAGAATAAAGATAGTTTTTCTAATCCTTGGCTAGCAAGATTTGAGATCTATATCTAGAGGCTGTTAGGGCTGAGTTTAATCATTCAAGCATCCAATTATGCAGAGAATTAGGAGAGAGAGAAGAGGCCGAGTGGAGTTGGGTGTGAAGCGAGAGCAGAGAATTGGCTTGGTTCGGTTGTAATCTTTCTTTCGGAGTTTTAATCAAGGTAGTTTTCTTTTACATGATGATGAGTTCAATGATGAAGCGCGAGTAGTCAACCCACTTCTAAGGTCGGGGTGAGCCCGACGATAGCAATGTAGGGTAAGTGCATCAAAGGTATAATTTTTATGCGATTCCGTCTTCTATCCTATGCATGATCCTTTGCGGAAGTTAGGGAGATTCATTATTTGCATTATTGAAGCGAAAGCCAATCATATTGTGAACTTGGATTATTCATGAATTGGATAGTAACTCTTAGGAATTATGCGAGAGCCTCTAATCACCTAAGTGTTGGTAACAAAAGTTATTTGTCGGAAGACATCAAAATTCATAATTTTAGCATCATACTTGCATTGTTATCGTTGTGGCATGAATCCCCGACTTTGGAAGCCTTTAGTTTATTGAATTTCATAAAAAGTTGAGTTTTGTTTCTGTCCACAGTTCCTTTACCATTCTAAGATCTTTGGACTACTTTTTCGACAGATAGGTTACGTTATACAGTTTCTGTTACAGACATCGAAATCAATTGTGAAGGTCGATATCGAGCACTAACATCGATATCGAGGTCTATCTCGATGTCGATTGTGTTTGCTTTTGTCTTCTACAGGAACTTTGCTGGAAATCGACCAGAACTAAGGTCAATATCGACCAGACACCTCGATATCGAGTGTCTTCTGAGGTCGAAAGCTTGATCGTGATTACAACAAGGGAAGCGCTGACATACCGCCTCGTGGATTCGATCCTGAATTACCCTACCACTGCATCGGGAGGGATTCTTGTATTATTTGCTTGAACAGGGAGTTAGCATAGTTGAGATATATATTTTAATATTTGAATCGCACCTCCCCTAGACGATCACTGCTCAAGCCACATTCCTGATCTCATAGCCATCGATCTCGCGTACAACTGCATTGCAGTTTAGTTTATGGTTCCTTGAATTGATGCATTTTATTTTTCTTTCTCACTTATGTACTAAATTTTGTATGAAGTAATTATGATGAATTTGTTGATGATGTATTTTCACACATCATTGTTTATCTAGCAAGACTTTTATTTATATTAATGAGTTCGATATCTTTTCCTTTATACTTTTTTTTGTATAAAATATTTGTTTAATTTCGAATAAATATTTTTTTTGAGCGATTTTCAATAAACAATAATGCATATAATACTTAGAACCAATTTTGATTTAAATTCAATAGTATTTTCAGCTTAACATTTTTCCAATTTTTGATAATCAATTATAAGTATGATGAAAGGATATTAAGACTAGAGTCACTTGAATTCTAATGTGTTTTCACCACATTAGAATTTAAAATAGTATAATATAAATCAATCAAGTTTGATCAAAATTTGTAATTTGTGATTATTAAGAAGGAACTTGCATGCAATGACCCGAGTTTATTAACCCAGGTTATGTTTCGAAGGTCGGATACCTTCGTTTGAATCTTGCGCACCAAGTACAGGTTGAAAGTTTGAAATTCAAAAGTAAGTTTTGAAGGTGGGATTTCATACCTAAAGTTATTGTGAGATCCGTTTGGAGACCCGGTGTTAACACACCTATACCTGTCCTAAGTGCTAAGTCGGGAAAAATTTTCATCTTTAAACCGAACGACCTTGTAAATCCGATACAAGGTACCACGGGAGCCGGGCCAAAACAGGTGTTATTATATGGTAAATATACTAGCATTTTATATGGTTAAGTGACAAGTCATTTCCCATTATTCGCCATGAACATCCCACGCCAAACAGCACATGACACTAGTTAGAATCATGCATATATACCTAAAAAAATATAGACGGGCATGTGATCAGATTGAGGCCCGCACATGACTAGTCCCCACAGATAAGCACACATATATGCGCTATTCCTAATACCATGCTTCTAATGCAGGACAAAATTTAACACACAAGCATGCATGCTAGCAGTTTATATATATATATATATATATATATATATATATATATATATATAATGCAGTATTGTAATTAAAGGGTACCCGCATAGAATGCCAAGTAGCATATCCCTCTCCTACCTCCACCCCACCTTCCCGTTAGGGCGGAGACTGGCTAGTTCGTGCATGCATCAAGTCATTCATGTTCATCATTCATTCATTCATTACTTCTTTCATTCTTTCATTTTCTCTTTATTTTTTTAGTGTTGCTCATGACTCGACTTGACTCATGACAAATTCCAATGGGACTGGGCTGTCCTATGACCCTAACAAAGACTCTAGTGACTTCACAGATAACAGACGTTCTATTTACGAACGCATACAGAATAAGCATGCTCATTCATAAGTGCAAGTGCTAATCATGATACTACATGTCATGCTCTTATGCTTATGCAACCCTAGTATATCATGCACATAGAAGCAGGGAAGTGGTTCTATTTGATCTGAATAAGCTCCGAGAGGAACTTACCTGGTGGTGCAGAACAGTAAGGTAGCAATCATATCATTTAAGATCACCTAGTAGTCACAATGAATTTATAAGTCTATCTATCCAATATAACTCATCATCATATTTCCATCTCATCTCATATCTCAATATAACTCATCATCTCATTGTATCATCTCAAGTCATCATATCAATACCTCATCTCAACTTTTTTATCATCATATCATATAGCAATCATTAAGAAGTCATGTATCATCATTTCATATATAAGCCATATTCATACTCTAAGGCACCATCTAACATATCCATAATCATGCTTATCAACCATCTAATATAACATCATGCTTCATATATATCAACACATCTGCAAAGGCTCGAATTTTCAAATCCTAATTTTTGAAAAATGGAAATTAAAAATGAATTTAAATCGGATTTAAAACTTGTAGAGTGGATTCCGACCTGAATTTAAAAATATGACCGATTCCGTCCCTTCACCTCGAGAATTTAAAAGAACTTCGGATGGCGATATCCTTTTCGGTTTTAAAAATCTAATCGATTGAGAGTGTGAGATTCGGGAAACTAACACTTGGGAACTAATTTAGGGATTCGAAATTCGCGTATTCGGGAATTATTTTCGGGTATTGGTCTTGATTTTACCCAATTTAACACACTACCTCTCCTCACCCACTCCCTCACCTCACCATACCATTTCAAACCCATCCCTCTCCCTCCTTACCATTTCAATCAATCCCCTCCCATTCCCACGCCATCACCACCACCATCATCTCCCGCTCCCTCCTTCACCATACCCACGCCATCACCATCTTTTGCTCCCTTCTTCATGCCATCACCATCTCAGCTCACCACCACCACTCCTTTCTTCTTTGCCATACCACAGTCACCATCACCGACCTCCATTAGCCACTAGTTCCATCACCACCACCCCGAGTCGCTACCTCCACCACCTCCCCTGTTTTTTCCAAGAGCACCCGCAGCAGCAACTTTAACCCCTTAGTCCCTCCTTTCCACCTTGAGCTAGTAGTGGGAGACCTCCTCGATGCCTTCCTAGGAGACACCAGCAGCAGCGGCAGCGGGAAGAGCTGGAGACCGAGCATGAGCCGCCGTCATCCACCACCTCTCTTGTTCGAGCATGAGCGCCATTTTGGTAAGCCGTTATCCTCCGTTTTCGATCGAAACCATCATTAAGCTCCACCATCATACTCTCCCATGTCCGACACAAGTCTGAGAAGCCATCGCGAGTCTTCGCCGATGCCCAAACCTCCGATCAAAGCTTTGACGCCCGCGAATACCTTAGTGAGCTTCGTTTATTTTGCTCCTTACCTTCGTTTCGTTGTTTCACATTCTTGTTGGTCAAGAATTGAGTGTCATAGAGGATGAGAAGGGGTGGAAGAGGAACCAATCTGAGCTCCATCGAGGAGAACAAACTAGGCCGACGAACAAAGGAAGAAGATGCAAGTCGAATTAGACTTCCTGAACTCCCTGAGGGTTCAAGATTTGAGTACAAGTTGAATTGGTCTACTATTTTACCCTACTTTCATGGATTGCCTGGGGAGGAACCAACCAAACACTTTGCTACCGTTGTGAGTGTGTGTGATAGACTTAGACCCCAAGGCCTTACCGATGACCAATTGATGTTGAGAGTGTTCCCCTTTACTTTGAAAGATTCTGCAAGCGATTGGCTTTATTACCTACCCCCCGAAAGCATTACTACTTGGGTTGAATTGAAGAAAGCTTTTCTTCAGAAGTACTTTCCTGCTACTCGCCTCAACAAACTCAAGAAGGAGCTATCTAGTATTGAGCAATCACCTACGGAGAGTCTTTATGAGTATGTTGAGCACTTCAAGAAGCTTAAGGGTAGTTGTCCACAACATGGTATACCCGAGGGTGATCTAGTGCTATATTTTTATGAGGGCTTGCTTGACACTAACAGGAGTTTCATCAATGCTACTAGTGGAGGAGATATTTTGGATAAGACACCTCAGAAGGTAATGCAAATTTTCAAAGGGTTAGCTAATGCATCGCATCAATATGGGAAACACCAAGGAGTTAGAGGAGTTCACAAGTTGGATAACTCTAGAGATGGTCGCAAAGATGACTTAGATAGGCTTACTGAGATCGTGAGCAAGATGGCTATGCAAATGAATCAACCTCATCAGCCTAGACCTTGTGGTGTCTGTGGAGATCCAACTCATCCGAATGATAAATGTCCTTTGATTCAAGAGGATGTCGCTGATTTCAGTGCTATGGATTATGGACCTCACCGCAACTTTGGTAACAATGGTTACAATCAGGGCTACAATTTGAATTATCAAAGTGGATTCAACGGTAGAGGACAATTTGAGAATCGTCAAAGAAACACTCACCAAGATGATATAGATGATACATTGAGGTTGTTGTTGGATAAGATGAATGTTCAAGAGAAATTGATGAGTCAAATGGCTAAGGAGATTGGAGAATTGAAAGTGAAAGATTCGGGGAAGTTTCCATCACAAGTGTTAGTTAATTCGAAGGAGAATGTGAGTGCCATGATCCTTAGAGGAGGAAAACAAGTGAATGTTCCCACTAGGAATGTTGAAGAGAGGTCTAAGGAAGTGATTGACGTGGGTGAGGAAGACAAAAAAAGCTTGGAGACACACACTGTTGATGACGGCGCCCGCCGCCCTTCAGATCGGTGCCCACCGCCACCGCAAATCCCAGATCTGAATGTTGACATTGTGTAATACCCAAAGAAATCATCCAAGGAGTGGTCTTCTGAGGTTTCAAGACCTGCACCGCCCTTTCCTCATGCCTTAAGACGTGATCGTAAGTGGGAAGATGAACAAATCCTTTATGACACCTTTGCTCATTGTGAGGTAAATATTCCACTCTTTAATTTGATCAAAACTGTGCCTCACTATGTGAAATTCTTGAAAGAGCTATGCACGATGAAACGCAAGCAAAGGATGCAAAGGAAGGGAAATGCAAGTTTAAATGAAAATGTTTCTGCTTTGCTTCAGAAAAGATTGCCTGAAAAGTACAGAGATCTAGGTATGTTTACTATCCCTTGTGCAATAGGTAATGCTAGCTTCACAAAAGCTATGCTAGATCTAGGTGCTTCAATCAATGTGATGTCATATAAATTGTACATGTTTTTGGGTCTCAATGTTTTGTCTGAAACTGGTATTACTATACAACTTGCTGATCGTTCTAGCATTAAGCCTAGAGGAGTTGTTGAGGATGTTTTGGTGAAGGTAAATGATTTGATATTTCCAGCCGATTTCTTTATATTGGATATGGAACAAGGTATGCCTGAAACCCAAATGATCTTGGGAAGGCCATTCTTGCGAAAGGCTAAGTCCAAGATTGATTTCTTTGAAGGTTCCCTAACCATGGAGTTTGACGGTAGAAAGATTGAATTTTCTATATTTGAGCCTGCTACTCTTTCTACTAACGATTATGTGGATGTTCTTAACTATAATCATAGCGATCACACGGATGAATCAAATAATTTGTTAAATGCTTCTATTGAGAATGAATCATTGCTTATTGAGTCTTCTAACAAAGGGAAAGTTGATTTAGGAAAAGATGACATTGAAAGGAAAATTGAGAATTTGTTTAAGTCGCATGAGAAGGTGTATAACTCAAATGATTATATTGTTCTTCCCTATGAGAAATCAATTCCTAACAATGTTGAGGTTTTTGCAATTTCAGGACAACCTCCAGGAGAAACTCATTTTAAGAAGGAATTGATTGATGCGATTGATGGATACACTAGAGAAATTCCTAAGGTTCCCCCTCTTGTCAAGAAAAGGACAAGTGTGGAGGATCTTGATGGGATAACTTGATCAAGAAATGCATCATGTCGAGCCAAAGACATGAAACAAAGGCGCTTGTTGGGAGGCAACCCAAGTAGATTAGGTAATATTGTTTCAATTTTGCATTTAGTTTTTCAATTCAATAAATTAGGACAAGTCTTTTTGCTGTACATTGGAGTACTGTAGTGTTAGAACCAT
The DNA here is from genome assembly GCA_963922045.1 of Persicaria maculosa. Taxonomy (NCBI): domain Eukaryota; kingdom Viridiplantae; phylum Streptophyta; class Magnoliopsida; order Caryophyllales; family Polygonaceae; genus Persicaria; species Persicaria maculosa. The sequence continues at coordinate 38,446,521 of OY998266.1, read as the reverse complement.
TTTGTTAGATGAATTTTTCTTGATTGAATGACGGAGTGACGTTCTGCATACACGGTGCCCGCCGCCTCAACCACGGCTCCTGCCGCCAGTCACTGTTCACAAACGCGCCCGGATTTTTGGTTACTTTAGAAGGGAGTAGTTTCTATCCTATTTTATCTTTTTGTTTATTCGATTTTCGGTTATTTTAGGTTAGATTTGATTTTCCATCTTCATTAGGATTGCATTTAGTTCTATTTTTTATTTTAGGAATAGATTTATTTTATTAGGATTAGATTTTATTTTATTTTAGGTTTGTTTATCTATCTTTTACCTATTTTATCTATCTTAGGATTAGATAGTTCTTTTTAGGATTAGTTTCCATCTGTTTTGGGAGTAGAATTTAATCTTTTATCTATTTTATTTTATTTTCTTATTTTCTAACATTTTCTTTTCTTTTTGATAGATGGAGATTCCTCTTTCCAAACCACCATATAATCCCACTCCCTAATTTGGATCAATCAAAGCTTTGTCTCCAAGAAAACACATAAAGCCCAAGAGATCCTACTTGAATCCATTCCAAAAACCTAAGAGCCTTGTGTTTCAATTGAGTTCTTACCCATCAAACACATTCATCACTACCTTCATCCATCAAATTCAAATCTTTTCCACACCATTCCCATATCTACCACCAAAGAAAGCCTTTGAAACCAAGTTTGGTCGTCAAGTTTCAAGTTTGGAGGAGGTGTAGACGTTGATTCTTCAATGTTGTGCATGAATTCTGGTTCTGTAGAGACCGGTGCCCGCCGCCCCATACACGGCGCCCGCCGCCCCTGTAGAGAGGTCATTTTTGGTCGTTTTTGTGAGGTTCTCTTGCGATTTTCTTGTTCCTTGTAAATCATGAGTCGATATGGTAAGAGAGATGTGCCGTCCTACTTCGATGACTCTGAGGTGAAGTGTTGGAATGAGCTTGGCAGTTGCCATATATATGCTATTGAGAGATTTCGTTGGATTTCTGGGCCAAAGCAGACGCATCATCAGTATCTGCCTACTATTTTACCGGTGGGTCGCACATTAGCCGATTTCTGCCAAAGCCATGTTCCTGTGGACTTATGGAAATCTAATGATCCTATGACCCCCGCGAGCGACACCTAGGAGATGCAGATCGAGATGACACCACCTGTGGTTCAAGACACCTTACGCATAGCCCGCCTGGAAAAGAGTTTAACGGAGTTTGAGATGCGACAGGCGGCTGAGCTAGAAGAATTAGTCAAGTCTCATGAGAACCTGGCTAGGAAGGTTGATCAGCTCCATCACATTTGTTTGAGTCTACTAATGCGGTCTGGATCCCAGACCCCACCTCCTCAGTAATTGGTTAGTTTATTTGCTTCCTTCAACCCTTTCTTTTCTTTTCCATTGTTCCTTTGTATATATGTTTATGCATTGAGGACAATGCAACATTTAAGTGTGTGGGGGGGGGGAGGGGGGGAGAAGTGAAGTAAATTAGTTAGATTAGTTCATGTTTATTTTTGTTTCATATTTAGATTTCTAGTATTTGATATGTTGCTATTCCCGATCCTTGGCATGTGGGCTTCGAATCAAGAACACCAACTTATTGACGGCCCGATCTTGCAATAACTCCTTGATTTATCTTGAGTTGGAACAATTCTAAAGTAATATGAGTGAATGAATTGAAGGAGACAAAAAACGAAGCAACCACGAACAACACAAGAGAAAGAAGCAAGAGCCAAGCCGCAACAGCGACGGGGCTGGACGCAGTGGCTAGGCAGCGGGCGCATCAGCCAGGCAGTGGCTAGGCAGCGGCCGCCGCCTGTGCTACGGTGTGAAGGGGAAGTGACGGATCCCTCCTCTTCTGCGACGAATTGCGGTTGTTCTCCTTTGTGTTTTGGGTTGTGTTTGGGATTAGGGTTTCGAATGAGTGTTGGATGGACAACCAATAATATGAATAACACTCTGAATTTTTGAATGCAAAGGTTTTGGATTGGTAATTGAAGAACCTTTTATCCAAAAGGTTTCTTCAATTCTAATTTCCAATCTAATTTTTATTGAATGACAAAGAACGTTTAAATAGAAATCCTAATCTCTAGAAACCCTAAATGTGGCCAGCTCTATCCATTTCAAAAGGATAGAATCTTGGTTGAGAATTATTTTAAAAATAACATAAAATTACGTAGATAAAGATCTCCTAAGATTACTACTTAGTGGCCAAGGAAAATATCTAAAAGAGATAGACTTTCCTTTTCCACTTTATTCACCTAGCTAAGTATTACTAAAAATAAGACATTCAATAAATAGCTCCAATTAACATAGGAGTTACTAAATATGGAAAGAACTAAAAACTAATAATAATAATAATAACTAAATAATAAAATATCTTTGTCGATGACCACTTCTTCTCTTCAAGCCATGGTGGAACCTTCTTCTTGCGCTTGAGGACGACACACTCTCCTACTAATAGCCCTTGAATCGATCTTGATAGCTCGCCTGGGTCAAGGTCATTGTTCGACCCATAGAAGGCCATCTTGATCCGCATCATTCTCCCCCTCTTAGCTTCGATTCATCCTCAAATCGATTCGTTGAGGAGCAGGGGGACAGCAGCAAGAATGAAGCATGACGTCGGAGGACAAGCAAGAACATCCGACAAAATCATAGGAGGTGCCACCACCTCAAAAACAAAACCAGGCACCATTGAGTCCAAAAAATCAAAAGAAGCAAAAGTAAGAGCAAAACAAGGCACGTCAAGGACATTCTCAGGAGGTTCAATAGCTAACTCCATAGAAACGGCCTCGGCATCCTCTTCGGTGTGACTGGACAAAGTCAACACATCCGGTGCAACACTGCAGTCCACTTGCAGCACAGATTATGAGGCATTACCTGGGGATTCTTGCAACATCTGACCCACCGTTGGAAAGCTCGTCGAGTCATCTTCGCAACAAGACTGAGATGAGGTGAATCCGAGGTCGGAGTCAACAGGAACCTGCGAAACAAGATTGGCGCGCTGTGCTGAATCCTGGGCAACGAATTCAACACTAGGCTCCTTAGGCTCAATTACCTCGTCGTCGGATGAGGCAACAACATCCTCGGAAGACGGTTTGGAAGGCGGAGGAAATGCTTGATGGTAGCAAATAAGGATGTTCGCAACCCAAGCCTCCCTCTCTCGGCGTCGTTCCTCCTCCACTCGTCGTCGTTCTTCCTCAGCCTCTCGTTGTCGGAGAAGCCAAATCTGTCGGCGACGTTGAAGTTGTTGATGACACATCTCCTCGTCGATCTCCACTTTCCGTTGAAGCCAAAGTTGGCGTCTTTTGGCTTCGCGTTGATGCTCTAGTTGTTGTTATTATTGCAAAGCTCTTCTCTGCAACTCGCGTTGGCGTCGTTGTTGTTTAGCACGTTCTAAAGAAAAGAACTCATCCAATGGATCCAGATCATCATCCCAATCTCCCCAAATCTCCCAAGCCATCAAATCAAAATATTAGTAATATTAAACTCAACAAAAAAAAGAGCGTAGCATAACCTGTCTCTGAATACCAATTGATATGTTGCTATTCCTGATCCTTCACCTATGGGCTTCGAATCAAGAACACCAACTTATTGACGACCCGATCTTGCAATAACTCCTTGATTTATCTTGAGTTGGAACAATTCTAAAGTAATATGAGTGAATGAATTGAAGGCGACAGAAAACAAAGCAACCACGAACAACACAAGAGAAGGAAGCAAAAGCCAAGCCGCGGCAGCGACGGGGTTGGACGCAGCGGCCGCAGCGGCCACGTAGCGGCTAGGCAGTGGCCGCTGCCTGTGCTATGGTGTGAAGGCGCAGCGACGGATCCCTCTTCTTCTGCGACGATGGCTCCTAGGGTTTCTGCGACGAATTGCGGTTGTTCTCCTTTGTATTTTGGGTTGTGTTTAGGATTAGGGTTTCGAATGAGTGTTGGATGGACGACCAATAATATGAATAACACTCTGAATTTTTGAATGCAAAGGTTTTAGATTGGTAATTGAAGAACCTTTTAGCCAAAAGGTTTCTTTAATTCTAATTTCCAATCTAATTTTTATTGCATGACAAAGAACATTTAAATAGAAATCCTAATCTCTAGAAACCCTAAATGTGACCAGCTCTATCCCTTGCAAAAGGATAGAATCTTGGCTGAGAACTAATTTAAAAATAACATAAAATTACCTAGATAAAGATCTCCTAAGATTACTACTTAGTGGCCAAGGAAAATATCTTAAAGAGATAGACTTTCCTTTTCCACTTTATTCACCTAGCTAAGTATTACTAAAAATAAGACATTCCATAAATAGCTCCAAGTAACATAGGAGTTAATAAATATGGAAAGAAGTACAAACTAATAATAATAATAATAATAATAACTAAATGATAAAATATCTTTGTCGATGGCTACTTCTTCTTTTCAAGCCATGGTGGCACCTTCTTCTTGCGCTTGAGGATGACACACTCTCCTTCTAATAGCCCTCGAATCGATCTTGATAGCTTGCCTGGGTCAAGGTCATTGTTCGACCCACAGAAGGCCATTTTAATCCGCATCAGTATTTGATTTTATTTTCGATATTCTTGTAATTCATGCATCATGTTTATTTTATTTGTTTTATAAAATGTAAAAAAATGAAAAAAAAGTGAAAAATGTCGAAAAATCCAAAAATAAGAAGAGTCTCATGCATTGCATACTTGTGTTATCAAAGACACCCATCTAATTTGAGTTTGTCCTATTGACTTTATGATGGCATGATCTTATAAATCCCACAGAATTTTGGAATAATTTGACCCTGTCTCTAAAATTGGTTTTTATGGGAAATATGGTTAGGCATAGGTAATTGAGCATGTATGATCTATGATTGTGAGCATGCTTCATATTCATCAAAAATTTGTCCTTGTGAGGTATTTTTGGCCTTATAAGGGATACACCTTTATTCCTTTTGGTTTTCTTGTCTAATTTACTCTTCCAATGCATTTATCTTTGAGTATTGACATGATTATCTATTTTCAAGACCGATTATATACGTGATCATTGCTTGATAAGTTCAAATGATAGAGGCAAACTTTTTATCCACATTTTATCCATGTCTACCTGATGTTATATCTTGCTTTGAAGCCAATTTGAGCCTTTAGCCTATTTTATTTGTAAGCTCCATAAAATTGCATTATTCCTAGCCTATGATAAGCCTTACCCTTTTCTGGGGAAATTAAGATTTTGAGTAGGTTATGGATCTATTTTGGAGTGGTGGAGGAAAGAAGCTAAAATTTGAGTTTATGGTTTATGGATTTGAGAAGATGTAATGTTATGTGCTTTATTTTCCCTCATATTTTTATTTCATGTATATTGCTCAAGTAAAAAAAATGCCAAAAAGAAAAAGAAAAAAAAGAAAGAGAATAAAAAAGAATAATAAGAGCCAAGTTTATTTATTTTTGCATTGTGAGGAGGATTGGATTTATGTTGGTTGAAAGGAAAAATTGGTTGGGTATTGTCGATGCATATTGTGCATGATTATGAGATGATGATTTATTGAGGATTTTTGGGCTTTATAGCTATATTTTTGAGATGTTGTGTTGTTGAGAGCTTGATGTACTATTGAGTTGATTTGTGTTATGTTGGGAGTTTTTGGAATCTTATTTTCCCGAAATTATTAGCACCACATGACCAAATACAATTCCTTGCCCTTATGTTTCTTACCAAGCCCCATTACAACCCCGCCGTATGGAATCTTCTATGAAGGTTTCCATTGAGCGAAAGTCCTCTTGATGTTCTTGTTTTAGCTTTGATGTATCCGGTGGAGATTTTGTGATATAAATATCAATATTTGATTTGATGCTTGTATATGGAATTGAGGTGAGTGTATGCTTAAACCATAAACACATAATAGTGAGAGATACAAATTATCCTTGGTGAGGTTGGATTTTTGACCATGCAAGCAACTTGATCCCATATATACAAGCTATGATGTTTATATGCCTTGACTATATTTGCACTATTTATGATGTTGTTTTTTATAAGTAAAATTATGAAAGGATCTCCTGTGGGATGCATAGATGATGATTTTGTCTTATGGTTGCTTGAGGACAAGCAAGAGTTAAGTGTGGGGGGATTTGATAATGCATATTTCATATAGGCATTATAGGTAGTTCTTATTGCATTTAGATAGGAGTTTTGCATATGTTTTAGTCTAGTTTCATATCTTGCTTGTGAAGTATTCGAGTTTGGAATCTACGCCTTTTTAGTGTTTATTCTGCAGTTTTACATTCCGACCTTGGTTGGGATCTTGGAAGAGCTTAGGAGACATATTCTGGAGCATATGAGGGCTGAGGAAGAGGCTACGAAGGAGCAAGGAAGCACAACATTGAAGAGAAGAAAGAAAGTTGTCACTGCATAGGCGGCGCCCGCCGTGCCTTAGGTGGCGCCCGCCGCCGATTTGGATCCGAATATTCTATTTCCTATTATATAATTATTATATTTCTAGGGTTTTCCACGACTCTTTATTAGGTTACTCCATCAGAGAAGAGCCGTGTGATGTGGTGATGTTTGAGAGTGATTGAGAGCAAAACAATGAACGCTTTGAGAGAGAAGAGAGGTTTTTGGCCTATGAGTTGCTAAACTCATAGTTTCGCCTGTGATTCAAACTCATGGTTGAATTGATTGTGAGGATTTGATTCTATTTAGTTATTTATAAGTTTATTTATCATCTTGTTCTTATTGATTATATTTGTGTTTCTTTCTATGATTGATCACCATGTTAGGAATTACATCTAGGCTATGAATTCGTTATTGTTTTCTCGATAGCAAACAAAGTTATTGAAGTAGTGATATTTCCTTGTCTTTGTAGTGGATGATTTTGATCGATCTATAACGTTAGATGTTGTTAGGGCCGATTAGGGTTGTTCCGGTTGAGTCGTAATTGCATCGAATCGATATGCCAATTGGCCTAAAGCTTGGGTGATTAATGCTATTCTTTAGTAATATTGAATAAGGTGATTGTATACCTGCGGATCCTTCAACTTTAGTCAAGTAGACATAAGCATATAAATAATTGATGAATTAATCCTAGGACCATGAATCTCAACCATTGTCAGATAATTACAAGTGAAACGCTTCTTCTATCTTTGTTATCATTACTTTGCAGTCATTAGTTTTATTCACTTTAGTTTGTTATCAATTTGTCACAAGTCATTGCTTTTGTCATAAGAGTCATTGTTAGAAATATTGCATAGTAATCCGCTTCTCTATGTGGGTTCGACTTCGGACTTCATCGCTATACTAGTAGTTGTTTGGTTTATCAATTCATTGATTTACTAATCTATTGGTTTTGAGCTTTGAGTTAGGATATTATTACTTTTTGGCAAAAGGGAGAAAGTGCCAACGACGTTCTCCCCGCACCAGTAGCTATAAAAATAGACTCATTGTATTTTGTTATGTATCTAGGTGATACTCTCTGATTGTGGTTGTTGCGTGTCGAGTTACTATTTTGTTGTTCTGCTAGCCAGGTAAGTTTCTTTGAAGCTTACTCAGATTGATCAGACACATCCCTGCTTATATGTGCATGATATACTAGGTGTTACATATGCATAAAAGCATGTCATGTAGTATCCTGCTTAGGTTGCATAATTGAATAAGCATTTGTATTCTCTATGTGTGTGTAAACAGAACGACCGTATCTATGAAGTAACTAGAGTCTTTGCTAGGGTCATAGGATGACCCAGTCCCATTGGTCTCGTCCTCAGTCATTTGAGTCATATGGTAACACCTCTAATTATATTTCTAGCACGATGATTATGAACGATATGATGATGAATGTGACGACAAATATGATGACTATGTTGAGCATGCTTACGGGTTACGCTAATTGGCTTGATCTAATATTTATGGAATGGAATGCATTCATGAGCTGGCCAATCTCTGCCCTATTAGGAAGGGGGGCGGTGGTAGGAGAGAGATATGCCACTTGGCATTCTTTTTTAGGGCCCTATTTAATATCTTCTGCATATATATACTGCGAGCATGCTTGTGTGTTAATATTCATGTCCTGGATTAGAAGCATGATATTAGGTATAGTGTATGTATGTGCTTATATGTGGGGACCAGCCATGTGCGGGCCTCAATTTGATCCTATGCCCACTTTATTTTTTTAGGTATGTGTTACATGTGTTATTGACGATGCTCTTTGACTCTGTGAGCGGGGTTCTTTTGCATGGCGGAGAGAGAGTGCCTTGAGACTTTGACTCCACCGACTATCATGGTTTTTGGATTTTACATTACTTGAACTATGTTTTGACCTGACTCTGTCGCGGCACCCTATATATCATTTTTAGACTTATGTGTGGATTTGCATGCTCAAAGGGTTTCGCGACTTACTCTTAGGACAGGTACATTGGTTTACCCCAGGGTCTCCAACGAACCTTACGGATTTGGGTGCAAAATCCCACTTTAAACTACTAATCTTCGGTTTTAAACGTTCAACCTGTACTCGGAGCGCAAGATCCTAGCGAAGGATCCTATCCTTCGAAACATAACTTGGGATTCTAATCCCGGGCCGTTACAAATGTGGTATCAGAGCGAGGTTTTGCAATCCGAGTATGATAGGTTGAAGATGGTTTTAAAAATCACCCAATAATTTCAAATGGTTTTGAAAGGTTTTCAAAGGGGCAAAATGGATTTAATTGAACCTAACCATAGACTAATTAATAGGATGAAACTCATGGGCAGAGACCAAAGCGATAGACATCCCTTATGGATGTAGAACTCAGGGAACGGTAGGCAAAATAATAGCTTTTGTTGCAGATGGGCCTAGAAGACTCCAAGGAACCACGGAGGTTAGAGTAGCATGGGTTAGGAGGCCGTGAGGTATTTGCCCCCTTCGGTCAGTCGTCCCTCGAAGGACAGTATAGATCGTCTCTATGCTTGTATTTATATATTCAAATGGGCCCGAGGGCGATCCTCCCCCCCCCCCCCCCCAAAGAGGATAAAAATTCATTGAGTGCTTGGGTGCTGAGTGTTTAAAATAACCGTTGATACAGTAGTCATGGTCGGTACTAGATGCGGTCCAGTCGAGCGTGGAGGTAGGGCATGTCGCAGCAGGGGATGTCCCCCTCGCGAAGTTATTGCCGATCGTACCGAGGAGTGTGCAACTGATGATCATACCGAGGAACGAGCTTCACCACCACTGGTTGATGACAGAGCTCCGGTTCCGATAGAAACGACTATTGCTTAGCTAGAGGCCACACTGCACCATATTCTGAGTGAGCTACAAGGAGGATCTCGATCTACTGGACTGATATTTGCTGGAGAGGGTGGAGATGATGTTGAAAGGTGGTTCCGTGAGATGGATGGACTGTTCGACCACGTCGTTGTACCCGCTTCTGCGAGACAGAGACTTCTCACTGGCCTTCTACGGAGGAATACTTTTGACTGGTGGTCCGTGTATAAGCCAGACCGAGCTGAGTGGACCTACGATGAATGTAGGGCCCTCATGCTGATAGAGTACTGCCCTCCTTGGATGCAGACAGCTGGGGAGGTATCCTTCTTGCGAGGCATCTACGACCGATCAGCCTATGTATCTGCTATCGTCCGCCAGTTCAAGAAGAAGTTGGTATACTACGGTCACCTGTGCCCTTCAGATGAGAGTCGGATTCACATGATGTAGATGAGGTTGCCACCTGTTGTTCTTCTACACGCGTCCAGTTTGGGAGCTGTTAGCTTTGATCGATTCCTGGAGGTCATCATCATGTATAATCAGCAGAGGATCTTGTCTGAGACTCATATTCCATTACTCGCCCTGAGGCAAAGAGGGCGAGACTAGCTGACACTCGCGGAGACGACAGGTCAAGGAGAGGAGGCTATAGAGAAGGATATCATGGAGTTGCACAGAGAGTACCCTTGCCACCAGTTCAGGCTGCTTATGGAGGAGATGCGCGAGTGAGGAGTATCACTTGCCATAGATGCTTTGAGAGAGGTCACTACGTCGCTTCCTTCCAAGATCGTTCGACCGTCTACTTCACTTGCGGCACCATGGGACACAAAGGTGCCCGTTGTCCCTAGAGTATAAGAGCACCACCGATTTCACAGCTACCGAGACTTTCCATGACTCCTCAGCCGCCACTTCTGACTTATCCCCATGGTCAGGGGTGAGGAGATGCTTCTATTAGAGGTCGAGGTGGAGGTCGATGATGTACATATTTGTACCTCTTTTTATTGCATTTTTGACTTCATATTTCATTCGATTTCCAAAGAAAAGATTCAAAATAATATAAACTTGTGTAAGAATGAGCTAACGTGCAAGAAATAGAGTCTGAACAAGTTTTGATCTAATTATGTAGGAATTCGAGCGAAATCGGATTCAAAATGGAGAAGCCAAGGAAAGTTGAGAAGAGGTCGAAATCGACCCACATGGTCAATATCGACTACAGAACATCGACACAGAACTGAGTGTCGAGACAGACCATCACACAATAGAAGAAAGGCACTCGATATCGATCTCTTATCATTGATATCGACCACAACCCATGAATCGAGAGAAGCTGAGCTCGTCGAGCAAAAACAGAGAGGTCGAAATCGACCTTCCTTGTCGATATCGACCATACTTCGACACGGGTTGGACACGCTTTTCGAGATGCGGATTGGCCATTCTATCTTCAAAGACACGGAATATCTTATAAATTTAGATAGAATGCAGTTGATATTTAATTGTTTCTACCTCAGAGATTCATTAAGCTATTTAGATAGTTACCAAAATAAAAGATCTATCCTACTTGTTTGGATAGAGTTTATAGTTTAGATAGAAGATACTATCCTTGGATAGCAAAGATTAGTAGCCTATAAATAAAGCCCTAGGGGGCTGGCATTCAATCATCCAATTACACACATTAAGTTTACATACAATAGAGTTAGAGTTAGGAAGAAGCTTTAGGGTTTGGCGTTTGCGAGAGCCGACGTTGAGTTGTAAAGTTTCGAAGGTTTTAATGCAAGTTTCCTCTTTTATATCAATGATGTTTCCTGCGATGAGGTGCGAGTAGTCTCCCAAAGCTTCTAGGTTTGGGGTGAGCCCGACGTTAGCCATGCGTGCCTGAGGTAAGTATTAGATGTTGATATCGTTATGTCTATATCATCTCCTATGATTCTATGTTTAGTCCTAATCGAAAGAAAAGGGATTCATGCTAACAACTTGAGTTATAAACATAAAATTGGTAGAGACAATTAGGTTTATTTGCAAGAGTAATCCTAAGATTTGGTGTACAGCGAAAGCTCGACCCTCGGGTGAAATAGCGCAATTCTCAGTCTTATTTGCCTTATCGCATGAATTGGTTAACGTTGTGGTAAACTCTAATCCTAGTAGTTGCTTTTTATACAATTTATTCATCAAAACCACTGTCTTTATTCTGTTCATCGCTCCTTATTCATCCTTGAGTCTTCGGCCTTTCTTTGCCGACAAAAAAAGCTAACAACTTTACAGGAACACACATCGATATCGACCGCCACATGTCGATATCGACCACTTGCTTCGTCCACGGTTTTCTGAGTCGACTACGATCATCTTGCATGAGTTACTAAGATCGATATCGACCCCCAACCTCGATATCGACCACCACTGTGTCGACTGGCAGTCTTCTGAGCCAGTCGATTTCGTTTACTAACATCGATATTGACCTCTCCTAGTCGATATCGACTGCTTGTTTTTGTCTCTGCGGGTCTTCTGTTGTAGAAAGGATCGACAACTAAGGTTGACATCGAGCCCGAAGATCAAGATCGAGGCTTCTGGTCGACCAAAGACGTGAGCTTTCCGACGCTACTAGGATCCCGCTGACCTGTCTCCTCGTGGATCGATCCTGACTACCCTTCCACTACAATGGGAGGAAGTCTTGTAATTATTTGCATAGGCTAGGAGTCAGTTTGCATTTATATTTGATATATTTGTATTTAAGAACTCGACATTCCTCCTATTAACAAATTGACGCCGTTGCCGCGGAGGCAATCAATCGCGCCCTAGTACTCTATCTCACGTTTCTATCTAGTTTGGCCTTGCAAGTGTATGCGACGCGCTGGTCGCCCACCTGAATTTGAAGGAGTAGACGACCCTGAATGCTATCTCCATCTAAGGGCCCAAGCTCAGAGAATCATGGTAGACAACGAAACCCAGGCCGAGTTAATTGAGCAACTAAGGAAGCAAATCGAGGATCTAACAACTAAAGAGGCGGCAACTAAACAACGTGCAAATAGGGAGGAGGAAAGCCGAAGGAGAATAGAAGCCCAAATCAATGCCCTCCCTCAGAATGCCAAGCAATACATGCACCCTGTGCTCTCAGTGCCTGAATCGGCTATCCTTATCCCCCACTCTAATTTTGAGATTAAGCCTAATTTTTTAACTGAGATTAGGCGACATCAATTTGAGGGGAAACCTAGCGATTGTCCTCTTGAGCATATATCTTTATTCATTGATTTGTGTGACACTATAGCTGATGGCCAAAGCCTTGAATATGTAAAACTAAAGGCTTTTCGTTGGTCTCTCGCAGGGAAAGCTCTAGCATGGTTGGAGAGTTTAGCCCCCAGATCGCTCCGCACGTGGGACGAGGTCAATGATGCCTTCCTCAACAAATTCTTCCCACCATCAAAGACTGCGATGATGCGCCAGAAGATCACGACTTTTAAACAAAAGTTAGGCGAGTCATTGGCGCAAGCATGGGAGCGCTTTAAAGAGCTACTGAGGTCCTGCCCTATGCATGGGCAACCACCCTACGTCATCTAGGAGATCATCTACAACGCCCTAGACGTAGCAACCAATGAGAGGATCAACACCTATACTTCCTATGGGTATCTTGAGCTCCTACCGCAACAAGATTGGGATACTTAGAGAGGTTGGTCGAATTTGATAACACTTATGGGACTCATGTGGCCTCCGACTCAAGGCCTACCCCATCTATGCCACTTTATGAGCCCTCCAGGGAGATTGATCCCGATGTCAAAGATCAATTCATGCACGATCAACTCAGGAGGTTGCAGAAACAAGTCAAATTCCTCTCCACCAACCAACCCTGCGCCGAATGTGGGTCCGTCAAGCATATCACCATTGAATGCCCACATACGAAGCAAGTACAACTAGCGGAGACACACTAGGAGGCGCGCTACATGAGGAATCCCAATTGTCAGGGGTACCAAAACTGGGGAAATCAACCACCCCAATACAACCCGAGGGATCCTCCGCCTTATAGAGCTCCAGGCCATCCGGAGAGAGAGAGCCACGACGAGATGATGTCCAACTCATTCTTGATCAGATGAGGAGGAACCAGGCTGTAAATCAACAATCCATGAGCGCTATCCAGAACCAACTTCAGGACCTCAACGCCCGAATGGGGGAGATGGATGCTTGGAAGAAGACGATTGAGACCCAAATGGGTCAAATGGTAGCCCAAATCCCAAAGCCACCCAGCAAACTCCCTGGACACCCACAAGAAAATCCAAGGGGGCAAGCCGGGCACATTGCGGCTATCAATCTAAGGAGTGGACGCACGTTGCCCGAGCCAAGGAGCGGAGGAAAAGTCACTGGAGACGCAGTCGATGTCGACCCCCAGGTCGATATCAAGGGCCCTGTCGACGTCGGCCTAACATTCGATGTCCAGCCCACTGCGAAGCACAGAACGGAGCCAGAGAGGCACTCGATATCGAGTGACCAGGTCGATATCGACCATCCTGTCGATGTCGACCTCTCTGGAAATCAACCACAGCTTCAGACTCCCTCGAGTGCTTGTCCAAAAAGCAGAAATCGACTAATTTCCCTCCAAAGCCATCCAAAGCTCTACCCTTTCCTTCCAAGGCGCAACGGGATCCAGGAGACACCAAGTTCAAACGCTTCATGAAGATCTTACAAGGTCTAAATCTCACCATACCACTCACGGAAGCGCTCAATGAGATGCCTGCATATATGAGGTTCCTGAAGGACATCCTGTCCAAAAAGAGGTCCATTCTAGAGATCGCCTGCGAATGCAATTCAATTGAGTTCCCTGAGAAGCACAACGATCGAGGCAAGTTAGCGGCGACGATAGGGGTTGGTAAGCATCAATTTAAAGCCGTATGTGATCTTGGGGCTAGTGTTAGTTTGATGCCCCTAACAATATGGCGGCAAGTGGGCGTAGGAGCATTGGAGCCCATCGACATGAAGCTTTACATGGCGGACAACTCCTTTGTGAGACCAAATAGGGTTGTGGATGATGTCCCTGTCAAGGTGGGAAAGTTCTTCATACCCACGGACTTCATCGTGTTGAACATGCTGGAGGATCCTATTGTGCCTATCATCTTTGGTAGGCCATTCTTAGCAACAACGGATGCCAACATCAATGTGAGGAATGGCACCCTTACATTCACAATCGGCAACGAGGTCGTGGAGTTTCGATTCAACCCTACAATGAGCGAAACAAAGCAGTTAGAGCAAGTTGTCCTCTCACCGGCTAAAAATAAGCTTTGCAAATTTTGTTGGCGAGGACAGAAACAGCAAGCAGGGTCGACATCGACTGAACCAGTCGATATCGACTGTAGACCTTGATATCGACCACATCACATCGATATCGAGTGAGCCAGATGATTGTCTGGAGCTTAAGTATGGGGTCCCTACAGTCGACATCGACCCCCACATGTCGACATCGACTATACAACTCACCCTTCTTGGTCGAAATCGATCTCCCTTCAGCCCGAAGATTTCTTTTTCGGGCCCGAACAGGTAGGCCCAGGTATGATTCCTAACCCTCCTCTTTCCATTATTGATAATTCAACTAATGGGAGGGTCAAAGCTCCATGGTTTGCCCATATTGCAAAAGTTAGGTCAAGAAAGAGAAGGAAAATGCCCAATGAAGAAGAACCTAACAAAGAAGAAGCCTTGGTTGCCGAACATAGCTATTACCACAAGGACCTAGATGATCCAGGAGAAAGCTCAAGCTTGAAGGGTCCCTACCTTAAAGGCTCATGAAGAATTGACGGAGAAGTCGGCCTAGCGACTCAAAAATCTAGAGCTTGTACATAAAACTTTAAATTTTTCATAGATGGTTTTTAGGGTTTTTGATTTTTGGATTCTTACACTTTTGAAACTGAGATGATCCATGGTTTTATCTATAATTCTAACAAAGGTTTCAGGATACCAAGCAAAAAGAATAACGAAGAAGAAACGAAGCTACTGCAGAGGCAGTCGAAATCGACCACCTAAGGGTCGAGCCATCTCCTGGAGTCGACATCGAGGACTCAGGAGCAAAAAGCAGAGGTCGATATCGACCATAATCATCAATATTGACCACCACCTGGCGACCCTCGACTTCACCTTCTTCCTCGACTTCGACAGATGCAGTCGACATCGACCTCTGACCTCGACATCGAATACTGGCATCGAACTAATCTGAAATCGACCTGAATCTGCAGGCTGTGTTGTGAGTTTCTCTCCACCCTACTACCCAGGGCTGTCCGCTCCACATGACTGGCCCTTGCTTCTGCCGCCTCCTCCGCCTCCTGAGCAGTGATTTTTTTAGAGTAAGTGAAAGTGAGTGTTCCCTTCCCTTTACTTTGCTTTTCAACAGTGAGGACACTGTAATTTTTAAGTATCGGGTGGCATTTTAATTGGACATTATAACTTCTCTATTTGGTTGTGGTTATGGTTAAAACTTGGCAACTTGGCTTGTATTTATCCTTTTATTTGCTTTTTGTTTTATTTTTATGGATTGCATCATGTTTAGAATTTATGCACTTTAAAATTAAAGTCTTTAGTTTGTTAGTTTTATAAAAATGTCAAAATCAAAAAAAAAAAAATAAATACAAAAATACAAAAATGTCAAAAATACAAAAAAAATGCATGTTTACCTTTTAAGTTTGTGTTTAAACCCTACTTAGACGTTCAATGATGAAAACTCAATAGCTGACTTGATCATGTAAATCCTATGGCATATTTGGATGGTTTAGCCTAAGTCCTTAAAATGGTTTTTATGTAGATTGTGAACTTGTGATGAAATTGAGCACATATGATCCTAGGCTTAAAAGCAAATCCAACAAAAATTGTCCTTGTGAGAATTTTGGCTTATAGGGAGAACATCAAAAATCCCTCTGCTTTCCTGAGTGAATTTACTCTTCCTATGCATCTCTAAATGTTGTGATAGTTATTCAAAGCCAATGCATATATATGTTTATGTTTATGAGAATTAAATGATGGAGGCATCTTTTAAGCCATTTTTATCCTCTCTTTACCTACCCTGCATTATCTATGCTTGAAGCCAGAATATTAGCCTGAGCCTGATATTGCAAACTCCACAAAATTACCCTGCATTATTTAGTTTTGAGCAAAGGAAATTATGGGATGGTATATATTTTCATCTTGTCATATTTTGTAAAAGGATTTTTGGCTCACCATATAAATGTACATTTTTTAGTATTTATTTACTATTTTCGTTCATAAAACATCCGAAAAAGAGAAAAAAAGAAGATATACATAGTGCATGAGCCATATTCCTTAGTTCTTTATTTATTTTCATACAAGGTCTATATTTTTGAGAGCATATGAAAGTTTGAAAGAAGGGTTGATATTATGGTTGATATTTTGAGAGCATATTAAAGCAGTATGGAAGATTGAGCTTGAAAAGTGCAACATTGGAAGAGATATGGTTTGGATATGGTAGTGATGAAGTTTAGGAGTCTTGATTCCTGAATTTTATAAGCACCACATAGCCAAATAATTTCATACCCTTAATTTCATACCAAACCCCATTACAACCCCGCCGAATGGAGTCTTCTTTGAAGTCTCTCATTGAGCGAAAATCCTCCTGATGGTTCTTATTGCATTTTCATAATTGGTTGCGAAGTGGATTATTATAAATTGCAATGTTTATGAGATTGTATATGGAATTGAGTTGAGAGTTGATCTTCATAGCCTAAACACATGAGAGTTGAGTGCAAACACAATATCCCTGTGAGGTTGGATTAAAATTGCATATGCCTATGGATCGCCTAAATGTGTGCTATGACGTTAAATTCACTTGCTTTGCTTTGCTACCGCTTATGATGTTGCTTTTGACAAGGGTGAAGACTTGAAGGGTGTGTTGTAGGTTTTGGTTATTGCTTGGTTATTGCTTGAGGACAAGCAAGTCTAAGTATGGGGTGTTTTGATGTACATATTTGTACCTCTTTTTATTGCATCTTTTGACTTCATATTTCATTCGATTTCCAAAGAAAAGGTTCAAAATAATATAAACTTGTGTAAGATGAGCTAAAGTGCAACAAATAGAGTCTGCACAAGTTTTGATCTAATTATGTAGGAATTCGAGCGAAATCGGAGTCAAAACGGAGAAGCCAAGGAAAGCTGAATAGAGGTCGAAATCGACCCACATGGTCGATATCGACTATAGAACATCGACACGAAACTGAGTGTCAAGACAACACACAACAGAAGAAAGGCACTTGATATCGATCTCTTATCATCGATATCGACCACAACCCAGGAATCGAGAGAAGGTGAGCTCGTCGAGCAGAAACAGAGAGGTCGAAATCGACCTCCCTAGTCGATATCAACCATACTTCGACACGGGATGGATACGCTTTTTGACACGCGGATTGGCCATTCTATCTTCAAAGCCATGGAATATCTTGTAAATTTAGATAGAATACAACTGAGATTTAATTGTTTTTACATTAGAGATTCATTAAGCTATTTAGATAGTTACCAAAATAAAAGATCTATCCTACTTGTTTGGATAGAGTTTATAGTTTAGATAGAAGATACTATCCTTGGATAGCAAGGATTAGTAGCCTATAAATAAAGCCCTAGGGGGCTGGCATTCAATCAGTTTACATACAATACAATTAGAGTTAGGAAGTAGCTTTAGGGTTTGGCGTTTGCGAGAGCCGACGTTGAGTTGTAAAGTTTCGAAGGTTTTAATGCAAGTTTCCTCTTTTATATCAATGATATTTTCTGCGATGAGGTGGGAGTAGTCTCCCAAAGCTTCTAGGGTAGGGGTGAGCTCGACATTAGCCATGCGTGCCTGAGGTAAGTGTTAGATGTTGATATCGTTGTGTCTATATCATCTCCTATGATTCTATATTTAGTCCTAATCGAAAGAAAAGGGATTCCTGCTAACAACTTGAGTTATAAACATAAAATTGGTAGAGACAATTAGGTTTATTTGCAAGAGTAATCCTAAGAGTTGGTGTACAGCGAAAGCTCGTCCCTCGGGTGAAATAGCGCAATTGTCCATCTTATTTGCCTTATCGCATGCATCGGTTAATGTTGTGGCAAACTCTAATCCTAATAGTGTCTTTTTATATAGTTTATTCATCAAAACCACTGTCTTTATTCTGTTCATCTCTCCTTATTCATCCTTGAGTCTTCGGCCTTTCTTTGCCGACAAAAAAAGCTAACAACTTTGGAGGAACAAACATCGATATCAACCCCCAGACGTCGATATCGACCACTTGCTTCGTCGACGGTTTTTTGAGTCGACTACGATCATCTTGAATGAGTTACTAAGATCGATATTGACCCCCAACCTCGATATCGACCACCACTGTGTCGACTGGCAGTCTTTTGAGCAAGTCGATTTCATTTACTGACATCGATATCGATCTCTCCTAGTCGATATCGACTGCTTGTTTTTGTCTCTGTAGGTCTTCTGTTGCAGAAAGGATTGATAGCCAAGGTCGAAATCGAGCACCAAGGTCGAGAACGAGGCTTCTGGTCGACCAAAGACGTGAGCTCTCCGACGCTACTAGGATCCCGCTGACCTGCCTCCTCGTGGATCGATCTTGACTACCCTTCCACTACAACGGGAGGAAGTCTTGTAATTATTTGCATATGTTAGGAGTCAGATTCCATTTATATTTCATATATTTGTATTTAAAAACTCGACATTCCTCTTATTAATAGTCGAGGAGGTAGAGGTTTTGGTCGTGGAGGCAGAGGGCCGTCAGGGCTAGGTCAGGGTCAAGGATCATCATCTGCAGGACCATCTGGGTCTGGGTATGATCGCAGCTAGATTTGCTGAGGCCGAGGACCATCATTACCCCCACCGCCCGAAGTATTTCAAATGAGAGCCGACGAACACTCAGCTCCTACTTCTGTAGGTATTATACTT
Source organism: Persicaria maculosa (assembly GCA_963922045.1). Classification (NCBI taxonomy): domain Eukaryota; kingdom Viridiplantae; phylum Streptophyta; class Magnoliopsida; order Caryophyllales; family Polygonaceae; genus Persicaria; species Persicaria maculosa. The sequence goes on along the minus strand of OY998266.1, from coordinate 38,427,431 downwards.
TTCCATGATGAGTGTGATAATGCATATTTTAGATAGGCATTATAGGTAGGTATTATTGCATTTAGGGGAGCATATGACATTATTATTGAGTATCCAGGGCCATTCATGACACAAGGTGAGGAGTCCGAAGTACTATGTATCTGGGGCCATTCATGACACCCATGTTTTCGACTCACGAGAAGGCAATGCTAAGGTTAGAGAGGTAAAAGCATTATAGTGAAAAAAAAGCATTGAGCAAAGAGTGAAAGGTGAGAAATATTATGAAGAAGGAATGTGGAATGAAAGTTTGGAAAGAAAGTTTATTTCCCCGGATTTAACACCATATGGCCAAAAATTAGCCCACCTTTAGCCTTTTACCAATCTACTCTTCCATAAGCTTGCAAAAGTCCTCTTGATTATTAATGCTATGTCACATGAAATTGTTTTATGCATATAACCCTCCTTTTGTGAGTATGATGTTGCTTTTATTCACATGCATGGAATTGTTGACATTAGTACCTTTTCGAGGATATCAATTAATTGTAGGGACATATAACAATAAATCTATGATGTCGAGGGTTTAGTTTCTTCCCATGAATGACCGCTAAAAGTATTGCTTAGGGACAAGCAAGCTTGAGTATGGAGTGTTTGATGTGCGCTCAAATTGCCATATTTTTCATATACTTTTACTTCATTTTTGTCTATATTTGCATGCATATTGGTTGGGAAAAGCATAAGATTTGTGTAGTTTATGTTTATTTGCCAATTATGGAGGTCTACACGAGTTCTTGTTTTATTTCGCAGAAATCGAGGCATAATTGGAGCAATTTGGAGAAGAGAAGAAAACTTGGAAAATAACTCGAAGTCTACTAAGGAGTCGAAATCGACCAAGTGACTCGACATCGAGTGGAACTGAACACCAGAAATCGAGCCAGGAGAAGAACAATGCAACTCGACACAGACTGGTCGATATCGACTAAAGCTGTCGATATCGAGTGCCCTAAATCGAGTAAAAGATAGAGTTCGAGTGCAAATCCGAGGTCGAGTAGAGCTGGCTCGAGATAAATGAGAAGTGGTCGATATCGACTGCCATTGGTCGATATCGAGTGACGTTGTAGATAAATCCGACAGTTTTTGATAAAATCTTATCCGAAGGAGTTTACATCTACATCAAGTCGAGATCTTTTATCCTTTCCTATCAGACTTTATATCCTTTAGGGTGAATTCATATTTACCTAAAGTGATTTTAAGTATTTACTTTATTTAGTTTTATCTTAGGAATAAAGATAGATTTTCTTATCCTTGGATAGCGAGATTTGAGATCTATAATTAGAAGCCATTAGGACTGAGTTTAGGATCCTCCACACATATAGAATCGCAGAGAATTTCAGTTTTAGGAGAGAGAGAGAGGCCGAGTGGAGTAAAGGAGAGCGAGAGCGGATTTTGCTTTGTTCGGTTGTACTCTTTCGTTTGCAATTTCAATTCAAGTTTATTTTTCCATGATCATGATGATGTCAATGATGATGAAGCGTGAGTAGTTCCCTTACTTCTAGGGTCGGGGTGAGTCCGACGATAGCCATGTAAGTTTATACATCAAAGGTATGATTTTATGCGATTCCGTCTTCTATCCTATACGCATGATTCTTCTACGAAAGTAGTAGGCAATCCTTATTTGCATTATTGAAGCGAAAGCCAATCTTTTTGTGAATTTTGATTAATTATGAAATTGGATAGTAACTCTAAGGGTTTATGTGAGAGCCTCTAAATCACCTAATTGTTAGTAACGAAAGTTATTTGACGGAAAGGCATAATCTTTCATGAATTTAGCATAAGCTTATATGGTTATCATTGTGGCATGAATCCCCGATCTTCGGGGTTTTTAAGTTTATTGAGTTTATACAAATCACTGTTTTTATTCTGTTCATCTTTCCCTTATCATTCTTAATTTCTTCGTACACTTTTCCGACAAAATTTGGTTATGTTTACAGTTTCTGCGAAGACTCAAAATCGACTTCAGAGGTCGATATCGAGTGACTGACCCGATATCGAGTGCTCTACTCGACGTCGACTGTTGCTTTTGTCCTTTACAGGAATTTGCTGGAAATCGAATGGAACTATAATCGATATCGACTGATGCACTCGATATTGAGTGATCTTCTGTAGTCAAAATCAAACGTGATTGCGAGCTTAGGAACCGCTGACATACCTCCTCGTGGATTTGATCCTGAATACCCTACTAATACATCGGGAGGGATTCTTGTAATTTTATTTGCTTGGACAGGGAGTTCGTTTGGTTTAATATTTTATTGATATTTATTTCAACTAGTTTCCCTCCTAACAAATTTTGGCGCTGTTTCCGGGGAGGCAATCATTCGCGCCTTAAGCTTTTACTCACGTTCTTTTCTAGTGCTAGTTTTGTAGGTTTATGCAATGCTCTGATTGCGAACCTATCTTGGAAAGTCTAGACGAGCCCAAACGTTTCCTCCACATTCGAAACAGAGCTATCCGAATCATGGCGGAAAATGAGACACAGCCTCAAACCATTGAGAGGTTGAGGAAGGAGATTGAGGACCATAATGCCACCATCTCCAATGAAAGGGCAACTGCAGCTACAGAGAGAGATCGCACTGATAGAGAGGAGAATGTACGCACACAAGCCCAAGGGAGGCTTAATCTATATCCGCAAACGGCGATGCAATACATGCACCCACCACTCCACGTTCCTGAATCTGCTATTCTCATTCCTCCCTCTAATTATGAAATTAAAATTAACTTCCTTTATGAGATTAAACGTAATAGTTTTAAAGGAAGATCTAATGAATGCACCTTGCAACATATTTCTACTTTTATGGATTTATGTGAGACTATCGCCGATGACGCTAATTTGGAATATGTTAGACTGAAATCCTTTCGATGGTCTCTTGTAGGGAAGGCTTTGCAATGGCTTGAAAGCTTGGCCCCACGCTCACTGAGGACATGGGCAGAGGTGAAGGATGCGTTCCTTAACAAGTTCTTTCCTCAATAAAAAACGGCGATGCTGCGACAAAGGATCACGGCTTTTAAACAAAAGACTGGCGAGACATTGGCACAGGCATGGGAGCGCTTCAAGGACTTATTGCGATCATGCCCTACGCATGGGCAACTACCTTATGTCATCCAGGAGAACTTCTACAACTCCCTTGATGCACCGAATAAGGAGAGAATCAACTCTTATACCACATATCGGTACATTGAGCTTACACCAACGGAGGCATGGGACACAATTGAGAGGCTTGTCAACTTCGACAACACGTATGGGATTGATGCAGCCTATGACTCAAGGCCTGCCCCATCTATGCCACTTTTTGAGCCTCCGAAGGAGATCGATCCTGATGTGCGGAAACAATTCAACAATGATCAAACATGCCGCCTATAAAAGCAAGTTAGATTCCTCTCAAACAACCAAGCTTTCCAGGAATGTGGGTCTACTAGGCACAACACCAACGCCTGCCCTCATCTTGAGCAAGTCAGCATTAATGAGACACATGAGGAAGCTAAGTAAACGAGAGGCCCCTATGGATGGGGCAACCAGTAGTATTAGGGGGATCAAAGGTTCTATCAACCTCAGCATCAACAAAGGGATCCCCCCACCTTATAGAGCACCAGGGGACCCTGAGCGAGAAATAAAGAAAGATGACCTGCAGATCATCCTTAATGAGATGCAGAGGAGCCACACTGAGTTTAAACAAGCCAATAACTCAGTCCACACTCAGCTGCAAGGCATCAACTCTAGGCTCGAGAAGATTGATATTTGGAAGAAGAACATGGAGACCCAAATGGGTCAATTGGCTGAACAAATTCCCAAACCGTCAGGATCATTGCCAGGATCTACTGTGCCCAATCTTAAGGGCAAAACTACTGGTCAAATAGTGGCTATGAATCTAAGGAGTGGGTGTCAACTACGAACGCTCGAGCAAAAAGAGGAGGAGAAAGCCACAGAAGAGGACTCGATATCGACTCACCCAGTTGATATCAACTGAGATGCAATTGACGTCGAGTCCCCTTTACTCGATGTCGATCCAAAAGCTGAGCATCACCAGAAATCGTCTCCTCCAGTCGATATTGACCAGACCCTACTCGATATCGACTCAACTCCAGCCGCAGTAAAGAAGAAGGCGCTACCATTCCTTAAGAAAATTTTGAAGGACCCAGCGGAAAAGAAGTTCCAGCGCTTTGTGAAGATGCTTCAAGGGCTCAATGTTACAATTCCATTCACTGAAGCTCTTCATGAGATGCCATCATATGTAAGGTTCCTCAAAGACATACTAGGTAAGAAGCGATCAATTGCTGAGATCGCAGAGGAGTGCAGCAAGTTGGAGCTACCAGAAAAGAGGGCAGACCCAGGTAGGTTTTCTATCACTATAGGCTTAGGTCAACACCGATTCAATGCATTATGTGATTTAGGGGCTAGTGTTAGCGTTATGCCACTAACAATATGGTCGAAGGTAAATATTGGTGCCCTAGAGCCTGTGGATGCTAAACTCTTTATGGCAAACAACACGGTGGTCATTCTAACAGGCATGGTGGATGATGTGCCAGTGCAAGTAAGTAAGTTCTTTATCCCTGCTGATTTTTTAGTTGTTGATATGGCAGAGGATCCTGCTTGTCCAATTATTTTAGGAAGACCCTTCTTAGCAACCGTTGATGCCAACATAAGCGTAAGGAAAGGATTGCTCTCATTCACCATCAGCGATGAAGTAATAGAGTACGCCTTCAACAAGACGGTGAATAAGAATGAAGGGCCTATGGAGGTAAAATCAATCAAAGGATTCTACATCACATGCGGGGAAGCAAAGGTAAGAAATATGACCCCCGAAGAGTTAGAGAAGAGGGCTATAAAAGTCCAAGTAGAGGATATCGTGGCAATCTTGAACGAAGGAACAAAAGCACCACTCGAAATCGACCCAGGTAAGTCGATATCGGCTAAAAATGTTCAAGATTCTGTGCTAGGTTTTAAGTATGGGGTCGATGTCGGAGCAGACAACTCGAAATCGAGTGCAGCACTCGAAATCTACAAAACTTCAAAGCCGACATCGACTGGACCAGAAGATGAAGGAGAGAAAAGTCACTCAATATCGAGTAACCCTAGTTGAAATCGAGTAGAGCGGATCGAGCCGAATTCCTCCACATCGACAGAACCATCAGGAGCAGAAGATAAGTCGATATCGAGTGAAAGTAGCCGATACCGACTGGACTCACAAACAAAAAAGGAAAGCTCTGAACAGGTAAGCCAAGGTATGGATTCTTCTTTCTCAATTTCAATAAAAGATTTATCTCTATTTGGGAGAGGTTTGCCTTGGTATGTGCGCTTGTGCAGGGTATCCAGTGATGATCCGAGCAACTACGAAATAGGAGATAAGGTGTATGTCTCCAAATAAAAGGATCATTGGTTTCCGAGTAGATTCAAAACAAAGAAGATGGGTCCTTTTACAGTGAACAAGATCCATCCAAGCTAGTGATGTACATATTTGTACCTATTTTATTCGCAAGTTTTGACTTCATATTTCATTCGATTCCTAAAATAAAGGTTGAAGAATTTGTGTAGAATGAGCTAACGTGTAAGAAATAGAGTCTGCACAAGTTTTGGTCTGAATATGCAGGAATTTGAGTGAAATCGGAGTCAAAATGAAGAAGCCAAGTGAAGCTAAGAAGAGGTCGATGTCGACCATCAACATCGATATCGACTACAGTCATCGACACATCTTCTGAGTGTCGAGATAGACCACATAGACCAACCAAGAAGGCACTCGATATCGATCTCCTATCATCAATATCGACCACAACCCAGGAATCGAGTGAAGCTGAGCTCGTCGAGCAGAAACCGAGAGGTCGAAATAAAAGACCTATCCTACTTCTTTGGATAGAGTTTATAGTTTAGATAGAAGATGTTATCCTTAGATAGCAAGGATTAGTAGCATATAAATAAAGCCCTAGGGGGCTGGCATTCAATCATCCATCAACACATCCACAAACACACATTCAATTACATACAATAGAGATAGAGTTAGGAATGAGCTTTAGGGTTTGGCATTTGCGAGAGCCGACGTTGAGTTGTAAAGTTTCGGAGTTTTTTTAATGCAAGTTTCTTTTATACCAATGATGTTTCCCGCAATGAGGTGCGAGTAGTCTCCCAAAGCTTCTAGGGTCAGGGTGAGCCCGACGTTAGCCATGCGTGCTTGAGGTAAGTGTTAGATGTTGATATCGTTGTGTCTATATCATCTCCTATGATTCTGTGTTTAGTCCTAATCGAAAGAAAAGGGATTCATGCTAACAACTTGAGTTATAAACATAAAATTGGTAGAGACAATTAGGTTTATTTGCAAGAGTAATCCTAAGAGTTGGTGTACAGAGAAAGCTTGTCCCTCGGGTGAAATAGCGCAATTGTCCGTCTTATTTACCTTATCGCATACATTGGTTAACGTTGTGGTAAACCCTAATCCTAGGAGTTGCTTTTTATATAGTTTATATTCATCAAAACCACTGTCTTTATTCTGTTCATCACTCCTTATTCATCCTTGAGTCTTCGGCCTTTCTTTGCCGACAAAAAGCTAACAACTTTGCAGGAACAGACATCAATGTCGACCCCCAGACGTCGATATCGACCACTTGCTTCGTCGACGGTTTTCTAAGTCGATTACGATCATCCTGCACAAGTTACTAAAGTCGATATCGACCCCCCAACCTCGATATCGACCATACTGTGTCGACTGGAAGCCTTTTGAGCCAGTTGATTTCGTGTACTAACCTCGATATCGACCATACTGTGTCGACTGGCAGTCTTTTGAGCCAGTCGATTTCGTGTACTAACATCGATATCGACCTACCCTAGTCGATATCGATTGCTGTTTTTGTCTCTGCAGGTCTTCTTTTGCAGAAAGGAGCAAAAGTCGTGGTCGACATCAAGCACCAAGGTCGAGATCGAGGCTTCTGGTCGACTAAAGACGTGATCTTTCCAGCGCTACTAGGATCCCGCTGACCTACCTCCTCGTGGATCGATCCTGACTACCCTTCCACTACAACGGGAGGAAGTCTTGTAATTATTTGCATAGGCTAGGAGTCGGTTTATATTTATATTTCATATATTTGTATTAAGAACTCAACATTTCCTCCTATTAACAGCGCCGTTGTCGGGGAGGCAATCAATAGCGCCCTAGTAGTCTATCTCATGTTTCTATCTAGTTTAGCCTTGCAGGTATATGCGACGCGCTGGTCGCCCACCTGAATTTCAAGGAGTAGACGACCCTGAACGCTATCTCCATCTAAGAGCCCAAGCTCAAAGAATCATGGCAGACAACGCGACCCAGGCTGAGCTAATTGAGCAACTAAGGAAGCAAGTCGAGGACTTAACAACTAGAGAGGCGGCACTTAAAGAGCGTGCAGATAGGGAGGAGGAAGGCCGGAGGCAAATAGAAGCCTAAATCAATGCCCTCCCTCGGAATGCCAAGCAATATATACACCCCGCGCTCACAGTGCCTGAATCGGCGATTCTTATCCCTGCTTCTAACTTTGAAATTAAGCCAAATTTTTTTACTGAGATTAGAAGACATCAATATGAAGGAAAACCTAATGAATGCCCTATATCACATATATCAACCTTCTTAGATCTCTGTGATACTATTGCTGATGGACAGAGTCTTGAATATGTCGAACTCAAAGCTTTTTGTTGGTATCTTACAGGTAAAACATTACAGTGGTTGGAAAGCTTAGCCCCAATATCACTCCGCACCTGGAATGAAGTCAAGGACGCGTTCCTCAACAAATTCTTCTCTTCATCCAAAACGGCGTTGATCCGACAGAAAATTACGGCTTTCAAACAAAAGCATGGTGAGGCTCTAGCGACTGTTTGGGAAAGGTTCAATGACCTACTTCGATCATGCCCGACGCATGGCCAACCACCGTACTTGATTCAGGAGATTATATACAATGCTCTAGATGCTACAACCAAGGAGAGGATCAACACCTACACCTCCTATGGCTACCTTGAACTCGCTCCACAAAAGGCTTGGGACACCATAGAGAGGTTGGTGGAGTTCGACATCACATATGGGACTCCTGAGGCTTCCGACACATCATCATCGTCGAGGCCTGCCCCATCTATGCCATTATATGAACCCTCTAAGGTAATCGATCCGGACGTGAAGGAGCAATTCCATAGAGATCAACTTCGAAAGCTCCAAAAGCAAGTGAGGTTCCTTTCAGCGAACCAAGATTGCATCGAATGCGGATTGCAGCGGCACACCACCATCGAGTGCCCCCATGCTGAACAAGTACAACTAGCAGAGACTCACCAAGAGGCACGCTACATGAGGAATCCCAATCGCCAGGGGTACCAAAACTGGGGAAATCAGCCACCCCAATACAACCCCAGGGATCCTTCTCCTTATAGAGCTCCTGGGCACCCGGAGAGGGACCAACGGAAGGATGATGTACAACTTGTGCTGGATGAGATAAGGCGGAACCAGGCTAAGAATGATCAATCCAACAATGAAATCCATTCTCAACTCAATCACCTTACCATAAGGATTGGGGAGATGGATATTTGGAAAAAGAATGTAGAACCCAACTGGGTCATTTGGCGGCACAAATTCCTAGACCATTCGGAACGTTCCCTGGGCAACCAACTACAAATCCTAAGGGTCAATCCGGTTTGGGCCACATCGCAGCCATACAACTAAGGAGTGGCAACAAACTACAAAAGCCACGAACGGAAGCGGAGGAGAAAGCTGCAGATCCAGTCGACATCGACAGCCAAGTCGATGTTAAGCCAGACGTCGATATCGACCACCAAGTCGACCCTCAGGTCGACGTCGAGGCCACTGCAGAGCACTCGGGGCCACAATAGAGGTCAAAATCGACCATCCCGGTCGATATCGACCAAGCTCCAATCGACATCGACACCTCAACGGCTCCACCGACCACCGTTTTGGCTCCTCCACCAAAGAAGAGGTTTCCCTTCCCATCCAAAGCATTGGAGGACCCCACCTAAGGTAAGTTTAGGCGCTTTGTAAAGATTCTTCAAGGTCTTAACATTACTATTCCTCTTACAGAAGCCCTAAGCGAGATGCCCGCCTATGTGCGATTCCTCAAAGACATCCTTAGCAAAAAGCGGTCCATGGCAGAGATCGCAGAGGAGTGCTCAAAGATGGAGTTCCTAAGAAGAGGAGTGATCCAGGGAAGTTTGCAATCACCGTGGGGCTTGGCCAACATCGCTACAAGGCCCTATGTGACCAAGGGGCAAGCGTAAGTCTTATGCCTCTTTCTATTTGGCAAAAGGTGAACATAGGCGCACTTGAACCTGTGGATATGAAGCTCTATATGGATGATAACTCATTCGTCAGGCCCACAAGTATAGTTGATGATGTTCCGGTAAAGGTAAGTAAGTTCTTTGTGTCTACTGATTTCATTGTATTGGAGATGCCTGAAGATCCTATTGTACCTATCGACCTTGGTAGGCCTTTCTTAGATACGGCTGATGTCAATATCAATGTACGTCGAGGATTTCTAACCTTTACTATAGGAAACGAAGTGATAGAGTTCTCCTTCAACCCTACCATGAGCGAAACGAGGCAGCTGGAGCAAGTTGTCTGATATGCGCGCAAATTGCCATATTTTCTATGCACATATAAGTCCATTTTATCATTCTTTTGCAGCATATTAATGGTAAAACATGGGATTTGTGTAGTTTATGCTTTATTATCAAATATATGGGTCCGCACGAGTTTCTATATGATTTCGCAGAAAACAGGATAAAAATTGACAGATTTGAAAGAGCGGAAAAAGAAGTCGAAGTCTTCTGAAGAGGTCGAAATCGACTGGGGACCTCGACATCGAGTGCAGCAGAGACATAGGAATCAAACAGAGCATGTCGACACCAGAGAGGTCTATATCGACGTCTAAAGGTCGATATCGAGTGGCCAGATCGAGATAAAAGATAGAAGTCGAGTGCCAATCCGAGTGGAAGAAGGAGAGCTCGAGATAGAGTTTCATAGAGGTTGATATCGATGTTCATGGTCGATATCGATGTTGCCCAGAAAGATAAATCCGACTCAGATTTTAATAGAATTCTATCCAAAGCTTGCACGTCTATCCTAAAGTCGAGATTTTCTATCTTCAACATCAGACCTGTCATATGAGCTGATTTACCGTAGAACTTTTAGTTTTTACTTTATTTAAGTTTTATCTTAGAGAATAAAGATAAAGTTTCGAGTCTTTGGATAGAAAAGTTCGATATCTATATCTAGAGGCCATTAGGGCTGAGTTTAATCATCCACACACGTAGAGAATTCAGTTTTCAATAGAGAGAATTTGTAAAGAGAGAGAGAGAGAGGAGGCCGAGTGAGTTGGAGAGAAGTGAGAGCGGAGGTTTGGCTTGTTCGGTTGTAATTTCTTTCATAGTTAAATTCAAAGTAGTTTTCTTTCAATTATGATGATGAGTTGCATGATGAGAAGCGAGTAGTTAACCCACTTCTAGGGTCGGGGTGAGCCCGACGATAGCAATGTAGAGTAAGTGCATCAAAGGTATGACTTTTATGCGATTCCGTCTTCTATCCTATGCATGATCCTTTGCGAAAGTTAGGGAGATTCATTATTTGCATTATTGAAGTGGAAGCCACTCATATTGTGAACTTGGATTACTCATGAATTGGATAGTAACTCTTAGGAAATATGCGAGAGCCTCTAATCACCTAAGTGTTGATAACGAAAGTTATTTGACAGAAAGGCATTAAAATTCATAACTTTAGCATAAATCTTGCCTTGTTATCATTGTGGCATGAAACCCCGACTTTGGAAGCTTTTAATTAATTGAATTCATATAAAATTTTTAGTTTTGTTTCTGATCATCCTTCTTTACCATTCTACGTTCTTCGGATACTTTTCCGACAATTGGTTACGAATTACAGTTTCTATGACAAACATCGGAATCGACTGTAAAGGTCGATATCGAGGTCTAACGTCGATATCGAGGTCTCTTCTCGATGTCGACTTTGCTACTTTTATCTTCTGCAGGAACTGTACTGGAAATCGACCAGAACTGAGGTTGGTGTCGACCAGACACATCGATATCGAGTGTCTTCTGAGGTTGAAAGCTTTGATCATGAGTGCAACAAACGAAGCGCTGACATACCTCCTCGTGGATTCGATCCTGAATTACCCTACTACTACATTGGGAGGGGATTCTTGTATTATTTGTTTGGGACAGGGAGTAGTCTACTTGAGAATTGTTTATTTTAAAGATTTGAATCCCCATACACTTACCCGTTAAACAAACAAATTGGCGCCGTTACCGGGGAGGCAATCAATCGCCACCTACGTTTTCTCACGACCTTTTTGAAGCTTATTTTGCAGGTTTATGCGACGTTCTGATCACGGACCTACCCTGGAACCCATCAAGGAGCCTGAACATTTCTACCATTGTCGCAACAAGGCAATTCGCATCATGGCTGACAATGAGACGCAGGCTGAAACCATAGAGCGGTTGAGGAAGGAAATCGAGGACCACAATGCTACAATCGTTGTTGAAAGGGCCGCCGCTGCTGCAGAGCGAGCCCGTGCTGATAGGGAGGAGGATGCGTGCAGACAAGCCCAAGAGCGGCTCAATCAGTATCCACAGACGGCGATGCAATACATGCATCCGCCGCTCTACGTTCCTGAATCCGCTATTTTAATTCCTCACTCCAATTATGAAATAAAAATTAACTTCCTTTCTGAAATTAAAAGAAACACTTTTGAAGGAAGACCTAATGAATGCCCTCTGCAACACATCTCTACTTTTATGGATTTATGTGAAACAGTTGCTGATGGAGTAAATTTAGAGTATGTGAGACTTAAATTTTTTCAATGGTCTTTGGCAGGGAAGGCATTACAATGGCTTGAGAGTTTGGCTCCACGCTCGCTGAGGACATGGGCTGAGGTGAAGGATACATTCCTGAATAAGTTCTTTCCACCTTCTAAAACGGCGATGCTGCGACAAAGGATCACGACTTTCAAACAAAAGCAAGCTGAAACACTAGCACAGGCGTGGAAGCGATTTAAGGACTTGCTGAGATCATGCCCGACGCATGGGCAACTTCCATACGTCATCCAGGAGATATTTTATAACGCCCTTGATGCACCGAATAAGGAGAGGATCAATTCATATACCTCCTATCGGTACATTGAGCTTACGCCAACGGAGGCCTGGGAGACCATTGAGAGGCTCGTGAACTTTAACAACACTTATGGGGCTGTTGCAGCCTATGATGCAAGGCCTGCCCCATCAATGCCACTATATGAGCCTCCAAGGGTGATAGATCCTGATGTGCGGCAACAATTCCACAACGATCAGACGCGCCGCCTTCAAAAGCAAGTCAGGTTCCTGAGCAACAATCAAACTTGTCAGGAGTGTGGCTCAACAAGGCATAACACTAGTGCCTGTCCACATACTGAACAAGTATCCATGGCGGAACAACATGAGGAAGCCAAGTGGACGAGAGGCTCCTATGGAGGGGGCAATCAACAATATTGGGGGGATCAAAGGTTCTATCAAAGGGATCCCCCACCATATAGAGCACCAGGGCACCCTGAGCGGGAGACAAGGAAAGATGACCTGCAAATCATTCTTGACGAGATGCGGAGGAACCATACTGAGTTCAAACAAGCCAACAACTCCGTACATACTCAGCTGCAGGGCATCAATTCTAGGCTTGGGGAGATCAACGTTTGGAAGCGTAACATGGAGACTCAAATGAGTCAAGCGTAACATGGAGACTTTTAAGTCGGCCTAGCGACTTAAAAGTCTAGAGCTTGTAACATACACTTAGTTTTGGTTTTAGACAGATTTTACTTTGGTTTGAGACATTTTATTGTTTTGCATATTTTGTTTTGGTTTTATTTTTTAACAAGTTGTAGGAAAGAGAAAAGAGGGCAAAAATGGAGATCAAAATCGATGTCCAAGATCGACATCGACCTAAAGGTCGATTCAGATGGGCTTGTGGTCGAGGTCGGATCACCCTGAAGCCTCAGCCAGAAAACGATGAGAAACATCGATATCGATGTTAAGGTCGATATCGACCATCCCTGCTGTCTTCTTCGACTCCTGAAATTTATGACGGTTTAGTAATTTTTCTTCTTAACCCTAGTTCTAATACAGTGAGGACACTGTAGGTTTTAAGTATGGGGTGGGGGAAAGGCTTACTTGCATATTCATACTTAGTTTATATTTTATTATTCGAAAAAAAATGACCCCCATCAAAAATTTGAAAAAAGAAAGAGTCATGGAAGTATAAAAAAGAGCTCCATGATGCAAAAGTAGATTCGTTAGAGATATAACATGAAATTGCCTAGTTAAGGGAAGTCCCAATGAAGTGCAAAAAGAAAAAAATAAGAGATGAAAAAATTTTGAAGTTGCTTTTGACATATGCATGATAAGATGATGGAGGACTTTTTATGAAATTTCCATACAAAGTGCTTACATATACAAGTTCATATCCTAGCCTTACCTATGCATATTTGCAAAAGTCACAAAGCTATATATGAGCCTTATCATGATCATTATTGCTCCACTTATATATTACCCATCTTACCCTATCCGGGGACAAAGTTTGAGAATGGATGTCATCTTTGGAGTTATATGGAGTTATGCATTATTTATGAAGTTGTTGGCAGGAATGAAAGATAAATAAGACGGGCAATTGCGCTATTTCACCCGAGGGACAAGCTTTCGCCGTACACCAACTCTTAGGATTACTCTTGCAAATAAACCTAATTGTCTCTACCAATTTTATGTTTATAACTCAAGTTGTTAGCATGAATCCCTTTTCTTTTGATTAGGACTAAACATAGAATCGTAGAAGAGGATATAGACACAACGATATCAACATCTAACACTTACCTCAAGCACGCATGGCTAACGTCAGGCTCACCCCGACCCTAAGAGCTTTAGGGGACTACTCGCGCCTCATCATGGAACTCATCATTGATTGAAAGAAAGAAACTTGCATTAAAATATAAACTTCGAAGCTTTACAACTCAACGTCGGCTTTCGCAAACGCCAAACCCTAAAACTTCTCTCTAACTCTATTGAATGTAATTGGATGTGTTGATGGATGATTAAATGCCAGCCCCCTAGGGCTTTATTTATAGGCTACTAATCCTTGCTAGCCAAGGATTGTAACTTCTATCTAAACTATGAACTCTATTCAAACAATTAGGATAGGTCTTTTATTTTGATAAAACTTAAACTAACTTGATAAAACTTTAAAGGAAAAGATAAATTCAGCTGCTAACTATCTAGAAGTACAAGATAATCCGTGACCTTGATGATAGAATTCATAATCCGAGTCTCGAAATCGGATCTATCTTCTGTCGAGATAAGGTCGATATCAACGTTGGAGGTCGATATCGATGTCTGTGTTTCTGCTTGACTTGTCCATCTCCAGTTGATGTCTATGTGGAGGTCGATATCGATGTTAAAGGTCGATATCGAGTGCCTTCTTGGTTGGTCTGTGTGGTCTATCTCGACACTCAGAAGGTGTGTCGACAACTATGGTCGATATCGATGTTTAAGGTCGATATCGACCTCTGCTCAGCTTCACTTGGCTTCTTCGTTTTGACTCCGATTTCGCTCGAATTCCTGCATGGTTAGCTCAAAACTCGTGCAAACTCTATTTCTTGTATTTTAACCCATTCTTACACAAGTTTATATTCTTTTGAACCTTTTCTTTGGAAATCGAATGAAATATGAAGTCAAAAGATGTAATAAAAAGAGGTACAAATATGTACATCAATAAGGTAGTTTATTTTTAAGCTAAGGTTTGCTCGAATTAGGACCATTCTTTCGGCTTGGGATACCGAAGAAGGCTTTCTATTTTGACAATTATTTTGACACGTTTTGATTGCATCATCAACTTATTACGTAATTGATTTTTATGATATGCAAGTCATTCACTATGAACATTATTATTTATTCATACAATTTGCTTATTGAAATCTACTATAAAAATAAAAATGGGAAATGAATATTCTTATGTATCAACAACTTGAATTTGCAATTTAACGCTACAGGTATTGCAAATTGCAATGTATATAAAAATACACATTATTATTATAACAACATTAATTACATCTTTTTCAACAAATATTACTCATTCATTCTTCAAAATATGTCATTTATTATCTATACACGTTTTCTAGGATGATAAAAACTATATATATTATCAATTTTTTTTATTCATTCTTTTATATGGTTTCATACTTATAAGTACTAAGTATGATATTTATTTTTAAAATTAATAAAATTTTGATATTTTATATATTTTTTTTATCATCACAAAAAAAAACTGTATGAATAATAAATGACATGTTTTGCTGAATAGAGTAGTAGGACAATAAAAGAATTTTAGTTTTTGAAACTATATAAATAATTCACCATAAAAAATAGGGTTTATGATCTATTGGGTTGAGCCGAATATGTTAAATGGATCTAAGTTAAATATTTAATGACTCGTAACCTAAAACAACTTGACTTGTAATTGATTCTAATCAGGGATGGAGCCATAAAGTTTTGAATGAGGGGTTGCCATAGTAGTAAACAATAAGATCGAGAAAAAAGTCGTAAAACACACAACGTATTCAATAGTACAAACTAGTGTCAAACAATATTACAAACTAGTGTCCAACGATATTACAAACTACTACAAAGATATAAAATGAAAATAAGGATATAAAATACAATAAATAAATATTGTGTTCTTAACATGTAATAATGTATACCTACATATAAAAAATTTAAACGTGCGTAACTTCTTACCAAATTCTCAAAATTACTAATATAATTTATGGTTTCGAAGCTCTCGAGATGAATTATAATATGTGAATGCCAATTTAAGTAAAATATAAGAGTATTATAGTATATTAAAATAAAACTAAAGTGATTAATACACCTATAATTTTCAAACATTCATAGCTTTTACTCAAATGTCGGATTAAAGTGTATTATATATCAAAACGAAGGTATTGACGAGGAAAATACACCTAGGTAATTTGTCGGATGAGGGGAGTCATGTGACCCCCTAGCTTCGCCTCTGATCCTAATCTGAGATAACTTGATTTGAACTCATCCCATTTGACTTGTTGATAGGTCTAAGTTAATGTAAAGAAAAAATTAAATTTAAAAATAATTATTGTGGCTGTAACTTGTAAATAAATGAAGGGAAAATTTGGTAAGTGTCCATATTTTGGGCAAAAATTAAGCCCTAGGATAAAAGGGGGAATAAATTAGGAGGGTGTCCAAAAATTCCAATTTTGCCCTTCCTTCCCATTTTCCTCCTTCCCATTTTTTAATTTGATCATTGACCATTGACTGGTCAAAGGCATTGACTTTTGGTGACACATGTGTGGTGACATGTAAATTTTGTGATTACAGTTTCATTTTTATAGTTTTTTTTTACGGGGTCACTGTCACCACTCTTTGACAGTGGTGACAGTGGTCACACGTGTGTGGTGACATGAAATTTTTTTATTACGGTTTCGTTTTTAGAGTTTTTTTTATGGGGTCACTGTCACCACTCTTTAACAGTGGTGACACGTGTGTGGTGACATGAAATTTTTTTTATTACAGTTTCGTTTTAAGAGTTTTTTTTACGGGGTCACTTTAACCACTCTTTGACAGTGGTGACAATGGTGACACGTGTGTGGTGACATGAAATTTTTTTTTATTACAGTTTCGTTTTAAGAGTTTTTTTTTACGGGGTCACTGTCACCACTCTTTAACAGTGATGACATGTGTGTGGTGACATGAAATTTGTTTGATTATAGTTTCGTTTTTAGATTTTTTTTACGGGGTCAATGTCACCACTCTTTAACAGTGGTCACCACTTGTAACCAAAAGGAAAACCCTATGATTAGGGAAGCACAAACCCTAAAGGGGCTAATGAGAAGCCAAAAGAACATGTGATGTATAGTATGGTTTAGGGTTAAGGGTTAAGTCTTTAGGGTTTAGGGCCAAGGCCCTAAACCCTAAATCCTAAACCCTAAACCCTAATATGTTAAGTACAGTGCGTCGTTAAGAGATGAATGCTGTCACCAAATGGAAAACCCAAGGACAAGGTAAGCACAAATCCTAAAGGGGCTAATGAGAAGCCAAAAACATTAGGTGGACGGTTCTCCTTCAATATATGAATGAGTAAGAGAGTCGTAGACACTGTCACCACTATGAAAACAGGATAATAGTCACTGTCACCACTATAAAAACCGGGTCATAGACACTGTCACCACTATGAAAAAAAGGTAATAGACACTGTAATCAAAGAAAACCCTATAGACGTTAAAATAATTAAATAATTATTTTATTTTACCATTAACATATATAATTGGATAGATGGAATATCTTATAAAAGAGTAAATATTATATAAGGAAAAACCTATAGCAATATAATTAAATGTAGTAGTAGTAGTAATAAAACTAATTAATAACACAACTACATCACTTTTCCATCAAGTGAAAAAAAAAAAAACAAATGACATCACTGTCAAATTCTCCACCATCATCAATTCCGTAACACATCTCTCAAATCCCCTTAATCGATCCCTAATTAAATTTTAGAATCAATTCAATCTTCCACAGCGATGGCACTGAGTTGAACCGCAGCGACGAGAGCGAGGAATCGAAATGATCTCGATCACGATCGTGGAAGTGAAGACGGTGATAGGAAGCCATGGCGCTGGATAGGAGAGTGAAGACGGTGATAGGAACGGCAGCCATGGCGCTGGATCGGAGAGTTGCTAGCGAGAAGCAGCGAATTAGGAACGGCAGCCATGGCGCTGGGTTGAATCGCAGCGACGAGAGCGAGGAATCGAAATGATCTCGATCAAGATCGTGGAAGTGAAGACGGTGATAGGTAGCCATGGCGCTGGATCGGAGAGTGAAGACGGTGATGGGGAGGGCGGTGTAGGGGACGCCGCAGACGAGATCGACGGAGGCGGGAGGGGAGGCGGAGGTCGAAGATTTTGGAGAGGAGCATCGGAGATTTGGAAGAGGAGATGCAGATCTGAACGGTGGGCAAGGTAAAATTAAATCAGGAGTAAAAGGGGGATTATGGAAAATTTTTGGACATTTACTAGCAAAGCTCAAACCCTAGGACAATTTCTATTTGTCCCAAAGACCTTCGGCCTTTGGGCCAAATTTCTTCATAAATGAAAGATGAAAATCGATGGAATCATGTCGAACATAACGGGGGTCAACTTTAGACTTTATGAAAATGATATCACCCTTATCTAATATTTTAAAATAATACTATATAGGGGTGGGCACAAATCCTGAAAATCCCAGTCCCGTCCCAGACCCGTTCCGATCCAGGTCGGATTTACTCGTAAAAAAAATGGAAATTTCGTTGGGTACCCATGAGATATAGTTTAATTTATGGAGTGTACAAATCTTTGACCTAATTCGTATAGTACCTCCTAGGTTTGGTAAAATTCTGCATTTTGCCCTCTTCCGTTAACTTTTAACTAATGCGGTGATGCCGCTTGTTTTTATCGAATAAAAAAGTGAAATTGAAAAAATCAAAACACTTGTACTTGCTTGAATTCGAACTTGAAGAAGACCTCGACATTCATTCCACATATAAGAGAAGAGACGATCGACGACTTGGGGCAGCAATTAGTGATCGGACTATTACAAGGCGGAGGAAGGCACTGGTGAGGGAGGAGAAGATCTCCACTAGTGAAGGAGACATAGATGAGAAGCTCGACTAGCGCCGACCTCGACTGGAGGTGAATACCGGCGACGGGGTGGGAAAATATAGATACATCTTCTCTGAAAATTTGCCCCTTTTGCAAAAAGGGTCTTGTTAGATACACCGCAAATTGTGATTTACAAAATGCACGTCATTAGCAACTTGCATGGACGTGGTTGTCAACGTGCAAGTGTGGCTATTGGGTGGAAAGTGCACGTTGGCCTGCACGTTAAAAGGGATGTGCAAGGATGCACGTGTTCAACGACGTGCAAGGGTGCACGTGGTCAACGACGTGCAAGGATGCACGTTCTAATGGACGTGTATCAGGGGTTTAGGGTTTAGCGTGGGTTTAGGGTTTAGGGTCTATGGTTTATAAAATGCGGAAAAAATGCGAATAATATAAAGTTTTAGGGTTTAGGTTTTAGGGTTTAGGGTTTAGGGTTTATGTTCGAGGCACACGTTCATAAAATGCAAAAAAAAATATAAATTTTTTTCATTCGGATAAAATGCGAATAATATTACAAGACACAGTAAAAAAAAGGTTTACATCAATAATAGTAATAGATGGTCATGGAATAAAATCTATACAAAGTGTAAAGGTCGAGCGACATCGACAAGGAAGGCTCGGAATCTATCAAACTGAGCATGAAATGGAGCATCCCTTCCATCGACACTCGGTTGATGAAATGCAACCCATTCAGGCGCAAGCGGCGGAATAGGAGCGTTAGGACGTAACCAGACCTATGAGAATGAAAAATTAGAGTTAGAGTTTTGAAACATAGATTACAAGTAATAATAGGTAGTATAAGACGTTTGAAGTTGTACCGCGGTAAAATGGTCTTGGTTTCCAATGCAGGCGAAATCAATGGTTGTTGATTGAGGGTTGTTACCTAGTGTCGGCGAGAACATGAGGAGACATGTGAACGAATGATGCCAAGCTAGGACGACGAGGGGAAGCTGATATACCATTGCAAATACTAAACCCATGATCGATAGCTCTATCCAACGTCTCCTATCACCATGCACAGGTCCTGTCCAACTTTGGTTGTCGATGAACTATTGCAATGTGTACCCTCCTATATAACAACCCGCATAGAGATCTGCGTGATCCTCCAAGTGATTGCATAATAACGCTTTTAGTTCTGGGAAAGCAGACTCGCCGATCGGTGATGTCAATGCCGCCAAAGCACGGTATCCACAATGACCATCTCCAATAGTGTCCCTGACACTCTGAATTTGTCTGAACATGAAGGGATCAACATTGTTTCGACCCCAATTAAACCCTCCGAACACATCATCACGTCCACGTCAAGCTGTTGTAGCCTGTGGATGATGTCGAGCAGCACGTGCTTCTTCTCTCTCAAAATTTGCCCTGAACTCCTCGTATTGCAACAGGTTGGTTCTGCAGGCATTTATCGACCCCCGAGGACTCCCTTTTGATCGGACGCTTTAAGATGAGGGTGGATGAAGGTCATCATCGCAGATGTTGTTGGAAGCCGTGTATGAAGATGACATTTCATACAGGAGTGGGATGTCGTCGATGTCAGTCCATGACAAATCCATCCAGAACGGGTGGATGTCTTCAGCGGGTATCGGAGTGCCGGAACTAACGTACGGCTGAACCTCATGGACATAAGGAATCCCATAACAAACCCTCCAATGTCAGTCCGTGCATTCCGGAGGAATATTTTGGTTTACGACATCCTCCCACAACTTGTATAGGTAGTCAAAGCACTTCTTGGTGATTAAAGACTTCACCTGATCAAAAAGGTTGACCTTATGCGCACTCGTTGGCCATTTGAAGCGTTCGATCTCCAAGGCAGTCTGCAGCTCATGTAGTTGGCAATCATTGACTCTATGAATGGCATCTACCACAACGCAGAAGTCACTAGTCGATGAGTGAAGTGCGTCCTTCAGAACCTTGTGTTGACCCTCAACTCTGTACACAGTTTCACGTAAACGTGGAGAAGTTCATACAACTAAATATTTGATGACAGAGCATACTATAAGGGGGGATAGGAAGGAGGGTGTACCTGTTTTTGGTACGCATGCCAAAATGTAGAACATTATCTGTGTAGCATTGTACGAGGTTCTTTCTGTATGGAAGCCATACCGACTCTAAATACACCATCACACCTGGGAATGGGTGCCATCTCTCGTGTAGCACCCTACGCCATCGCTGGAATGATTCATCCATCTTCAATTGGAACAAACCCCAACAGTTTCCCTTGAAGATGCCAGCGTAACTTAAATTCTTTGTGATTTTGAGTGCAGCTTCCTCGCATTTTCTCGTGACATGTAACCAGCAAAGGAGATGCTGCACATTGGGGAAGACAACATTTAGCGCTGCCAAGACACCTAGCTCCCGATCAGTCATAATAACTTGAGGCTGATTAGTACCAAGCAAGATCTGAATCTGACTCAACACCCAAGCGTATGTGTCTTCGTTTTCGTGCGACATGAAAGCATAGGCGATGCAGTAATTATGGCCTGAGGGTGTTAATCTAACCACCTCGCACAATGGAATCCCATATCTGCAAGTGTAAATTTGTTACGTGTGCATAATTTTATAATTGACTGTATATTTAATAATTTAATCATAGTTGATTGGCTTACACATTTGTTTTGTACGTGTTGTCTATTATAATGACGTAATGGAACCTTCAGAGTAGCCATACCCCGTCCGGGTGTGCTAGGAAGAGGTCGCTCAAGACATCGTTGTCATCTGGATGTCTTCTGAACTCGTAGTAGTAACCTCTTTCCCGTAGATGATGCAAAGTATCTTGGGTCATCGTTCGACTCCCCCTTTCTTCGGTAGCCATCTTGTTAAGCGTGTTGGTAAGGGAACGCAATGACGTGACACTGTTCCATCCAACTGCCTCAAACCGTATCCAATGGCTTATGGAGGAGTACCAATTTCCTTTATCCACCTAGCTATCTTCTTCTCTCCATCTGTCATCCGTCCGGCGTACGTGTGACCCTTCAACATTGTGGAAAGTGGGTGGTTATGCGTTCCGTGGGTTACAATCATAACCCACTGACCCGGCGGCCCTTCGTGCCCGTGTAGAGAAAAGAGACAACCGTTTATCTTGCTTTGAGTGCTTCGACGCTTCTTCCCGCGTGGTCGGTACTCCCCGCATTGCTCGCAAGCCAGGAGAACCCCGTCTAGATGGTTTGTCGCCCCAGTCCATGACCGATTTATTACTAAAACCATCCAATATTTCAGACCCAATTCTTTGAAATATATAACCATTTCGTTATGGTCATTCCAAGTCCTTGTTTCTATAAAATCAGATGTAAAATCTGGAACCTATAATCACTAGATACAACAAATCAATAAAACGTACAACATGATGTTACTCATATATAATGAACTATGAGGAACGTATTTGTACATGGGTCGGACGTGATTGAGAATCACTACATAGACTGGGCTGCACAATGTCGAGACGTTGATCCTCTTGCGATTCGTCCATTATGACACTAGCTATCTTGAAAGGCAAAATCTGTTTTCTGGATTTTCGGCTTTTCGCCGCTCTTCTTGAAATAGGTGTGGTTGGCGTTGTTCTTAAGCTGTGCCCATTGGGATGCACGTTGTCAACGATGTGCAAGAATGCACGTGGTCAATGATGTGCAATCTTGCCCTAACCCTAAAACCTAACCTTAAACCCTAACCCTAAACCGAACCCTAAACCCATGATCGGGACCTGTCACTGAATCGTCGGTTTTTCTACGTCTGTATCACAGTCTTGTAAATAAAAGTGGCGACATATGCAATCATTTAAACATATTTAATGCAAAAATAAATATAATAATAACATAAGAATCCATCACATACAGACACTGGACACTAGACACTAGAGTTCATACAGACACTATACATTCTCCTGTAAGGCTGCACTCAACGTCTCCAACAGCTCATCGCACAAGTCGTCAAAGCGAGGAATGCTTGTAAGTACCGTAGATGCCCAAGGATATATTGAATCCGCTCCTCTCGCTCAGGAGGGATATGTGCGGGGTGAGGCAGGTCCACCTATGGATACAAGGTGATCAGGTGGACGGGCGCAAGAGGGCCATCAACCGGTACCTCGTGGACAACACATAAGGTCAGCTCTGAGATGCGTACCACGCCATGTAGTCCGCAGTGACACTGCCCTGGCAATCTTCACTGGTCTGCCGGTGCTCACCCATCGGGTAGAAGCGAGCGTCCTCCTGGTTGTCCCACTTGTCATACTAAGCGACAAAAGTGGCAAAGTACTTCTTCTTCAGGCTGGAATCGCGGATGACCTGCCTCAGAGGGATGACGTCCTGCGGTACTCCTTGGACCCGATCAAACTGCCGAAGACACCAATCGGGTATATATGACTCCTCCTCCCCGTAGAAAGTAATGCTGTCGCGATAGGTGGATGGCCGGTATTCACCGGCGAAGTCCAGATCACGTCCAAAGGGCATCTAACAAACCTAAAAAGTACAGTTTACAATATTAAGTCACATCAACATAAATATTATATTTTATTAATAGTGTCGGAGCCATACCTCGTCGATGGTAAGCCGATTGACGACCTCCCACATATGTCGAACCCGCTCGTGCTTCCCTACATCTGTCATGTGGGTAGGAGCCTTGGGAGGTTCGAACTTTCCATTCCACTGTTGATCCGCCATCCTAATCGGGTCGGCGGACAGCTCACCACAGAAGCGTGAGAAGTACGCCCAGATGCAAGCCTTCAAACAACAAAAAAGTGGTTAGATTGGAGGTAAAATTTCAGTAAAGTGAAACAATATAAGTTCGGCTCGTACCTGTAGTAAAGACGTGCATCTATCTAAGCCCTTTGCCTCTGCGTGGGTAGCATCTTCCAAGCCCCTATACAGACAAGTAAGGGCACCTGCACACCATGCGATGTTGGCTGCTGGGTGAATGTCCCAAACGAGGCCAAACATTCGGAAGCCGACCCGGCTCTACGACTTGTCAACAAACAGAGTCGTGGTGAGAGCGGTGGCTTGGTACGCCAAGGCCAAATATCGCTACCAGTCCGGGTCGTCTGCTGCCACCGAACCTCCTACCCAGTCGGCGTCGATTGGCCCGTGCCTCTCAATCCATCGCCCTGTCAACAGTGGCATGGGGTATGCTCCAGCTCGCTTGTACGCCTTCAGCGTTGGGACGTCAAACTGATAATACTCCGCGACGGTGGGGTGCAGCTCCACGTCGGTCATGGCTGACAGACAAGCATCTCCATCAATCCGCAGCCCTAGCAAGCAAGCTACATCATGTAGCGTGATAGCCATCTCGCCCCATGGAAAATGGAAGGAGTTGGTCTCGGGATGCCGATGCTCGACGAACGTTGTCACTAGTTACGCGTCCAAACCTCCCAATACAGGCTTCGTAGCTGCGGGATACCCATGGGAATCAGCTCTAACCACCAAGTCCTCAGGCCCTCGTAAACATAGGGGTCAAAATCTGCTAGATGAGTCACCCGATGGGGGATCTTCAGCAGCTGAAGAACCACGGTCCCATCCCTCCATATCATGTACGCCTGGTGGTGCCTGCACGACACCAGCAGAGTGCCCGGGGGCAAGTCGTCTTCCTCCTGTGCAGCTGGTTCAACAGGTTGCATAGGGACGAGTGTCGCAGCCGCACCCCTCTCCTCTTGTCCCCTCTGCCTCTCCTCTTGTCGATCTCCCTCTCTCTCCCTCTCTCCCTCCCCATCTTCCACCCTCGCCTCACCCTCTGCATCCTCAATCCCCTCTTCAACGTTGGTGGATTGTGTCATCAGCAGAACCCAAAGATATGGGCGCTGGTGTACCAGAGGTCGAAGCCTCATGGATTGTGGAAGGCACCGGCGGCGGCTGGCTACCCCGGATGAAATCAACATACTCCATGAAGGCCTCCTGGGACAACATAGGTGGTTGCTGCCCGTCAACATATCACCAGACCCACGAAACTCTGGCAGACCATTCCAGAAGCTATCATCAACGTCGTACACGGAGCTCCCGATGGTCTGTTGGGCTCCCGAGTCCACAAATGTGCTCTCCTCCTCTGCAGATCTCAGCAACTCATCCACTGTATGGGCCGACGTCTCCTCCCTATTAGCAGGTACCACCTCACCCACACCGCCTCCCTCAACCCTATCCTCTCCCCCACCCTCTACCCTAAACTGAGTGGCCGATGTCCGGTCTTCGACCCTAACAACCCGTAGGGTACCGTCACTCTTCAAAAGTCTCGTTGCCTGGTATGTTGAAATATTTAAGAATATGTTACTTTTTGTATTAATTATATTAATTCATTTGTATTAATTATGTTACAATTTGTTGATATGTTTTACTGTGATCATATTAGACTTCGTTCCATATAATATTTTATTACAATATAATACATTTTCGTAACTTCTAGTTTCGTTCAATATAATATTTTATTACAATATAATATTATTTCGTAACTTCTGCATTCGTTCAATATAATAATTTATTACAATATAATATTTTTTAATAACTTCTGTATTCGTTAAATATAATATTTTATTATAATATAATATATTATTTTTTTGTAACTTCTGCATTCGTTCAATATAATATTTTATTACAATATAATATTTTTTCATAACTTCTTTATTTTTTATTATATATAAACAATACAATATAAAACTATAAAATATAAAACTATAACACCTGAACTATAATATATAACATATAAAACCTATAACACATAAACAATATAATATAAAACATAAACTATAACCTATAAAAACTATAATATATAAAACATTACATATAAAAACATTACAATATAATATAAAACATAAATATAAAACATTACAGAAAATTGAATTATAACATATAAACATTAAATATTTCAATTTACAATATAATATAAAACATTACATATAAAAACATTACAATTTAAATTATAACATATAAACATTACAATATAATATAAAACATAAATTATAACTTATAAAAACTATAAATATAAAATAAAATAATTCAATATTTCAATTTACATACCGGTGGGGTTGGGACGGGCGACACCTCCATAAACATCCGCTTCCGCGGCGGTAGAAGCGACTGCGATGCCGACTCATTATCGAGACCCCCCTCCGCCGCCGGCGCCTCCACCTCCACAACACCACCTCCACCCCCAGCCTCCACCGCCGGCGCCTCCACCTCCCCACCACCACCTCCACCCCCAGCCTCCACCGACGGCGCCTCCACCGCCACACCACCATCTCCACCCTCATCCTCCACAGCCGGCGCCTCCACTGCCACACAACCACCTCCACCCCCAGCCTCCTCCGGCGCCTGCACCTCCACCGAGCCACCATCCCCTCCACCGCCGAACACTCCCACCTCCTCCATCTCCGTCGTCGAAATCGTCATCTCTGTCTCCATCTCCGTCTTGCTCTCTCTGTGGCTCTCAATCGCCGGCTGTCCTGAACTCTCTCTTTGGCACTGACTAGGAAACGAAGAACCACATTTTCTACGTCATTTTTAAACGTGGTTGCACATCGGAAATAACGTGCAAGTGTGCACGTCTGTTTCAACGTGCAATTGTGCACATCATTAATAATGTGCATTCACGCACGTCTATTTGAACGTGCAATTATGCACGTTAAGCAACACGTGATTGCACGTAGGCACGCCTTGGGTTTTCTCCGAGACCCGTCAGCCTACACGTTTTTTTTCTTAACGTGCACTCACATTCATTATAACGTGCATGAACGTTACTTTGAATGTGGTCATTTGCGGTGTATTTAGGGTTTAGTTATTATGCAAATTTCTTATATTCTCTACTCAACTTTAGCGCTTTCGAATTTGGGGGATTTTAAGTTTGGGTAAAAGAGGCAAATCAAAAGACAAATTTCTTGTGTTCATAGCCATCTAAAATACAACAACTAAACAAGTATAGGAGCTTTGCAACAAAAGACAAATCAAAAGATAGATTGAACATTGCAAGGAATACGCACAAAGTTTCTGGCTATATATCTAGTACAATTCCTTGAAATTAAATCATTTCCAGCAACAATTAAATTTGAACTAGCTTACTAATTGGACTAAATAAATGAAGATGACAAGGATATTATGGTGATGATTTGTGGCTGAATTCATATATTCAGTCAAATTTGAACTAGTTTATTAATTGATTGGTATACATTTGATCTCGTCCATGAATTTACGATTTCTGATGTGGTAAATATTGAGTGGAATTTGTGATATTTTAGTAAACTAATTATGTCCCTAAAGAAGTATTTTGTTATGTTAATGCCTTTCTACATGAAAAACTTATAGTGTTTTTCCCCCTCTAAATTTTGGCCTATTAGCTCAATCGGTAGAGCAATGTGTTTAGGCACAAAGATGTAGGTTCGAATCCTACATAGTTTATATAGATTTTGAGTTGTTGTCTAGGTCAGAGAAATTTTCTACAGTTTTTGGTGGGAATGCATAAAGCAGCAACCAATAGCAACTCACCAGCCTTGTAATGTAATTTTTGTTAATTTTAAGAATATCCCATGTATAACATATGAAAATAACGTGTTTTTGATATCAGTATGTTTGAAACACAAAATATGTTTTACAGCCAAATTCCCAATAGTGATGGGGAGAAATGAGTGTATACCATTCTTCTTTCCATATTTTTTTCGAGATCTTCTAAGCTATTAGGCAATGGCCCAAAGCACTAACAACCAATTATCTCTCAAAATACATATCCAATATCTCATAATTTCATTGAAAAGAAAAGTGATACTACTGATTTTTTTCCCCTTAATTGACTAGTTGGTCGGGTGCATCATGAAAGTTAACTGACTACTATAAAAATAAAGAAACATGATTAGTGGCCATTGGCCAAATACAAGCATCATCACCAAAAATCATAACAGCCGAAAAATTTATAGCATATATGGGATTCGAACCCACATCGATGTAAACAACACATTGCTCTTCCAAATGAGCTAATAGGCTTTTAATATAAAGAAAGTGTCATCAAACACTACATAGTATAACACTAATCTCCAGCAAGGAAGTATAAAACTTACCAAGATAGCTGAGCACAAAGTCAAGCGCTCCTCTCGTCTGTTTTAAACCAAGCACGAACTATACCAATGTTGTAAGTGTAACTTTAACAGGGACCCTTGTGACACTAGATGCATTAAGTGCACCAAAATAAGAAAATGAATGCAAATCATGACATGTATGGAAGTATAAGAAAATGAATGCAATTCATGACAATGCATTTGAAAAATGCCAATGGCAAGACATGACAAGGCTGGTGAGATCACAATTCATGCTATTCAACAACAAATCACAAATAATAGTAACTTCAAGAAGCCATACTATGTAAATTGAATATCATAATGAATGATGTGATAACTACACTAACACCAAATACAAAGAACAACCATAAAAACAAATTTAAAAACTAGGAGGGGTCAACCCTAAGCTTGCCCCTAATTAGCAATCAAGCTAGCTATGTATCGAAACCTAAACTACACCCAATTATGATTCGAAGAAAATGAAAACAAAGATGAGAGATATTCTTCCGAGGAGAGGAGAGGTTAAGAAGGAGTGACGAAAACCTATCAGACAAAGCGTCAAGACTAGCAGGGTTGGGAATTATAAATCCCTAATAAAAATTCCTAACTATAAACCACAAAAATCCAGAACCATGAATCCCTAAATTAAAATCCCTAACCATATACCCTCAAATTTTGCAAAAGATTACTCAAGTAAAGTCCCCAAATACAAGCTTACACGCCTTTTGATTTTTTTTTCAATTTGCCTTTTTATTTAATAAAAACAAACGACATCTATTAAAGGTTAACAGAGAAGGGCGTGAGGCAGAATTTTACTAAACCTCAGGGGTACCATACAAAATAAGTGAAGCATTTGTACACTCCGTGAATTAAGCTATACGCCAGGTATCCCTGACGAAATTTTCGTACATAAATTATTACATCATTCTTAAAGGTGGTATGTTTTAAGAATGGTAAAAACTATAAAGAAAATTGGATCAGGAGGCCCAATTTTCTAAAACAATTAAACAAATATTCACTGGATAGTCCAAATCAAGCAAATATCCACCGGACAGTAAAAGTAAGTGGTTATTGATTCCTTCTTCGTTACTCATTAGAGAGGTGGCCGAGCTCGATGATTTGTTTCTTGCAAAAGACGACCTACATATGCGGACAGAAAGATGCGCTGAGTAGATCAACAATTCAGCAGTCGGCAAATCCATCGATGCCACCTCTAGAGTCCTTCCAAGGTATTCGCCTCCCCAATCTCGCTACTCATCTCATGAATTTCTCAAATTGACGATGGTGTTGTGTACTCCTCACAATCGTCGACGTTATGTGCTTCCAGTGCTGAAGAGTCCATGAAGAAAGGGGGTTTCATCGAGGACTCATTTGACTTATTCATCGACTCCCAGGCCAAATCGTTGACAGATCTGAGGACGCGCTTCTCACATGCTTTTAGATTGTTCGCTTATTTATGTTGTTGTAGCTGTCACAACCTTATTGTTTACACCCGGGCAGAGCTTCTTCTTCATAATCACTAGTGATAGGCTTGTAAGATGCATTCCTCTATTAACTTTTGACAAGAGTGTGCATGAGGAAATCAGTTGGTTTGACAAGAAGGAGCGGACAAAGAAGAAAACCCTCTTTAGAGCCTGAATTTTGTACATCGCCGACCTGAAGATCGAAGATGAATTGAACCTGTCGATCTGATCTAGAGACGAGTGGAGGCTTTGATCTCTACTTCATTAGGTTGAGAAGAGGTTGAAATCTCTTGCGATTGCAGATCCGAAGTAGCCTTCTTTAGACCCGATGCTCGTCAAAAGCCCGCTCTCTGTTCGTTCTCTTTGTTCGAAATTGATCGACATGGCATTCTCCGCCTCTATTACTCATGAGCTCTCTCCCATGGCCGCATGTCAATCTTCAACTTCGCTGATCAAGGACTGGGCACTGAGAAGATGCTGACATCCATCGGATATTTGACTTCCCATGGTCTTGACAGTCGTCTCCCCTCTTATTTTCTCCACCGACATTCTCGCTACCTTCTCTTCTTCATCTTTGTTTTTTATTTTGGATATTTTCGAGAATGTCCACTGTTGAAGTGTTAGTAAAGCTTGCCGAGAATGTCTGTTGATGAAGAAGAAGATGCACAGTGAGCAGGCATTGAAGAAGAAGATGCACAGGGAGCAAACTGTGGGTTATTTTTATTGAAGATGAAATATGGATGCAGATTTGTATGCACAGAGTAAAGAAGATATGGCTTCAAAAACATATGGAAACTCCTGCCTTGCGTGTTCTTGGGATATTGCAGTCAAGGAAGTCTAGGCGCTCTCTCTTGAAATGCATTGAAGTTGCTTGTATTGAAGATGTTGAGTGACCGTGTAATTGAAGTTTTGCTAAATGCCGCATACCTTGTTACAGAAAGGGCAAGGTGAGAATCAAAATCATTTTTCAATTTAAGTCTTGTTTGTATCATCCTTAAAAATTATACCTGAATATTAAATGACAAATAAAAAAAGAAAGGATAGAGTGCAATATTTATTATTAAAATTAGTTTTTTTTGCTTCCCACTTTTAATTAATGGGAAAGTCTATGACAACTTGTACTCCAAAATTACACACCCGAGACCTTCACACAATACGAAGCCTACACGCTCTCGCTTCGATTCATCCCTTCGCCTGCACCATAGAAATTCGATGCGCCCCGTCTCCTCGCCTTCGATTCATCCCCTTGCCTCCATCTACCGCCTTCAGCGCATCCGCTCACTGCCTATGGCCTACCACGCCTCCCTTTCATCTCCAAGATCTCTCTCTCTCTCTCTCTCTCTCTCTCTCTCCCCCCCCCCCCCCCCCTCATCCTAAAACGCTCTCTTCAAGCTTGAACTCACCCCAAAAGCTCCAACGTACGCCTCCAATGGTGGATCTCCACCTCTCCTGCCTCGCCTCCTTCCCACTTCATCTCCCCTGTCTCCTCCCCCGCTTCGTCTCCCTAACCGTCGAGACGACACATACGCTAGCGGTAGTTGAGTAGCCTTGGAAGCCAACACCTTGACTGACGCCATGGATGAAGACTTGACCGGCCGATGACCTCATGTCTACTCTCCCCAGCAACAGAAGGAGCCTTCAATTCTGGATTCGATATCTCGGCGCGCCTTGCCCTTGCCCTCCCATCTATGACAAAGACCGAAGGCTCGTCAGACACCATTGGAGGCGCCAATGTTAACCTCCAATTGCTCCCTCCCTTCTTCGACCATGATTGATGGCGCCAGTGAACAACACCGCCCCTCCCTCATCGGAAATTGAATGAAACCGCCTGGTAGAAATTGATTTGACCGAAGATTGCGGAAGCCACTCTTACAATCGACATCTCCGTCTAGCATCACCCTAGAAATCGAATTGAGCATTTCTCTTTTTTTGGGAATTATTTTGTAAAAGTGAAAACAACTAGTGAATAATTATTTGATATTTGTCTTGTCAATAGATATATATCATGTTGTCAATATAAATTATGTTAATTAATAAATAAATAAATTTAAAATAGATTTAATATAGGGTGATTTTGCTAACTAGCCTATTTTGAACTTTTAATTAGGTGATTAGCACCCAAACTTATTTAATTAAGTAAGCTAGCACCCTTTCCAAATGAAGTAGTAATGGTCAATGGTTAACTGTTTGACCATTGACCGCTTTTTTTTTTTTTAGTGGTGACATATTTTGTGATGCCATTTTTTTTGCCGTTTTGATGCCATTTTTTTATTACATTTTATTTTCACTTTGATGCCACTTATCTAATGAAATGGTTTGATGACACTTTTTTAATGACTTTTTTTTCAAACCTTGATGACATATTTTGTTTATTGTGATGCCACGTTGACCATTGATGCCATTTTTTTTTACTGTTGACTACTGATAACACTTTTTTATGACAATTTTTTGATGATATTATTTTACCGTGATGCCATAATTTTTCAAAGTAGTGTTTTGATGACATTTTTTTCTTTAATGTGATGCAACTTTTTCAAAGTAGTGTTTTGATGCCATTTTTCTAATCTAATTATTTGATGCCACCTTTTTATTCAAATCGTTTGATGCCACTTTTTTTAATTTAATCAATTGTATATTGATATATTTTCATCGATTCTACTTTTATTCACTGATGACACGTTTGTGATTACACTTCATTGATATTATTATTCACTAATGAAAATTTTCTATATATACTTTATTGATGATATTTTTCATTGATTCCATGATGAAAATTTTCATTCATAAAAAAATTAGGAATCAAAATAACAAGGAGTGGGGCTCCAACTGTGTGTTCATTGATAAAAAAAATAATAAAAAAATTAGGAATCAAAATGAAATTCCATTGAAACTGATTGCTCTCACAACCATTTTGATCTCAGCTTGTGCAAGCTTATCAATACACTCAAGCAACTAATCAAGAAAGAACAACCATTAAATAACACTTAGCCCTGAAAAGCCAAAATTTGTGTAACAACCAAGTGATTCCCCATAGCCATATAGAGTGCAGGTACAAAGTCCTGGATTGTGCATCACGGGCTTCATCCCAGAGAACATTGGCATTCCTTACGGCATGAAAGCTTGGAATCTTGGCTGTTGTAAAGGCAAGCCATAGGCCTCAAACAAAAGCATACCTTGATGTTGCCTTCCCACATGATCAGACACTGAAGCATCAGAGATGTTGGAATCCTGAGCAGCCATTTTGATATTGTGTTGTGCATCATTACTTTTCCCGGGAGGTGTAAACGTCGAAGAAGGATCACCATTACCCGGTGCTCTTGTGTGATCGTTCAGACCCTGCAACTTTGCACATGTATCAGATCAATCTAAAACTGAATGTGCCTCATAAAAATTAAAGAAAAAAAGAATTCTGAGCTATTTGATGAATCAAGAAACTAACAAGTTGCGTACTTTGGTGCCACAAAGTACATCAGATTTGACATACAAAATCGTTAATGAGAGAATAAGCAATCGTAAACGAGTGAATGCATACACTTTTGATTATTTTTCAATTCGGGGAGCATGGTATTCAACAATTGCAATAATTGATCTCATACTAATATACTACTGTATCACCCAACAAAAAATAATGATGCATTATGAATTTATTTTCTCAATTAATAATTGTAGACGTAGTCCTTTTAAGATTACAACTCACTCAGTTGTTATGTCAACAAGAAACTTGAGATGGTTATTAACTTATTAGAGATTTCATCGACCAGGAGCAATCCATGATCACATGCCAAAAATGTAACAGAGCAATTGAACACTTAAGAATCCATATACACAAACAAATGGATATGAAGCAAAAGCCAAAAGAGATGAAAAAAAACAGCTCGGAAGCAATTGCAGGATTAAAAAAACAGCTCGGATCAAAGAAAATAGATGAAAATAAGTCCTCCGCCAAATTTACTGTGTTTTACTTATACTTCAATGAAGGCAGAACAGAACATAAAGACGGTAAAGATGATACATTATAGATTGAAATCAACATAAATCAAGATGATTACAGGGAGTCAGCAGATTCCAATCTACATTGTATATCAAACGTAAAAATCAGACACCATATAAATGAATAAATGGTGTTAGCCTTGGTTTGAGGTGTTCTAGTTACAATTAATTGGAACCATGAAAACTGAAGGCCGACACCAAACTGAAGGTCGACACCTTAATCTCAATGGATGATGATTAGTTGTCATCAATTTCGATATTTTTGCCCCAAATCAAATCCTAAATCCATCAAAATTATACAAATGGACTAAAGACATCATTATAGGCAGTTAGAACATTCAAAATCCCTCAGCTTCCTAAATAGAGAAGATGACCTAAATTCAATCGCACTAGTTCAGGTTGAACATCCCAATTCAACAAAAATTATCAAACTGTGACCAAAATTAACAACTAATAAGTCGAAATCTATCATCAAATTCTTCAATTTCATCAACATTTACTGGAAGCTATCATCATCAATTAGCACCAAATTCTTCAATTTCATCAATATTTGCTACTTACAACCGACACCAGACCATCTGAAACCACCATTAAAGGATAGTCAAAAGAAATTGGGAGGGGAAACTTACATGAAGTTTGGCTGCCGATTGACATGGATGAGGAAAGCAAAAATCTCCTTCTGTCCCATCCCTTTACCGCTGGTGGTCCCAAATCCGAGGTGCTTGAACTCAGCAGGGCGAGTACAACCAGTTGCGTCGGTGGTGCCTTATGCCGAGTACAACATCTCTTGTGAATCACTCTTCCTGCACTCCAATCTCACCTTCGCATCTGCAGATTGCAGTGATTCTCAATAACAAACACTAATCGAAAACCGAAATCACGAGGATTCTAGATCTGAAATTCGAAGAGGGAGACGATGCGATCAGGGAGGGATTGCTCGCGTTGTCGAGGACAGATGGGGTTTCATGGGATTGGGATTGAAGGGATTGGATTTTGGAGTCTAGGGTTTGGGATTGACGGAATGGGTACAGACAAGCTAAATGAGGAGATGGAAGAGGAGTAGGCAAAGGAGGAGGTCCGGTGATGGAGGCGGCCGACGGGATCTTCGAGCGAAACCCTAGATCTGTTGAAGGCAAGCGTGAGCGCGATAAAGGAGAAGGGACGAAGGTGGCGGCCATGGACGAGTCTGAAAGAGGAAGTGGATGGGGTACCTAATTAATTTTGAAGAGGTGTTAGGACGGCCAATAAATTTTTAAAGGTGCTAAAGACTTAATCAAATCTTAAAAAGGTGATATTTCACCAAAATTTCTCTTTAATTTATTTGTCTTAATTATTTTTAAAAAAGGAAAGAGATTTGATTCACTCGACATGCCCGATGTATGGAGCGAAAGACGACGGACATACTAGCCATAATTTGAGATATGAATAATAAACACTAGAGACATACAAAATAAAATCAAAGAAAATAACAACCATCCTGATCAAAGAAGATAAAATCAATCTAGAGATGAAGGCAAGGACCACTCGGAGATTGACTAAGTATGGAAAGACACGAGATAATAAGAACTTATAACGATATCTCATCATCGATGAGCATAATAATATACCCCAAAAATGAGGAAAGTAACACATGAGACAATGCGGATCACATGACGTTCCCTCCTACCTAAACGAGGCTCCTACCTAAACGAGGAATCCTCATAGAGCTCTAACACAACCACAATCATCAAGACGCACATATCCACTATCTCATCTAAAACAAACGCTCAACCAACACTAAAGAACAACTCTCGCTAAAAAGATGCATTACGTAAAATCAAAACAGATCAAATTTTAATGATGAATGCGATGTTTTTGTTTGATAACTAGCCTTTTTTTGAAAAGCAAAATTGTATCAAATTTAAAAGCATGAACATTAAATATTGATGATCGAAGACAGTGGCGAATCCTGAAATGTTTAGTTGAGGGGGAGAAAAATTGATCTCTAATTATTTTTTTCGAAAAAACCATCAATATTTGAATTTTTCGGGTTTAATTATAGCATTGAGTTACGAATTTAATAAATGATAGGTATGATAGAAGTAAATTAATTTGGTAAATGATGTGAAAATAATTTATATCGCTTCAGTCTTGAAACGTTTATAACTTTTTACTTAGTTATCGGATTTGAGCTTATAATATATCAAATCGAATCTATCGACAAGAGGAATATGTATATTAAATATTATTTTTTGTTTAGGGGGGTGACTACCACCTCTGGCTCTAAAGAGGATCTTCCCCTGATCGAAGGTATTACTATTCTTCACAATCGCTCGTAAAGTTGAGGTTATTTAGTGCAAAGTTTGCCTACTTTAGACTACATGATTAGGCTTTTTGTGAATAAGTAGTTTCACCTACCAACAAACGTTTTCAACGTGTGCAAAAAAGGCACGTTACTTTTGTCTTCATTTTTGCCAACGTTTGGGAACATCGGGCCTCATGGATCCATGTTTGGTTCATGTCTTTTCAATTTTGGTGTCTAATCCCCTCAAAAACTTGCACAAAATTTAAACAAATTCCTCACACTACTTTAGTATGGGCTATGGATGACTTCAAACGGTTACATATCACACGAACCACCTTCCACTTTAACGTATGTGTTCAACCTGACCCGAGTTTCACCCAAACCTGTTTTTTATCAGGTCTATCCTCGATTCCTCAATCCGTTCTTCCTCCTTGCTTGCTTGCTTCCTTCCTTCACCATACGTTTGATGGAAAGTCTAAGGTGATTTCGTATCCTTTCACTTGTTTTTACAATACAAACGCTAGGCGTTCGTTACAAAATATGTAGTATCGAAATTACCTCTCTTATGTTCTAAGGTGAACTCCAAACCTGAAATCTTGTCAACTATAAGGTGTTAGAAAGAGAGAAATTTCAGAGGGAAAAAAAAGCATCACTTGTGCACACCGTAAACCCGGCCTTTGTCGATCAGCTCCTCAGAGCTGCCTTGGCTTGCTCTAGCGTCTCTATCGCCTGCCCTTCCTTAAACGATATCCTCTGTACGTTAAACTGCAACACCATAGACAATAAAGAAGTGTCATTTGGAGCACAAAAGGGGAAATGAGAGCATTTAGAGGAAAGAGAAAAGGGACCCGTGCGCCCTGGCGAACCTGAACATCAGTTCCCTTGCTATCTAAGGATATCAGCGCAACATCGTCTATTTTCGTTTCAGCAGATAGCAGTTCTTTCAAGGTCTTCGAGAAGATAGCAATGAGTTCCTATTGATAATGTCATATAAGCCGAAATAGGAGGGTATAAACTACTTGAAAGAATACTCGAAAATCAATCCTCCAAGTGACTTGCCCTTGTTATTTTGGTTGTCAACCAAAAACAACTTTTTAAAAAAAAAATTGTCAGTCAGCTGACCTTTAAATATTGCTCCATGCCTTCAGCTGCAATCTTGTCAGGTTTGAGGTCCTCGTATTCCTTGATATCAACCCAAGCAACAGTGCCAAAGCCCCCGATGAAATATATATCCCTAACATTGAAGGTTGAGAGACTAATACATTAGGAGAGATTTCCAAGCATATGTTCAGAAGAACCATTATTCAACTTCTTAATCGTTTTGGCAATAACAAATGGAGCTACGAAGCTGGGAGTACTGAAACAATTCCAGCTTAAAATCCATTGAATCAATTACTAGTATACTTGAACTATAAAAAATCGAATCGGGGGGGGGGGGGGTGTGGATGGGTTATATAATAGCCTTAATAGGTTTATACATGATGGTTCTAGAAAGTCAGCTTAAACATGTTTACCACCTCCGGAAATCCATTCATCATTAAAAAGAAATCTTGTTATCCTAAATGACAGCTCTTATTATATGAAGAACCAACCAAGCAACTTGAAATCTACTTTAATAGAAAACTAACAAGCTAGAGACTAACTTAACAATAAGATCAATTTTCGTCATTACCACCACTAACATCAATAACAGTGGACTTGCACAAGCAGCAACTGCCAGCCAAAAGATATAGATATGCATAACTTAATAATAGAGGAAAGCATCTTATGTTTTGCATCCTAAAATAGTAGAAGTTTCCCATTGTTGAGAGGGCCCTTGGTGATGTTTTACTATATACTGCTTATGAGCCCATTCCTGATGATAATCGATAGTATTAGTAAATATCAAATCATTAGGATCTGACAGGTGGGGCTGGATGGGAATTAGAATGAAAACGAAACAACTTTTTTGGTAAGAGCATTGGTTATGCAGGGACATAGCAAGGTTCGAAATGCCAGTATTAACCTGATTCGATGCAACTTAGACGAGTTTTCAAGGAAGCAATTCTGCAAAGAGAGTAATGAGCTCTGTGGAGAAAGAAGATATCAATCACCTGTTGATTCACTGGAAGGGGGTACACATCGCCAAAAATCGTTATTCTTGCATTTGATAAACTACTACATGCAGGTATCTATAAGGTTGACGATCAGTGAAAATTCATATGGGAAGAAAAAAGAACTACAAACGTTGAAGTCCAAGATATACAAAATATATAAATAACAACAACCCAGTTATTCCCATGTTTAAGCAGGGTCTAGGGGGTAAACTTTTTCGTGTCTGAGCCCAGGTATACAAAATATATATTAAAAAAAATGCTAAAATGTACCACAAGTGTACAACGTGGATCGGCTAGAAGGTTTCTTGTGTGGATTGCTAATGGAAAAAATGAGAAAATTGAATCTGCAAACAAAGATTCAGCATACACATGCATCAGTGAATCAGTTATAGGAAAAATGGTGGCACAACACCAAAAGTTGACCACAAGATTCAGTAAACAGAACACTAAGGGCAACATGCCATAACAATTTGTTTTAAACACTCTTATTAATTATAAAGGTAGAAAAGGACTCCAGCAACCCTCATGCACATCACAACAAACAATACAAGAAAAACAGCCTATCGCAACGACATTTCGCAACGACAGATTTATTGTCATTGCAAAAGATAATTTTTCCCAACAACTCAAACATTTCATTGCAAAAGGTCGTTGCCTTTATAATAAATTTATTTTTATACTTTGGTGGGGGCTGAAAATTTTGACTTAATTTTTGGCAACAATATTATTGTTGCAATAGAGTTTTCACAATTAACGCAATAACGTTTTTGTCGTTGTTGTACCCTAGATTATTTTTAGCAACGAATATTTTTGTTGTTAAAAGGGAAATAGAAATATGGCAAGAAAAAATTGTTGCTATACATAAATAGAATTTTATATAAAAAAACTCATTGGAATTGAAAAAAAAATAAAACAAATAAATTCCCAAATTGAAACCCTTTTTGCCAGACTCCCATTCCCTCGATTTTTTCCAAGCTTCTTCAAAAGAAACGGGGATTGACAGTGAACCCATACCAAATCCAAAAGCCAAACCAAATCCGAGAGATCTCTTCAAATCTTCCCGACTGTAAGTCGATTTGCGAGGGCCAGATATGTGGGTTGCGAGAGGAGGTATTGAAGGCTCACTAGTGAAGGCTTTAGGGCTCGCTGGTGTCAAAATCGATACTTGCTGGTGTCGGAGTTGGTGCTCGCCGGTGAAGGTGAAGGATTGAGGGCTCGGTGGTGCTCGGTGGTGTCGGAGTTGAGGGCTTGAGGGCTCGGTGGTGCTCACTGGTGCTTGTTGTTGTCGAAAGGTGCTGCTGGTGAAGGTTCGAGGACGTGAGGTTCGCTGGTGTCAAAAGGTGTTGCTAGTGAAGGCTCGAGGGCGTGAGGCTCGCTGGTGTTTGCTGTTGTCGAAAGAGGGCTCACTAGTGAATCCTTGAGGGCTCCCTGCTGCTTGCTTGTGTCAATAGAGGTGCTGGCTACAAGCAGATTGAGGACTTGAGGCTTGAGGGTTTGGCTTCATAGATTGGGTGCAGACTTGGCTACAAGATATGGTTTCTACTCTCTTGTCTCTTTCAATGTCAGATTGTGTTCGAGGGCAGTTTTCTCTTGGATCTTCGAGTGAAACTTGGGAGTTGTTGTGTTAAAAAAAATTAGCTTGTGGAGTTGATTTTCTAATAGTTCAAAAGTTGTTTCGGGGTTGTGTCGACAGAGGTGTTGGCTACAAGGAGATTGAGGACTTGAGGCTTGAAGGCTTGGCTTCACAGATTGGGTGCAGACTTGGCTAAACGGTATAGTTTATACTCTCTCTCTTTCAATTTCATATTGTGTTCAAGGATGTTTTCTGGTGGATCTTTGGTTGAAACTTAGGAGTTGTGTTGAAAAAAAAAATTTAGATTATGGAGTTGATTTTCTAATGGCCCATCTTTTTCAATAATATTCCCAGTTTATTCTATAACCGTGTTGACTTCTACATTATGGGATATTGGTTATTGATTAGTTGTAATGCTTATACCTTATTCTGCTAGCTTGATAGATTTTGACTTGTTCAAAATTTTGTCCAATGAAGTAGCTTCTGTTTTTTTATTAACTAACACTACAGGAAAAATGGGTATGTCTCTTTCAATTGAACCGGATTTTGTTGATGAGTATTGTTAAGTAGGAGGATGTTGAGTATCTCAAATACAAATAATAAGATGTCTATGTAAATAGACTCCTAGCCTATGCAAATAATTACAAGACTTCCTCCCGTTGTAGTGGAAGGGTAGTCAGGATCGATCCACGAGGAGGCGTGTCAGCGGGATCCCAGTAGCGTTTGAAAATCTCACGTCTTACGTCGACCAGAAGCCTTGATTTCGACCTTGGAGCTCGATGTCGACCTCGGCTGTCGA
Source organism: Persicaria maculosa (assembly GCA_963922045.1). NCBI lineage: Eukaryota > Viridiplantae > Streptophyta > Magnoliopsida > Caryophyllales > Polygonaceae > Persicaria > Persicaria maculosa. The sequence goes on along the minus strand of OY998266.1, from coordinate 38,387,472 downwards.
TCCTCTCTGCAACAGAAGACCAGCAGAGACAAAAACAAGCAGTCGATATCGACAGGAGAGGTCGATATCGATGTTAGCAGACGAAATCGACTGGCTCAGAAGACTGCCAGTCGACACAGAAGGGTCGATTTTGACGTCTGGGGTCGATATCGATGTTTGCAGCAGTGACCCAGGAGTCTCGAGATCGACTCAGAAAACTGTCGATCTATCAGCGTGGTCGATATCGACGTCTGTGGTCGATATCGATGTTCTCCTGCAGTGGGTTAGTTCTTCGTCGGCAAAGAAAGGCCGAAGATTTAAGAATGGGAAGGGAGCAATGAACAGAAATAAAACAGGGGGTTTGATGAATTAACTTATATAAAAGGCAACTCCTAGGATTAGGGTTTACCACAACGTTAACCAATGCATGCTATAAGATAAATAAGACGGACAATTGCGTTATTTCACTCGAGGGACAAACTTTCGCTGTACACCAACTCTTAGGATTACTCTTGCAAATAAACCTAATTGTCTCTACTAATTTTATGTTTATAACTCAAGTTGTTAGCATGAATCCCTTTTCTTTCGATTAGGACTAAATATAGAATCGTAGGAGATGATATAGACACAATGATATCAACATCTAACACTTACCTCAAGCACGCATGGCTAACGTCGGGCTCACCCCGACCCTAAGAGCTTTGGGGGACTACTCGCACCTCATCATGGAACTCATCATTGATTGAAAGAAATAAATTTGCATTTAACTATAAACTCCAAAGCTTTACAACTCAACGTCGGCTTTCGCAAACGCCAAACCCTAAAACTTCTCTCTAACTCTATTGAATGTAATTGAACTCTAAAAATTGGATGATTGAATGCCAGCCCCCTAGGGCTTTATTTATAGGCTACTAATCCTCGCTATCCAAGGATTGTAACTTCTATCTAAACTATGAAGTCTATCCAAACAATTAGGATAGGTCTTTATTTTGATAAACTTAAACTAACTTAAAGGTAAAAAGATAAATAAGCGTTCATCTGCCATCTATCTAGAAGTACAAGATAAATTCGTGCCTCTTTGAAGATAAAGTTTCCAATCCGCATCTCGAAATCGAGTCTATCTTCTGTCGAGATAAGGTCGATATCGACACCAAAGGTCGATATCGATGTTTGTGTTTCTGCTCGACACGTTCAGCTCCCGTCGATGTCTGTGTTGAGTTCGATATCGATGTAGTATGTCGATATCGATGTCTTCTTGGTTGGTCTGTGTGGTCTATCTCGATACTCAGAAGGCGTGTCGACAACTATGGTCGATATCGATGTTTAAGGTCGATATCGACCTCTGCTCAGCTTCACTTGGCTTCTCCGTTTTGACTCCGATTTCACTTGCATTCCTGCATGGTTAGCTCAAAACTTGTGCAGACTCTATTTCTTGTACTTTAGCCCATTCTTACACAAGTGTATATTCTTTTGAACCTTTTCTTTGGAAATCGAATGAAATATGAAGTCAAAAGATGCAATAAAAGGAGATACAATTATGTATATCAAAATACCCCATACTTAGACTTGCTTGTCCTCAAGCAATAACCAAGCAATAAACAACACCTACAACACACCATTCAAGTCTTCGCCCTTGTCAAAAGCAACATCATAAGTGGTAGCAAAGTAAAGCAAGTGAATTTAACGTCATAGCACATATTTAGGCGATCCATAGGCATATGCAATTTTGATCCAACCTCACAGGGATAATGTGTTTGCACTCAACTCTCATGTGTTTAGGCTATGAAGATCAACTCTCAACTCAATTCCATACACAATCTCATAAGCATTGCAATTTATAAAAATCCACTTCGCAACCAATTATGAAAATGCAATAAGAACCATCAGGAGGACTTTTGCTCAATGGAAGACTTCAAAGAAGACTCCATTCGGCGGGGTTGTAATGGGGCTTGGTATGAAATTATTTGGCTATGTGGTGCTTTTATAATTCGGGAATCAAGACTTCTAAATTTCAAAACTTGCAATATCCAAACCATAACTTTTTCATGTTGCTCTTTTCCAAGCTCAATTCTCCATAATGCTCTTTCTCAACTTATCTTTCCATAATATTACTCTAAAGATGCACTAAAAGATGTAAACCATACTATCAACCCTTCTTTCAAACTCTAATATGCCTCTAAAAAATATAACACTTGTATGAATAAAAGACTTAAGGATTTTGGCTCATGCACTATATATATACATCTCTATTTTTTTATTTTTATTTTTTTTTTCGGATTTTTTTGACGAAAATAATAAATAAATACTAAAAAAATATGTGCATTTATATGGTGAGCCAAAAATCCTTTTACAAAATATGACAAAATGTAAATATCCACCAACCCATAATTTCCTTGCTCAAAACTGGACAATATGCACTTTTTCTTTCCACTAGGCATTAGTCCAGCCAATCTAAGTCTCAATTCCCAAATGGGGGTCAGGCTCAATTCGGCTAGGGATAGTTTTGTGGAGTTTGCAATTTCAGGCTCAAGCTAATTTTTCGGCTTCAAGCAGGGATAATGCAGGGTAGGTAAAGAGAGGATAAAAATGGCTTAAAAGATACCTCCATCATTTAATTCTCGTAAACATAGACATATTTATGTATTGGCTTTGAATAACTATCACAACATTTAGAGATACATAGGAAGAGTAAATTCACTCAAGAAAGCAGAGGGATTTTTGATGTTCTCCCTATAGGCCAAAATTCTCACTAGGACAATTTTTGTTGGATTTGCTTTTTAGCCTAGGATCATATGTGCTCAATTTCATCACAAGTTCACAATCTACATAAAAGATTTAAGGACGTAGGCTGAACCATCCAAATATGCCATAGGATTTACCTGATCAAGTCAGCTATTGAGTTTTCATCATAGGACATCTAAGTAGGGTTTAAAAATAAACTTAAAATAAACATGCATTTTTTTGTATTTTTGACATTTTTCTATTTTTTTGGATCTTTTTTTTGATATTTTATAATAGTAAAACTAAGGACAAAAATTTAAACATGAATGCAATGTGAAGAAGAAAACCAAGTTATGACCATAAGACATGTTTTTCCCCCACCCCATACTTAAAATATACAGTGTCCTCACTATATTAAAAAGAAGAACAAGGGTAGAGAGAAACTCACAACGCGACCTGCGGATTTAGGTCGATTTCAGGTTAGGTCGATGCCAGAAGTCGATATCTATGTCAGTGGTCGATGTCGACTGCATCTGTCGAAGTCGAGGAAGAAAATGAAGACAAGGGCTGCTAGGTTGGGGTCGATATCGATGATTATGGTCGATATCGACCTCTGCTTATCTGTTCCTGAGTCCTCGATGTCGACTCCAGGAGATGGCTTGACCCTGGGGGGGTCGATTTCGACTGGCCTGGTCGATTTCGACTGCCTCTGCAGAAGCTTTTTTTCTTCTTCGTCATTCCTTTTGCTTAGAAACCTGAAATCTTTGTTAGAAATATAGATAAAGCCTCGAATTATCTCAGTTTTAAAAGTTTAAAAATCCAAAAATCCTAAAAACCATCTATGAAAAATTTAAAGGTTTTATGTACATGCTCTAGAGTTTTGAGTCGCTAGGCCGACTTCTCTGTCAATTCTTCACGAGCTTTTTGTGTAGGGACCCTTCGAGCTTGAGCCTTCTCCTGGGTCATCTAGGTCCTTTTGGTGGTAGCTAAGTTCGGCGACCAAGGCTTCTTCATTGTTAGGTTCTTCTTTGGGCGTTTTCCTTCTCTTTTTTGACCTAACTTTAGCAATATAGGCAAACCATGGAGCTTTGACCCTCTCATTAGTAGAATTATCAATAATTGGCTTAATTGATTTATCAATAATGGACGGAGGAGGGTTAGGAGTCATACCTGGGCTTACCTGTTTGGACCCAAAACAGAAATCTTCGGGCTGAGGGGTGTTCGATGTCGACCAAGGTGGGTCGTTTTCGAGTTCTGTGGTCGATATCGACATATGGGGGTCGATATCGAACTCTGTAACCCCATACTTAAGCTCCTGGCAATAATCTGGCGTACTCGATTTCGACCAAGGGGGGTCAATTACGATGTTTTTAGTCGATAGCGACTGGTTCAAGTCGATGTCGATCCTGCTTGCTGTTTCCGTCCTCGCCAATAAAAATTTTCTAAGCTTCTCCTTAGCTGGCGAGAGGACTACTTGCTCCAGGTGCTTCGTTTCGCTCATGGTCGGGTTGAAAGAGAATTCTATTACTTCGTTCCCTATAGTAAAGGTTAGTAATCCTCGACGTACATTGATATTGGCATCAGCAGTAGCTAAGAAAGGCCTACCAAGTATAATAGGCACTACAGGATCTTCATGCATCTCCAATACAATGAAATCAGTAGGCACAAAGAACTTACCTACCTTTACAGGAACGTCATCAACTATACCCGTGGGCTTGACGAATGAGTTGTCAGCCATATAGAGTTTCATGTCCACAGGTTCAAGTGCTCCAATGTTCACCTTTTGCCAAATAGAGAGAAGCATGAGACTTACGCTTGCCCCTAGGTCAGATAGGGCTTTATAACGATGTTGGCCAAGTCCCACGGTGATTGCAAACTTCCCTGGATCACTCATCTTCTCAGGGAAGTCCATCTTTGAGCACTCCTCTGCGATCTCTGCCATGGATCTCTTCTTGCTAAGGATGTCTTTGAGGAATCGCACATAGGCGGGCATCTCGCTTAGGACTTCTGTAAGAGGGATAGTAACGTTAAGACCTTGAAGAATTTTAACAAAGCGCCTAAACTTACCTTTGGTGGGATCCTCCAATGCTTTGGATGGAAAGGGCAACGTCTTCTTTGGTGGAGGGGCCAAAACGGTGGTCGGAGGGGCCTGTTGGGCATCGATGTCGACTGGGCTCTGGTCGATATCGACTGGAATGGTCGATGTCGACCTCTGTTGTGGCTCTGATGGCTCTGCAATGGCCTCGACATCGACCTGGGTGTTGACCTGGGGGTCGATATCGACCTCTTCCTTGACATTGACTGGTCTGTCGATGTCGACTGGATCTGCTACTTTCTCCGATTCCGTTCGTGGCTTATGTACTTTGGTGCCACTTCTTAGTTGCATGGCTGCGACATGGCCCGTCCCGGATTGCCCTTTAGGATTGGTAGTGGGTTGCCCAGGGAACGTTCCGGACGGTCTAGGGATTTGGGCCGCCAATTGACCCAGTTGGGTCTCTACGTTCTTTTTCCAAATATCCATCTCCCCAATCCTTGTGGTAAGGTGATTGATTTGAGAATGGATAGCATTGTTGGATTGATCATTCTTAGCTTGGTTCCGCCTTATCTCATCCAGCACAAGTTGAAGATCATCCTTACGTTGGTCCCTCTCCGGGTGCCCAGGAGCTCTATAAGGCGGGGGGTCCCTAGGGTTAACCTGGTTCCTTTGTGGTTGATGGAAACTTTGGTCTCCCCAATATTGGTGATTGGGACCCCTCATGTAGCGCGCCTCCTGATGAGTCTCCGCTAGATGTACTTGCTCAGTATGGGGGCACTCAATGGTGGTGTGTCGCTACGATCCACATTCAATGCAATCTTGGTTTGCTGAAAGGAACCTCACTTGCTTTTGGAGCTTTCGAAGTTGATCTCTATGGAATTGCTCCTTCACGTCCGGATCGATTACATAGGAGGGTTCATATAAGGGTATAGATGGGGTAGGCCTCGACGATGATGATGTGTCGGAAGCCTCAGGAGTCCCATATGTGTTGTCGAACTCCACCAACCTCTCTATGGTTTCCCAAGCCTCCTGTGGAGCGAGTTCAAGGTAGCCATAGGCGGTGTAGGTGTTGATCCTCTCCTTGGTTGCAGCGTCAAGAGCATTGTATATGATCTCCTGAATTACGTACAGTGGTTGGCCATGCGTCGGGCATGATCGTAGTAGGTCCTTAAACCTTTCCCAAACAGTCGCCAGAGCCTCACCAAGCTTTTGTTTGAAAGCCGTGATTTTCTGTCGGATCAACGCCGTCTTAGAAGGAGGGAAGAACTTGTTGAGGAACGCGTCCTTGTCTTCATTCCAGATGCGGAGCGATCTTGGGGCTAAGCTCTCCAACCACTGTAATGCTTTTCCTGTAAGAGACCAACGAAAGGCTTTTAGTTGGACATATTCAAGACTTCGTCCATCAGCAATAGTATCACAGAGGTCTAAGAAGGTAGAAATATGTGCCATAGGGCACTCATTAGGTTTTCCTTCATATTGATGCCTTCTTATTTCAGTCAGGAAGTTAGGTTTAATTTCAAAATTAGAGGCAGGGATAACAATCGCCGATTCAGGCACGGTGAGAGCGGGGTGCATGTATTGCTTGGTGTTCCGAGGGAGGGCATTGATTTGGGCTTCTATTTGCCTCCGGCCTTCCTCCTCCCTATCCACACGCTCCTTAAGTGCCGCCTCTCTAGTCGTTAAGTCCTCGACCTGCTTCCTTAGTTGCTCAATAAGTTCAGCCTGGTTCGCGTTGTCCGCCATGATTCTTTGAGCTTGGGCTCTTAGATGGAAATAACGCTCAGGGTCGTCTACTCCTTCAAATTCTGGTGGGCGATCAGCGCGTCGCATACACCTACAAAACCAAACTAGGTAGAGACGTGAGATAGACTACTAGAGCGCGATTGATTGCCTCCCCCGGCAACGGCGCCAATTTGTTAAGCAGGAGGATGTCGAGTATCTCAAATACAAATAATAAGATGTGTATGTAAACCGACTCCTAGCCTATGCAAATAATTACAAGACTTCCTCCCATTGTAGTGGAAGGGTAGCCAGGATCGATCCACGAGGAGGCGTGTCAGCGGGATCCTAGTAGCGTTTGGAAATCTCACGTCTTACATCGACCAGAAGCCACGATTTCGACCTTGGAGCTCGATGTCGACCTCGGCTGTCGATCCTCTTTGCAACAGAAGACATGTAGAGACAAAAACAAGTAGTCGATATCGACAGGAGAGGTCGATATCGATGTTAGCAGACGAAATCGACTGGCTCAGAAGACTGCCAGTCAACACAGAAGGGTCGATTTCGACGTCTGGGGTCGATATCGATGTTTGCAGCAGTGACCCAAGAGTCTCGAGATCGACTCAAAAAACGATCGATCTATCAGCGTGGTCGATATCGACGTCTGTGGTCGATATCGATGTTCTCCTGCAGTGGGTTAGTTCTTCGTCGGCAAAGAAAGGCCGAAGATTTAAGAATGGGAAGGGAGCAATGAACAGAAATAAAACAGGGGGTTTGATGAATTAACTTATATAAAAGGCAACTCCTAGGATTAGGGTTTACCACAACGTTAACCAATGTATGCTATAAGATAAATAAGACGGACAATTGCGCTATTTCACCCGAGGGACAAGCTTTCGTTATACACCAACTCTTAGGATTACTCTTCCAAATAAACCTAATTGTCTCTACCAATTTTATGTTTATAACTCAAGTTGTTAGCATGAATCATTTTTCTTTCGATTAGGACTAAACATAGAATCGTAGGAGATGATATAGACACAACGATATCAACATCTAACACTTACCTCAAGCACGCATGGCTAACGTCGGGCTCACCCCGACCCTAAGAGCTTTGGGGGACTACTCGCACCTCATCATGGAACTCATCATTGATTGAAAGAAATAAACTTGCATTTAACTATAAACTCTGAAGCTTTACAACTCAACGTCGGCTTTCGCAAACGCCAAACCCTAAAACCTATCTCTAACTCTATTGAATTTAATTGAACTCTAAAAATTGGATGATTGAATGCCAACCCCCTAGGGCTTTATTTATAGGCTACTAATCCTCGCTATCCAAGGATTGTAACTTCTATCTTAACTATGAACTCTATCCAAACAATTAGGATAGGTCTTTATTTTGATAAACTTAAACTAACTTAAAGGTAAAAAGATAAATAAGTGTTCAGCTACCATCTATCTAGAAGTACAAGATAAATCCGTGCCTCTTTGAAGATAAAGTTTCCAATCCGCATCTCGAAATCGAGTCTATCTTCTGTCGAGATAAGGTCGATATCGACACCAGAGGTCGATATCGATGTTTGTGTTTTTGCTCGACTCGTTCAGCTCCCATCGATGTCTATGTTGAGGTCGATATCGATGAAGTATGTCGATAACGATGTCTTCTTGGTTGGTCTGTGTGGTCTATCTCGATACTCAGAAGGCGTGTCGACAACTATGGTCGATATCGATGTTTAAGGTCGATATCGACCTCTTCTCAGCTTCACTTGGCTTCTCCGTTTTGACTCCGATTTCGCTCGAATTCCTGCATGGTTAGCTCAAAACTTGTGCAGACTTTATTTCTTGTACTTTAGCCCATTCTTACACAAGTTTATATTCTTTTGAACCTTTTCTTTGGAAATCGAATGAAATATGAATTTAAAAGATGCAATAAAAGGAGATACAATTATGTACATCAAGTATATGAGGTTTTGAAATTCAGATGTTGTTCTTTTATGGAATCTATACTTCTGATTTCACGCCCTTTTGATATCTATTGTTTTGTTTTTGAAGTCCACTCTATTTCACAGATTCATGATTTTTGCTGTTTGACTTCGCATTATTTTTGAAACTTTAGTATGTCTCTCTAAATTGAAGTTGTTGCGGAAGCACAGGTTACGTGAACTTCTTTAGAGGAGAAGGAGAAATAAATGGAAGACAAGGATGAGGCATTTCGCGACCCCGAAGGTGTTTTCTTTGTGATAGCATAACTTGCTTGGTTCATATCCCTCTTGTATTTGTTCATAGTGAGATTTATTTGACTTGATGTTTAGTTGTTTTATTTTGGATGTTTACATTGTCATGTTGTGAGCAACCAATAACTACGCCAGACAATCAAAGCTTTATCAGTAGGATTTAGGGCTATAGCCATTGAATGAAAGAAAGTAGTGAATTGTTGATTTTGTAGTTGTAACTAAAATTTTGATTCATTCTTCAATCTATATCTTATCAATTGATGTTTATTTTTCATCCTCTTATGATTAACTTCAGCTTTTGTGCCATCTGAAATCATTTATCATCTCAAGTTTAGCATACAGGAAGATGATGAAGATGCATTGAATATCCATAAAACAACCCTTCGAAATGATAAGGGTGTGTGATCTTATTATTGTATTCCAGGGAGAAGTTCTAATATATTTTGTTAATTGAATGGAAATGTTCACTAACCCGTGCAACCGATTCAGAAAACTAGTATGAAATGATTTTTGGCAGGACAAGGGAACTCGATTCAGAGTTATCGTACCATCATGCTGGGTTGTGCATCATCTCATAGATTGTGACAAGATGCGAAAAACAAAACTGTACTTCAAACCTTCTCCAGGAAGATTTGGCTCAGGTCTCTCTCTTTCTCTCTACGCACTTTTCCATGCCTTCCATTTCGTAACTAAGAACATTGAAAATTTATGGGCTAAATAAGTTGGTTTTTCCAAGATATTATGGTTGTTCTACTTTGGTCCTCAAGGTTTTCTTCTCTGTTCTGTTTTGGTACTCCATGTTCATAATATTTGACATAATCTGCATATTTATAGTAATGACCAAAGTGGATCAACGAAGAGGACAAAAAATTTGAAGCTCATAACATTTGAAAAAATATTGAGGATCGAATGTAGTGATTTCCTCAAGTAATTTGTCATGGAAAGATGAGCTAATGAAGTGACTTTTTTCAACTAAGCAATGTTTTCTTATTCTTAATTTCCTGGTAGAGGCCAAAAGTCTTACCAATTGAGGATAAGCTGACAATCTTGGGATGCAAGTATGCTCTCCTTCATACCTTCTCCTTTAGCTTTATATGTACACAACATCATGATATTATAATTGGAAATTATTTGTAGAGACTTGCAGAGACAGATTAGGGAGGTTGATATGGATCTAACTCTAGCAAAGAGTCAAGATTATCTATGAAATCAGGAAAAGCAGAGGGGCTCTCAGAAGCTTCTTGCTGTCATTGAAGTTTACATTGAGTTTAAATTTTTGCATTATAATTATTCTAATACTGTGATTGTTTACTTCTGATCACGGTGATAGCTTGGATCACAACATCAATGAGGAAAATCGAAAAACTAAGGATTTCTTGATACTGGTAAGTTTAAAAGTTTAAGAAGAAGAATGTTAGTACTTATTTCCATAATAGTAGCCAAAATACAAGATGTCCATGTATAAAGTTAGTTGAAACAAGTGCTTCTTCATAAAGAAATTCAAAGAAGTACAAGTTAGTTTGAAGCTTCTTCTTTGAGATACATGGGCATGAATGAGTGGCCATTTTAGGGAGTTTGTTTCTTTCTTTATACTTTCATTGTTGTAGAAGCCAGTGCATAAATTGTGATTAGCTTGGATGAATTACAAATTAGAGATATGAGTTGTATCCTCTTGTGTTTGCTGAAATAGATTGTCACAATCATAGTATATACGAATTTAGTATATATGTCATAAAAAAACTTGCAATTATGGTACTTCCAATTATTCTGATTGATGCCCGCTTTTAAAAGGAAAGAGGTTCATATATAGACATATAATAGTCAAATGATAGTCAAGTTGCAATTATGCAGATGAATGAGTAAAAATGATAGTCAAGTTGAAGGTCTTGTTCCTTCAAGAGAAGGTATGTTATAGAAAACTCATTCATTATTTATATTTACTTATCGATATTCTAATGATGCTCTCATAAATATATGCATATGTTATTTTGATTTTCATAGGTAAAAGAAAGAGAATTTCTAAGCTATATAGTAGAGCTTCAATGGGTTTACAAGTAGAGGAAGTTGCAAGTCCGACCCCTAGGGGGAGCATAGATTCAAGTGAATAAACCGATAGGCTAGATAACCTTAAATCTGAGTATTTATATCAGCTCAAAACAAAGCCAAAACAAATTAAAGAAATACTCTGAAAGCTGAAAAGGCACCCCGTATCCGGCATTATCACGATTCGTGAAGGGTCTCCCACGAGCCATGACAACCAGCAATAGCTCTCAAAACACATAAATCATGTTTTCACGACTCGTGAAGAGTCTCCCACGAGTCGTGACAGCTTGCACTAGCCCAAAACACACGGATCCTCTTTTCATGACTCGTGAAGGGTCTCCCATGAGTCGTGACAGCCTACAGTAGCTGAAGATCGCTCAAATCCCCCTTTCACATTATGTGAAGGATCTCCCACGAGTCGTGACAGCCTATAAGCTATCATAAACTCCTTTATTTATCGAGTTTCAAGCTTATAAGAAGGGTGCATTGCGTTTGTAGTTACTAAAAAGGAACTAACAACCTTTTTGGTTTTTAATATTACAGAGGAGCATACAAGAAACACCGATGGTGTCTTATCACATTCATGTATAAATGGAAATGAAACTATGAATCTTGTGAAAGTTAATGAGCCAAATGAGAGTCAACTTGAAGAGGTTGTTCCTCCCCGGGGAAAAGGTATATTATAGAAAAATCATGTGTTCATTATAATGTTGATCGATATTGAGATAACAAACTCATAAATATATTTATACATTATTGTGGTTTTATTAGGTATGAGAAAGAGAACTTATAAATTGTCTAGGAGAGCTGATATGGGTTTACAAGGGGAGGAATTAGCAAATCCGACCCATAGGGAGAGCATAGAGGAGCAGATAGGAAACACTACTAGTGGCGTGAACTCAAATTCAGTTAGATATCATGTTTATTTCCTTTGCATGTTTATTTCATAGTAAAAAAAACAAAAAAAGGAGAAAATAAAAAAGAAAGCATGCATTAGTTAAGTTTAGGTCTTATTTTCCCACATGAAAGATCGCTTGTCCTCTATATTTTATTTGTGATTTATGATGCCCCATGACTCACTTGGATTGTTGAAGCTTCGATTTAGTACTTTTATATATTAGTGGGCATGGTTTGTTGATGATTGAGCATGTATGACTCTTGGATTTGGTCGACATTGAGATTCTGTGCAAATTACCTGGTGAGACTATTTTGGCCATTTCAGGACAATCTATAATGTGTCCTCTTGCTTGTTGAGTGTACTCTCTTTGATTGCTTCCTCTTTGACTTGCATTTAGATATCTTTTTCAAGGTTGCATTCTATGATTTCTGCGCATGACTTAAACATGATTGAGGCACCTTTATTAGCCCTATTTGACTCATTCCCACCTTACATATTATCTGTTGCTTGAAGCCCATTTGAGCCTGATTGCCTATTCTTTTGTAGCTCCACAAACTGTATCCATAGCCAATTATAGCCTGACCCCATCCGGGAATTTAGGAATAGTTGGTGAATATCTATCTTGTGGATGATGGTTTCAGTGATGGATGGTATGATTTGAGGTATATTTATGTATGTTTAATTGTTTCTTACTAGTGCTTATTACTTGGGATCTAAGGAGGATAAAATTCCCATAGGCGTAAAAGTCAAGGAAAATAAATCAATACAGCGTGATATAAAAAAAATGAAAAAAAATGAAAAAAAAAAGAAGAAAAAAAGAAAAAAAATATAATAAAAGAAAGAGTTGAGTATGCTTGTAGAGTTGTATGCTTGAGATTGGGATTGTATGACATGGTAGAGATATGGTATGAGTTGATGAGTAGTGGTTTGTAATTTGGTGATCTCCTTAGTTCCCGGATTATGAGCACCACATGGCCTAAAAATGTCCATACCTTATGTCTTCTACCTTGGCCCCATTACAACCTGATTGAAAGACCTCATGATTTTTGTTTTGTGTGGAGTCACCAGCGGTAGAGATTTAGAACACTGGTGCAAGTCTCGTGTAGCTAAGCTTTCAAAGATTGAGTTTTGAGCGTGAAATTGTTAACCCTAAACACATGAGTGAGAGTGAAACACATCCCTTGTGAGGAGCAGAATTGACATGTTTGCTTGAGTTTATTGGTTACAAAATAGGTGCAATGATGTTGTCAATTTATCATGTTTGATTCCCTTATATTTCTAAAGGAACAGTTGGGGTGGATGTATGAAGGGTTTGTCTGTGGGGAAATTTGATGTTGTCTTCATTGCTTGAGGACAAGCAAAGGTTTAAGTTTGGGGGAATTTGATAGCATCCATTCATATAGGTATTATAGGACTTATTTAGCATAGTTTAGTTGTAAATAATGTCCTCATTAGTATTAATTTGTGAATTAGATTATTATGGTTATCGAGGCAGAATCTACACATATTTGTGGTTAATTTCAGGTATGAGAAACTCATATGGGAGATGCATGAAGTGAAAATGGGATTACAAGATTCGATCAAGGAAAGAAGGAATGAGAGTGCTGTGAACAGTGGAGCCGTGCCCGCGGTCAATGCTGAGAGGAGAATGTTGACTTATGTCCTGAGCCGCGCCCACGACCATTTAGCCGCGCCCGCGGCCATGTAGTCGTGCCCGCGGACTTTGTCAGCGCCGAAACCCTACTTTGCCGAATTCCTTATTTTTAATTTGGTTATTTTGTAACTCTTTTGGATGCCTACTTAAGGGGGTTTAGGAGAAGTTTTATTCACCCGTTTTAGCAATTGAAGAAACCCTAGAGGAGAGCTTTTGTGCTATGGCGAACTAAACTCCTCTTTCGTTTTATTGATTAGTTTGAAGCTTTCGATTTGATATTCCGTTAGATATTCTCTACTCTATTTACTTTTTAGTAATCTTTATCTTCCGTTGTCATTGCTTATGATTGAGTTTGTGTTCTATTGGATTGGCCACCTAATATTACTTGAATTCAATCTATCGCTAGATCTATAGGGACGCTAGTTGAAGAACTTGGATCATAGTCACAACTTGTGATTATCTAGGGCTAGTTGACTTGGTTGATTGCATGTGGATAAAGATACAATTGGTTTATTGCTAGTTGCCTTATTTCAATTTTTCCTATTGACATTCCTTGGTGTGCATTGCTATTGTTGAATTGAATCTGGATAGTTTCTAGGTTATTCATCAATAAGGGTGTTTAGAGTCTAGTTGACATATTCACTAATTGCAGGGAAGGAATTGAAAGTTATTGTCAAGGTACAATTGATTTTCACAATAGGTTGCTCAAGAGTAATAGGTTTAGGGAATTTCAAGGATCGGAATCCAAATTGAGAGTGGATACTAATTATTCTAGCGTGTTTCTCACATATTGTTATCAATCACCATCATTGCACCCTTTTCTTATTTTTGTGTTACTTTGCATACTTCCAAAACTCCCTTTTCATATCATTCTCATCTTAGCATACAAATTTAGCATACGAATTGCACAAGTCTCTTTGGGTTCGACCTGTACTTGCCAAGCTATACTAGTTAGATTAGTTCGGACTATTTGATAGGATTTAACGACCTCGAAAATATCTCTATCAATGTACTAGGTGCTGCATTTCATAATAGCATGCCATGTAGTATCATGCTATGTTGCACTAACGTATGAACATACTTATTCTTTATGCATTTGTAAGCAGAACGGGCGTTATCTGTGAAGTTAACTAGAGTCGTTGCTAGGGTCATAGGACAGCCCAGTCCCGTCGGGTCTTGTCCTGAGTTATGAGCAACACCTTATTACTGTTATGAGCAAGATGATGATTATGAGCATGACGATAATATGAATGAATTGGAAAGGAAATACATTCATGAGCTGGCCAGTCTCCGCCCTATTGGGAAGGGGGGTGAAGGTAGGAGAGGGATATGCCACTTGACATTCTGTGTGGGCCCATTTACCGCTTTCTGCATATATATATAAACAACTAGCATGCTTGCGTGATTTAAAATACTGTCCTACATTAGATTCGAAGCATGATATTAGGCTTAGTGTATGTGTGTGCTTATATGTGGGGTGCAACTATGCAGGCTTCGATCTGATCCTATGCCCGCTTTTTTTTAGGTATATATATATGCATGATCCTACCTAGTGGTATGTGCTGTTTGGCGTGGGATGATCATGGAGAATAATTGGAAATGACTTGTCACTCGACCATATAAATGTGTAGTAAATTAACCACATAATAAACATGTTTTCACCCGACTCCGCCGTGGCACCTTGTATTTATGGGATTGTTGCTTTACGCGAAAATGTTTTCCCGACTTAGTATTTAGGACAGGTACAAGTGTGTTAACACCGGGTCTCCAATGGGCCTCACGAGAACTTTGGATATGAAATCCCACTTTCATAACTGAACTTTCAAATTTTCAAGTTTCAACCCGTACTTGGCGCGCAAGATCCAACGAAGGGTTTCATCCCTCAAAACATAACTCGGAAATCATCATCCCGGGCCGTTATAATGAACTCCAATTATCTAATTATTCAATTAACTGTATATTTTTTACAGATAAATCAAAAGGACCAAAGGAAAGCAAAAGAAAGTGGTTAAAATTGCTGCTTGTGGCACAACTTCACTCCTCTACTTAGGGGCAATGGGAGAGAAGGGGAGTATAATTGAAAAGTATAAAAGCATGTAGCTAATATCAATGGCTTTTTTTTGTCGAAATGACTTTTTTTTAATTGTTTTTAGAAGATGAAAGTGTAGACACGTGATGCAGATTATCCAGATTGTAAATGTTAATCCACACAATGTAACAAACGGATTTGATAGCTAACTACCAATATTTACTAAATTATCAATAGGCTTTGTTTTTCAATCTTTATCTTTAACAAATATTATCTTACAATAATTAAATAAATAAAACATGATTTGGTTGAGATTATATATTTAAATATTATTTTTTACTTGGATAATATACATTTATCTTTATATAGAGCAAAGAAATCGTGGGAGATGTGTGTCACTTTCTTTTTCCTTCTCATACGTCTCACTTATTTTTCAATTGCAGTGTGTTTTACAATAGTACTTTGGCAGGAAAAAGATATCTAAGATGTTGCTTCAATATTTGGAATTCATGTTAATTTATTGCATTTTTTTGTAGACCATGGCTCCACCACAGATGCAGCACTACCTTGCAGAAATTACGGAGAGTATAGTCAATAACAATGAATTTATTCTCAACCTACACTATCCAAAAATTCTAGCATTTATATAGTTCTACAAGATGAACATGTATATTTTACTCTCTTTACTTTGAACTCAATTGTATATATTCATTCGGATTGTTGTATAATTGTCTTCATTAATGACCATTTATTGAAGGGTCACAAGATACAAGCAATTGTGAGCATAATATGTTAAAAGTTTGAGTATAATGTATTATATATATAGACACACATATATTCAATACTAAATGAAATATGCTTTTTTTTTTATTTGAAAATGACTTACATCAATATATTTATTCCTTTATCTTCTATTGTTTTGCACCACTTATGTTTTTCCTCTCATTACCATGCATGTGATGATTTCATAATCACGGGTGGTTAAGTGAATGTTCACCGCGAATTACGTAAAAGACATTATCAACATTATTATTATTATATATTTCTCATATTCACTGTTTTTAAAATTATTTCAATTGTTTTTCAAACATTTTGTCAGTTTTATTGGAATTATATATTAACGGTATTTCTTTTATTGTAATGTTTTAATCTTCTTATTATTAAACATTTGATTTTCTGTATATACAATAAATATTCCGAACATAAGGCCCGTGCACTGCACGGGTACTGAACTAGAATTAAAACAAAAACAAATGTAATGGTAAGAACAAAACTAGGTATTGGTGAATCAATTGCACTCCTCGAGCAGCAGTCCTGATCAGGCACGAGGAGGAAGATCCCGATGGTGAGCCTTCGAGAGCGAGAGGGAGGCATCGACTTCGGTGAGAGGAGCCTCCAAGGTGGGCTCCGACCTTGACATTTGCAGGTTCCAACAACTAGAGGTCCATCACGGCCTTCGAGCATCATCGACGGCTTGCTCTTCAGCCCGAATCGATGGTTGCAGGGCAACAGAGACGAGCGACGAGAATAGGGGAGATGGAGAAGGAGTACCAAGGCGGCCATGGAAGGGCTTTTGAGCGATAGAAAAGAGATGTCAATTGGAGGCAGAGAGACGAGATAGTGAGGATGAAGAAGCGAGAGACAGGGCGGAAGTGATTTAGGTCAAATTGAGCCTTTTTTGGGCTTAAAATTAGGCCCATGTCACTAAAAGACAAAATTTTACACCTTAAGGACATTTTACACTTTAACCCCTCCCTACACACACGTGTGTGTGTATATATATATATATATATATATATATATATATATATATATATATATATATATATATATATATATATATATATATATATATATATATATATATATATATATATATATATATATATATATATATATATATATATATTTTGTAAAGGCTCGGATTTTCGAACCCTAATTTTTTTTGGGAAAAGTAAATTAAAAATGAATTTAAATTGGATTTAAAACTCGTTTAGCGGATTCAAACATGAATTTAAAAATTTGACGAATGATTCCGTCCTTTCACCTCGAGAATTTAAAATAATTATCGGATGACAATATCCTTTCGGTTTTAAATATTTAATCGATCGGAAAGCGAGATTTTTGATTTATTTTCTGGTACTTAATTTGACTGTCTTTCTCCCATTTAATACCTTTCCCATCCGAGCCACCCTACGGCTAGGCCCTGCATTAGCCACCCTAAAACCCCCTACTAGTAGTTGTCAGCCTCCCCTTTCCCATACAACCAGCTGCACCCGTCACCTCCATTCACCCGCACTACATCTCTTCTCCTTCCCTTTATCATCACCCTCCGTCCTTTTGGCCCCCTTCATTCTTCAGCAACATCATCACTGGCACCATAAGCACCCACCTCATCCTATGTTCTCCACCTGAAGCACCACCACGCAGCCGCCTTTCCTTCCACCTCTTCTTCTCCTCCGTCTGAGCTTAGAAGCTCCTTTGTTTCTGAGCACCAATTGAGTACACCTACCCTTCATCCTCCTTTGAGTTCAAAGTCAGTACCACCAACTCCTCGGAAGGACCGACGAAGCCGAGCTCAGAGCCACTAGAAGGAACCTCAGTCGCTGGCACCGAGCCATTGCCTTATTCTCATTCGACTCTTTTGGTAAGCCATTCTCCTTAGTTTCCAATCCAAACCACCATTAAACTCTACCATCACACTCCCTCAAGACCGATGCAGGTCCGAGAAGCCATCGTGAGCCTCTAACGATGCCCAGAACTCCGATCAAGAGCCCGAAAGTCGCAAACACCTCGGTGAGCTTCCGCCATTTCCTTCCTTCCTTGGTTCGAATTCATGCTTCATTCGATGTTTAGATTAGTCGGGAGTGAGTAAGGGTTGAGTGCGGGATGATCGGGCGAGCTCGAGAGCTCCGACGAGCTGAAAAGTTAGCGAGGCCGAGGAGAGAGCGTGCGGGGCAGGGAAGCGAGAGGTGTGCGCAGCGGAAGCATGGTGAGAGTGGAGGGCGAGGTCGAGCTTGACATCGGCAAGAGCGAGTGCCTGGAGCCGCGAGCGAGGGCGAGGAACCGGAGCGCGAGGAGCTGAGGATCACAGCGTCGAACAGCTGTAGGCGGGAGCGGGGATATTTAAACCAGAGGTAAAAGATGGCCCTGTAGCCCCCCTGCCCAATCAGCCCGATGGCCCCCACCCAACCCCTTTTAAATTATTTTGTCCAGTTTGAGGGTTGAAAATTGTGGATTCAGTTCGGTTCGGTTAGGTTTAAATGGGTTTGGTTTGGTTCGAGTTTATTCGTTTATTTATTTAATTATTTAACGGTATTTAAAATATTATAATATTATTTAAGGATTAAAATATAAAATATTATTTTAGAGATTTTATAAAGGGTTGGTTTTATTAAATAAAAATAATTGGGACTTTAAAGGATTTGGAAATATTTTTCGAAAGCATTTAATAAATGGTATTTAAAATATTATATAATATTATTTGGGATTGAAAATATTTTATTTGAGACTTGAAGTTTTTAAAAGAAAATAAGAAAATAATTTCAAGGTTGGAAAATGATTTAATAAATAAATTGAAAAGGAATTTTACGAGCGTTTTCAAAGTTAGGAACTCTTAATTGCTTAACTCGGATTTTGAAATGGTTTTGAAACTAATTTGGGAATCCGACTTGTTCATTGACTAACAAGCATTATGATATGATCGGTTGAATGATGGTATCATATGTGTGAAAGATAGCATGACTTGTGGTGATTTATTATAAGAAGATAAATGTTTGT
Organism: Persicaria maculosa; assembly: GCA_963922045.1. NCBI lineage: Eukaryota > Viridiplantae > Streptophyta > Magnoliopsida > Caryophyllales > Polygonaceae > Persicaria > Persicaria maculosa. The sequence continues at coordinate 38,368,377 of OY998266.1, read as the reverse complement.
TACTTATGATATACAGAACGACCGTTATCTGTGAAGTCACTAGAGTCTTTGCTAGGGTCATAGGACAGCCTAGTCCCATCGGGTCTCGTCCTGAGTCATTGAGTTGTATGATAACACCTCTACTTATATTTGGAGCGCGATGATTATGAACGATATGATGATGAATATGATGACTATGATGAGCATGCTTACGGGTTGGGCTAATCGGCTTGATCCAATATTTATGGAACGGAATGCATTCATGAACTGGCCAGTCTCCACTCTATCGCGAGGGGGGGTGGTGGTAGGAGAGAGATATGCCACTTGCATTATGTGCTAGGGCCCTATTTATTATTCTATATATATATATATATAAACTGCGAGCATGTCTTGTGTGTTAATATTCTTATCCTGCATTAGAAGCATGATATTAAGCTTAGAGTATGTGCATGCTTATATGTGAGGAGCAACCATACGGGCTTCGATCTGATCCTATGTCTGCTTAACATTTATAGGTGTGTGTTATATGCTTGAATGACGATGCTTTTTGACTCTATGAGCGAGGTCCTTTTGCATGGCGGAGAGAGAGCGTCTTGAGACGCTAACTCCCCCGACTATTATGGATTCGGATTTCACACTACCTGGACTATGTTTTGATAGGCTCTGTCGTGGCACCCCATGTATCATTTTAGACTTATGTTCGATTTGCATACTAAAAGGATTTTTCGCGAATTACTCTTAGGACAAGTACAGGGGTTAACTCGGGGTCTCCAACGGACCTTACGAATTTGGGTGTGAAATCCCACTTTAAGTTACTAATGGTTGCTTTTCAAACTTTCAACCTATACTCGTAGCGCAAGATCCAACGAGGGGTTTTATCACTCGAAACATAACTCGGAAATCATAATCCCGGGTCGTTACAAAGGTGGTATCAGAGCCTGATTTTACAATCCAAGTATGATAGGTTGAAGCTGGTTTTGAAAATCGCCCAATCATTTCAAATGGTTTTGGAAATGTTTTCAAAAGGGGCAAAATGAATTTAATTGGTCCTAACCCTAGACTGACCAAATAGGAAGCAACCTCGTGCGTAGATACCCAAGCGATAGACATCCCTTATGGATGTAGAACTCGGGGAACGGTATGCAAAATACTAACTTTTGTTACATATGGGTCTAGAAGACTCCAAAGGAACCAAAGTGGTTGGAGTAGCATGGATTAGGAGGCCGTGCGGTATTTGCCCCTCCGATCAGTCGTCCTTCGAAGGATGGGATAGATCATCTCTATACTTGTAATTATATACTCAAATGGGCCCGAAGGCGATCCCCCTCGAAGAGGATCATATTAATTCGTTGATTACTTGGGTGCTTCTTTGCTGAGTGTTAAAATAATCGTTCATACAACAATCATGGTTGATACTAAATGCGGTTCAGTCGGGCGTGGGGGTAGGGCACTTTGCGGTAGGGGACGTCCCCCTTGTCGAGTTGTTGCTGATCGCACCGATGAGCGCACAACTGACGATCACGCCGAGGAGCGAGCTTCACCACCGCCGGTTGATGATAGAGCTCTGATTCCACCAGCGACGGCTATTGCTCAGATAGAGACCATATTGCACGACATTCTGAGTGAGCTACGAGGAGGATCTCGGTCTACTGCACCGACGCTCGAGGTTCTAGTTAAGTCTGTCGAGACGTAGCCGATGTGCACCCTGAGAAGCACATCGACTGGGTCAAGACGCTAGCTTAGTGCCACCCGCCGATATTTGCTTGAGAGGTTGGAGATGATGCTGAGAGGTGGTTCCGTGAGATGGATGGACTGTTCGACCACGTTATTGTACCTTCTCCTGAGAGACAGAGACTTGCAACTGGCCTTCTGCAGAGGGATGCTTTTGACCAGTGTTCCGTGTACAAGCCGGACCGAGTTGAGTGGACCTACGATGAGTTTAGAGCCCTGATACTGAGAGAGTACTGTCCTCCTGGGATGCAGACAACTCATGAGGTATCCTTCCTACGTGGCATCTACGACCGATCATCCTCTGTATCTGCTATCGTTCGCTAGTTCAAGAAGGAGTTGGTATACTGCGGTCATCTATGCCCTTTAGGCAAGAGTCGGATTTGCATGTTGACGATGAGGTTGCCATCTGATGTTCTTCTGCATGCGTCCAGTTTGGGAGCTGTTAGCTTTGATCGATTCCTGGAGGTCATACTCATGTACGCTCAATAGAGAATCCTATCTAAGGCTTCATATTCCACAACTTGCCCTGAGGCGAAGAGAGCGAGACCAGCTGACACTCACGGAGATGACAGGTCCAGGAGGGGAGGTTAGAGAGGAGGATATCATGCAGTTGCACCGAGAGTACCCCCTCCATCAGTTCAGGCTACTTATGGGGGAGATGTGCGAGTGAGGAGTATCACATGACATGGGTGCTTTGAGAGGGGTCACTACACCACTTCCTGCCCAAATTGTTTGACTGTCTGCTTCACTTGCGGTACCATGGGACATAGAGCTGCTCGTTGTCCCCAGGGTAAGAGAGCACCGCCGACTGCACAGCCACTGAGACATCCCGCGGCTCCTCATCCGCCACTACTGACTTATCCTCATGGTCAGGGGCGAGGAGTTAGAGGTTGAGGTGGAGGTCAAGGAGGTAGAGGGTTTTGTCGTGGAGGCAGAGGGCCATCAGGGACAGGTCACGGTCCAGGATTGTCATCTGCAAGACCATTTGGGTTTGGGTATGATTGTGGCCAGAGTTCTCGGAGGCCGAGGACCAGCGTTACCCCCACCGCCCTGAGTATTTCAGATGAGAGCCGATGACCGCTCAGTCCCTACTTCCGTAGGTACTATACTTTTCCATGATGGGTGCTTCACCATCTTATTTCACACTAGTGCTACTCACTGCTCTATAGAAGAGGCATGCATTGCCAGGCTGAGCCTGAGCTGCACGAGTGGCTTACCCATTACTGTTGGTCTACCAGATGGGGCCAAGATTAGGTCAAGTCGAGAGATCTTAGGGTGCCCCATCCATATCGGTGAGGGTGAGTGGCCAGCCGACTTTATCGTCATTCCACAAACTTTGAAGGATCTCATTCTGGGCATGGATTTCATGGACCGCTGATGTGCACGCAAATTGCCATATTTTCTATGCACATATGAATCCATTTTATCGTCTTTTGCATGCATATTAATGGAAAAACATGGGATAAGTGTAGTTTACGCTTAAATGTCAAATATATATGGGTTTGCACGAGTTTCCATGTGATTTCGCAGAAAACAGGATAAAAATGGGCGAATTCGGAAGAGCGGAAAAAGAACTCGAAGTCTTCTGAAGAGGTCGAAATCGACTGGGGACCTCGACATCGAGTACATCAGAGACATAGGAATCGAGCAGGAAATGAAACAGAGCACGTCGACACAAAGAGGTCGATATCGACGTCTGGGGGTCGATATCGATGCTGCCAGATCGACCAAATTGATAGAAGTCGAGTGCTAGTTCGAGTAGGAGAAGGAGAAGCTCGAGATGAAGTTTTGAAGGGGTCGATATCGATGTCTAGGGGTCGATATCGACCATGCCAGCAGAGGAATCCGACTCAGAATTTGATAGAATTCTATCCAAAGCTTGCACGTCTATCCAAAAGTCGAGATTTCTTATCTTCCACACCAGTTCTATCATGAGGAGGCTGAGTTACCATGAAGTTTTAGCTTTTACTTTTATTTTAGTTTTATCTTAGAGAATAAAGATAAGGTTTCGAGCTTTTATCGACATATATAAATAGAGGCCAATAGGGCTGAGTTTAGGTATCTAATTTTACACACAATTCAGTTTCAATAAAGAGTAGAGAGAGAGAGAGAGGAGGCCGAGTGGAGTTGTAAAGCGAGAGCGGAGTGGCTTATTCGGTTGTACTTTCTTTCGTAGTTTCAATTCAAAGTAGCTTTCTTTCAACAATAATGATGATGATGTGCATGATGAGGAGCGAGTAGTCAACCCAATTCTAGGGTCGGGGTGAGCCCGACGATAGCAATGTGAGGTAAGTGCATCAAAGGTATGACTTTTATGCGATTCCGTGTTCTACCCCATGCATGATCCTTTGCGAAAGTTAGGGAGATTCATTATTTGCATTATTGAAGCGAAAGCCACTCATATTGTGAACTTGAATTGCTCATGAATTGGATAGTAACTCTTAGGAAATATGCGAGAGCCTCTAAATCACCTAAGTGTTGATAACGAAAGTTATTTGACGGAAAGACATTAAATTTCATAGCTTTAGCAGAAAACTTGCATTGTTATCGTTGTGGCATGAAACCCCGACTTTGGAAGCCTTTTAATTAATTGAATTCTTCATAAAAGTCTTAAGTTTTGTTTTTGTTCATCTTCCTTCTCCATTCTATTTTCTTCGGACTCTTTTCCGACAAATTGGTTACGAAAACAGTTTTTGTGACAAGCATCGAAATCGACTGTAAGGATCGATATCGAGGTCTAACATCGATATCGAGGTCTGTCTCAACGTCGACTTGCTGTTTTGTCTTCTGCAGGAACTGCGCTAGGAAATCGACCAGAACTGAGGTCGATATCGACCAGTATCCTCGATATCGAGTGTCTTCTGAGGTTGAAAGCTTTGATCGTGAATACAACAAGGGAAGCGCTGACATACCTCCTCGTGGATTCGATCCTGAATTACCCTACTACTACAAGGGAGGGGATTCTTGTATTATTTGTTTGGTACAGGGAGTTAGTCTAGTTGTGCTTTGGTGATTTAAATTGTTTGAATCCCTTCTACACCTATCCCCGTAGCGAACAACCGCTATAGAGTGATTATCAACCTGAGGACGAGGACGGTGTCTATCTTGGCAGATGATGGAATTGAGCACCAAGTTTGGGGGATCGACCCCAAGAGGAACGGGTCATTGAAAATGTGCATCGATTATAGGGAGCTGAACCGTGCGACGGTGAAGAACCACTATCCCCTTCCCAGGATTGACGATTTGTTGGACCAGCTTCAGGGTGTCATTGTCTTCTTGAAGATTGATTTGAGGTCGGGATATCACCAGTTGAGAATGAAGGCAGAGGATGTCCCGAAGACCGCATTCAGGACCCACTATGGTCACTACGAGTTCGTGGTCATGCCTTTTGGGTTGACCAATGCACCAACAGCTTTCATGGAGCTCATGAACCGCGTGTTCTTTAATTACTTGGATAGATTCGTTGTCGTCTTCATCGTTGACATCTTAGTCTACTCTAAGAGTAGAGAGGAGCACGAGGAGCATTTGAGGATTATACTCGAGACGTTGAGGAAGCATAAGTTGTATGGGAAATACAGCAAGTCTGATTTCTGGCTCTCAGAGGTAGCTTTCTTAGGCCATGTGATTTCAGCCGAGGGAGTCGTCGTGGATCTGGTGAAGATTGATGCTATCATCGCTTAGGAGGTGCCCAAGAACGTTAGAGACATCCGCTCATTGCTGGGGTTGGCCAGCTACTACATGAGGTTCGTTCAGGGTTTGTCAAGCATTGTTAGACTGATTTCGCTGCTGTTGAAGAAGGATGTTTCGTTTGAGTGGAGTGCAGTGTGCTAGGCTAGCTTCGAGCTTCTGAAGTAGAAGCTGACGACTGCTCTAGTTTTAGCATTGCTAGATGGGACCGAGGACTTCGTCATCTATACAGACGCTTCGCGTTCCGGCTTAGGATGTATTCTGCATCAGAGAGATCAGGTTATCGCTTATGCTTCACATCAACTGAAGCCCGTAGAGGTGTCTTATCCCGTCCATGACTTGGAGTTGGCAGTTGTAGTTCATGCTCTGAAGATTTTGAGACATTACTTGTACGGCACTTCGTGCAAGGTGATGACGGATTACAAGAGCTTGAAGTATATTTTCACTCAAAAGGAGCTCAACATGCTACAGTGACGGTGGCTAGAGCTTCTGAATGACTATGACTTGGACATAGTTTATCACCAAGGGAAGGCCAACGTGGTGGCAGATGCGCTTAGTAGGATGATGTGCGCGCAAATTGCCATATTTTCTATGCACATTTAAGTCCATTTTATCATCATTTGCATACATATTAGTGGGAATACATGAGATTAGTGTAGTTTATGTATTATTGTCAAATATATGGGTCTGCACGAGTTTCTATGTGATTTCGCAAAAAACAGGGCAAAATGGACAGATTTGGAAGAGCGGAAAAAGAACTCGAAATCTTCTGAAGAGGTCGAAATCGACTATGAACCTCGACATCGAGTGAAACAGAGCACCAAGAATCGAGCAGAGAAGAAACAGAGCATGTTGACACAGAAGAGGTCGATATCGATCTCTGATGGTCGATATCGAGTGGCCCAGATCGAGCTTATTGATAGAAGTCGAGTGCCAATCCGAGGAGAAGAAGGAGTGCTCGAGATAGAGTTAAAGAGAGGTCGATATCGATGATGAAGGTCGATATCGATGTTGTTCAACAGAGAAGTCCGACTCAGATTTTAATAGAATTCTATCCGAAGCTCGCACATCTATCCTAAAGTCGAGATCTTCTATCATTCAATGCCAGACTTCATCTATTATGTTATTTACCATGGAATTTTTTAATTTATTAAGTTTTATCTTAGAGAATAAAGATAAAGTTTCGAATCATTGGCTAGCAAGATTTGAGATCTATATCTAGAGGTCATTAGCGCTGAGTTAGAAATGAAGTAATCATCAAAGCAATCAGTTTTACAATATAGAACGCGGAGAATTAGGGGGAGAGAGAGAGAGAGGCCGAGTGAGTTGGGTGTGAAGCGAGAGCGGAGATTTGGCTTTGTTCGGTTGTAACTTTCTCTTTAGTTTAATCAAAGTAGTTTTCTTTTCAATGATGATGATGAGTTCCACGATGAAGTGCGAGTAGTCAACCCACTTCTAGGGTCGGGGTGAGCCCGACAATAGCAATGTAGGGTAAGTGCATCAAAGATATGATTTTTATGTGATTCTGTCTTCTATCCTATGCATGATCCTTTGCGAAAGTTAGGGAGATTCATTATTTGCATTATTGAAGTGAAAGCCAATCATATTGTGAACTTGGATTACTCATGAATTGGATAGTAACTCTTAGGAATTAAGTGAGAGCCTCTAATCATCTAAGTGTTGGTAACGAAAGTTATTTGACGGAAAGACATTAAATTTCATAACTTTAGCATCATACTTGCATTGTTATAGTTGTGGCATAAATCCCCGACTTTGGAAGCTTTCAGTTTATTGAATTTCATATAAAAGTTTGAGTTTTGTTTCTGTTCATCTTTCCTTTACCATTCTAAGCTCTTCGGACTACTTTTCCGACACATAGGTTACGTTATACAGTTTCTGTGACAAACATCAAAATCGACTGGAAAGGTCGATATCGAGCACTAACATCGATATCGAGGTCTATCTCGACGTCGACTATGTTGCTTTTGTCTTCTGTAGGAACTTTGCTGGAAATCGACCAGAACTGAGGTCGATATCGACCAGACACCTTGATATCAAGTGTCTCCTGAGGACGAAAGCTTGATCGTTATTGCAACAAAGGAAGCGCTGACATACCTCCTCGTGGATTCGATCCTGAATTACCCTACCACTACATCGGGAGGGATTCTTGTATTTATTTGATTGAACAAGGAGTTAGCATAGTTGAGATATATATTTGAATATTTGAATCGCACCTCCCCTAAACGCATCAAATTGGCGCCGTTGCCGGGAGGCAATCAATCACCACCTAAGTTTTCTCACGATCTTTTAGAGCTTATTTTGTAGGTTTATGCGACGCACTGATCACGGATCTATCCTGGAAAGCCTTGACGAGCCTAAACGTTTCTTCCATCTTCGTAACAAAGCTATTCAAATCATGGCGGATAACGAGACACAGGCTGAGACCATAGAGCGGTGGAGGAAAGAAATAGTGGACCATAATGCTACAATCACTGCTGAGAGGGCCGCCACTGCTGCAGAGCGAGCCCGTGCTGATAGGGAGGAGGATGCGCGTAGACAAGCCCAAGAGCGGCTCAATCAGTATCAACAGACGACGATGCAATACACACATCTGCCGCTACATGTTCTTGAATCCCCTATTTTAATTCCTCCTTCCAATTATGAAATTAAAATAAACTTCCTATCTGAAATAAAAAGAAATACTTTTGAAGGAAGACCTAATGAATGCCCACTGCAACACATCTCTACTTTTATGGATTTATGTGAAATAATTGCTGATGGTGTAAATCTCGAGTATGTGAGACTGAAATCTTTTCGATGGTCTTTGGCAGGGAAGGCATTACAATGGCTAGAGAGTTTGGCTCCACGCTCACTGAGGACATGTGCAGAGGTGAAGGACGCATTCCTAAACAAATTCTTTCCTCCCTCTAAGACGGCGATGCTACGACAAAGGATCACTGCTTTCAAACAAAAGCCAGGTGAAACATTGGCACAGGCGTGGGAGCGCTTTAAGGACTTGCTGAGATCATGCCCGACGCATGGGCAACTTTCATATGTCATCCAGGAGATATTCTACAACTCCCTTGATGCGCTGAATAAGGAGAGGATAAATTCATATACCTCATATCGGTACACTGAGCTTACACCAACGGAGGCCTGAGAGACCATTGAGAGGCTCGTGAACTTTGATAATACTTATGGGACTGCTGCGGCCTATGACTCAAGGCCTCCCCCATCGATGCCACTATATGAGCCTCCAAAGGATATAGATCCTAATGTGCGGCAACAATTCCACAACGATCAGACACGCTGCCTTCAAAAGCAAGTCAGGTTCCTGAGCAACAATCAAACTTGCCAATAATGTGGCTCAACAAGGTATAACACTAGTGCTTGTCCACATACTGAGCAAGTATCTATGGCGGAACAACATGAGGAAGCCAAGTGGACAAGAGGCTCCTATGGAAGGGGCAATCAACAATATTGGGGAGATCAAAGATTCTATCAACAAAGGGATCCCCCACCATATAGAGCACTAGGGCACCCTGAGCGGGAAACAAGGAAGGATGACCTGCAGATCATTCTTGATGAGATGTGGAGGAACCACGCTGAGTTCAAACAAGCAAATAACTCCGTGCATACTCAGCTACAGGGCATCAATTCTAGGCTTGGGGAGATAGACGTTTGGAAGCGCAACATGGAGACCCAAATGGGTCAATTGGCGGAAGCAATACCCAAAGCGTTAGGATCATTCCCTGGATCAACTGTGCCCAACCAAAAGGGAGAAACTACTGGACACATAGCGGCCATGAACTTAAGGAGTGGGCATCAATTGCAAATGCCCGAGCAAAAAGCGGAGGAGAAGGCCCCAGAACAGACGTCGATATCGACCCACCCTATCGATATCGACCAAGGTGACGTCGATGTCGACCCCACTGCAGTCGATGTCAACATTGCTGCTGAGTCACCATAGAAATTGACTCCTCCAGTTGATGTCGACCCCCATCCAGTCGATTTCGATCTCACTTCGGCCGCAGGAGGGAAGAAGGTGTTGCCATTCCCAACAAAGAAGATGATTAAGGACCCAGCGGAAAAGAAGTTTCAGCGGTTCGTGAAGATGCTTCAAGGACTCGATGTCTCAATTCCATTCACAGAAGCACTTCATGAGATGCCGTCCTATGTAAGGTTCCTTAAGGACATATTGGGTAAGAAGCGATCGCTTTCTGAGATCGCGGAGGAGTGCAACAGATTGGAGCTACCACAAAAGCGGGCGGACCCAGGTAAGTTTTCTATCGCTATAGGTTTAGGTCGATATCGCTTTAATGCTTTAGTTGATTTGGGCGCTAGCGTTAGCATGATGCCACTAACCATATGGCACAAGGTAAAGATAGGTCCTCTGGAGCCCGTGGATGCAAAGCTATACATGGCGAATAATACGGTAGTGATTCCAACAGGGATGGTAACTGATGTGCCAGTACAAATAGGTAAATTCTTTGTCCCTGCTGATTTCTTAGTTATTGATATAGCGGAGGACCCTGCTTGTCCCATTATTTTAGGTAGGCCATTCCTAGCAACCGTCGATGCCAACATCGGCGTGAAGAAAGGATTGGTCTCATTCACAATCAGCGATGAGGTGATAGAGTATGCCTTCAACAAGACGGTGAACAATCAAGGGCCAATGGAGATTAAGGCCATCAATGGTGTCTACATCGCATGTGGAGAATCCAAGGTAACGAGTATGACACTGGAAGAGCTTGAAGAGAGGGCCATAGAAGACCAAGTGGAGGAAGTCGTGGCAATCTTGAACGAATTAGCCAAAGAGAACATCGACATCGACCCAGGTAAGTCGATATCGACTAACAGTGTTCAAGATTCTATGTCAGGTTATAAGTATGGGGTCGACGGAGGAGGAGAAGGAACCTCGAAATCGATGTTTAAGGTTGATATCGACCATGACTCAAAGAAATCGACCACCATAGATGCTGAGAAAGGAGGAGCAAAGCCCTCGATATCGATCTCTGAAGGTCGAAATTGACCTGATCATATCGAGGGTAATCACTCCAAATCGACTGAACCTCTAGGAGCACAACAGAGCTCGATATTGAGTATTGAAGATCGATGTCGACCTGAGCCACAGACAGAGAATAAGGTAAGTCAAGGTACGGATTCCTCCAGTTCCATCTCAATTAAAGATTTATCATTATTTGGCAGAGGTGTGCCTTGGCATGTGCGCTTGTGTAGGGTATTTGATGATGATTCGAACCAATATGAAGTAGGAGATAAAGTTTATGTGGCCAAATCAAAAGATCAATAGTTCCCTACTAGATTCAAAGACAAGATGATGGGACCTTTCATGGTGAATCAAATCCATCCGGGCGGAATGCAGCAAAGAGATAGGAAAGGAGTTCTATTTGAGGCCCAAGCCACATGGGCTCTGCAGATGCCGCCTTGAGAGCGCAAAGGAAGAAGTCGGCCTAGCGACTTTAAAGTCTAGAGCTTGTAACAAAGACAATTAGTTTTGGTTTTGGACATTTTTTATTTTACTTTGAGACTTTATATTATATTGCATTGTTTTGTTTTGGTTTTAGTTTGTTTAACAAGTTGCAGAAAAGAGGAAAAGAGCATGGAAAAGAGACATCAAGATCGAGTGCAAAGCTCGATATCGACCTTAAGGTCGATTCCGAGGAGCTTGTGGTCGAGGTCGGATCACCCCGAAGCTTGAGCCAGAAAATCGATGAAAGAGATCGATTTCGATGTTCAAAGGTCATATCGACCACCACTGAAGTCTTCTTCGAATCCTGAAATTTGTGATGTTTTAGTATGTTTTCTTCTTAACCCTAGCTCTAATACAGTGAGGACACTGTAATCTTTAAGTATGGGGTAAGGGAAAGGCTTACTTGCATATTTTAGCATATTTTGGAATTTTTCATAAGTTATTGCATACTTTAGTACTTGTTTATGCATATTAATACATAGTTATTTAGAATGGCATATTTATCTTTAAGCATTGCATATATAGTTTATATATTCAAAAAAAATGACCCCCATCAAAAATTGAAAATAAAGAAAAAGAATCATGGAAGTATAAAAAAGAGCTCTACGATGCAAAAGTAGATTCATTAGAGATATAACATGAAATTGCCTAGTTAAAGGAAGTCCCAATGCAGTGCAAAAACATAAATGAAGGAGGTAAAAATTTAAAGTTGCTTTTGACATATGCATGATAAGATGATGGAGGACTTTTATATATTTCCATATAAGTGCTTACAAAAGTTCATATCCTAGCCTTACCTATGCATATTTGCAAAAGTCACAAGCCATATATGAGCCTTACTATATCATTATCATTATTGCTCCACATACATTACATATTGCCCATTTTTTATATACCTTATACCCTATTCGGGGACAAGTTTGAGAATGGATGTCATCTTTGGAGTTGTTTTATGGAGTTTGTGCATTGTTATGAAGTTGTTGGCAGGAATGAAAGAAAATTATGAATTATGGAAAATTTAATGAGCGAGAAAAAATCTGATCACCTCAGGAGATAAAGGTAGGTCGACCCTGCTCGTTGAGATGTTAGTTCAGTGAGATGGGACACAAGGTGAGGAGTCCGAAGTACTAAGTATCCGGGGCCATTCATGACACCCATGTTTGCGACTCGCGAGAAGGCAATGCTAAGGTTAGAGAGGTAAAAGCATTAAAAGGAAAAAAGCATTGAGCGATGAGTGAAAGGTGAGACATTATGAAGAAGGAATGTGGAATATTTTGAAAAGAAAAGTTTTATTTCCCCGGATTTAACACCACATGGCCAAATATTAGCCCACCTTTAGCCTTTTACCAATCTATTTCTCTAAAGCTTGAAAAAGTCCTCTTGTTTATTAATGCTATGTCGCTGAAATCGTTTTATGCATATAAACCTCCTTTTATGAAGTATGAAATTGCTTTTATGCACATGCATGGATTTGGTTGACATTAGTACCTTATCGAGGATCACAATTGATTATAGGTATATATGAAAAATGAATCTATGATGTTGAGGGTTTAGTTTCTTCCCCTGAATGACCATTAAAAGTATTGCTTGGGGACAAGCAAGCTTAAGTATGGGGTGTTTGATGTGCGCGCAAATTGCCATATTTTCTATGCATATTTAAGTCCATTTTATCATCATTTGCATACATATTAGTGGGAATACATGAGATTAGTGTAGTTTATACATTATTGTCAAATATATGCGTCTACACGAGTTTCTATATGATTTCGTAGAAAAGAGGGCGAAAATGGACAGATTTGGAAGAGCGGAAAAAGAACTCGAAGTCTTCTGAAGAGGTCGAAATCGACTATGAACCTCAACATCGAGTGAAACAGAGCACCAGGAATCGAGCAGAGAAAAAACAGAGCATGTTGACACAGAAGAGGTCGATATCGATCTCTGATGGTTGATATCGAGTTGCCCAGATCGAGCTTATTGATAGAAGTCGAGTGCCAATCCGAGGAGAAGAAGGAGTGCTCGAGATAGAGTTAAAGAGAGGTCGATATCGATGATGAAAGTCGATATCGATGTTGTTTAGCAGAGAACTCCGACTCAGATTTTGATAGAATTCTATACGAAGCTCGCACGTCTATCATAAAGTCGAGATTTTCTATCATTCAATGCCAGACTTCATCTATTATGTTATTTACCATGGAATTTTTAGTTTTTACTTTATTAAGTTTTATCTTAGAGAATAAAGATAATGTTTCGAATCCTTGGCTAGTAGATTTGAGATCTATATCTAGAGGCCATTAGGGCTGAGTTAGCAATGAAGTAATCATCCAAGCAATCAGTTTTACAATATAGAACGCAGAGAATTAGGAGAGAGAGGCCGAGTGCGTTGGGTGTGAAGCGAGAGCGGAGATTTGGCTTTGTTCGGTTGTAACTTTCTCTTTAGTTTAATCAAAGTAGTTTTCTTTTCAATGATGATGATGAGTTCCACGATGAAGCGCGAGTAGTCAACCCACTTCTAGGTTCGGGGTGAGCCCGAAGATAGCAATGTAGGGTAAGTGCATCAAAGGTATGATTTTTATGCGATTCTGTCTTCTATCCTATGCATGATCCTTTGCGAAAGTTAGGGAGATTCATTATTTGCATTATTGAAGCAAAAGCCAATCATATTATCAACTTGGATTACTCATGAATTGGATATTAACTCTTAGGAATTATGAAAGAGCCTCTAATTACCTAAGTGTTGGTAACGAAAGTTATTTGACGGAAAGACATTAAATTTCATAACTTTAGCATCATACTTGCATTGTTATCGTTGTGGCATGAATCCCCGACTTTAGAAGCTTTTAGTTTATTGAATTTCATATAAAAGTTTGAGTTTTGTTTCTGTTCATCTTTCCTTTACCATTCTAAGCTCTTCGGACTAGTTTTCCGACACATAGGTTACGTTATACAGTTTCTGTGACAAACATCGAAATCAACTGGAAAGGTCGATATCGAGCACTAACATCGATATCGAGGTCTATCTCGACGTCGACTATGTTGCTTTTGTCTTCTGTAGGAACTTTGCTGAAAATCGACTAGAACTGAGGTCAATATCGACCAGACACCTCGATATCGAGTGTCTCCTGAGGTCGAAAGCTTGATGGTGTTGCAACAAAGGAAGTGCTGACATAACTCCTCATGGATTCAATCCTGAATTACCCTACCACTGCATCGGGAGGGATTCTTGTATTTATTTGATTGAACAGGGAGTTAGCATAGTTGAGATATATATTTGAATATTTGAATTGCACCTCCCCTAAACGCATCATCGGAAGACTCACCAGGAGGCATCAGTTGCGAGGCTTACAGCTCAAAGGGACTTGCCGATAGATTTGATGAGATGCGGCTTCGAGGTTTGGGTTCAGCGAGAGAGTGGACAGTTGTCGTTCTTGGACTTTTAGACTGAGTTGACCGAGGAGATTCGCTGGAGTCAGGTAGATTATCTAGAGGTCGCAGTTCTAATAGAGCGGATGGCCTACAGTCGATTCAGAGAGCTTACAGAGATAGCAAATGGGATGGTGACCTTTCAGGGCAGAGTAATAGTTCTGTCGACATCAGACTTGAGGCAGAGGATTATGCAGGAGGCTCACTCCACTTCTTATTTTGTCCATCCAGGGACAAATAAGATGTATCAGGATTTGAGGAGGTGTTGTTGGTGGCAGAGGATGCGAGCAGACTTCACAGATTTTGTAGCCAGATGTCAGGTTTCTCAACAGGTTCGGATTAAGCACCAAAGGCCGGAAGGACTTGTCTGGTCGCTTCAAGTTCCCGAGTTAAATTGGACGGACATTGATGTACATATTTATTGTCGTTTTAATTGCATAATTTGACTTCATATTCGATTCGATTCATAAATTCTAGGTTAAGAATAATGACAATTTGTGTAGAATGAGCTAACGTGCAAGAAATAGGGCCTGCACACGTTTTTGTTAAATGTATAGGAATTGGAGCGGAATCGAAGTCAAAACGAGAAGGCAAGAAGAAATGAAGAGCAATCGAGATCGAGTCACCCACTCGAGATCGACTAGATCGATCGACGTAGACACCAGGTGTCGAGCCAAGACAACAAAACCTACAAGAAAGCACTCGACACAACTTTAGATGGAGTGAGGAACTAGACATCGACACACCACTAGAGCACGAGTGAAACCAAGACACATCGAGCAGAAACGAAGCACTCGATATCGAGTGGACATGTCGATATCGAGTAGAAGATCCCACAGTTTGCACGCGGTTTGGCAATCCTATTTGAAGATCTACTTTGATGGCCACGTCTTTATCTTATATTTGTAGATAGATTATGTCCTAAGGGTACTTTCCTTTTTACCCTAGGATTTTTATTATTTACCTTAATAAAGTTTTATCCTATTTGTTGTGGGATAGAATTTAGATAGACTAGTTTTAGTCGGATTAGAACTCCTTTTCTTTGCTAGCAAGGATTGAGAGCATATAAATAAAGCCCTGGGGGACTGGTTTTTATTCATTGAAGTTCAGAGATCACCATCTCACCAATAGTTGGAGTTTCGAAGTTTATTTTAATGCAAGTTAGTTTCTTTCAAAGCAAGATGTTTTCTTCCTTGAAGAGCGAATAGTTCCCTAAACTCTTAGGGTCGGGGTGAGCCCGACGTTTGCCATGCGTGCTTGAGGTAAGTACTTGATGTTAATATCATTATGTCTTGATCATCTCCTACGATTTTGTGTTTAGTCCTTATTGCAAGAAAAGGGATTCATGTTAACAACTTGGGTTATAAAGATCAAATTGGTAGAGACAATTAGGTTTATTTGCAAGAGTATTCCTATTTGTTGGTGTACGGCGAAAGCTTGTCCCTCGGGTGAGATAGCGCAATTGTCCGCCTTACTTATCTTATGCATGTTTGGTTAACGTTGTGGTAAACCCTAGCCTTAGGAGTTTGTTTTAATATATACTTTACATCATCAAAACCTTTGTTATTTCTGTTCATCGCTTTCATTACCATCCTACTTTCTTCGGCCGATCTTTGCTGACGACACAAACGACACTCCAGGACTACTCGATATCGACACATGTAGTCAATATCAACACACATATATCGGGTCGACAGTTTTCTGAGTTGACCCCAATCATCTGCTCCATCATCTGAACTTGACATCGAGTGATCTATTTGACATTGAATACCCCAAGATCGACCGACAGTCTTCTGAATCGGTCTACCTCATTACTTACCGATCGAGATCGACCTCTGTGGTCGAGATCGACTGTTGTTTTTGTCTCTGCATGTCTTCTACGCACCAGGAATCGACAGCCACCATTAATGTCGAGTGATCAACTCGAGATCGAATGCCTTCTGGTCGACATAGGAAGTGACTTTCAGACTATCTAGGATCCCGCTGACTCGCTTCCTCGAAGATCTAACCTGATTCCCTACTACTACAACTGGGAGTCTTGAATTTATTTGAAAAGCTGAGGGTTGCAATTGTTATATATTTTATTATATATTTTCAATTCAGTTCTCCCTACATCAGACATCTCTATGGATTTCATCACCGGACTAAGACGGAATGTCAGAGGGTTCGACGCCATCTGGGTCGTGGTCGATAGGTTGACCAAGTCGGCTCAATTTCATTGCGATTCAGGAGACTTGGCCAGCATCACGATTAGCTGAGGAGTTCATTCGCCAGATTGTGAGGCTTCACGGGGTACCTGAGAGAATCGTATCCGACAGAGATGGGCGTTTTACCTTGAGGATCGTGTATATATATATATATATATATATATATATATATATATATATATATATATATATATATATATATATATATATATATATATATATATATATATATATATATATATGTAGGCAAGGGTTCCGGTGAGAACAGGGTGATCCGGTGAGAACGAAAGAAACATTTTTATTGGTTAAAATTAATTAATAAAAATAAATAAAACGCCTCTAATTTGCCTTCCTCTTCTTCTAGTTGCCTTCCATGGTTCCCTTCCTCTTGAAGTTCTCGTACGGCTCCTCCGATCTCTTCACCACCGCCAAGTTCTCCCTTACCTTCCCCTCCACTCCCAAGGTAGCCTCTGGAACTCCGCCAACAGCCTCGCCGCCACGTACTACTCCTCCTCGATGTCGTCCTCACCGTCCGCCTTCGCCGGCCACCGTCGCGACGATCTCGCGCCTCTAATCTTCTTCTTCTTGTGCTTCTTCGTCCGAATCGAGGCGCCCTCGTCTCAAAGTGAGTACTGAATTCGGTTGAGGAATCCATCGAGAAGCTTCTCGAAGATTTGGAATTCGCGACGAGCATTTTCGTTTCCACGCCGAATTGCTCCTCCTCATTGTCGTCGTTGCTGAATTCGACTGTATTTTGATTATATTTGCGGAATGATACGTATTTGAAGGGGTGGGAGGAAGACGAAGGTCTCTGGAGTGGAAAAGGCTCGACCTTCTTCTTTGACCTGTTTCGGTGAGATAGGATGCAACATCTCTCCATAGGTAGATGTTCCTCTGGGCTGTTTTTTATATCTTTATTAATTTTTTCGCTTTTGTTCATCTCTCCATATGAATGAATGAACAAATGCATCTTGATGATCGGTACAATGTACCTTGGGAATGAATGAATGAACGAATATACAATTCTAGAAATTAAGCATTAATGAAATTTTGGGAAAAGTTAAATTGTAACTATGTGGAGATGAAATATATATATATATATATATATATATATATATATATATATATATATATAGAGAGAGAGAGAGAGGTTGGATCCCGTGTAAGCAACCCTTACGGTGTAATTTGTGAGCAGAGAAATTATTCGTAGGTACCAAGCGATTATTCGTGTATAATAATGTAATTATTCGTATTTATGAACAAATGTAATTATTTGTATGCAACAAAGGATTATTCATATGTGTACATACGAATAATCACTTGGTACCTACGAATAATGTCACTGTTCACAAGTTACTTTCAATCTCATCCGTTTGGTCTTCTTAATCCGACGCTCCAGATTTGCTCACAAATTACACAGTAAGGCTTGCTTACACAGGATCTATCCTCTATATATATATATATATATATATATATATATATATATATATAATAAAGGAGAAGTCGGCTGAGACATGTGACGCTTTCTCCTTAATCATAGTCATATGAACCAATCGCAATTTTTTAAAATAATCCATATACATGCATATAAGATAAAAATTTATTTTAACTCTATTTAATTAATATATCTATATATGCATAAGACAAAATTTGACACAATTTCATTAGATATAGATATTAATTAGTCATATAAACCAATCAATTTTTTTTAAATAATCAATATATGCATAAGATAAAATTTTATTCTTACTATTTAATCAATATATCTATATATGCATAAGATAAAATTTGACCCAATTTGATTAGATGTGGATATATTTTTAGAAGATATTAACTAATTTTAAAATATATCCATAAGATAATTTTTTTTCTAACTCTATTTAATCAATATATCTATATATGCATAAGATAAAATATGACCCAATATTAATTTGATTAAATATGGATATATTTTTAGAAGATATTAACTAATTTTAAATACTATTATATAAGATAAGATTTTACCTATTTTCACTATATATGAACATATTTTTAGAAGATAATAACTTTATCAATATATTACATGGACATACTAATTAAATAACTTTATCAATAACTTCATCAATATGAACATATTTTTAGAAGATAAATTTTTTTGACAAAATTGAAATAATACTTAGCATGGTCATAATAATACTTCATCAATATGAACATATTTTTAGAAGATAAAAGGTTTTGGCCGGGTAAATTGAAATAATAATTAGGAGTGTAAAAGTTATCAACTTATGAAATTCAATAAGAAATAAAATTTTCCTATATATCTTTAAGGTATTGATATATTTATGAGATATATTTTTGGATTTTATACATATATAATTATGGATAGATTTTTAGATTTTGACCTATATATATTTTGTTAATGTTATTTCACAAATGTTGACGTATTTTCCCTTCTTTTTGGTGTTGTTATTGTGGATTATTTACGACTTTGTTTACGATTTCCTTGGTAAGCTTTTCGAAATAATGTGCTGATTGGTTACAAGATATGTTATTTTGTTGTTTTCACTAATATATACTAGCTTTTCATATGTTGTTTCATATGTTGTCAATAAAGTATAAATTCCTTCATATTTGAAAAATTAGAAGTATGAAATAAATTAATTAATTGAATAAACGACTTTTATTATCAAATTTATTTACATTAAAAAAAACCGCACACAGTGCGGGTACTGAACTAGTAAATATAATATAATGAAACGTGTAATTTTTCAAAATCAAATATATAATATAAATTGTAACCTTATATTAATAGAGTGGTTAAGTGACTAAATATATAATGGTTCATGGAGTAAATAGAAGTGGTTCATCAATTTTATACTAATCGGTTCAACACATATTAATAGAATGGTTCAATGACTAAATACATAATGGTTCATGAAATAAATAGAAGTGGTTCATCTATTTTATACTAACTAGTTCACCACATATTAATAGAGTGGTTCAATGACTAAATATATAATGGTTCATGAAGTAAATAGAAGTGGTTCAGTGACTAAGTATAGAGTGGTTCAGTGATTGAATAGATAGTGGTTCAGTGACTGAATAGAGATTGGTTCAGTGACTCAATAGAGAGTGGTTCAGTGGCTGAATAGAAAGTGGTTCAGTGACTCAATAAAGAGTTATTCAGTGACTGAATAGAGATTGGTTCAGTGACTCAATAGAGAGTGGTTCAGTAACTAAATATAAAGTGGTTCAGTGACTAAATAGAGAGTGGTTCAGTGAATAAATAGAGAGTGGTTTAGTGACTAAAAAATTTAATTATAAAAAATAGAGAGTGGTTCAGTGACTAAATAGAGATTGGTTCAGTGACTAAATAGAGATTGGTTCAGTGACTAAATAGAGAGTGGTTCAGTGACTAAAAAAATTAATTATAAAAAATAGAGAGTGGTTCAGTGTCTAAATAGAGATTAGTACAGCGACTAAGTAGAGAGTGTTTTAGTGTAATAGAGAGTGGTTCAGTGACTAAAAAATTTATTTATAAAAAATAGAGAGTGGTTCAATGACTAAATAGAGAGTGATTCAGTGAATAAATAAAGAGTGGTTTAATGACTAAAAAATTTAATTATAAAAAATAGAGAGTGGTTCAATGACTAAAAAATTTAATTACAAAATTTAATTATAAAAAATAGAGAGTGGTTCAGTGATTAAATAGAGAGTGGTTCGGTGACTAAATAGAGTTTGGTTCGACTAAATAGAGAGTGGTTCAGTAACTAAAGAAAGAGTGGTTTAGTGACTAAATAGAGTTTGGTTTAGTGACTAAATAGATAGTGATTTAGTGACTAAATAACGAGTGGTTTAGTGAATAAATAGAGAGTGGTTCAGTGACTAAAATTTTGAATTATAAAAAATATAAGAGAGAGTGTTTCAGTGACTAAAAAATTAATTATAAAAAAAATAGAGAATGGTTCAGTGACAAAATAGAGAATGGTTCAGCACATATATAGAGAGTGGATTTAGTGACTAAATATATATTGGTTCATGAATTAAATAGAAGTGGTTCATCAATTTTATAGTAAATGTTTCAGCACATACATAGAGAGTGGTTTAATAACTAAATATAAAGAGTGGTTCAACACATATATAAAGGGTGGTTCAGCACATATAAAGAGAGTGGTTCGGTGATTCATGAAGTAAATAGAAGTGGTTTATTAATTTTATATTAACTGGTTCAACGCATATAAATAGAATGGTTCAGTGACTAATTATATAATGATTAATGAAGTAAATAGAGTGGTTCAGTATACGGGATACCCTTATTAAATTGTTCACTTCTTGTTAATTTTTTATTCATAAAACATATACAAAGTGGGTGTCTATGTGTAGATAAAATTAAATTACACTGAAAAATATATTTTTTTATATTTTTTAAGAAGTGAAAAATGCTAAAAAATAATTTTAAAAAGCAAGTTAATTTGAATTTTAAATTTTGCATCATTAATTGGCAACATAACATTTGGACAAAGTGAAGCGGAAAATTTGTATTAAAAAAAACAAAAAAAAAAACAAGTGAACATGTGGGTGGGCATAATGAAGCGGCAAAATAGCAACAGACTAACAGTGAAGAAAAGGCAAAAAAATTTCACACAAAACCCTAACCCCCAATTTAGAACGCGTCTCAACGCGCCTCCAACCCCTCCTCCCCGAGACGATCAACCGCCATGGCACCTTGCCTTCCGCCCGGATCCAAGCTCATCCGCTACCGGCTCTCCCTTATTACTACCCATCCTCCTCAATTGGACCCCCAGCGCTGCTTGTGGCCCCCTTAAGTGACACCGCCCATCACCAAAAAGCTCCGCCGTTTGGAGCAAACCCTAACACGGCTATCAATTTGGAGGTTCAGACTTCGGATTGGACATGGCCTGTCACTTTGGCCTCCACTTGCAGCGCCGATTCGACCTACCATGGGGTATTGATGAGATTTGAGGGGAGCGTGTGGTGGCCGGACGGCGCTGGTCTCCTCCTACCATGGCGTGCCTGGGTTTTCGCTCGGTTGTCTTGTCCATCCGTCTGCTTTCCGCTCTGTGGCTCGGCTTTGATCTCTGTAAGTATCCCTGCCTCTAATCATCACCTTTATCTACTTGCTTCTGCCCACCAGCACCCATCCTATTTAAACACCCTCACAGGGTGCTATAGAGCTCACAACTCTCCTTAGCTTTCAAAATCTGAAATTCATAATTGTAATCCTCTGCGCTCGGCTCTTATTTGTTTCTTTGGTTTCATGGAACCCTCAAAATCCTTTTTAGACGCCCTACACTCGACTCAATCTCCCACTGTCATTCCAAAATCTCCTACTGAAAACAATCCATCCTCTACTCAAATTTCTTCTGAAATCCCTTCTGTTCACATGGTTGATGGAGCTCCCATTAACCGGCTGTCTACGGAAGCCAAGGGGAAGGCTAAAGTTGGTGAGGAGACATCCCTCTCTCCTCCTCGCTCTTTCCCTGAGGATTTCGATCAGGCTGCCTACTTCGAAAGGCTTGCTGAGATCAGGCAAAACTCTATCCTTGCCAATCAACATATCCTGCTTGGTTCTCTCTTTGGTGGCTCGCCTGTATGGGAGGAGCTTCTCCTCAAGCTCCGCAGTGAATGGCGTTTTTGTGCAAAAACCTCTGTCATTGTCAACCGCACTTGCGGTTGGTTTGAGGTTAGATTCAATAATATTGTCAACCTCAATCGGGTATGGGATGGTTGCCCCTATCATTTTTTCGGTTTCATTTTGGTTCTTCTTAAGTGGTTCCCTGCTTTCAGCCCTTTGACTACCACTATTTCCCATGTCGACATTTGGATTCGCATTCCAAATCTCCCTGTGGAGTTCATGTGCCGCGAGGCACTTATCGACATTCTCAATCGTTTCAAAGTTGGTACTTTCATCAAGCTGGATAAAATGTCTCACCAAAAAATAAGGATTTCCTACACCCGTTTTGCTGCAAATGTTAATCTTGATCGCTTGGTGGGTGGCATTATTGTCCCCGATGAGTTTGTTCAGCCTATTAGCCTTAGGCTTTGGTATGAGGATTTTCCTAAAGGTTGTGGCTTGTGTGGGGGCTTCTCTCATGGTTTTGAGGATTGTTCCTCTAAGTTTGTCAAACCTACTGTCACAAATATCAATATCCTACCTCCGCAGGAAGGGATGGATTCCACCGATGATGCTGAATGGTTCAAGGTTGGTCCTAAAGGTGCCACCCTCCATACTGCCCACTCAAAGAAGAGCCATAAGCCCTACATGACTGGTCTGGATTCTGTGATTGTGGAGTTCATCTCTCACTCTGCTGATCTGCCTTCTGTTCATCCTCCCTCTAGTTTGGGCACTGCTCAAGCTGTGACTATGGATGCTTCGGCTGAGGTGGTGCTCCCAGCTTCTAAGGATGATCATCTGGGTTGGACGGGCGAGGAGGCTCATATGGCTGCTGTCCCTACCGCTGTTCAGAGTGCGATGGCTCATCCGGGGATTTTGGGCTCATCAATGGAGGTGGATGCTCCTGCTCAGAACTTTCCTGCTGACACTACGACTGTTCTGTCCACTCAAGCATCCTCCGATGACTCCTTGCAACCCTCTAGATCAGGGACGACCTCTAGGTCGATGGCTAGACGTCTTGCTCGACTGCAGCTAAAATCCTCGGATGATGCAACCACTCCGAACTTGCTTGGTGGGGACGACCCTAGGGATCACTCGGCGTCCTCCCATCTGAAGAAGCGCAAGACTTAGTTTTCTATGTTAGCACAACATACTTATCTTTTGATCTCTCCTTGCTCTGTTCTTTTCATTTGGGTTTCGGGCATATCTTTTTGCGCTTTGGTGTTTTACTGTTCATCAACTGTCAAAGCTAGTGTTTTGCTTAGCAGTCCTTTGCCTCACATTTTCCCCCTCGTAATTGGCTTGTGGCTGTCTCTATTTGCTTACTACAATCCCAGCCCCTATGTATGTTGTGCTCAGGCCAATGGGGATATCTTTCATATGCCTTTACCTATGCTTAATATATTATATCAGCTTGTTTGTTGTATATTTTGCTCTCTGTCAATATCACTTTTTTATTATGGTATTTATGTTGTTTTTTCGGCTATTATCCTTGGCATTGCTACTCTCTGCTTTTGCTGTTGCCTTCCTTGCAGGTTTGTGCTCGTGTCTTGGTTATGTTTGGACTCTCCTTCAAGCTGGACTCTGGCTAAGGGTGAGGAGCTTCCTCCATGGACTACAATGGTGCTTTCAGGCAGGGTGTCTTCTCTACATCATCAACATATACCACCAGCTACCAAGCTAAATCACTATGATAACACTAATGGCCCACAAGCCACCTACACAGCTACAGCTACGCAATCAAAACAACACAATGTACTGCTATCATCTGTGTTTGTAAATTACTTACAACCTAAGCATTTTGTTTTCATTTACAAAGCACCCAAGGCTATAAAATGTAAATTTTCGGTGTACAGATCGACAATTATTTATCCTACACTCATGTATGATTTTCGAAGATCCTATATATACATTAATATTAATGCTAACCTGCCACCAAAGGGTATGATAATTACTCACTATCAAGCTAAAGCTTATGCGCAGTTTATTACCCATGAAAACCATTCACCTATCTATATAATATATACTTACAGCCACACTAATATTGTGACTGGCTTTTTTACCTATAAAACAAATAAAAAATCTTTCTCTTATAAAACACATTTTTTGTTATTGTCAACAACAAAAATTAGTATCATTGTAACTAAATTTTCGATTGTCAAACAATCGACAAAATTGACTAAAGTCAAAATAATTTGCAAACCATTACAGACTCTACATTCTTTCCCATGAATATCTGTTCTTGGAATTGCTGCGGCATTAAAAAAAGAAACTTCTGGAGAAATACGGAATTGTTCTGTAAAAACAATTATATCAATGTACTTGCCCTCATCGAAACAAAGACAAATATTCCACCGCTGGATTACCTTTGGAAGAAATGTGGTTTCTCAAATATTGCCTTTGATCCTACAATTGGTTTCTCGGGAGGGATCTGCCTTCTGTGGAAAGAATTAACGCCTGCTGTGGGGGAAATATCGCTTATTTCTATTAATCATAGATTTATCCATATAAATTACACAAACAGTCCTACGAACATATCCTTTGCGCTTTTGTTCGTATACGCGCCTCCGAATCTTGCTGCAAAGGCAGCCTTCTGGGATGCGCTGACTTCATATACCGCAGACTTAAATTTACCCTTCTGTATAATGGGTGATTTAAATGAAATAGCAGAACCAGCTGATAAATTAGGTGGAATTGCTCCATCTCAGTCACGTTTTCACAGATTACAGGAAATTAAAAATAACCTACTTCTTCAGGAGGTGCCCACTTATGGTGGAAACTACACTTGGCAAAAGAAAAAAACCGGTTCCCCAAACAACAGTTTCGCTAAACTTGACCGTTTACTGGCGCAGAATGAGATTATTTCCCAACATGATGGCATCAGAGTTAAGATCCACCCGTTCACTAGCTCGGACCATGCACCGATCTCAGTCGACCTAAGACCTCCCAATCAAATTCACAATAAACCCTTCCGCTTTGAACTTGCCTGGATGACTAAACCAGATTTCAAAAATGTTGTAAGGCAAGCTTGGCGCAAAAATCCCAACGGCTCTTATCTTTTCAAGTTAGTCAAGAAAACAACTCTTCTTAAAAAATTGGCCAAAAAATGGCATAAGCAAAATTTCAACAACATCCATAAACAGATCTACCAAACTGATGAGGAAATCCTTCGCCTTCAAAAAATATTGATTACGGACAATAGGCAGGACTTATTTCTACAACACAAAAGACTTCAAAACAAAAGGGAAAGGATGCTTGATTTCCAAAGGCGATATTGGAGCCAAAGAGCCAAACTTAAACACACAAAATTAAATGATACAAACTCTGCTTATTTCCACAGAGTTGCCTTGGCAAAGAGGGGCAGAAAGATAATCAAACACCTTACTTCTGATTCTGGACTAACCATTTCTGACCATGCCTCAATTAAAGCAGAATTCTCAAGTAACTACTACCAGAGATTTAAATCGTCTTATAACCACGAAATCTGTTTCACAGACGACCTTAACGTCATTGGACACGAAATATCACAGCAGGATAACACACTCCTCACGTCTACAGTGACTAATGGTGAAATAAAAAATGCTTTGTTCTCAATCAAACCTGATAAGGCACCAGGCCCTGACGGTATGCCGGCAGGTTTCTATCAAACCTATTGGGATATTGTTGGACCTTCCATCATAAAAATTGTCAAAGATTTCTTTCGATCTGGCAAAATGCTGTTACAAATCAATCATACGTTCATTACACTCATCCAAAAGAGAGAAAATCCGAAAACAGTTAACCATTTCAGGCCAATTAGTCTGTGCTCAACAATTTACAAAATTATTTCTAAGATTATAACAAAGAGACTAGCCAAAGTTTTCGACAGGCTGATCCACCCGCTTCAGAGTGCTTTCACTAAAGGAAGAGCCATACAGGACAATATCCTCATAGCGCACGAAATTTTCCATTCCTTCAGAATCTCAAAGGCCAAATGTGGGCATATGGCATTAAAACTGGACATGGAGAAGGCGTACGACAGGGTCGAATGGCCCTTCCTGTTTGCAGTTATGCACAAATTCGGTTTTGAGGAAAAATTTATTCTTTGGATTAAACAATGTGTACAGACTGTCTCCTATTCTATCCTTATAAATGACGAATCGTCAACACCCTTCCATCCGACGCGAGGCCTGAGACAAGGCGACCCTCTGTCGCCCTTCCTATTTATACTAGTAGCTGAAGTGCTTGCTAGGAAGCTAAACCAACAATCAAATAACTCAAAAGACATTGGGATCTGCATGGGAAATCCGGGCATAAAGATCCCATTCCTTGCTTTCGCAAATGATATCTTCTTGTTTGGGAAAGCAAACCAAACTACATGTAATAAACTTTCAGAAACGATCCATCGTTTCTGTCTTATATCAGCACAAAAAGTTAACTTACACAAATCTAGCTTCCAAGTCTCTGCGGCCACAAACCCTACAACGATACAAACTATCTCCACCACTCTCGGAATCCCACAGACAAATAACCTGGAAAAATACTTAGGATGCCCCATCATCAATGGTAGAGTAAATCGGGATTCTTTCGTAGACATTGTACTGAAAGCTAAACAACAGCTATCAAAATGGAAGGCCTCTTCCCTTTCTGCTGAAGGTAGAAAGGTTCTTATCAAATCAAATCTCAGCGCACAACCTCTGTTTATTATGCAAGCTTTCATGTTACCCCAGTCGATCCTTAAAGAACTAGATAAAGTCTATAGACAATTCTTCTGGAATAAGAGCCCGACCTCTACCCCCCTTGTAAGCTGGGACAAAATCTGTTCAGATACCATGAATGGTGGTTTGGGCATCTACAAAGCCGAAACTATGAACCTCGCTTTACAGATGAAACTGCTTTGGAAAATAATAGCTGAACCAAACAATATCTAGGTTAAGGTCGTTTCTGCAAAATATCTTAAACAGAACCCTTTGTTGGAATACGTTAAGAAAGGCATTACCTCATGGCAATGGTCAAAACTTATGTCCATTCGGCATCTATTCAAGCCGGGCCTACGCTGGTCCATTGGTAATGGGGAGACGGTTAAATTTTGGAAAGACAATTGGGTACAGAACACACCGCTACTCAACGAAGTTTTAACCCCGATCAGTACCACATCGGAAAATTGTTTGGTCTCACATTATATCACAAATAATACATGGGATGTCGATAAATTGGAAATGGATCTTCACGGTGTTTTACCCGTAACTACCATCCGAAATATCCTTCTTACCAAACTACCAGAAAATAAACTCTCTGATATACTCTATTGGGGCTCGAGCACTAATGGTTGGTTCTCGACTGCTTCGGCAACAACTCTAATTAGACAAAATGACAACACAGACAGTTTTGACTGTCATAGGCTTTGGAAGCTGGATATCCCACAGAAAATTAAACATTTCCTTTGGAAAATTTCGAGGGATGGCCTACCGAGGACTGAAAGAGTACAGAGGATTCATGTTTCCGTACCATCGGGGTGCTGTTTCTGTGATTGTACAAATGAATCAACTTTGCACCTTATGCTTCAATGCCCAATGACTTTGGCCCTTCTATCAGAATTGCAGATAGTCATTCCAACTCATCATGGTTTAGATGACCAGTCAAAACCAAATTCGATTCTAAATACCATTTACGGTTATGTTACCAAAGAGATGATGATTTCCCTGGCCTTCGCCTGGTGGGGAATCTGGTATTTCCGAAATAAGTGTACTTTTGACAGTAGCATATCGACCTCTTGGAGAGAGATCGCATTTTTTACAGAACTACCAAGACTAATTGGAGGGACCGCGATGACACCTCTCATTGCGAAAACGACACCCAAAATCCTACAAAGAGTACTAGGAGCACTGATTCCAATTTCAATTCAAAACGTACAAAAACTCAAAATCAAATCTGGACAAAACCGCCACCGGGCCTTCACAAACTCAATTTTGATGGGTCCTTCCAACCTTCGGGGAAGGCATCCTTCGGGTTTGTCATCCGTGACCATCTAGGTCAGGTCACCACAATGGGATCGGGAATCTGTAACAACACGTCCCCGGTTTTCGCAGAAGCTTCGGGACTTCACATGGGAGTCTCTAGGGCTAGAGATCTTGGATTTCAAAACTTACTTATTGAGGGTGACTGTTTGGTCGTCATAAAAGCTCTCCTGGGCGAGTGGTCTTGCCCGTGGAATATCGAGCTGCTGATGACTGAAACGATTCTAAACCTCCAACATATTTCTAATGTTGCTATTCGTCATATTTTCAGGGAATCGAATGCGGTGGCTGACAGGAATGCTCGTCTGGCTTATTGCTCCCCTGCCGATGATAGGTTGGCTGCTGATCTGGATCTCCGTGATCTCGTCCGTCTGGACGCTCTAGGAATGAAGCCTGCCAATCGGCGGAATTCCTAATCCTTACCCTGTTTCCAAAAAAAAAAAAGAAGCGGCAAAATAGGCATTGGGCAACATGTGAAGCGTGTGGCACCATGTGGGCACAAGTGCGGATGGGCTAGCGCGGAAGGCCTGGGAGTGTGTGGACCTCAGAGAGCAGGTGCGGTATTTAGTCAGCGAAATTTATATTATTTTAATCCATATAAGCCAATTAAATTGTTTCTTTCGTTCTCACCGGTAAAGGTGTTCTCACCCGAACCTTACCCTATATATATATATATATATATATATATATATATATATATAATGTGGTTCAAATGTTAACAAGTCTTACGGTGTTAAATGTTAACAAATGTAGGCCGTTGATCGAATCCAAATGGAAGGCCATGATTATTCCTTTATTTATTGTTTTTTTTATTTGATTCAGTGGGCCCCATTCGGATTTTGATTCCACCCGCATGGTTGGGCGTGTGGTACACATTCTCTTGAGGGAAAAGGTTGAATCCAAGATATGGGAAGATATGGGGACCACGTTTTTTTTTAATTTCGAAATTTAATAAATATCCTTATATAATAAGCGGTTATACAATGGGATGGAGAAATTTGGGGACCACTTTGATTTACTTTTTTTATTTTGATTTTTTCAGATTTTAACAAATTCCTTTTATAAAAAATATGATATCAATTAAATCAAGATTGATTTTTTTGTTAAGTGGGATCTTTGAATATCATAGCCTGTTTTATCAAATCGGCTGGTGAAGGAGATCGAATTAGAACCGTGAAGTAGTTTGAAGAAGAAGCAAGTGAAGTTATAGAGTTGTAGTTAACATGGGGGGATCGATGGATTCAGGTATTTGGTTATGAAACGTTAGTAGTTGGGAAATTATTCAGTGTTCGAAAGGAAAGATTCGGTTGTAAATATGAGTTTTTTTGGGCCGGATGGCTGAAAGCAATTGCAAAATATATTGTAGTTTATTGGGTCGGGGATTAATTGGAATCCTGCAAATTTATGATATTGTTTTGTTTATATATGTGATGGCGCAGGTTCGGAAAGTGGAAAGGATTGGGTTGTTGACAATAAAGGTGGTGCATATGCGGACGCAGTTGATGTAATTTTTGATGGACTGTTGACGGATGATGTTAAGGTTGGATACGTGCAATCACAATCACCCGGGAAAACCAAATACTGGATTCCAACTTATCAGGCAACGTTAAAGCCATTTGTTGGTAAAGACGTTTCAAACAGTAGAAGAAGGGATGGAGTTCTACAGGAGGTATGGGGAGGTTGTTGGTTTTGATGTACGTACTGGTCGCGCACGTAGACATGCATCGGACGGAACTATTATGCATCGATACATGTTGTGTAATAGGCATGGGTTTGCGACAAAGAGCGCAAACAAAGGAAAGCAGAAGCGGGTGACGAACCGTGTTGGGTGCAAGGCTCTAATGTTTCTGAAGTTCAAAGGATTACAAGGGTATGAGATAGCTCGAATGGACGAGCGACATACACACCCCCTTATGCAAGATGAAGCAAATAAATTTATGAAGGTGCACAGAAAGATGGACTTTGGTCATAAGAGGTTTATGATCAACTGTGCCCGGGCGCATTTGGGTCCATCTATGACAGATCGTCTGATGAAAGAGTGTCGACAAGGCTCTACACATGGTGGTACACAGGTTCAGGATGTGAAAAATTTTAAAAGAGATGTGATGGCATATATTTCGGGTGCGGACGCACAGATGGTGATTATAGGTTTATGCATAAGAGACAGGCATCCTCTGCTTTCTACTTTGCTCATGTTTTGAACGAGAAGGACGAACTTGTACGTTTATTCTGGTGCGATCCTATCGCCCGTGCGAATTTTGCGGCTTTTGGTGATGTTGTGTCATTTGACTCAACGTACCGGACAAACAAGTAAGTGTCCAAAACGGTTAACTGTAATATCTTGTATGATTTATTATTCTGTGATAGAGGTGTAATTATTCGGTATGGTTACAAGACATATTCCTCTGTTACGAGAGAGTAGTTTTTGTTCTACGGGTTATTAGTATATGGAAAAAGGGGAAATATGCGGTATTATTGCAGTACGTATTCGTCCGTTGAAGATAAATTAGTTTATGTTGTATGAGTTATTATTCTGTGAATATGAGGGAAATATTCGGTAAAATTGC
Organism: Persicaria maculosa; assembly: GCA_963922045.1. Classification (NCBI taxonomy): domain Eukaryota; kingdom Viridiplantae; phylum Streptophyta; class Magnoliopsida; order Caryophyllales; family Polygonaceae; genus Persicaria; species Persicaria maculosa. Next base: position 38,337,685 of record OY998266.1, on the reverse strand, counting down.
CATACAGAGATGTGGTGAGGTAGTAGATGGCAAATGAATATCATAATATTATGACTGTAATAACTTGTGTTTATGTGGTGTTTATGTATAGGTATAGCATGGTTTTTGCGCCTTTCACAGGCTTGGATAACAATCGGAAAGCGGTCACGTTCGGGGCCGGATTATTGCTAATGGAGGACAAGCAATCTTACAAGTGGTTGTTTGAGAACTTTAAAAAAGCTATGGGGAAGGACCCTTTTGTAATTGTTACAGACCAGGACCCGTCCATGAGGGAGGCAATTCCGGAGGTGTTTCCTAATACCCGACATAGGTTTTGCATGTGGCATATAATGATGAAAGTGCCTAGAGAGGTACATTTTATGTTATTGTGCCATTTTAACTTTACGTATGGTATGTATGTACTTGTATAATATGAAAGGGATGGTAGGATGTACCCGATATTGTGATGATTATTATTCCGTAAGGTCGTGGGAAAAGTTCAGTAAGAATATGATTAGTATACTGTATGTTGGTAGCATCAAATCGATACATTGATTACTGATATTCAGTGATTTGGTAGTACATATTCACTTATTCTATGATGAATATTCATTGTAATATATGTTTTAATGTTTGTTATTCCCACACATGAATAATGATGTCAATTTGTGTTTGCTTGTAACTTTTCCAGGTTCCAAAAGAAGTATGTCAGAACAAAGAATTTCGGAAGAAAATAAACAAACTTGTATGGAGCTATGAGATCACTGTAGCGGAGTTCGATGAGCTGTGGAAAGAAATGTTGACTGAGTTTTCATTGGAGAATAATAAATGGCTAACGCTCATGTACAAGTTGAGGATGAATTGGATACCTGCGTTCTTTAGAGATGTGCCAATGGGAGGGTTAATTCGTACGACATCTATTTCAGAGTCTGCGAATAGCTTCTTCGGAGACTACTCGAGCCGACATTTCAGCATGGTGGAGTTGATGATGCAATTTGATAATGCCATTGACACTCAGCGTCACAAACAAGCGAAGCTCGACATGGAATCCGCAAATGCAGTTCCATCTTATAAGACTCTTCTTCCTATTGAGCAACATGCAACATATGTGTATACGTTGAGGGTATTTGCTAAGGTTCAAGAAGAAATTGCTGATTCAATCACCATTTGCAATGTCACAAACGAGACGCGAGAGGTTTCGGGCAAGTCTCATGTGGTTGCAGAAGAAGATGTTGGGGACTTTCATGTGGTATATCAAGCAGCAACTGAGGTATCTACATGCACGTGCAATACTCTTCATAGGATTGGAATCCCTTGCAAACACATTTTTGCAACTTATAAATATATGGGTATGAAGACCATACCATTCGTTATGGTAAAAGCTAGGTGGAGTAAGAAGGCTAGGGAATTGTCACGTGTTCATGTTGACGATGATGTGCTCAAACAGTGTGCTGCAATTGAGGCTAGGAAGTCGGCAGTGAATAGGCTATGGGGTACCATACACTCCATGGTTGGCCTTGTGGAGGACGATAGCGATCTTATTGATGATCTTATGAAGAACTTGTTAGAGAAGAAATCATCCTACATGCAGAAATTAGGTCGCTCTGAAGCGGGGGGGGGGGGGGGGGGTAAGCAAAGAGTCGTATGTTGAGGAGTATGTCGGGGTAAAGGCACCAGCCAAGGTAACCATTCTACCTCCACCTCAAGCAAAGAACAAAGGACATAGGTTGAAGGGGTCGTTGGAGAAGGCGACAGAGAGAGCTGCAAAGGCGAAATCGAGAAAGCGTGGGAGTTGTGGTAAATTTGGTCACAACAGCAGGACTTGTAAAGGAAAAATGATGGTGGAGGAAATGCTTGATGTTGATGATGATGATGATGATGGTGTGGAGTTGTTAGTGAATGGCTCAGAGGATGGGTCCGACGAACATGACCAAGATGATATGGTTGATGGGGATGACGATGATGATGATCTTGAGGACTTGTCCGAATATGGCTCTGGTGACTCGCTAGGATGGTAGGGGGACCTAAGTTTGTTTTTATTCTGTGTTTGTTTGGTATAATACGTTGGTTACAATATGTTTTGTACAACTTGTGGTTCATTTTTGCCTCACGTCATAATTATTTCCCTCTTCATATGTATGTACATGTCTAAAATGCATGGTTGAGACTTCACCAGGAATATTTTCGATGGTCTATATTCTTAATTACTGTTTTATGGCATAAGAAATGATATTAAATGGTTTTATTGAACCGTTGGTGAACATTACATATAAAATGAACAATATCACCCTTATAGTGATGAATAATTTCCATATCTTACATACGGTGGGGTAATTATTCGTCAGTAGCAGCGTAATATTCACCAATATTAGGGTAACATTCACCAATATTAGGGTAATATTCATCATTATGAGGGTAATATTCGTTAACGGTTCACTGTGAATATGTTTGTGTCATACATACAATTCTGACGAATAGATAATGGGATAACACTTACTGCAACTTTTAAGAGTTACTTACATACCAAAACGTGGGAGTGCATAATTGTCTAACACTTACTGCCTACATTAAGATATAGTAACATATGTTCCAGCGGAGAAATTTGACCAAAAGTGTGAAACAACGCAGTACTTTAACGGGGAAAGTGAAAATGGTCTAAACCCGTCATGTTCATAACCAACTAAGGATGGATTTTCTTTCTTGCAACCTGGTTAACATTGTCCGGACCATTCTTGATAACAGCTAATAGGGTCGCCTTCTCACTATTCAGGTCCGACGTCACAATGCAATGAGCATACTTTGATCGCAGGGAGTTTATGTTCTTCTTACTCCCTCGTTTGAAGCCACACCGCCAAGATGAGTCTCCTTTGTACGTCTCCATGTGGCGCATTGTGTACAATCCTGAATCTATCCCACCGGTCGGTGTCTTCCAATCGAACTTCGCGACATGTGCAGCTGGGATATCTTTTATCATCTTCGCTTCAACTTTCAATTCTTCGTCCACCAATAGCTGGGAAACCATTTTCTTCTGCAGCACACATGGTATAAGCTATTAGACTGAAAACTTGCGACAACAATAACATTAAATCAGATGAGTCGAACTGAGGGTGTACAGAATGCTATTACCAGCTCATTGAACACCGTCTTGTAGTTTCCTGCATAGTTGATTTCTTTGGCTTTTGAGTTATCGAGTATCTCTGCAATCCCTCTCTTCAGATGGAATACAATCACATAATAATCTCCATTTTCAAATATGGGAAACATCATCTGTAGATATAGGCAGAGGTCTTAGTATTCATCATATATTCATCTGGTTTAATCAAATATTCAGCATATATTCACCAGATGTAACATATTTTCAGCATATATTCATCAGGTTTTATCAAATATTTATATATACGCAGTAAATGTTCATTAAGGGATAAACAAATATTCAGTCTCATACTGTGGAAGAATATAAGTTGTTACTACGTAGAGTGCTTACCATATCTAGATCAGCGACCTTAACTGCTCCTTGTACTCCTACAGCATAGAATTTCATGAAGAATATTGCTGACCGGTATGCATAATCTTTATCAATCCGATTGCTCACAGTGCCAATCTACACAGTCAATCGTTCCACATTTTTACGGAAAAGAATGCATATAGTATATGGAATACTTTCATATGTTCATTATAACGTTCTAGCAGTTGATTGTTTACTGTCACACTTGGTGGTATAAAGTAGATGAATGGGGAATTGTCGCTTCTTTTCAGCTCCTCATGGTTGAGTCGACATGCCCACACATCTAGCACTGTAGGCGGAATGCGGTCTCCAAGTAGTGCCACTATATCACCGCTTGTTAATATGAAATCTATACCAAGTTCCCCCTTTGTCGCCGGGTGTTGGAATATAATGATGCTGCAATAAAATACCGAATGTTAAGTTTAACAAACATAAATACACCCAGCGGTTCCCATTTGTATGAGTTGAATCCTAGAATATAATAGGTGGTATGTAATTACTCTTGGTTGATTTCTTTGACAACAGCTACGAGATTGGCTTGATCCTTGTTGTTCCGTTGTTCGGGATCAATTACTCGGTAGATGAAAGGACTTTTCTCAGTGTTAGAGCACCGCACCTCCCTGCATGGCCTTGCCTTTATGAGTCCCCCTTCTGCATCTTGTTGCACTGCCTTCCCCTAATGATGCGGCAACAATATAATATGTACATACAGTTATTTGTATTATAGTCATAAATGTAGTTTGGGTCGTGAACATATACCTTATCCACATTTCCAGTAGGTATGGATGTCGATCTCATTTCTCTTGCTTGACCGACATTTGTAACCTACCAACTCAAATGACCAACGGTGTTAATGATTTGTTACACACATGAATATTTCATATAAATGTGCTGAATATTATGCGTATCCCATCGAATACTCATAACAATTGTACCTTAGGGGTGTGTTCGGGTGGTGGTGTCTTATCCACGCTCTCGTTTGATATGCCTGTAGACTTGTCCTACACCAAACCAAGTTTATTCTTGCCTTGATCCATAATCAAATGAGTATCGACATAAATAATACCAAACAACTCGATGGAGAATTGTGTAATAAAGTTTACTATAATATTAATGTATTATTATTGAGATGAGTCTTGGCTTATACGGTAGAATAAAGTAATAGTATTGGTGAATATTTACCTCATTAACGACTTTGGTAGTTGCTACATTTGACACCGTCTCTGTTGATTCCATGGGCACTGGAGGAGGTGGCATATCTGCTGTCACTTCTTCTATGTCCTCATTTTCAACCTACATTAAACAATGTTTCATATTCAAGCGGTGCATATTAACCCGGTTATACAATTACATGCTTGCAAATAAGTATGCGAACATATGTTACCTCCGTCACGATTGGTGTGGTTTCGTCAATGACACTGGTGATCTCCGCATTCACCTACGTATAGATTTGGATCACTGTTTTAACATAAATCCAACTATTGGTGAACTGAATAATTTGTACATTCCTTTTACCTCTTGTTGGTTGGCGTCGATGTGGTCCACATTGGTTGTAACACCGGTTGCAACCCCACCCCCTTATTGATCGCAGCAATGACGTCGGCTACAGGATCCGTGATTCCAATATCACATCCTGGAACCCCCAAATTGAAGGTTGGCCATTTGTTCAATTCTGACAGAAGTTCCGCCTTTGCTTTGATTGCTCCATCAATTAAGTCCATGTTATGGATGAATGTAGGGTCGTTCCAAAAAGGCTGGGTTCCTTGGGACATAATAGTAGCTGCTTGCGTGGGACAATCGGATTCTAGCCCTGTAGCATCTGGGTAACCACGTCCTAGAATCACTTTTCCAAGCTCGTAGCAAGATTGTATCGGGGGATCACTTCTTAGATCATCTGGTACATTGTTTAGTTTGTCGACAAATTCCTTAATATGTCGACTCAACTGCACCGCGGAAGTAACCAAATACTCATATAGCACCTACAAATATGCATCAAGATTTAATGAAATATTCGTTAATATGCAGGTAATATTCAATTTATTCATACAAAACATGATACATATTATATGACAAAGTTGATGAATATTTGATACTGTATTAGAGAATAATTTAGATTTGTACTTAGTGCAACTGATCATTCCACAAACAAATATTCGACGGTACCAATACATCTTAAGTCAACACGTACCTCATTCGATCCCCTTTTGTCACTAGTTTCTGCCACAATATTGTGCGGTGGGTCTATACGTCGTTTTCCAAACCCACCACTCTTCATTTCGAGCTTCTCTCGAGCTGCTATCTTGTTGTCAGACCACTCCTTGAAGACAGGCATAGATCTGGGGACTTGTCGCTTCCCTTGGTGGACGACCCTGTCTATGTATAGTAGCTGTGAGAGGGCACAAATATTACACAATTAGAAGGTGAACAGTTCATGGTATATCGATACAATAACATGCACAAAGCAGATTCATTACTCACCACTAGGAACAGTACCGGTCCTCTGTACAACCCTTTTTTTCCGCCCCAAACTGCAATTTGGCCTTTATCAACGATGAGATGACAAATTCACACCAATTTAGTCCCTTCACAGCATCAATACTTTCTATCACCCTAACTAAACGCTGGGTTACTCCCCCGCTCTGTTGACTAATGACAAGGCAGCTGTCGAACAACACCATGAAGTTCTGCAAAAATTGCAACCCTCCGTCCACCCCCTTGAGCATCTCCGTTCCAACATGTGTTGGCCTAAGAGCTGCACCTTTGCAATTATTATACTGAGCTCTCCACTTTGATATAACTTCGTTCCTTTGGTTCTTAGCAATCAGAACAACGGACTTCCCACCATATGGTATACCAAAGCAACGATGTACGTCCATCTCAGTTATTTCCATGCTTCTTCCATCGGGGAACTCTATGCTGCACCTGTGGGGGTCGAAGTGGTCAATCACCCATGATGCTAGGGACAAGGGCTGTTTTTGTAACTCCAGCTCCAACAACGAACCAAAACCAATTGAACGTAAGCTTCGAATCTGAGCCTCATTCTGGTCAGCCTTCTTCAATTTCTGAATTGTTTCCACAAACGTGTAAGGAGAGGTACGAGTGTGTATGTGGTTGAAAGTGGACCGGGTGCCCCTGGTCCTTCTCCTCTTATGCCCATTTGAACAACCCTCGCCTTGTTTACCACCATCACCTTCCTCTTTTTCAGCATCAGTCTCGTCAGATTCTGTTTCTTGTTTGTCTGAAATTACAGGAGCAACATAGTTTAATATGCATATACTTTTCAGGATTGGTCAACAATTAGTACCAACATATTCACCAATATATGTCAAATATTAATCAACAGAGTGTAAATATTCAAAAGGGTTTGTCAAATATTCATAAACATGTAGTCCATATTAATGCCTAGTGACGGTTAGTCTTCACGTATCTATTGGAATATTTTATCGAATGTTATTAATTTATTCACATATAAATCATATTTATTCATAGGCATGGATTACATACTCATAAACAGTTCCAACAATGTCAAATTTTTCATGAACTCACGCAATCACAACCATGCATTCAGTATTCACCTAGTTCTACTAAATGTTCATTACAATTTATGAAATATTTGGATCAAACCTCATTTAAGTACATGACAGATTCATCCACTCTTTATCATCATCTCAACATGTTTACCAATATTTAGTTAACTATTCACTTATATCTCAACGATATTCTTCAATTATTCATAAAATATTCATGTCATCTTGTATAACACTAACCTTCTTGATTACCATCAGACTCCTCCTCTTCCTCGTCGCTCGCGTCAGTTTCGGACTCTTCGTTATCTGCAATCAAACGAGCCACAGATAATGAAATTAAAAATGATCTATAACCACATGGTTCAATATTGAGCACTCACTTTTATGATTAACAAGTCTATCCTATCACATGTTTCAATTACGGCACAGTTGATCCATTACCTTCCTCAATCGTTGTCGCGATTTTTGCTCGTTTGCTATGACAACGGTAGGTAGTGCCAGCTGGTGTTGTCTGAGTAATTGTAGCTCGCACAGGTTGTTCTTCAAAGTCGTCCCCGCTGTCTTCTTCATACACAACCCGTTTTCCTGTTGCCTTGTTGGAAAATGCCTCGTTTCCTTCGGCATCTTTTCTCAGTCTACCTCGTCTAGCCATCATCTTCTTCCCTGGTTATATTCATCATAATCAATAAGTTATATTCATCATAAACGACAATGCATTCGCATCAATCAAACAACTTTCAATTACATTCACCATAATCAACATGTTATTCATCTTATTTCATCATATATTCATCAATTTTATAAAAAGTTTCCTACATTTGGAATATGTTCACCTAAATCTCACATATATGCAGTGTCTGATGTCAAATATTCATATACATATATCATATTAGGTTTCCAACTCCACACCCCTTTCGACTCACTGATAGAAATTTCAAATATATTCATCAAAATAACCAAATCATTCATCCACTTTCATCTTCAATCAACCCATAGGGAGCGGGATTTAACCCACATTCACCAAAACCCTATCCGACCTTCTTGTTAACCAAATGAGTCTCAATCAAAGATATTTACACTATATTCATCCAAATAACCATATCATTCAGCCAATTTCATCTTCAATCAACCGATAGAGAGCTGGATTTGACCAAAATTCAAAAAATCCCTTTCCACCTTTCCCGTTTCTTAAAATCAGTCGATGTTCAATCTAACCACACAATAAACAACGACATTGAAGCATAGATTCAGCAAGGAGAAACAAGGAAACGGCACTCACCCATCTCGATATCGCTTTTGCTTTTTTGAACTCCTCAAACGATTATGCAGCCGGTAACTTTACACCGGAGAAGATGCGGTGGCTCCCCCTTCTCGTGGCGGCAGAGACGTGGTGGCGACGATGGCACGCTTCCACCCACTACAGATGTCGGCGATGTGTGGTTGGAGTTGCAGATCGTCGGTTTCGCCCTACCAGGAGAGAGGTTTTTGGATTTTCGTGCGTGCGGTAGGGTCCCGATGATTGTGGGGTTATGAAGATCCTATTTTGTTTTTAATCCAGAAAGTGAAGATCTTTTGGTGGGATTTCACGCGCTGTGGAGGAGGAAATGGGGGATTTTTAATTTCCCAATTTAAAAAATTATAATTTCGGGAATGAATCTGGGCCCTCCATTTCTAGTGATCCAATGGTTGTTAATTGTTAACACTTAACACCATAAGACCTATAAACACATGACCTAACCTCTATATATATATATATATTACTATATTTTACTAATTAACAATTTTTTTCAATTGGTTGAAAATACTACGATTAAGGAGAAGTCGACATTTGATACAAACGGATGTTTCTTTATTATATATATATTAGATATTGATATTGATGGTATAATTAGTAAGATAAAGAACAAAAATTATAAAAATTAAAATTAGATGGAAAATGTAATGCATGATAGGAAATATGAAATAAAATAGAGCCGATCTATATATAGGTTGATAAATCATAGTAATTAAGAAAATATTTAATTTTAATCACGGAGAAGATAAAAAATTTGTTAAGTTATGTGTGAAAATCAAAGATTTGTTAAGATAAAAAATATTTAGTTTTATCTTATCTAGTGAATATCTAAACCAACCAACAAAAATATCAAGAATATCTTAACTAAATTTGTATTTAAAGGGAACTAAAAGAAAATGCAAAAATTTGAGAAAATGAGACGTAGGATTTGAAATTTAAATTAATAATTAATTTAAATTTAAAATACCTACATTAAAGAAGAAGTCGTCACATGGCTTAGGCGACTTCTCCATTAGTATTATACATTGATTTTCAATTCAATTTTCCCTACATCAAATTTTGGCGCTGTTGCCGGAGAAGCTATCAATCGCGCCCTAGTAGTCTATCTCACGTCCTTTGTTAGTATTCTTTTATAGCTGTATGCGATGCGCTAATCGCACGATTGAGTACGAAGGATTAGAAGACCCTGAGCGCTTTCTCCACGTACAAGCTAGAATTAAAAGAGCAATGGCGGATAACGAGACCCAGGCTCAGCAGATTGAGCGTTTAAGGAAACAAGTCGAGGACTTCACCGCTATAGAGGCGGCACAAAGAGAGCGAGGTGATAGGGGGAGGAAGCAACGAGGTGATATGAAGCCCAAATCAATGCCCTCCCTCAGAACGCAAAGCAATATATGCACCAAGCACTCTCCGTGCCTGAATCGACTATTCTAATCCCTCATTCAAATTTCGAAATTAAACCTAGCTTCTTAACTGAAATTAGGAGACAACGATTTGAGGGAAAACCTAATTATTGCCCTCTAGAGCACATAACAACTTTCCTTGACTTATGTGACACTATAGCTGATGAACAAAGCCTAGAATATGTAAAACTAAAGGCTTTTCGTTGGTCTCTTGCAGGGAAAGCACTTCAATGGTTAGAGAGCCTAACACCAAGATCGCTCCGTACATGGGATGAAGTCAAGGATGCATTCCTCAACAAATTCTTTCCCCCATCCAAGATGGCGGTTATTCGTCAAAAGATCATGGCTTTCAAACAAAAGCCTTATGAGACCCTGGCGCAAGTGTGTGAGCGATTTAAGGACCTTCTGAGGTCATGCCTTACGCACGGGCAACCACCCTACGTCAACTATGAGATCATCTACAACGCCCTGGACGTAGCCACTAAGGAGAGGATTAACACCTACACCTCCTATAGATATCTTTAACTCCCACCGCAACATGCTATGGGATACCATAGAGAGGTTGGTGGAATTTGACAATACTTATGGGACTCCTGTGGCCTCCATGAAATACCCCAAATTATTTTTGGGTATTTCGTTTTAAGTAAATATATTTTTTGTAATAAAAGTTCGGTTATTTTGAACTTAGAAATATTTTTTTCTTTTTATTTGAATATATATAAAGTTTTATAACTAATTTAAAGATATTTCCTCTTATGTGCATATATATAGTAACTAAACCAGTTTTTAAGTTATATTATTTTAAGGCAAAGTGATACATTTCTTTCAAAATAAGGAAGGATTCATAATTATAATTTATTTTAATTTGCGTAAAATATTTGATATAAAGATTTAGAAAAATGGTGTTATGCAAATTAAAATGTATTTTATTAAGTGTTTTGTTATTTAATTTAGGTAGAATTTTGATAAATAAATTTTCGAATATACATATATATTTATAAATTGAAAAGGGCTTTAACCGGTTTTCTTTTGGTTCAAGTGAACCGAACCAGACCCATTCAAAATGAAAAAATGTTAAACCGGGTTCACTAAACCCTTCTCCTACCTTCAAACGTTGAACTCACTGTTGAACAAAGCCAGTTTTTAGCTCCCTCAAATCTCGTCCAAATCTCAACCAAAGTGTTTCTAGAACGTTTCCCACGTGTTCTTATCTGAATATCTTTAACTAATTTGTGTTTTCGAATCCAGACGACCTCAAACGAGCTTATCCCTCATTTTGAAATTTCACCAAATCCGGGCAATGGAGATTGAATTTGCACAAATTGGGATATGAGATTCACTCTAACAATCTTATCCTGGACTTTTATGGATTTATTTTAATTCTATCCGCCCCCTAATCGTTCCCATATATATACCCCTTTTGGGATCACTTTCGAAGCACACCACCACCATTTCTCTCAAGTTCCGATCTTTCTGATCACTTCATCACATTCCTCGTCCTTTAAGCATCGTTGTCGTGCAAAAACCCCTCTCAAATCCTTGCAAAAACGCAATCCTCCATTACCGATTGAAGCTCGTCGGAGCCGCTCTCTTCCGCCACCATTAGCCGCTGCCAGAGCCACGAGCCACCATCGGGAGGTGCGCCTCATCGCCACGAAGCCGTATCTACCAATAGCATGTCATTCCATTCACTATCGAAGCCTCGAGGAGTCGCCGACGTATCGCCAAGACCGCGCTGGAAAGAAGCTGTTGGAGTTGTTGTCGGGTTGAAGGTTGATGAAGCCTAATTACATAAAAGCTCCCGTACTTTCTATTTTTATAAAATATGTCCCTGTTTTAGTTTTTTAAAATTTCAGAAATGATCCCACAGTTTTAGATGTTATTCTAACTCACGTAATCTCTGTAATCCGCAGCGTTATCATTGACGATGCCGTAGAAAATAGACCAATCAATTAATACAAATATAGCGTCATAAGTAGGTCACCCCAACGCAAGAAGGCATCCGGCCCACCATAGGACCCATCGCGTGTAAGATACTCGTTCGTTCTCACAACCAAACCCTCCTCGCGACTTAAATACTTAGCTATGACCGTGTAACGGCCAAGGAGCACCCCTTAAGTACCTCGTGGGTCTCGAGAACCCTAAGTAAAGCAGCTCACTGGTTCTAACACCTCACCTCTAAACAACGCCACGTGTATTATCTACCCCCTACACACGAAGGCATGCCTTACACGTGTCCTAAGCAGAACCACGAGGTCGCCAGCTAGCTGCTCGCTTTGTCTTCCTATAAATACCCCCTTCCAAACACAAATGCGGGATTCGATTGAAAGAGAACAAAGAAGAGCTCCCATAAAACCCCTGGATCTAAAACCCCTGGAGTTGAGTTCTTGAGATCTGCGATCGGAAAAGAACGTTCCTGGAATAAGAACATCATCTGACTTCCATCCAAATTCGCGATAGAACAGTTCAAATCCTCGCGAGCCGAACACAGCACCCCACCGCTTGAATCAATAAACATATAATCTGCTCATAAACCTTCTCAATCAAGGCTTGCAGGTATTTCTAGGTCATTCTATCGTCATAATGAGGTAATAAGTATAGATGAAATTCCATGACCGCTTCATTGGCGCCGTCTGTGGGAACCTTTCACGACGAGAGGTTCCGCGTAGCAATACGCACCTTCACATCTCATTCCTTTTAAATACATTTCCAACATTTTTTCTTCAATTAGTTATTTACTATCTTTATTTATCGTATATCTTAATCCTATCTAAAGTAAATAAATAAACATTGTTCACTTTCTTCTATTTTAATGAGACAAAACTTGCAGGAAATCATGAATTTCACGCTGTTCGGGGAAGAATTTGGGAATCAACATCGCGATGTCGAAGAAGCTAACCTCCTCAACCTCAACATACCTCCCAATGACGTGGCTCAACATGATATTAACGAAGGCATTCCCCAACTACCTCCCTGGGACACTGCTCAACTACCCTCATTCGCACCATATGGTATGTGGGGTGGCTACCCCCCATACCAAGTCTTCGCGGGGAACTATCCACATAACGCCTGTTTAAACCATCAGGCGGGCAGAATACCGATCTAGCACGACCCTCGTGGTTACTACCAATAACAGGGTCCCATACCTGTAACGGTCAACCATTTCCCTAACCCTAATGGTGACCCTCTCAATGTTGGCCCATAACTCGATGAAAACACTAATAAAATCGCTCGTCTCCTCAGCCCCAGGGACGTGAAATCGCATTCAAACTCCCCTGGAGCACCCAAGCAAACACACAAAAATGAACCCACTTTCCCATCAGCTTTCTACAGAGAGATACGTGAAGCACCGGTCCCCAAGAGATGGAGGGATATCTCCATTGCCAAGTACGAAGGAGATACCGATCCTAATGGCCACCTCAACCAGTTCACCACAGCCATGGGCATGAACGAGGACAATGACGCCATGTATTGTCGTTCGTTTCCATCCACGCTAAGCGGTGTAGCATTGACATGGTTCACCAATTTGGCTCAATCCTCCATCAACAACTCCACACAATTAACATGCACATTTGTCGCCCACTTCGGCAGTGCTCGTACAAGGAAAAGAACCATGCTGGACCTCAATTCCATCAAACAAGGTGCGAATGAATCACTGGGGAACTTCTTCAGTCGATTCACCAACATGGTGGTTCAAATCCCAAGATTCAATCAAGATTCTACAAGCACAATACTAATGGGCAATTTGATTGAGGGCGATTTCAAGATCTGCCTATTTCGAAAGGAGCCAGAAAACTACGATGTCCTGAGAGAGCTCGTGACCAAGCAGATCCCCGCCATGGAGGCGACAAGTTCTAGCTCGAGACCCTTTGAATCAAGGCCGTCAGCTCACCACCGAGCACCTAACAAACGTCAAGGGAGAGAGAATTTTGGGGATCAGCATCACCGCAATCCTCCCTGGCAGTACCCGATCATTCCCTCGCGACCTCAGATCCAGGAAGTCTAATACAATCACAGGTCGATTCCGGGACCTCTTGGTGCCCCAGCAAATGCGATGATGGCTCATCCAGACTACATGGCACCTCCTGTATACGGGATCCCCCAGCCCTCCCTCAGAAAGAAGTACCCCTTCAGATTTGTGCACAATCAACGAATCTCAGTCATCCCATCGCAACGCCACCACAACGCTTACCCCCTGTGGTCCCTTCCCAGCAATATAAACCACCAAATGCTCCACCAAGGCCTTATAATCCTCAGTATGCCGCCAAAGGAAGGGGTAGGGGAACTTATCCTCGGAATAGGGGAGAGAGAAATGAAAACAGAGGTGGAGGCTATCGAGCCCCTCCAAGGGACATAAAGAATGCCCAGGAAGCCAGGTCCTCATCCAATCGACACGATCACCCTAACCAAGATCATCGAAAGCCTCCCTCGCCTAATGGGTACATTAATACTATCGCGGGGGGGGCAGCAACGTCTGGTGCCAGCAAGCAAGAAAGAAAAAATTATGAAAGAGAAGCTAGATATCCTCCATCTGAAGCCAGTATCAAGCAAGCATCCACCGCACATGCGATACTCAGCTTTTCTGTTTCGGATACTCGTGATGCTCGCGATCTAAGAATGCCACACTCAGATCCCATGGTCAGTCACGTACAAATAGGAACCAAAACTGTTAAATGGGTCATGATCGATACAGGCTCATCTGTGGACGTCCTTTACTGGAACGCTTTTGAACAACTCGGGATTGCAGAAAGCGCTTTGCGCCGGTACTCAGGAAAATTAGTTTCTTTCTCTGGAGACGAAGTTGAAGTAGCTGGAACCATTGAATTGGCCCTGACGTTGGGGACCGAGCCAAATAGAAGAACACACATGATTGAATTCACTATAGTTCGATTGCCCTCCATCTACAACGCAATCATGGGGCACGTAAGTCTATTCAAATTCCAAATAGCCTTCTCCATATATCATTTCAGCGTTAAATTTCCTTGTACCAACGGGAAGGTGGGCGAAGCACGAGGAGAACAAGCAGAAAACAGAATCTACTACCTGTCCTCGCTAAGAAAAGGCCACAACCGGATTCTCGCGATTGAGACAAACGCTCAAGGATCATTAAAAGAAGAAGCAATTGATGAAAGCGAACAAGAGGCAACATCCGAACAACAACACGTGGATTTAGAAGTTCGACCCGAAAAAGTAACTGACAAAATTGTAGAGGAAAAGATTGCTTTCTTTCCTTTCCCAAACAAGGCCGAGGCCTTATACCACGGCCACAGTTTGACCGGTCCTGCCTTGGAGCGTCTCAAAGACATGTTAAAGAGGTCACGAGATGTTTTTGCCTGGTTGCCACAAGATCTGAAGGGACTCCCCCGGGAAATCGCAGAGCATTCGTTGAGATTAAATCACGATGCAAAGCATGTATGCCAAAGAAAGAGGAGAATGGCCGCCGAAAAATCAAAGGCAGCGAAACAAGAGGTACATAAGCTTCTTCAAGCTGGATTTATTCACGAGATTAACGATTCAACTTGGTTGTCAAATGTGGTGTTAGTCAAAAAGAGTAGTGGCAAATGGAGAATGTGCGTCGATTTCAAAGATCTAAACAAAGCCTGCCCAAAAGATAGCTATCCTTTGCCATCCATCGATGAGCTGGTCGACACAACAGCAGGGCATGCCACTCTAAGCTTTCTGGATGCTTATTCCGGCTACAATCAGATCAAGATGAGTCCTCGCGATGAAAAAAGCACCGCCTTCATCACCAACCAGGGAACTTTTTGCTATAAAGTAATGCCATTTGGGCTAAAGAACGCGGGTGCAACCTTCCAGCGGATGATAGAAAAAGTATTTTCTGCTCAAATAGGGAGAAACGTGGCGGTCTATGTCGATGATATCGTAATCAAGAGCTTCAACAAAGAGGATCATTGCAAAGATTTACAAGAAACCATCGATACACTTAGGAAAAATCGTGTCTGCTTAAATCCAGAAAAGTGTGTTTTTGGAGTAGATTCAGGAAATTTCCTAGGCTTCATGATAACCCATCGAGGAATAGATGTAAATCCGGCCAAGGTACAAACCATCATCGACATGGCCCCACCAAGAACGCTGAACGACATTCAAAAGTTAAACGGATCAGTCAATTACTTAAGCAGGTTCTGTTCACGATTAGCTGATCATGCACTACCATTCTTCAAGCAACTTAAAAAGAAGGGTCTGGTCGAGTGGACTGTCGTTTTGAATGAAGCCTTCAAAAGTATGAAAGAATACTTGGCTACTTTGCCCACCCTTCATTTTCCACGCGAGCATGAAACACTACAATTATACCTCTCTGTCGGCTCCATGACCATTAGCACAGTGCTTACTAGGGAATCCAAGCTTCCTATTTACTTTGCTAGTCGAGTTTTGCAACCCGCCGAATCCAGATATACCCCGATAGAAAAGATGGCTCTATCCGTGGTTTTCACTACGCGAATATTGAGGCCTTATTTTCAAGCTCACACCATTGAGGTGCTTTTAGATATACCGCTCCATCAGATCCTACACTCACCATCACTCTCTGGAAGAATGGTCGAATGGGCAGTAGAGCTTTCTGAATTTGACATCCATTTCAAGCCCAGAAAGGCCCGCCTGGCTCAAGCCCTTGCCGATTTTGTAGTAGAAGCCGTTTTCACTGATTCTCAAGATCGCGACGGAGAAGATTGGGTTATAAATGTTGATGGATCAGTATCAGCAGGAGGCTGTGGAGCAGGGGTTACCATCACAAGCCCTAGTGGGGAGATAACCGACCTTTCTTTTCGGCTACTATTTGAGGCCACCAACAATGAGGCAGAATATGAAGCTTTGATCGCGGGTATAGAGAAAGCACTAGTCAACGGGGCTAGGCAAGTCCGGATTTTCACAGATTCAGAGGTAGTAGCACGGCAGGTTAAAGGTGAATATGAAGCAAAAACGGGAATGTTACCTGAATATCTAGCGCGAGTGCAAACACTCACTGCTGCTTTCGGAAAATGCTCCATTTCATCCATCCCTCGCGATCAGAACGAACGCGCCAATACCTTGGCCAGAATGGGGGCTACTTTACCTTTCGGATTAAGTGATCGCATAGTGATCGAACAGAAACATGCCCGGGGAATCCATCAAGGGGTATTCAGAATATCCAACCTCGGAGACTGGTGAAAACCTATCTTAGAGTACATAACCGAAGGAGTTTTATCTAGTGACTCACATGACGGCCAGAGCATCAGAAAAAGAGCAGCCCGTTTTCGAATAAGAGACGGTCGACTGTACAAAAGAGGATTCAACCTTCCGGATCTCCTCTGTGTATCAGACCAAGAGGGACTTGACCTCGTTCGAGAGTTACACGCGGGTCTCTATGGCAATCACCAGGGATGGAGAGTCGTTGCCTCCAAAATCACACGTTTAGGCTACTGCTGGCCTTCTCTCAAAGCGGAAGCTAAAATGATTATTCACATATGTGATCCTTGCCAGCGACACGCATCACTCAATCATCGCCCCCCTCATCCATTAAAGTGTATCTCTGTACCTTGTCCGTTTGCAATGTGGGGAATGGACATTTTGGGACCATTCCCAAAAGCGCCAGGCCAGCTGCATTTTATCATCGTAATCATCGATTACTTCACGAAGTGGTTTGAGGCCGAAGCTATTGCCACCATCACAGTAGAAAAAGTACGCAAATTCCTTTGGAAAAACATGATCTGCCGATTCGGAGTCCCCTAGGCAATCATCACTGATCACGGTCCCCAATTTGACTGCGAAGCAATTCGTGATTTCTGTGCCGGTCTCCACATCGATTTCCGTTTTTCATCGGTAGCATACCCACAATCCATTGGACAGCTTGAGACCACAAATCGACAAATTCTGAATGCCCTCAAAAGGAGACTGGGAACAGCAAAGGGCGAGTGGGCCGAGATCTTACCTTTGGTACTATGGTCATATAGAACTTCAGCAAAAAGTCCAACAGGAGAAACACCATTCGCAATGACTTTTGGTGTTGATGCGATCATCCCTGTCGAGTTACTCATCCCCTCGGCTAGAATCGTTGATTTCAGTAAAGATACCAATGATGAAGCCCTCGAGTTAGAACTCCACTTACGTGAAGAAAGAAGAGACACAGCTTCTCTTAAAGCGATTGAATATCAGCGCCGATTAGCTGAGGGATACAACAAGCCCGTCTTCATACGCCCACTACAAAAAGGTGACATGGTCCTCCGACAAGCCACCAATGGGGGGAAAACTTAAACCTAAATGGGAAGGACCCTACGTCATCCATAAAGAAGTAGGCCAAGGCTCTTTCAAGCTTCAAAACTCAGAAGGCGCAACCCTTGCAAAGGCATGGAACGCTAAGAATCTCAAGGCTTATTTTGCATGATAACCTAGGCATAGAAAGAAACTTGATGATTTAGATTTTCTATGTATAGGGGTCATCAGGGTTCCCGATTGGGTACACCACTTCATATATAATAAATGAATGTTCCAAACCCAACCTTATCGATTGCCAACGCAGAATAAATTTAGCTATTGCGTGTGTTTTAAACACGGATATGCATCCAAGTAAGCCTCCAAGGAGAATAAATTTAGCTATCGCGTGTGTTTTAAACACGGATATGCATACAAGTAAGCCTCCAAGGAGAATAAATTTAGCTATCGCGTGTGTTTTAAACACGGATATGCATGCAAGTAAGCCTCCAAGGAGAATAAATTTAGCTATCGCGTGTGTTTTAAACACGGATATGCATGCAAAGTAAACCTCCAAGGAGAATAAATTTCGCTATCGCATGTGTTTTAAATACGGATATGCAGGCAAGTAAATCTCCTCGTATACCATTCGAACACAGGTTCACGAGGATGCTTCATTGACCTCTGAAAGCCTAAATATAAACGATATATCTTATACAAACATTCCAAATAACAAAAACACTTGAACATAACGGGAGTTGCGCAAAGGTGGCAATAACGAATACATAATACAAAGTTCTAGGCTGATTCTCACAAACTGATCAACGCGAACACACTCATTCGTTTCTAAAACAATTATGGTAAACCGACTACTCCCCTCATATTTGAAAATGATAAGAGACTCCCCAACACGTAAACCACTGTCTATGGCAAAAGCGCGCCAACCTTCGGTAAGGATGTAATGATCTTGGCTGTCTCGAAACAACCTTGCTTGAAACTCTCGCCCAGTTGGAGACACCAAGCACACATGAGTTAATCCATCACGGACATACTGTGCGGCAAAAGATTCAGGCAAAAGTTGCGAAAAACTAAAATTAGATATCAGTTAAGCAAAAGAATCACAAACAGAAGTACAGAAACGATTACCATATATTCTATCTTCTCCTCAGAATCGATGGAACGAAAAAAAATCACGCCGACGGGGATGAGGAGAAGTCATTATTACTCACTTCGCTCCGTGAACAAGAAAATCAAAGTACAAGTACGACGACCCAAATTTTATCCAGAGATCTACTATTTATTTAACAAAGAAGCAAGTATAGTACTGACACATCACAACAAAATAATTCATATTCATCCAAAATAGTTTGACAGAAGGAGATGCATGCCAAAGCAAGTGGCAGAATCACAGAGTGCACCTCTGTAACACGAAACCACAGTGTCAGGCTACCAATGGTCACATCAAAGACAGAAACAGAGGGTAGGGAGACCCAAACCAAATTTTTAAAACATAGCAGAAAGGGGATTACTTAAATTTTTGCGATTACACATAAACAGACTGAATTAATAAAGTTCACAAAGGCATAACAAAAGACCAAACATCTTATAAGTACCACCATTACATTTCAAATACCCTATCCATCCTCATCCTTAAGAGCAAGAACTTTAAAGCGATGCCCTCCCATGTATTGAAAAAATACCATCGATGCTCCAACTTCAACGTCGTTATTAATCGCGAATCTATTCCAACCTTCAGACAGCCACCAACGATTCAAACCATCTTTCGAAACCTCAACGCGAAAGTTTTCACCAGCCGCAGAAACCAAACATACATGGTCAGACACACCATGACCGTACATCCTCTCAAAAGCATCAGGGAGAGGCTGCAGAACAAAAGAGCATTATTTCATAAACAAATCAAGCTCAAGCACAGATCATAACCAATATATGAAACTTACAAGATGATGCATCCTCTCTTCTACATCAAGACAACGAATAAAATCTCGCATCACAGGGGTAGGAAACGCCATCTTCTACAAGAATAATTACAGTTGGATAAAATAAACAAATGATCGCAAATTGTGCAAACACCATACCCTTTTTATATCCAAAACAAGACTGTACATACTTTGACAATTCTAAAGGGACATTTATTACATGTATCGGAACCAAACAGAGAATCTGAAAAGTAAAAATTCACACTCTGCATGTATTACACATGGCATCAGTCATCTCAAAACCCGACTAAATACTGAGACATTTCAAATTCAGAAATAGTCATTTATTACAAGATCTTATCTACAAATCAATAGCACAATAACAAGATCTTTTTCTCTCTACAAAACATAGTTTTCAAGCTTTCCTCTTATCAGAAAACTTCCCAAAAAGAAACATGGCAACAGATGCTGGCGATTAAAATCCAAATAATCCCTTCGCTTTTTATATCTATTTAGTAGGGAGTGAGCAAAACATACGAATGATGTTGCCCTACGAGTTCGCAGAGCATTTCCAACCTCATGTCCCCGAGCAAATCCTATTATCAACTCGCGTCGTCAAAGACTTCCCTGTCCACATTGTAGAGGGCAGTTACGGATCTTACTAGGTCCCACGCGGATGGAGGGACTTTGTCGAAACACACGGACTTGAGTTGGAAACATCAATAAAGTTCACTCACTTGGGAGAAACAAGGTTTCAAGTCCATTTTTTCGACAAGGAAGGGTACTACATCGACGACGAACCTTACAATGACGATTACAATGGTCCAAGATCAAATGGTTTTCATTAAGTCCCAAAAACGGTGTGGTAAGCAAATTTCTAAATATATTTCCCCTCTTTAATGATACTCAGATCATCAATAAAAACCCGTCTTTCCAGGATTTATGCTATTTGCTATCCTACAAAAATTGAATGATGGAGATGCACTTTTCTGTTTCGCGATCCATTCGCTGGAGATTACATGGTTATTAAATTAATCTCCTTAACATCCGAAAAATAATGGACATGCAGTTCTCTATATCGCGATCTATTCGCTGGAGATTACATGGTTATTAGATCAATCTCCTTAACATCCGAAAAATAATGGAGATGCAGTTCCCTATATCGCGATCCATTCGCTGGAGATTACATGGTTATTAGATTAATCTCCTTAACATCCGAAAAACGATGGAGATAGACTTCTTTATTTCACGATCAATTCAATGGAGATTACATGGTTATTAAATTAATCTCCTTGACATCCAAAAAACCGTAAGATAGACGTCCTCATATCACAACCAATTGTTTAACCGGTGTTTTCATCTTTCGTTTCAAATCTATAGCATCCGATAAATATTGAAAATAAATATACACTACATCGCGAATAATTAATTGTATATTTCTTTACATTTAATTAAATCTCTTCAGACATCCAAAAACAATAGGGAGCAATGTCCCTCTATCACTAGTATCACACCCAAAGCATTAAAGATTGCTAGGTAAGTATCCCCATCATGGGCAAACATATTTCTCAGTTTCGTTTACTCCAAAAGGATAGTACAAGCTATCAAGAATATATCATCCGCGATCATGCAATGATATATTGTTTCATTTTTAAACGACAAGCTCCACCAACATATTGGTTTATTTATCATACACCAAACTAAAATATCCGACAACAGATAAACGATATAACCACGAAAAAGATACAACCTCGACAGTATCAAACCCAAACTGTGAAATCTACATCACCATTTTCATCAGGACCATGATTCACGGCAACAACATCAAAACAAGAGTTTCCTTCATACTCAAAAAACAAGTGTGTCCCAATTCGGAGCTCATTCGAAACGACAAACGCGGACCACCCACTGGTAAACCAATAGTTGTTAGGCCCTAACGGTTCCACCCTGACCACAAATTCCTCTTCCGCGCATGTCCACAGATGGACTAAACCAAGTGCATCATATCCATAATCGCGATAAATAGAGGGTAGAGGCTACAACAAAAACAAATACGTTACAAACGCTCTACTTATCAAGGAAAAATTGCATGATATAACTTACCAGCCTGTATAAATGCCCCTCCACAGCAATATCTCGAGAAAAACCTCTAACACGAGGATATACCACACCTGGAATATTAACAGGTATCGCAGCCATCATTTCCCACAAGAAATGCAAACAATAAAACTTTAACCTTCTTACTTGTTTATATCAATCTATACAAGAGAAACAACAAACTACACCGCAGGTCTACCACGAGGTTAACATATATCAACAAACACAACAACCAATATCAGATAAACGTTAACCTCTCGTCAAGCGGTAAGGAAAATTACAAGGAAAACATCATACATCGATGTACGCGAACAACGTAGAAGTAACACGCACCACCCTGCTTCATGGTAGTTAAGATGACTCCACAACAACAACATCCATATCCACAGTATACAAAACTAGTATAAAAATGGAAACATAAAGCAAAGTACAATCAAAATCAAATCGCAACACAATGCCAAGCTTTGACATGGCTTCAGGAAACCATTCCCCACCACAAATCCTACCACCGATCTTTGTAATGAACACGATGTTTTTTCCAAATCCAAAATTCACCAAGACAATCCTTAGAGAAAGCCAATTACATAGACTTCCCCTACCGTACATCTTTGTAGAATTCGGAGAAGAAGTTCTGGAATAAATCTTTCTATGCTCTCCTTCAAACCAAGAATTTCTAGTGCTAGTCGAGAAAGATGAAGGGGATTGGTTCTCTCTCTCGGAAGGATGGAGATCATTCGCGAATATTAACAACCTCAGAATAGGGAGTCACCTTACATTCGAATACCAAGGAGAATCCCACTTTGACGTAGCAATAGAGCAACCAGGCCCACAAGAAAACGGAGATGTTTTCCCCGACTACCTATGCTACGAATAAATATAACTACGGAAAATCGTAATCCATATTTAGTATATTTCGTTACTAAATATTTGTTATCTTTTAATTATCAGCAGTATAATATAGAATACATCCGCGAACCCTACTTTTTGTCATTTCACGATTCATTTCATAAAACGATCAATGACAGGAGATAGGTAAGGGTATCGCGAATTCAACCATCTATGGTATCGCGAATTTGACCATCTATGGTATCGCGAATTCAACCATCTAGAAAAATAAACTATTGAAGGAAAACAAGCGAAAGACAAGCAAAAATATGTTGCATACCAAACATAAAATATTCATACTACAACAAGACATCACTTGTCATGGGCTATAATGTCTGAAACATCCAAAAAATTACCGCATACACAAACCATGGCGAAACACGAGGTTTTCACCACGGGTAAAAATGTTCACAAATTCCCAAAAACAAACTAAAACTTCGCAAAATATTCATAAAACAAGGAGAGGCGATTAATCAAGCATCAGGGCAAGGGTTGTCATCACGAACTGGCTCGGGGGTCTTTTCACCAGCAGAAAGAAGATCGAGGGCAGTGGCGTTGTCAGCTGAAACATCAAGGGAGGGAGGTTGTCCGCGTTTAGGGTCTTTGAGTCTCAGATCCTCGTTTTCATAAATAAGAGAAAAGACTCTCACGTCGTCACCAAGGTGAGCAAAGCGATTGACACTTTGAACAATCCCACCTTCAACCCCTTCCATAAACGCATCTGAAACCCTGTCATATAGAACATCCTCCCCATCCGTCTCAAGGTAATGGATTAACCATTCTCGACTAGCGTTTCCCAAAAAGTCAGATAGCCACCCCTGGCCATCATCACCGAGCATGAATTCGCGAAGTGACTTCATAGAAAGAACAGCATCTTCCCCAGAAGTAAAGCGCTCCAACTGACTATTTGCACCATTAAGCTCTTCGCGAATTCTTTCCAGCTCGCGCTCAGCATCCGCCAGTTGACTCTTCAAGGACAAGGCCTCTGATTCGTGTTTGGCCCCTACTTCTTGAGCCTTCGCTATTTCAACTCGCGATAAGTGCAGCTCGCCCTTTGCTGCCTCTGCGTCCTTTTGGGATTTCGCCAATGCCTCTTTAAGACTCTCGATAGTTACTTCATGAAGCTTTGCATCCTTCAGCTTTTCCACCTTCGCCTTCAAGGTAGTAACTATCCCTCTTAATTCCCTCACTTTGTCATTATACTACCTTAGACGCCCAGTCATTTCGGACCATTGCAAATTATCCTACAACGATGCATAAAGGATAACGAAACATATGAAAAACAAGAAGAGAAAAGAAGAAAGAGAATTCATATCGCGAAGGAAATTACCCAGCCCCTGCTCTTTTGCCCTTGCTCCACTAGTTCTTCGTCCGTCATATGATGAAGATAATCTCGCTCAGCTAGACAGCTCTTCTTGGGAATCTCCAATTTATCAAAATCAAGAGGGCCGAATCCAGGCAGACGGTAAGCTGTCATGGAAATCCCGGCCTGGGTGATTGGCTCAGAACTTAAGAGCATAGTGGCCCCAGCCCCTTCCCTTGGTCGTTTTTGCCCGCGTTTAGCCAGTAGCTGCTCATCTGATGATATGCTTTCTTGATCATCAACCAGTTCCTTCCCTTTAGAACTCCTGTTCACAGGAGGAGATCTGCATGGAATATTTTGGCGACCATCGCCCGATCGCGGGGCAATGGCTAGAGTAGGTCTGGATCCCCCTCGGACAGCACTTTTCTTCTTCGCGAGTGCAGCAATCTTCGATTTTTCAACCAACATATATGCAGAAAAAGTTTGAAACAAGTCAAGATAAGAAAAATTATGATTAGAACACCAAGAGATTTGAGAAACTCTTGGACACCGACCCGATCGATGTGGAAGATTAAGTCCGACCATCTCTAAATGAACCGGGGTAACAACTGTTCTATAACCCCGTACCGACACAATCCCTTCCCCAAAGGCGGCCCTCCATCTCTCCACCTCAGCATGTTTGACCCTGGGTGCAATATACTTGCCAGGCTTAATTACAAAATTCAGAACAGACTTTGAAGGATCTCGAACCAAAAACCATTTCCTTCTCCATCCCGGACTGCTGGACAACCTCTCAACAATCTTTCCAGCCAGAGAAGCAGATACCAATCCTTCACTATGTCTCAAAGAAAGAACGGATAAAAGATGATCTAACGATGGCGTTTTGTTAAGAGTAGCACAACGCATGATGTATACCGCCAAATACATCCATACGTTAAAAGCAAGCTGGGCTGGACATTGATTTATATGGGCCAGAAAATCTGAGTATAATGGGGGAAGAGGAAGGCGAAATCCTTGTAGCAAACTGCCCAAATGAACAACTACGTGGTCTTTGTATTCGTTCAAACATCCTCCATTCGCAGTAGCTAAACCTAACTCTACCCCAGCCGGCTATGGATAAAGTCTCGCCACTTCTTCCAAATGCTTGGCGTTCAACATCGACTCCTCACCCAATTTCTTAACTACGGTGGGAGCTACGCGTTCCGAAAATATCGCTGGTAGTGGAGGAGGCTCCGCAAAGGTATAACTTTCACAAAAACTGCAGTCATCCACCTCTGACCGATTGTAAGGAGGCAAGGCAAAATCACCCGGGACCACTCGTACCGACCTTTTGGCCTCTTTACGTACGCGAGACGATTCGCCTTTTCCCAATACGTTTATCGACTCTGAGGAATGGTAATACTCGGGATTATCCTTCTTCAAAGGACGTTTTATGGTCCCCGCCATCTTCCTTTTCTTCGCGATTAAACCGGCTTTAGCTGTCACTTTCTCTTTTCTCTCATTGCGAGATCTTTCACTCGGTAGAAGAGGAGCTGGACTTACTGACAAATTCGAGTCCACATCAGCCCAGGATCTTGTTCGCGAAGAACTAACCTCTTCGTACCCATAGCTCATACTTTGATGCTTACTATCACTCGCTTGCGACATTTTAAATTGTAAAAACAAGAAGGAAGTCCCCTGGAAAAATACAGCAAGAAGAAAAATCAGCAAGGGGGAACTACCTTTTCAACATCGCGATGAAACAAAAATTGGCGCCAAAATGCCCACTTGTGGGCCCAAGATTGGCACCTCACGCGCCTCTCAAAGAGGCGTTGAAAAGACATCTTCCCCCCCCCCACTGGATGACGGTTAAGAGACGCCTTTTCGTCTCCTCCATAAAGATTTCTCGATTTTCGAGAAATCACCTTTGGAGAAGGCATCAAGAGGAGACGAAAAGGTTTCTTCCACCCAAGCCGTCGGAGGTTTTTTCAGAAAGGTTTCAGATAAACCACCATAGGTTTTTCTAGGAAAAAAACCAGAAAATAACACTACCCTCCCCCCCCCCCCCCCATAAGGAACAACCGTCACTGAGAAAATAAGAGAGAGAATAAGGGAAGAAATGGTGGAATAGTGGAGGAGGCAAGAAAGGGAACGCCGGAGCACCCCTCGTTCCCCACCCTTTAACCACCAGAAATTTCACAAAAAAGGGGGTAATTTTACCAAAAGTTTCGATATTTCCAACTGCCCTAAAAATCCCAAAAGGAAATGAACGCAAACCCAGAAATTGAAAAGATCAGAAGAGAGACCAAGAATAAACTTACTTGAGAAATAAGGACGAAACACGCCGGTAAACACTTGGAGAACTGAAGAAAAAACCGCCACCAAAGCTCTGATCTTCTCTCTGAAGAACACAGAAAACCCTTGGACTCTCTCTCTCTCCATTTTGAGTTTCAGAAATGAAGAATAAGAAGATAGTAAATGAAAAACCTCACTTATAGGTCTCTGTGGGACCATTTCGCCCAATGGGCCAAAGGCGCACGTTAGGCCCAACTAAGGCCCAATCGAATGAACTAATCTTTTTATAAAGATCATCGTATTTGTCGAAACCTAATCACAAATGAAGTATCACTCGCGATCAGGTTACGAGGAGATATGACGATGCCGTAGAAAATAGACCAATCAATTAACACAAATATAGCGTCATAAGTAGGTCACCCCAACGCAAGAAGGCATCCGGCCCACCATAGGACCCATCGCCTGTAAGATACTCGTTCGTTCTCACAACCAAACCCTCCTCGCGACTTAAATACTTAGCTATGAACGCGTAATGGCCAAGGAGGGCCCCTTAAGTACCTCGTGGGTCTCGAGAACCCTAAGTAAAGCAGCTCACTGGTTCTAACCCCTCACCTCTAAACACCGCCACGTGTATTATCTACCCCCCTACACACGAAGGCATGCCTTAAACGTGTCCGAAGCAAAACCACGAGGTCGCCAGCCAGCTGCTCGCTTAGTCTTCCTATAAATACCCCCTTCCAAACACAAATGCGGGATCCGATTGAAAGAGAACAAAGAAGAGCTCCCATAAAACCCCTAGATCTAAAACCCTTGGAGTTGAGTTCTTGAGATCTGCGATCGGAGAAGAACGTTCCTGGAATAAGAACATCATCTGACTTCCATCCCAATTCGTGATAGAACAGTTCAAATCCTCACGAGCCGAACACAGCACCCCACCGCTTGAATCAATAAACATATAATCTGCTCATAAACCTTCTCAATCAAGGCTTGCAGGTATTTCTAGGTCATTCTATCGTCATAATGAGGTAATAAGTATAGATGAAATTCCATGACCGCTTCAATCATCAAATCATTACCCATCACAATGAGTGAAGGTTCTCAACGAGATCGTAGTGGTATTATTTCCGACTTTTAACTATAATTCAATTTTTATTCGAATTAAATAAGTCAATTCCGTTTCGTAAATTTCCAATTATTAAATACTTCTTTATCCTATATTAATACCTATAGATTCAACCATAGACTTCGTCAACTCCATCACAAGTGCTTTCAAGTCCATAGTTGGTACCGAAATCCAACAAGACGAATAAGGCAAGTGACTTTCCGAGCCTTTTTGCTCATTTGGTGCTTTCATGTCAAGTTATTTTCATTCCTTTGATTGATTGCCAAATTAATTAAAATAAATTACAATTCATCTGCTTTTGTAATTTATTTAACATTCCCCTTGAATTTGGCAAGTATAATTGGGCGACCTTAATATAAAATAATAACATAGTTACCCACCATTTATTTAAAACATGATTTATCCTTGTTCTATCATGCCAATTGGCTAGCTATGGAACATGCCCTTTTTCTTATGTTTCCATCCTTTATTTTATTTGCTTTCATTTCATTTGGCATCCATGTTACCTATAAATAGCATGGGTTATTTTGTGTTGTGTTGTGAGATCACCTAGGATGTTGTAAGTAAATAGTTAACAATGTGAGGATTGTGTGTTACGATTGGAACTCAATTGAATCAAGACCAATAAAGTAAAACGTAGCAATCAATGTAAAGCAAAGTGAACGCAGTGTGTAAAGTAATAAAAGTAATGGAAACAGGTTGGGGCTGCGAGAACCCGGTCTATCCAGGGTTTCATGAAACTAACACATCTCCGTAAAGAAATGTTACACTACCTCCGGTAGTAGGCTGGTATCCGCTAGTGAAAGCGGGGCCGGTATCATATTATAACAAATAGTGTGTGATGTAAAACATTCAACTTTTATTAAAAGTGGTAGACATGTTAAGTGTGTAACCTTGTGCTTAAGCTACTCAACGTGAGGAAGTGAGTGAAGTGTGTTACATAAATTTGTGTTTAAGCTACTCAATATGAGGAGGTGAGTGAAGTGTGTCATATATATACTTTCATTAGATAGTGAGAACAACGTCTTATAGTGATCACAATTAATTCAACCTATATCATATTCCATTTGTACTCGGAGTATGGTTTCTTCCATTCGTACTCGGAGTATGGTTTCTAATAGTGCTCGTCGCTCACATCTTTTCTTACTTAATCCTTCGGGGTTATGCGTGACTCAGAGTTGTGTTTTAAGTAGTTAAGCCTCCATGTAAATATTCTCAATAATCGCATTTGGGTTTAGATTCATACCGTATTATGGTCAATGAGTCTGAATTCAGAGAAGTCCCAGTTTTTGAGCCGTCATTTGCTAGTTCTTATGAACTAACCGTCCTATTGTTTTTGACGACATGTTTAGGTCGAGTCTCAGAAGACAAGACGAAGAGAAGTTGAGAAGACATTTAAGTTATTTTAACATTGTATTTAAATTTTAAATGTCTAGATATATTGTATAGGAGTTTTATTATTTTATTTTATTTAAAAGTCTTCCGCTGTATTGTTTTCCATTTGTAATTAAATCCTCGATTTTAGAGGACAATTTAATAAAGAGTTATTTTTATACTTCAAGACTTCCGCTATTTAATTGTATTTTATTTATGTTAATTATCTTTCATCATCTTTTTTGTGGGAGCATGGTTGCATGTCCCTATAAGCCTAAGGTGGTTAAAAAGACATTAAAGTCCGATTAATCACTGGTTTTGTGGCATTCCCTTGGGTTATAAAAGGGGGTGTTACACTCCGACTCAAGCCCCGCTCCATCGATGCCACTCTATGAGCCCTCCAAGGAGATTGATTCCGATGTCAAAGATCAATTCATGAAAGATAAACTCAGGAGGTTGCAAAAGCAAGTCAAGTTCATCTCAGCCAACCCACCCCTATGCCGAATGCGGCTCCGAGAGGCACATCACCACCGCGTGCCCCCACACGGAGCAAGTAGATCTAGCGGAGACTCACTAGGAGGTGAGGTTTATGAGGAATCCCAATCGACACGGATATCAAAATTGGGGAAATCAACCAACCCAATACAACCCTAGGGATCCTTTACCTTACCAAGTTCCAGGCCACCTAGAGAGAGAGCCAAGGAGAGACGATGTCCAACTCATCCTTGAGGAGATGAGACAGAACCATGCTAAGAGCAAGAACGCCAACAACACCATCCACTCTCAACTCAATCACCTTACGACAAGGATTGGAGAGATGGATATTTGGAGGAAGAGCATGGAGACCCAATTGGGTAACCTAGCGGCCCAAATTCCAGAGCCAGCTGGAACGCTCCCAGGAAAACTACAAGAAAATCCAAAGGGGCAAGCCGGACATAGTGCCATTGTGAAGCTAAGGAGTGGATGCCAATTGCATGTGCCATGGAGTAAAGAAGGAGAAGTCATTGGAGAAGCAGTCGATGTCGACCACCCAGTCGATATTGAGGGCCCTATCGACGGCGACCACACTGTCAATGTCAAGCCCATTGCTGCACCAACAGAGCTAGAGAAGCACTTGAGATCAAGTGACTCACTCGATATCGACCCACAGATCGATGTCGACACCTCTATAGAGCTACAACAACACTAGACTCCTCCGAGGTCGAACAAGCCAGTCGATATCGACCTCTTTGTTGATGTCGACCAGTCCAGAAAGCCAAAGTCAACCACTTTAGCTCCAAAGCCGACGAAAGCACTCCCTTTTCCCTCCAAGGCATTGAAGGATCCGGCGGACACAAAGTTTAGGCGATTCATGAAGGTGCTTCAAGGATTGAACATCACTATACCTCTCACAGAAGCCCTTAGCGAGATGTCGGCGTACATGAGGTTCCTGAAGGACATCCTAGCTAAAAAGAGGTCCATCACCGAGATCACCGAAAAATGCCATTCCATAGAGTTCCCTGAGAAGAGAGGCAATCCGGGAAAGTTTTCCATGAAGGTAAGGGTTAATAAGCATCAATTTAAAGCCCTTTGTGACCTTGGGGCTAGCGTAAATTTGACGCCCCTATCGATATGGAAAAAAGTTGGAGTATGAGCACTGGAGCCCCTCGACATGAAGCCCTACATGGCGGATAACTCCTTTGTGAGACCCACGGGGATTGTGGATGATGTCCCTGACAAGGTGGGCAAGTTCTTTATACCCACAGACTTCATCGTGTTGGACATGCCGGAAGATCCTATTGTGCCTATCATCCTTGGTAGGCCATTCTTCACAACTGCTGATGCCAACATCAATGTGAGGAATGGTACCCTTACGTTCACAATCGGTAATGAGATCGTCGAGTTCTGGTTCAACCCGACGATGAATGAGACAAAAAGGCTAGAGGTGAAGAACATCGGCCTAAGCAAGGAGTATATCCCTTGTGAGGAGGCAATAAAAAGAGTTCTCACCCCTGGAATCTATGAAGAAGATGGGCTCACCCCTGCAAAGGAGAAGCTTTGCAAGTATTTGTTGGCAAGAATAGAAGTTGTGAAGAAGGTCGAGATCGGTTGCCCCCAATCGAGATCCACCAAGGAGCTCGAGATCGACTAGACTCTATCGATATCGAGTACCACTAAAGATCAAACGAGATGCCAAGAGCCTGAGTATGGGGTCCCCACTGTCGATGTCGACCATACCATACCGATGTCGACTGACTCACTCGAGATCGACTCCACCATGTCGATATCGAATGACCCCCAGCTCGAAGATCACTATTTCGGGCCCGAAAAGGTAAGGTCATGTATGATCTCTAACCCTCCTCTGTTCATTACTAATGATTCCACTAATGGGAGGGTCAAACCTCCATAGTTTGCTCATGTTAGCAAGGTCAAGGAAAAGAAGGAAAGATCCTAAAGAAGAGCCTAATGGAGAAGAAGCCTTGGTCGCCGAGCTTGGCTATTACAATAAGAACCTCAATGATCCGGGAGAAGGGACAAGCTTGAAGGGGCCCTACCTAAAAGGGTCTTGATGCACTACCGAAGAAGTCGGCCTAGCGACTCAAAAATCTAGAGCTTGTACATAAAACTTTAAAATTTTCCCTAAGAAGGTTTAAGGATTTGAATTTTGAATTTTTTCTTTGGAAACTTGAATAAATCGTGGCTATATATATTTTATGATCTAACAAGAATTTCAGGTTGCAAAGCATAAGGAACAGCGAAGAAGAAATGAAGTCCCTAAAGAAGCACTCGAGATCGGCTAGGCCAGTCGACATCAACTGCCAAGGGTCAAGCCATCATCGATGATCGAGATCGATCACTCAGGAGCAAAACACAGCTGTCAATATCGAGGAGGCCCCTCGATATCAACCACCCTTGGAGACCCTCGACTTTGACTTCTTCTAGAAAACAAAGATGCAGTCGACATCGACTCCTGCAGTCGACATCGACTCCTGCAGTCGACATCGAATACTGGCATCGACAGAACCTGAAAACGACCTCCACCGTAGGTTACTCTGTGAGTTTCTCTCTTGACCCTTGTTTTTCTTTTAATACAGTGAGGACAATGTATATATTTTAAGTATGGGGTGGGGATGAAACGTGTCTTACTTGGCTTATCTTTATTTTTGCATTGCATCATGTTTAAAGCTTTATGCATTAGTTTATTAGTTTGTGAAAAATAGAAAAATATAAAAAAATGCAAAAATCCAAAACAAAAATTGTTAAAATGTCAATTTTAAAAAAAAAAAGAGAAAAAAATGCATATTTACTTTATTTAGTTTTAGACCCTACTTAGATGTCCAATTTTGAAACCTAATGGCTGACTTGATCATGTAAATCCTATGACATACTTCGACGGTTTAGCCTAAGTCCTTGAAATTCTGTTTTTATGGAGATTGTGAACTTGTGATTAAATTGAGCACATATGATCCTAGGCTAAAAAGCAAAATCCAACAAAATTGTCCTAGTGAGAATTTTGGCCTATAGGGAGAACATTAAAAATCCATCTGCTTTCTTGAGTGAGTTTACTCTTCCTATGCATCTCTCAATGTTGTGATAGTTAGTCAAAGCCAATACATATATATATGTTTATGTGAATGAGAATTAAATGATGGAGGCATATTTTAAGCCATTTTTATCCTCTCTTTACCTACCCTGCATTATCTCTACTTGAAGCCAAAACATTAGCCTAAACCTTTATATTGTAAACTCCACAAAATTATCCCTAGCCGAAGAGCCTGACCCCCATTTGGGAATTAAAACTTAGAATGGTTAGAATAATGTCCTATGGAAAGAAAGTGCATATGTTTAGTTTTGAGTAAAGAAGAATTATGGGTTTGTAGTATATTTGCATCTTGTCACATATTTGTAAAAGGATTTTGGCTCACCATATAAATGCACATAGTATTTATTTTCATCTAAAAAAAGGTTATTATGGTTAAGTGCATGAGCCAATGATTCCTTAATTCTTTTATTTTTTACAAGATTTATATTTTTTAGAGGTAAATTGGGCTTGAAAGAACGGTTGAAGATCTTCATGAGAAAGTAAGTTTGGAATGAGCATTATTTTGGGAGATATGGTTTGGTTGAGTTGTGTTGAAGTTTAGGAGTCTTGATTCCCGAATTTGATAAATCACCACATAGCCAAATAATTCCATACACTTTATTCTTTACCAAGCCCAATTACAACCCCGCCGAATGGAGTCTTCGTTGAAGTCTTTCATTGAGGGAAAGTCCTCCTGATAGTTCTTGTTTGCATTTACATAATTGGTTGTGATATGGATTATTATAAATTGCAATGTTTATGAGTTTGAAATGGAATTGAGTTGAGCGTTGATCTTCATAGCCTAAACACATTGAGAGTTGACTGTAAACACATTATCCCTATGAGGTTGGATTTAAAATTGCCTAAGCCTATGGATCGCTCATATATGTGTAATGACGTTAAATTCACTTGCTTTGCTTTGCTACCACTTATGATGTTGCTTTTGACAAGGGCAAAGACTTGAAGGATGTGTCGTAGGTGTTGGTTATATCTTGGTTATTGCTTGAGGACAAGCAAGTCTAAGTATGGGGTGTTTTGATGTACATATTTATAGTCATTTTAATTGCATAATTTGACTTCATATTCCATTCGATTCCTAAATTCTAGGTTAAGAATAATGAGAATTTGTGTAGAATGGAGCTAACATGGAAGAAATAGGGTCTGCACAAGTTTTAGTTTAAATGTATAGGAATTGAAGCGGAATCGGAGTCAAAACGAGAAGCCAAGAAGCATTGAAGAGCAGTCGAGATCGATTCACCCACTCGAGATCGACTAGATCGATTGACGTAAACACCAGGTGTCGAGCCAAGACAATAAAACCTACTGGAAAGCACTCGACACAACTTTAGATCGAGTGAGGAACTCGACATCAACACACCACTAGAGCTCGAGTGAAACCAAGACACATTGAGCAGAAACAAAGTACTCGATATCGAGTGGACATGTCGATATTGAGTAGAAGATCCCACGGTTTGCACGCGGTTTGGCAATCCGATTTGAAGATCTACTTTGAAGACCACGTCTCTATCTTATATTTTTAGATAGATTATGTCCTTAGGGTACTTTCCTTTTTACCTTAGGATTTTTATTATTTACCTTAATAAAGTTTTATCCTATGTATTATGGGATAGAACTCCTTTTATTTGTTAGCAAGGATTGAGAGCCTATAAATAAAGCCCTAAGGGGCTCGTTTTTATTCATTCAAGTACTGAGATCACCATCTCACCAATAATTGGAGTTTTGAAATTTATTTTAATGCAAGTTAATTTCTTTCAAAGCAAGATGTTTTCTTCCATGAAGAGCGAGTAGTTCCCTAAGCTCTTAGGGTCGGGGTGAGCCCGACGTAAGCCATGCGTGCTTGAGGTAAGTACTTGATGTTGATATCATTTTGTCTTGATCATCTCCTACGATTTTGTGTTTAGTCCTTATCGGAAGAAAAGGGATTCATGTTAACAACTTGGGTTATAAACATGAATTTGTAGAAATAATTAGGTTTATTTGCAAGAGTATTCCTACTTATTGGTGTATGGTGAAAGCTTGTCCCTCGGGTGAGATAGCGCAATTGTCCGTCTTACTTATCTTATGCATGTTTGGTTAACGTTGTGGTAAACCCTAGCCTTAGGAGTTCGTTTTAATATATACTTTACATCATCAAAACCTCTGTTATTCCTGTTCATCGCTTCCATTACCATCCTACTCTCTTCGGCTGATCTGTGTCGATGACACTAACGACACTGCAGAACTACTCCATATCGACACACACATATTGGGTCTACAGTTTTTTGAGTCGACGCCAATCATCTGCTCTTGCATCTGAACTCGACATCGAGTGATCTATTCGACATCGAGTGCCCCAAGATCGACCAACAGTCTTCTGAGTCGGTCGACCTTGTTACTGACTAGTTGAGATTGACCTCGGTGGTCGATATCGACTGCTATTTTTTTGTCTCTGTAGGTCTTCTATGCACCAAGAATCGATAGCCACCATCGACATCTAGTGATCAACTCGATATCGAGTTCCTTCTAGTCGACATAGGACGTGACTTTCGAACTATCTAGGACCCCGCTGACCCGCGTCCTCGAGGATCGAACCTGATTCCCTACTATTGCAATAGAGAGTCTTGAATTTATTTGAAAGGCTAAGGGTTGCAATTGTTTTATATTTTATTATATATTTTCAATTCAATTGTCCCTACATAAGACATCTCTATGGATTTCATTACCGGACTGAGACGGGATGTCAGAGGGTTCGACGCCATCTGGGTCGTGGTCGATAGGTTGACCATGTCGGCTCACTTTCATTGCGATTCAGAAGACTTGGCCAGCATCACGATTAGCTGAGGAGTTCATTTGCCAGATTGTGAGGCTTCACGGGGTACGTGAGAGGATCGTATCTGACAGAGATTGTCGTTTCACCTCGAGGTTTTGGCATCAGGTTCAGGAGGACCTAGGTACCAAACTGCATTTCAGTACAACTTTTCATCCTCAGACAGATAGCCAGAGCGAGAGGATGATTCAGACTTTGGAGGTCATGTTGCGATCTTGTGTCCTTGAGTGGGGCGACAGATGGATCAGATTCCTTCCACTGGTGGAGTTCTCATAGAACAACAGCTACCACACATCAATTCAGATGGCTCAATATGAGGCGCTATATGGGAGGCGATGTAAGTCACCTGTTTGTTTGGACGAGCCTGCGGATACAGTATCGTCCTTTCCGAAGTTAGTCAGAGAGACCATTGATTAGGTGGGTCGCATCCAAGAGCACATGAGAGTCGCCCAGGATCGCCAGAAGAAGTATGTAGACAGACGCAAGACAAAGATTGATTTCGAGGTGGGTTCGCATATGTGGCTTCGAGTTTCGCCTACCAGAGGAGTCAGACGATTTGGCATTAAAGAGAAGTTGAGTCCGAGATATATTGGCCCATTCGAGATCCTGGATAGAGTTGGCGAGGTAGCCTATCGCTTAGCTTTGCCCCCATCCTTGGCTGGTGTGCATGATGTCTTTCACGTCTCCCAACTTTGCCATTATGTTCCTGACCCTAGCCACGTTCTTGACTATTCAGACCTTCAGATCAAGCCCGACCACACCATTGTAGAGAGTCCAGTGAGGTTCCTTGACCATCGTATCAAGCGGCTTAGGAATAGGTGGGTTCCTTTACTTCAAGTTCAGTAGTTTAGGAGGAGTCATGAGGAGGCCACATGGGAGACCGAGGAGATCATATACGACGATTGTGAACGGAAATTAACTCAATAAACCCCTGCACCGGAGGAATGTCCTTCCAAAGACAGATGCCTCCTACAAAAGCCCTGGGCAGGATGAAACGCCAAGTTCGTAAACCTGCATTTCTTCCAGAGTTTGTCCTCTGGAATCTTATTTGTTTTGGTTTCCAACAGAGCAAGAACATTGATATTATTGTTTTTACAGAAGAAATCAATATTCATCCAAAAATTCTGACTACGGATCCCACAAGAATTCCAGGTGCAAATATTCATGGGAAACTAATCAGGAATCGTAACCATTTGTAAATTGTCATGGATGAACATGATGAGGCAATCGAAGCAATTTTGATACGAGAACTACAACCTTTGGGTCGGAACCAAACAAAGTATGAGACGACGAAAGATTCTCTAGGGAACCTCAGTTGAGGGCAACTGAACCCAAACAGAAATCTCACGGTGCGAGTCAAGTAGGTTGATGAAAATAGTGGCGTACCCCAATGACCATGCTTGTGGTTTTCAATAGTGACAGAAATATATAATATAGGAGTACGCATCCTCCAATTGTAAAAGCAGTACCCTGTAATGATCCAACTAGCAATCTTCTTGCAACCAAGTGTATAAGTAGAGGAGACATTTAACTTGATAAAGGTTGGTAAACCATTCCCAATATGAACCACAGAGAGCAATTGGGAAAGATTGGTCTTCTCGTGTAATTTGTTTGAGTGAAGAGATGATTGTACTGAGGAAATATAAACCATCTGGTGAATTGGTAATCGAAAGTAGAATAGGCTCTTAATTAAAGCGACCTTAAAAAAAACAAGGAGGTAAAAACACCAACGATTGGTAGAATGATAACCCAAGACATCAGTAGGCCAATTATGGCAAATATTTGGAGAGCCATGCCTTTTGTCCAAGGCAAAAATTCTGTCCTAAAAGACCACGAAGGCAATGAAGGGAAAAAACCAGCTCTTTTCACATCCAACATACCACTCTAAGTTTCTATACTTGGCACCAAGCCAAGTGAAAGGAGCAAACAATAGAGAAGCAGGACGCAAAAATAGGAATATATCTGTAGGGAAAACTCTGAGTAAACAAAACCGATTACAATATAGTTTGTAGCATACGTTATGATGTAATGAAAACATACAAGGTACCGAATCACATAAACAAAAGAGGTCTGAACCCAAAGAAGCTGACACGCATCAAAGTGAAGTAAATGAGTACCCATCGGAGTGATCGAAATAGGATACGGGTAGTAATTATATTTAGGTAACCGGTATGCCTTGTAAAGGCAAGTGATATTATCTGTTGGTTGACAAAATTGCTGAAACCACACAGCAAAAGATACAACGGGAAACCACTGCTGAAACGCACCCGCCGCCAACGAAAGAAAGTAGACATCAGCTAACACCACGAGCGAAGCATGGGTAGCGGGCAACAGGCGGAGGTTCGCGAGCTTGATGAAAAATAAGAGAGTGAGATACAATTCCAGTTATAGTGGCAACTTGAGCATAAAACTTAATTTGGTAAACACTTGAGACTGCGCAAAACCTGCACCACAAACAACAAGAAGCAACAGCCACGTACAGGCAACAACCGGAACCAAGAAAAGAATACAAGAGTGTAAACAAAGAAGCAGAAGGAAAGGTACCGAAAGTACATAGCAAGCCATGCACTCATATAATGATACCCAAGGAAACACGCATCGAGTAAATCACTAATAAACCAGACACAACTAGAGAATGATAGAATAAAAAATAAGTGCTTCACCCACCCAAAAGAAAACATAAAAAAAGGATTACCCTGAATACCGTAAGAACAATAGCCATACCTAGGCAACAAAAACCAAAAACCATCTTCCTGGACCCGAGAAACACCAAAAAAATACATGGTATAACGTTGATGCAAAGAAGATGGTAAAATATGAGTATAAATTAGAAACATGAGATTGTATATCTTGCGTAGGTAGTTGTAGGTCCTACACCAAATGTGAAATGGTTGGTGAAAACCTCCAGTCTGAACATCAGCAATAAGGAGACCCTTAATTACAAAAAACAAACAATGCCATAGCATACACACAACGCCATAGACCAAGTGAAATTGCACAAGATGGAAAAAGAAAGTGCAGGTAGTGATACAAACACCACTGAACAAGATCAAAGCATTCCATAAGCCAAGCACCAGCACATGAAAACACAACAAGGCAAAAGGCAAATCGATGTTAGGGGATAAGTGGTTGATGCAAAACCACATAAAGCCTGTCAAAGGCTCATAGTAAAACCGATTTACCAAAAGATTTATAAAACCTACCCAAACCTGTTCAGTGGTGAAGTGATCAACATTAGGGTTTGTGTTTTAAGTTATGAAGGCCTTGAGAATCAGTCAAAGCCTCCAAAGGGGATTGAAACGCCAATAAACCAAAGTCACAAAAAACAGGAAAAACAACGTGCAGGAAAAAAAGAGAGGTGATCTGATCGATTGTAAAAAGGGACGTGTAATCCCAAAGTCCTTGTTGAAGGTATGAGCAGATGAATTGCTGGTGAGCGGAGGGAGTAATCGGGTCGGGGTAATAGAGAGAGAGAGGACTTACATAGATCTGAAAGGGCAGAGAGGGACGAGAGAACTTTGGCGAGCAGGAGCCAAACAACCAACCACACCACCTGTAGAAGCGACGACTCCCGTCCGGCCACCACCGGTGAATCCCAAACCACATAAAAGCCCAGTATAAGCCGCCAGAAAACCACCTGATAGACGGATCTCGCCAATAGTAGGTTGAAAAAGAAGCCACCGCCTCCCGACGAAGAACCTTTCTCAGGAAAACCCTATCATGAACATGTGTTGAGCAAGTGGGCTTCAAATGAACAAATTCAAGGGGTAAAGGTGGATACAGGCCAGAGCAAGTGGGGGTAACAATAGGATTGACCTTCGGCGGTAGCAGGTGGGCGGAACGGGGAACGCTAAGGTTGTCGGTGAGAGGCTGTTCAGCTTGAGAGGTGAAGGAAGAGGGGCGCGTGACCGCGCGTAATCCCGAAATATAGGGTTTCATTGATGAGGTATTTTTTTTATGAATCAATAATGATGACATAATTTAAAAATGCATGATATTTTTGGTATTTTTTACATTTTATATTTTTTTCTATTGATTTTCTTAATAATATGCAAAAATAATTTAAATATGCTCTAAATGCATGCAGAATAAAATTAAAAATATAGACTTAAGATAAGCCCTCTCCTCCACACTAAAGCTTTTCATTATCCTCAATGAAAATAATAAAATAAAATAAAGAAAAATAAAATAAATTACTCAAGGGGAGAATATAGGTAACTAACCTCTTCATTTGTCTTTAGGCGAGTGCGGCTCCAGCACTCGTTAAATGGTTAACACCTGGATCAACTTATCCATCTTGAGATTTGTGGCCGCCATCAGTTTGGTTTGTTGCCTCAGTCCATGACGGTTTTCCAATCGGTCCGCCTTGATTTCTTGGATTAATGATGTAAGGGAGAATGGATATATAGAATATAAATAAGAGGAAATGGTCATAGATAGCCCCCTTTTCATCAAAGTTTGCAAAGGTGACCTCCCATCCGGAAAATTTGCAAAAATAACCCAAACCCGAAAAAATGGCAAAAATGTCCCGGTTGGACCACCTGTTGGTGCCGGTTTAGGAGGGAAAAAAATGGGAAATGAAAAAGAAATTTGGAAAGAAAACCAAAAAAAAGATAAAAATTGTCACATTTGCATTAAATGCATCCGGCGGGAGGCCAGAAAAAAAAATGAAAGGAGAGCCATCATCATACCCTCTCTCTCTCCATTTGTAACTGTGTCCATTTGAAAACCAAAAAACAGAGGAAGGACGACGGGCGGAGAAGCGGAGAAGAAAGGCAACCCGAAGGGTGGCTGTCCGAGTGGAGGAGAAGAGACGATCGCCGGCGCCGGACTCTAAAGGTAAGCCCCCCTCTCGATTAAACCCGAAATCGTTCTTCCTCTTCTCCTTTATGTGCAAACGTGAGGTGTGGGGTGTGTGGATGAAGGCATTGGCTATGGGGTTTAGGGATTGAAGGGCAATGGTGGGGGGAGTGATGGGGTGTGGAGGGGTGGCGATGGTTGGTGCGATTGAAGGATGAGAATGATGGTTTTCGGGTATGGTTACGTGAAATCGACAGTTAGGGTTTAGGAAGGCCAAAGAGGGTGGGAATGGTGGGAGTTGAAATTGGGACATTGGGAAGTTTAGGCGGCCCATTGAAGAAGAAGGAGTGATGTATGAGAAGTGATTTATGTCGATGTTTGTTTTGGAAAGAGAAAGGGGGTGACATGGGTGTCGAAGGTGGGTGACAGGGGTGTTGAAATTGGGACATGGGTTAGGGCCATCTTCTATTTGTATTACGTATGCCGAACGCAATTCCATTAGTGTGAAGTTGAAATTTGTTGTTTGATGTCGAATGTATTGGGTGGAGATTGGGTTAGTTGAATATGGGTCACAAGTTTGGAATGGTGCTGTCTGACATTAATGGCAACGGTTTTGAAGTTTTGTGACACGGGATATGTTTTTGATGACATGGGGATATGAATTTTCTGGAAAACTTATTGTGTTCCTATTACCCAAACTGCAGGAAACAAATGGGTCGATCTAAAAATACACGAAGACCTCGAGTAGTACCTCCCACACCGGGAGAGCCTCGTTACCGTGTCCCGGAAGAAAAGCACTTTCGGGCACGAGTAAACCAAGCGTCTAGATTGATG
The DNA here is from genome assembly GCA_963922045.1 of Persicaria maculosa. Taxonomy (NCBI): domain Eukaryota; kingdom Viridiplantae; phylum Streptophyta; class Magnoliopsida; order Caryophyllales; family Polygonaceae; genus Persicaria; species Persicaria maculosa. The sequence continues at coordinate 38,296,777 of OY998266.1, read as the reverse complement.
ATGCTGGCCAACATTGATGACTACATGGACCCCTACGACTGGGAGAAGCTGCTGGACAGCCAGTTGGGGGGATCGTCCAGCTAGCAAACCGATGTCAATTCTCATCACAACTGGTGCATTACGCACTACAACGTCAACTTATCACTAAGAAGAAGTGGGAGAGTTGGTATATAATTCAAGGGAAGCTCAGACGGTTCTCCATTAAGGAGTTCGCCGTTGTGACGGGTCTCCGGTGTGGTCGAGTAAAGGGGATGGAGATGGAGGAAGACAAGAAAGCAGTGAAGGACTTCTTCCAATCGGACAGGATGTCTGTGGGTGAGCTAGAGCACGCCTTGAAGAGCTCGCTGCAGAAGGAGCCGAGCGCGAGAAGGAGATTCAAGCTTGCTCTCCTCTTCATCATCGAGGCAGTGTTGTTTAGGGGGAACAAAGGAAGCCTTTACGGGGGTGGATCGTGAGGCTAGCGGAGAATGTCGATCGGTTCCTGGCATTCCCATGGGGGAGGCTTGTTTATGAGACCACACATCGCTCGCTCTCTGGTGCTGTAGAGCGCCGCTTGGCTGACATGAAGCCCGATCCCAAGGAGCGCGCTGGATACGGGCTGATGGGCTATCCGATGGCCTTTCAGGTAACCTTACATACGACCCTCATACTGCTTTACAACGATATGCGGTTTAGGTTTGTAACTGGAGTGCGGATGCCTTGTAGGTTTGGCTTCTTCCCGTGGAAACCTTCTTCCCGTGCTTTCTGGAGAGGGAGTGGAAGCAGTACAAAGGAGATGTCGGTGGGTATAAGGCAAATGCCAAAGTGATCACATACTTGGAGGGCCGGTCCCCGGCGGCAATGAGGCGGCAGTGGGCAGGGGTGGACCTCGTCCTCTTACCCTTCAACCTGAAAAATAAACATTGGGTTGCCCTCGCAATTGATCTGAAGGAGTGGCAGGTGAGGGTCTACGACTGCGATGTGCACCATGTCATGGACCGCCAGCTGCCCGCCCTATTAATGTGCGTCACCCACCTACTCTCCGTAATCATGAATCAACACCCCGAGTTGAAGTCCACTTACGCAATGAAGGTGCCAACGCCCTTTGCCCTAAGCCGCGACAAGGGCCTCCCCCAGAACAAGCTGAGGTAAGTTGGGTGCAACGCTTCAATTTCATTTCGTTGGAGGTGGGATCCGACGCATAATTCTGACAAATTATTCCTCATTGCAGTGGTGACTGTGGGCCGTATATGGTGTTATTCATGCAGCGTCTAATGGAGACCGTCCCCACATTCAACGGAATAGACGACAATTTTATTGGGGCGTACAGGCAGATGCTCGCGGTTGCCGTCTTTCGTGGTGGACTTGGTGGACACTGACTTTTTGTCGTTTGGATGTACTTTTGGATGGGAATACTTGTTTTTGTTTGTGAACACCGTTGCTCCAACTTTGGCCTTTGCTTGATGGTACTACTTGACTTAGGACTTGACACTTATTTTGAACTTTGACGTTAATAGTTGAAGTAGGACTTGGTACATGAACATTTGATGCACTTGATGGTTTATTTATGAACATTTGGTGTTTAATTGATTCGATGAAAATGCATAAAAGGACAAGTTAGACAATGTAGGTGACACGAGGATTTAAGTAGGTGACAGGGGTTATAACCAAACCAAACAGTTACGAGGCTGCAGTTACTTAAACAGTTACTTTGACTATCTGGTGAAGGAAAAAAACAAAAAAGGAAAAAGAATTAACTTTCACCAACTTGCAATTATTGCATTTGGGGAAAAAAGCACAACATAAGGGGAAGTGAGTGGCTTTAAATAGGTGGAGAAAAAGACAAGAGAAAGATAGAAGGCACTTGACAAGTGCGAGGTCGGTCCTGGGTACGATAAAGAACAGGGGTGGAGCACGCCGGAGAAAGAGGGCATCACGCCAGAGAAGAGGAGCACGTCGGAGAAGCACACCGCAGAGGAGCGCGCTTGAGAAGAGGTAAGCCATAGACCTTATTCTTCCAATCCCTCTCTCTGAATCCGAATCTGGAATTATTTCCCGATGTTCCAATGTTGCATTTCAACATGCAATGGGCAATTTGAAGGTTGGGGATCTGGGAAAATGGGGGATATGGAGAAATGGGTGTATGGGGAAATGGGGTTATGGGGATGTACAACCTTGAGATTGAAGAAGATCGAGAGAGTTTCAGACTGGGTTGCGATTGAAGAAGAAGATGGGAGGTTGGGAGGGTCTGACAAGAAGAACGGACAAAGGTGACAAAAGAACGGTCAGAAACGGGATTATAGAAAACGGGGAAACAGTCTGCTTTGTGTGACATGGGTATCGTTGTTGTATGACATGGGTTTTTAACTGGGTGACATGGGAAAATGTTTCTGTATTTGTGAAAAAAAATGTGAGACGGAGGTAATAGTAGGGAATGGATTTCTGTGGATATCTGATTATGTTCGTGTTGACCTACTTGCAGGAAAGAGATGGTTCGGTCGAAGAGTTTAAGGAAGAAGGGAGCCCCCCTACCCAAAAAGACGGAGCCACAATTGTTAGCCCCGGAGGACAAACATTTACGTGGACGTGTGAACCAAAATTCGAGAGTCTCGCTGCTCGTGAATTTGGATGACTGGGTCGACCCCGTAGATTGGGAGAAGCAGAAGAGAAGCCAGCTTTGGGGGGTTGTGGAATTGGCAAACAGAGTACAATTCTCTTCGCAACTACTGCATTATGTGTTACAACGACAACTTTCGACGGAGAAGAAGTGGGAGACATGGTACCTGCTACAAGGAAAGCTCCGACGCTTCTCAATCAAGGAGTTTGCCCTCGTTACGGGCCTGCGTTGTGGAGTAGTCCGGGGGGAAGCAATGGAGGATGACAAGAAGAACAAGATGGCTTTGAAGGACTTGTTGGCAACGGATAGCATGACGGTGGGTGAGCTAGAGGCAACTTTCAAGAACCCGATCTTTAAGGAGCGTAGTGTGAGAAGGCGTTTCAAGATCGCTCTCCTCCTCATCATCGAAGGAGTTCTGTTGGGGGAGAACCGAGGAAACCTATACGAGGCTGGATTGTTAAGCTTGTGGAAAACGTGGATCGGTTCTTGGAATTCCCTTGGGGCAGGGTTGTGTACGAGGCCACCCATGCGTCCCTGAGTGGTGTCATAGAACGGCGGATCGCTGAGTTGAAGCCGAAAGTCGATCGGCATGGTTATGGCCTAATGGGTAATCCATTGGCATTCCAGGTAACCTTCTCGAACGAAGTTATATTTCAATTGTTATGTGCAATTTAAGACGGCGAGTGTTATGTGTGGGTGTTGCAGATTTGGCTGTACGAAGCAGTACCAGACATTGGGGTGCAGTTTGCGAACAAGGTGTCGATTGGGGCATTGCCTCGCTTGTTGAGGTGGACTGCTGACGACGACAATCTCAGCTATGAGTCGATCCAAACCCGCATGGAGATGTTGGAGAGCATAAAGGTTGAAGACAACCCCATACTAGTCCCGAATGATGGTGAGTTTGAGTTGATGACTGGGTGCTTGTATAGGCATGAGGAGCATGACCTCTTCTACGATGATATCGTAAGGAAGGTGGCGCCTCGATATTATGGTGACGGCTTCGCCAAGGCCGGGGAAAGTTCGAGATTACGTCATGGGAACAAGGAACCTGGGGAAGATAAGGTGGGAAAGACAATTGAACTGATTTTGGAGAGGCTAGGAACAATAGCAACGTGGAGGCAGAGCATTGATGACAAGGTACGTCAATCGCATAACTTTGTTTTCGCCCTATTATGCATAACATTGATAACAAGGGTAAACAACCAAGTGACACGGCAAAATGATAAGGTGACACGTTAATATTGTTGTGAGTGTGATGAATTTGAGGAACCACCCATAATTTTATGTCTTGTGTGGTGCAGATGAAGGTCATGGAAGGTGTTGTCAATGGGATGCGCGATGTCCATGAGAAGGGAAAAGGGGTGCCACAACAAAAGAGGGATGTCTGTTCAGAGCAAGTGGTCGATGATGTCAATAAGGACGACGATGTGGAGGTGCCTGTCAAGGAGGGAGGGAAGGACGATGTGGAGGTGCCTGTCAAGGAGGGGGAGGACCCGGACAGAGCTGCTGAGGAGGTAAGTTTTCTTGACGTTGACATGGTGTTTTCTATAATATGACAAGATATAATTAGTTGGGTGACACGGGAAATTAAAATTTTAATGTGACAAGGTGTTTTCTACGACGTGACAAGGTATAAGTAGTTGTGTGACAGGGAAAATTAAAATTTTAATATGACAAGGTGTTTTCTACGATGTGACAAGGTATAAGTAGTTGGGTGACAGGGAAAATTAAAATTCCTATGTGACAAGGTGTTTCTACCATGTGACAATGTATAAGTAGTTGGGTGACACGGGAACTGAAAATGTAGGAGTTTATAAGCTTCCTATGTGACAAGCTTTCTAAGTAGTTGTGAGATATCTCAGGCTGCAGATGTGGAGGGCGTGCGAGGCAAGAAGACTAGGAAGGATTCAGGATGTGATGAAGAAGACATGCCCCGTCCTGTGAAGAAACCCAGGGTACAAAAACGGAAGGAGGTTGTCCCCGGCGCGGACGCGATTCAGCTGGGACTTGTATCCGTGTCCGATAACGATGGTTTGGCCCGGTGGATGGCAAGGTAACCCACAACTCTATTTGTGTCCAGCTTATTCTACAGACGACTCAATTCACCTAACATCGTCATCTTATAGCGAGGACGTGGAATTGCGGAAGTCAGCCTGCAGCACAGACCTAACGAAGGAGTTCTTTACCTCCCTACAGACGCCCAAGTTTTGGTTAACAACCGAGGTACAAAAAATAAACAAATGTTTTCCTTTCTTTATTTCGTAGTGGATTTCTCATTAATTTCGTCGTTCATGCAGCACATGGAAGAAGCATGCTATCTTCTTCGTAAAGGGTTAACGGAGAGGGCTGGGGACGTTGGGTCTCGAGTTGCTATTCTCGACACCTATTTCAGGTGCTTTCTTCAAAATGAGGCTTCTTCGTAAAGGGCACCTACGAAGCGGATCAGAAGCTGTTTCACTACTTTGATGGGCGGTCCCCGACCATGGGGCTTCCGTGGGCAGGGGTGGAACTCATCCTGCTACCCTTGAATCTAAAGAATATACATTGGGTTGCCTTTGCGATTAATCTGAACGACTGGCGGGTAAGGGTTTATGATCTGGATGTCCACATCGTGAGGGACCGCTAGCTTCCGGGACACTTAAGGTGCGTCACCCACCTTATCTCCGTACTGATGAATGCCCACCCCACGTTGAAGGACACCTACGCGGAAAAGGTTCCAAAGGCTATGGCTCTACATCGCGTTAAGGGGATATCGGAGAACAAACTGAGGTAATTTCTGTGGGACCATTGAATTTCATTTCGTGTGTTATCCGAGTCCTATGAATCTGACAGACACATCTCTATTGCAGTGGAGATTGTGGACCATACACGATCAGGTTCATGCAACTCCTCACCAAGGATGCCCCCACTTTCGACGGACTTGACGACACATTCATCGAGGCGTACAGGCACATGCTTGTTGTTGCCATCTTCCACGGTATACTGTAATAAGCCACTTTATATCAGGGTGTGGTTTTCCTTTCACTAGATGGTTATGAACATTTCTACGATTGTAGTTGATGAACTTATTTGCTCAAAACTTGTAGGATGTTATGATATCCGTTGGTCAGTAGTCGTAGTATTTTATAACATTGGTTGGTCAGTTGATGTTAGTCTTCTATGAACGTCATATGTACTTGGGCTTCTCTTTATCCAAGTACTTCTACTTATAATGTTTGGGTGGAAATATTAGTGACACGTGAAATCAATCAGGTGACAAACGCATCAAAACAGGTGACAGGGGTGATTTCCTTGTGAGAATGCCAGTCGGAACGTGTCAATTAACAGGCGCATCCAAACAGGTGACACGGAGAATATATCATCTGACACGTTCATACAAACAGGTGACCTGCGGCATTCATATTGTTCATAGAAGTTTGACAGGGAAAAAGTACTTACCAACAGTTTGTGATATGTGCATGGACCCAAAAATACTTCCAACTACTTACCCCCATCCCAAATGTACTTACCTAAATTTTGTCATATGTCCAATGACCCAAAAATACTCCCACGTACTTAACATGTCCCAACAGGACTACGAAGTTATAAACCACTTACCCATCAAAATGGTTCAACCCCTGACCCCAAACTAAACTTGCAAAAGAGAACCCAGCTTCTGAGGTAAGTCGTTGGACCACCGACAAAAAACTACGAACGATGACGCTTCACACGGGGAATTTCTCCGCGAGATGGGTACCGGGATGTCTTAGGGCGACCAGGCCGCCGCTTCACGACCGGGGGAAGGCACGCCACCCCGGAGATTTCAGGGGGAATCCTCCATTCTGATCTTGGAGAGAGCAGATATAGCACATTCTCGTAACACGCCTTCTACGATGCGACTTTGTAGAAGTCATTGACAAGAGTGTACATATTGATACCTCGAAACTTGGTAGCGGCTAGGGCATGTGCGCATGGGAACTGGTCGATGTCGAAGCGCTTGCATGTGCAGCTACGGGCACTCAAGTTGACAACCCATGAGGAGAAACCTTTGTGGACGTTGTACTCGTGTGGGCTGAGCGGTCTGACATCCATGCATATTGACATCGCATAATTCATTTTCAGAGCATCAGAAACGTAATCGCTGACCAGCTTACCCCATTTGCTGCTGGTTTCCCGTCACTCATAAAACCACTTCGATATGGTTTCAATGATGGCACCAATCAGGGCAGTGATGGGAAGGTCGCGGGGCTCCTTGAAGACTGAGTTCAGGCACTCCGAGTTGTTCGTTGTCATTATGTTGTAGCGATTCCCCAAGAAGTATGCTCGGGCCCAATTCTGGAAACCAGCCTCTTTCACGTATTGGCCTGCAGGGGGCTGACTGTGCACGGAAATAAGCAAACAACTTTTCAAATTCAGCCCTCGTGTATGCCTTCGCCATCTTGAAGAACAAGGCCTGCAACCCTGTGACACCCTTGTACCTGTACCTCGCATTCTGAAATAGATGTCAGACACAGAACCCTTGCTTCGCAAACACATAGTGGTCCCTCATACCTTGGACGATACTCAAATGGCGATTAGATACAAACATTACGTCCGGGGTGTCCTCGACAACATGTAGCATGTTCCTGAAGAAGAAGCCCCATGACCCATGATTCTCACCATCGACAATCGCGAATGCAATCGGGTATAGTTTGTGGTCTGCATCTTGGGCCATGGCAAAGAGAAGCGTCCCCTTGAACTTACCCTTCAGGAAACTCCCGTCCACTGAAATCACCTGCACATTGAGATCAATAAATGATGGATCTGTGACATGGTCTATCCTGATGGGTGACAAATAAAACTAAACAGGTGACACGGGGTTTTACCTTTCTCAGATGGGGGATCGCCTTGCGCCATACCCCGAAGCTAAGAAAGGCGTACTTAAATCTTTGGGAGGAGTCCATCTCAATCCTAGTATATGTCCCGGGGTTAGTCTGCTCCACCATGTGCAAGTATGGAATAATATCCCGGTAAGTCTCTTCATCGGTCCCATGCTTCACATCCCTCGCCGCCAATCGCGCCCTTCGGGCCTTCCATAAGCTACACGTGACACCGAACTGGGACTTCGTCAGCGACTGCACTTGGTCGGGAACGAGGTTCTTCCGACTCCCGGTGACCCTACAAGTTATAGGTTGAGTTACTTTCACCTGGACAAAGATATAAGGTAATAGGTGGAATAATAACAGATGACAAGTGGAATAATGAAAGGTGACAAGTGGAATATTAACATGTGACAAGGAAGACAGTATTCACAACTAATGTAAAACTTACATGGACACGAGGTTCCGTCCAATCATATCTGATGTCGCATGTCAGTTATGGTTGTGGTTCACGTTGATGCCACATGTATGCTCATTGATATACTTTCGGATGACCCACATAGTGGTGCGTAGATAAGGCGAGGCCCTACACATCCGCGTGCACTTTGGGTCCACACAACCAACGACTAACAACGTTTTTGTAGACTTCTTTGCAATAAACTCATAGCACTTCTCCACCGCATTCCACCGAAGGCGAGTCTGCACATCAGCCTTGGATGCGAATAATTGTCCCTCCGAAATTTCTATCGTGTTGCGTCGTGGGTCCTGGGTGCAAGGCGTTACTCGCTCCACCAAAGCTTCAAAGTTCTCCATCGGGGTTTGGGATGTGCTAGACCTAGGAATACAATCTTCAAGCTCCTTCATCACCTCATCCTCAACTTCCTCGTTCACACCGTACAACTCCAAATCATCCCAGTCTTCTTCGAGCTTCACTTCAAAACCTTCGTCCTCATCCGAGACCCCAAAGTCGATTAAGGGGCTTGGGCCATCGTCATTCTCTTCCCCGCTGCTAATGGATATCACCTCCAACCCCTGACCCATGTCACCCATGTCACCTGAGGAGCTATCCGTGTCACTCAATTCAATCACATCCAGACCTTGTTCCTTGTCACCTGGCAATTTGTCCGTGTCACTTGATTGTTTCCCCGTGTCACTTGATTGTTTACCCCTGTCATTACTGTCCATCGCAGCCAGCTCCCTGCTCTTCCCTAATGCCTCCATCACCTCTCCCCCAGCATATAACACAACATCTTCAGACATGGGGTTTTGTTTTGCCTTACCGTTTGTCACAATCTCAGCCAAATCTTCCACTTTTTGGGAGGAGGGTGGCCCACTCAGGGGTTCTTCCCCAGCAGGGCGTTCTTCGTCTGCAGGGTGCTCTACTTCGAAGCTTCCCTTCTACAATGGACCGACGTATATCGCAATGGGCCATGGATCTTCTCCAAACTTTGAGTTCAGAAATTTAAACGCCTCCAAGTCGTCTTCATCAGCTATTATGATCGGATGACCCCCTTCTTTCGAGTTCGGAGCGTACAAAAACGCCCCCTCTGCATAAGAAGCATCATCGCCGACCTTCAGCTTGATTAGGTTTTTCAAAGCGATGAAGTCGATGGCTTGTTGTATCATGATATTCTTGTGCGCCTTCACACCCACATACACACATCTGCCTCCCTCGACCACCCAAGAACCATGGAAGATGAGAGTGACGTATACCATGGTGTTTCCACCTGAAAAATTAAACAAAGGATGAGAAAAAAGGTTCATGGGTATCTAACGCCATAGATGAGGACTACATCGCCAAATACACTTACCCCTTTCATTTGCCAACACAAGCTTCTGAGGGATCACATTGACACGAGGTATTTGATCACTGGCATGGGCATAGACTGAAGCCGACAAGTTCTCTGCAACTAGAACAGCAAGCTCGGACCTTGTCTTCCATGGTGGATGATTGGTTTTCATCTCTTTCTCCATCTCTTTCTCCATTTTTTTTTTGCTGCTTATCATGTGAGAGAAACAGAAAATGAAGACCTCTCTCCTCATTCCCCTTTTATATACCATACAAATGGTAAAAGGTAACACTCCATCACATCACCCATCACCTCACCATCTTTCCCCTCCTTTTGGCGCCAAAATCCCACCCGAGCTATTTGCCTTCACTCCTCACATGTTCCCTCCTGCCTTTCACCTGCAACCGGCCCTTTAGGTCATAATTTTTATTTGCAAAAATACACCCCTAACCCACTTTTTCATTTTCCCAAAGTGGGGGTTAGCTATGCAAAGCATCCCCAAAAATGGGTCATCTATGCAAATCGCCCTATAAACAATATGATCAACCCTAGCCTCTCAAATAAATTCAAGTCTCCCCCGCTGTAGTAGGAGAGGAATCAGGTTTGATCCACGAGGAATCGTGTCAGCGGATCCGTAGTAGTTTGCACAAACGTTCTGTAGAAGTTGACCAGAAGCTCTCAATATCGACTGGAACAGTCGATGTCGATGGGGCTGTCGATCTCGAGTGTAATCCTGCACGGAAATAGAAGGCAGAAACGATCGACGTCGACTAAAGTAGTCGATGTCGAGTCAATAGCAATGGTTGATCGATGCAAAAAACCGTCGATCGATAGGATGCAGCCATTCTCGACCTGTTCAGTCGATATCGAGCACTCCAACAAAGATAGAAAACATCGACAAAGAAGCCCGAAGAATGTAAGAATGAGTAGGAAGAGGTGAACAAAAAATCAAGGGTTGAAAGCAATGATTAAAAAGGTTTAAGCAATAATAAAAAGGTCTCTTAAGGCAAGGGATCACCACAACGTTAACCACACATGCACAAGATAGAGTAAGACAGACAATTACGCTATCACATTAAAGGAACAAGCTTTCACCATTGCCAATAAATAGATATATAGCTCTTGCAAATAAACCTAATTGTCTTTACATATTTTATGTTTATGATCCAAGTTGCTAGCATGAATTCCTTTTCTTTCGATAAGGGCTAAACACAAAAAGGTAGGAGATGATTAAGACATAACAAATATCAACATCAAACTCATATCAAGCATGCATGGCTAGCATCGGACTCACACCGACCCTAAAAGAAAAGTGACTACTGGCTCATGATAGAAGTAGACATAATTGAAATAAAAGAAAACTTAACTTGCAAAAATAAAACCAAACCGAAGTCTTTACAATCTCAACACCGGCTCTCGCAAGCGTCAAAACACTAAAGCTTCCTAAAACCTAAAACTAAAACTGAATTGTAATTGTTTATTATGAATTGGAATGAATGAATCTAAACTCAGCCCCCAAAGGCTTGATTTATAGGCTATCAATCATTGTGTTAGCCAAGGAAAGGAAATTCTATCTATTTAAAAGACAAAACTAAATAAAGAGTAAATTACACATAACCACCCTTAAATTAGGCTAGTTTTCACATAACCACCCATAAAATTATAAATTACAGAAAACCACCGATAAATTACATTTATTTTCAAAAGACCACCCATTCATTAAACCTCTATTTGTTTTGTTTGAAATGACTAAAATACCCATAATTCAAACTTATTTTTTAAAGAATAGACTGAGGTGGTAATTGGGCGAGTCGGGTCGGATTCGGTTAGTCGGGTTTCGGGTAATGTCTAATAATTTGATCATTTGGTTGGGTCGGGTTCGGATTTCGGTTGTATCGGGTTTCGATTATCTCGGGTTTAAGTTATTTCGGGTTTGGAATGTCTCAAGTTTTCATTATTTCAATATTCATTTTAAGATTTTTACTAGAATCTATCTTAAAATTCGGGTTATATCGGGTTTCGGTTATAACGGGTTCGAGTCTTAATGGGTTTCGGTTGAATCGGATTTGGTTGAGTTTCGATTATCGGTTATTCGAATTTCGGGTCCAGAATGGGCCGGGTTGGGTCGGTGTTCAGGACAATCGGTTTCGGGTCGATCGGGTCGGGTTTTCGGGTTCGGGTCGGGTTTTTGTATGTATTTTGGAACCGATTGTCTTGAACACCGACCCAAGCCGACCCATTTTGGACCCGAAATCTGAATAACCGATAACCCAAAACTCACCCAAATCCGAATGAACCGAACCCAATTCAACCGAAACCCATTAAGACTCGAACCCGTTATAACCGAAACCCGATATAACCCGAATTTTAAGATAGATTCTAGTAAAAAATTTAAAATGAATATTGAAATAATGAAAACTTGAGACAATCCAAACCCGAAATAAGTGAAACCCGAGACAATCAAAACCCGATACAACCGAAATCCGAACCCAACCCAACCCAATGATCAAATTATTAGACATTACCTGAAACCCTAATGACTCGAAACCCGACTAACCGAATCCGACCCAACTCGCCCAATTGCCACCTGAGTCTTTCCTTTAAAAAATAAGTTTGAATTAGGGGTATTTTAGTCTTTTCAAACAAAATAAATAGAGGTTTAATGGATGGGTGGTCTTTTGAAAATAAATGTAATTTATGGGTGGTTTTCTGTAATTTATAATTTTATGGGTGGTTATGTGAAAACTAACCTAATTTAAGGGTGGTTATGTGTAATTTACTCCTAAATAAAAGAAGATAAAATATAATTAGGAAAATAAAATACATTCCTAGGGTAAATAAGAAAGTGTGTGGAAGGAGTGAAGTAAATAGTGAAACCTTTTAAGGAAATTAAAGCACCAAAAATAGACACCTACCATGGAAACCCTAACCCTCTTGCGTTTGCCTCGTCTGTGCGGCCGCACCGCCGCCTACCTTGCCGCCGACCAACAATTCCGGCATCTCCAGCTTGCAACTAATTACCTCCTCTTCTCAAATCGCAATCAGACCCGCCCAAACCACACAAATCTCTACAAATTTTAGGGGGTAGCTCCCCCCTATTATGTTTTCGATTTCAATTCGATTCAGCCAAAACCAAAAATTCCTATTTGTGCTGTCGAAAACGATGTCTTGGCAAGCCTCTATTCAATCTTCAGGGTTGGTTTCGACAATAAATCAAGCGACTGGTGCGATTTGGGGGACCTCAGGTCCTGTCGGTGTGTTCTTTGGCCTTGGCGGTGGGGCTTTGGGTGGAGATGTGGGTGTGGCCACTCTTTTCTCCTTCTGCTCTATGGGTGTTGTGTCGTTTCTTGCCCGTCTTACGGGCTGAAACTTTACCAATCAAACCAAACTTTCACCAAGGTTTATCCCCTGCAACAGGGCTATCTGAGTAACCTTCTGTCTGTCACTTGGCGGATGAGGGTCAGTCTTCTGTTGGCCTTGAAATTGTGTCGTGGTGCTGTTAGGTACTTTCTCTGCTTTGCTTACTTGGCTATCAACCTGGCTCACTGTACAAAACTTTCACCTTTAGCCTTACCAGTGCAGTAATTTATTCACCCATCCTTCTTGTTTGCTTTCTTTCGGTACAACGTGATTCTTCGTTTTCGGGTATACAGATGCAACATGACCAAACCTGTGTTTTTTTCTATCTTCTTGTGTTTGCACTTTTGGTTTTCCTGTCTCTCTTGCAGGTTTTTGTTTCGTTACTGTCATATGATGCCTATGGCGACCTGTTTCTCTATTGTTGCTCAACCCAGGCCCTTGCTGTTCGGTTTTAGTTTACAACTTCATACATCCAATGGCCTACAAGCCTATAGAGTTGCGTTCAGATTACCAACTATCTTCGTTATTTCAACCAAAGTAAGAAACAATGTAATTCCTTTTAATGGGTATTCTCCTTCCTACAGTTTACTTAACTCATGCTTTCATTTGTTTTACTGGCTGCCTTTTACTGCCTACTGTTGCTCATCCAACCCCTATGTATGTTGTGCTCTTGAAATTGGGAGTCTGTTCCCCTTAGTCTCTATGAAGGATTATATAAAAACTTTTTGCCTCTATGTTCTCCTATATACTTGCTTCATCACTCTTCTGATTAATACTTTAGCTTTCAATGCATATTTCTACTATCTTGGTATACCTCTTCTCGCTGCTTGTTGCTCCTTATGTTGCAGGTTGGCGTCCTTACTGCTGAACTCTACTTCAAAACGCTTTCTCTCGTGTCTGAAGCTCTCGGTCTCAAGCTTAATAAGGATCCAATCTTGTTACAGCTGCGGTTTTATTAAAAACAAAAAACAACTACACCCAATATTTAACACTCGTTTTCTATACTTTTGGATTCATGGCTTACAAGCCAAACATAAGCTGCTTACGGCAGCTCCTCAGCCACACAAGGCATATGTACATTTAAATGTTGTAACAAACATTCATGATTATTGTTGTATTTATACAATCCTTCCATTCTATCTCGTCAGTTGGTTAAATGGGGATCATAACTCCTTTTGCTTCGTTGACAAGGCCAACCATGTATTCTTAATAGACTTTGAAGCATATCACAGTATGATGTACTAGTACAATACTTACAAATCTCACAAACCTACAAGTCTCTCACTTGTATCTTAATACAGGTTACAGATGAGACGAATTGGAATATTACGTTGAATTTTTTACAATCAAATTATTGCCTGAATAGTCTTCTTACAGATTCCTTTTACTTAGCAAATCCAAACATATCTTTCGATATGGCACAGACAGCTCTCCATACAAGATTACTCAGATTAGAACATATTGATTCAAACTTATCCATACAATCCGGCATTTTAAACTTAACCATTCAAATCTGTGCTAATTTTCTACACGGGTATAATATGAATTATCCTTGTGACCAACGGATACACAAAATAAAAGGTTTCCCATGAATATAACATCGTGGAACTGTCGAGGGATCTGACGTAGAAATTTCTGGACGAATACAAAAATTTTCTGCAGGAACAACTATATCAATGTCTTAGTCCTATTAGAAACCAAAACAAATATTGTCCCTCCGGAAGCTACTTGGAAGAAGTGTGGTTTCAATCACATAGCCTTCGATCCAGCCATTGGCTTTTCGGGCGGAGTCTGTCTGCTTTGGAAAGATATTCAGCCTTCACAAGGGGAACTGAAGCTTATTTCAGTTCAACACCGAATGATTCACATAGACTATTACGATCGAAGGCATGACAAAACTTCTTCTTTCCTACTAATTTACGCTCCACCAGACCGACAATCGAAGGATTCCTTCTGGGATTCAATCATACAATACTCGACTCTACTTACAAAACCATTCCGCATTCTTGGAGATCTAAACGAAATAGCTTGTCCTTCTGATAAATTAGGAGGTATCACACCTAGCAACAGTCGATTCAAAAGACTATCTGACTTAAAAAACGAGTTACAGCTGATGGAGGTGCCCACTCATGGGGCCTCCTTTACTTGGCAAAAACGCAAAACGGGGGAGCCAATCAACTGTTACGCAAAGTTGGACCGTCTGTTAGCGCATAACGATATTATCGCCTTATATGACGGTTTACGGGTCAAAATTCACCCATTCACATCGTCAGATCATGCGCCGATTTCGATCGACTTCCGAACCTCGTCTAATACAAACAAAAAACCTTTTCGCTTCGAAATGGCATGGACAACGAAACCTGAATTCTCCAACTTAGTGCGTCAAGCATGGAGACTGGATCCACATGGATCGTTGATGTACAAACTTGTTAAGAAGACTACACTTCTGAAACAACTGGCAAAAAATTGGCATAAGCGTACCTTCAATAATATTCATACTCAAAATTTTGAAACAGATGAAAAAAACCTACAACTACAAACCGAAATAATTACGAACCCTAACCAAACAATGTTAGATCTCCATAAGAGGCTTCTAAATAAGAGAGAGTGGATGCTCGATTTTCAGAGACGATACTGGAGCCAAAGGACTAAGGCAAAACATATCAGATTAACCGACACAAATTCGGCTTATTTCCACCGAATAGCTTCTATTAAAAGGGGCCGGAAATTGATTAAATTCCTTAAAACGGCCTCCGGTGAATCCTTGTCGGATCACGATCTGATCAGGGCGGAGGTCGCGGAAAGTTTTGCAACTCGTTTCAAGTCTTCCCACAATCACCATCTAAGTTTCGACAACGATCTAAGTGTCATTGATAACGAAATTACGACCCAACAAAATCTTATGCTCACAGCAACTGTCACTAATAAGGAAATAAAGAACGCACTCTTCTCAATCCAACCGGACAAATCACCAGGCCTAGATGGGATGCCAGCGGGTTTTTACCAAACATATTGGACAATTGTGGGTCCAACGGTTACAAAAGCAGTTAAAGCATTCTTTTCAAGCGGGAAAATGCTTCGACAAATAAATCACACATTCATAACTCTAATTCAAAAACAGGATAACCCTCAAACTGTCAATCACTTCAGGCCTATCAGCCTATGCTCAACGGTATATAAAATCATCTCGAAAATTCTAACTGAAAGACTCTCTAAGGTCTTCGATAAATTGATCCATCCTCTTCAGAGTGCATTTACTAAGGGGAGATCTATTCAAGATAATATCCTCATTGCTCATGAGATTTTCCACTCCTTTAGACTGTTCAAAGCAAAAAAAGGTTACATGGCTATAAAATTGGACATGGAAAAGGCTTATGACCGAATCGATTGGTCCTTCCTTTTTGCTGTTCTCTCCAAGTTAGGCTTTGATAAACAATTCATTCTTTGGATTAAAGAATGTGTGCAAACTGTTTCGTACTCAGTACTCATAAACGATGAGCCTACACCTCCTTTCTACCCCACAAGAGGTCTCAGGCAGGGAGATCCCCTGTCCCCCTTCCTATTCATTCTCTCGGCAGAAGTTCTTGAAAGAACGATACAGCGCAGTTCTACTACATCTAAAGATGTGGGTTTCACGATCGGCTAAAGGGGGGTTAAAGTCCCGTTCCTAGCTTTTGCGGACGACATAATGCTTTTCGGCAAAGCATGTATGTCCACCTACAACAATCTTACAAATATTATACAGCGCTTCTGTACTATTTCGGGCCAGAAAGTAAACCTGTCAAAATCCAGTGTTCAATTCTCAGCAAATACTTCTACAACAACGACTAATACGGTCACTAGTGCTTTGGGAATCCCAAAGACGAACAATCTTGAAAAATATCTAGGCTTCCCTATTATTAACGGCAGAGTTAATAAAGACACCTTTGCGGATGTAATTCTTAAGGCTAAACAACAGCTATCTAAATGGAAAGCTTCTTCCTTGTCAGCTGAAGGTCGTAAAGTGCTCATTAAATCTAATTTAAGTGCGCTGCCTATCTTCCTTATGCAGGCATTTATGTTACCATCCTCTATACTACACGAACTGGATAAAACCTATCGACAATTCTTTTGGAACAAACAAGATCGTTATACCCCGTTAATTAGTTGGGACAAAATCTGTTCGGACACTCTATCGGGTGGCTTGGGAATTCAAAAGGTTGAAACGGTCAATAAGGCTTTATAGATGAAGCTATTATGGAAAATCATAGCCGAACCAGAAAACATCTGGGTAAGAGTTGTTTCAACAAAATATCTGAAAAATCAGCCACTGATGAAATATACAAGAAAGGGTAACCCCTCTTGGCAATGGGCAAATCTTATAAAACTACGCAAAGAATTTGGTATGGGACTCAACTGTTCCATTGGAAACGACCACTCGGTTAATTTCTGGGAGGACAATTGGGCTTACAGTACGCCCTTGAAAGACCAGGCTATGCTTCCGCTACCCAGCGAATCCTTAAATTGGGTAGTGGCCCGATATATTACGATGAACAACACTTGGAATACCCAAAAACTTAACTCTGAATTGTCAGGCATTCTGGGTCCAGATATTTTGACTAAAATCACATGGATTAAGCCACCAAACAATAACTTCAACGACAGACTATATTGGGGTCCCAGCAAAAACGGATGGTTTACTACTAGTTCCGCTACGAATATCAAGCCCAATCATGCGTGCAACCACGACTTTGGATGTAATTGGATTTGGAAAACAGATATTCCTCATAAAATTAGACATTTTCTTTGGAAAATCACAAGAGACGGTCTTCCGACTTCAGATAGATTACAGCGATCTCACATCTCTGTTCCTTCAGGTTGTCACTTATGCGGGTGCTCGTCAGAGACTACAACCCACTTGATTCTTGAATGTCCCATAACGATAAGCTTACTTTCTAATTTAGGAATTCGTTACCAGCGGAGTCAGAGTCAACTGGCTAATGCTAAACTGAATGATATTTTACGAAATATCTATTATGATTTCGGAAAAAAACTTTTCCTACAATTGCGTTCGCGTGGTGGGGAATATGGTTTTTTCGCAATCAATTAGCCTTCGGTCATATAAACGCTGTCACCATACCGGGCATTGCGCTGTTTGTCAATTCCTCTTACCAAACATGGAAATATGACTTGAATATAAAGGGTATTACCTGTTCTCGCACAAATACGAATAATAAAAGAGAAGACCACGCTGATGCCGACACTAGGCCTTCTTCTTCAAATAAACAAAAATCGTGGAATAAACCTCCCTTAGGTCACTATAAAATGAATTTTGATGGATCATATTGTTCCTCGGGAGCTGGGTCTTGTGGTTTTGTTATCCGGGACCATGTGGGAAACATTGTCTCTTGGGGAGCGGCCAAATGTGACAACACTTCTCCTGTCTATGCCGAAGCCTTAGGACTTCATCTTGGTGTGCTCAAGGCTGTTAGCCTAAATCTCAACAACCTCCTCATTGAAGGGGATTGCTTGGTCGTCATAAAAGCTCTCTTAGGGGACAAGGCGTGCCCTTGGAACATTGAGCTGCTGATGGCTGATACGTCTATGTCACTACGTTTCCTATCTAATGTAGCTGTTCGTCATATTTTCAGGGGTTCTAACGATGTGGCAGACAGGATTGCTCGTCTGGCTCATAGCGTCCCTGCCGACGTTTGCTTAGCTACAGATTCGGAGATCGGGATTCTTGCAGGAATTTCGCCTGGGGGGGGCCACCAGGATGGCTCGGGAGGCATACTACATTCCTGAGGATGACAGATTCTTTGATGATCCAGAACTTCGTGTTCTCGTCCGCTCGGACGCTTTAGGAAAGAAGCCGGCTCTTCGGCGTGTTTCCTAATTCTTATCTGCTTCAAAAAAAAAAAAAAAAGTGTGTGGAATTCATTTAATGGAAAACGCTCCCCACCGAAAACCCTCCCGAGAACCCTAGCCTAAGATCTGACGCCACCCTCAATACCTCCCACCTCCATCAAACCAGATTAAATCCAGCCCAAATAAGAAAGCAAATCCAAAAACTAGAGCCCCCAATTATGCGAGATCTACAAACCACCATAAAAAAATCCATCAAAGGAAGCTACCCACAGGAAAGCCAAAGAAAGAAGAAGCAGACGATGAGATCGAACGTGAAAGAGGGCCGAAGAGATGAAAGCCACATAAAACAAGGGGGGAATAGCTCGAAAAAGATGCTGGAAGTACAAAAGAAGATAGATAGAGGTGATGGTATGTTGGTGGCGGTGGGTGCGGCTCAGGCGCGGTTTTTGGTCGCTCATTACTGGAGTGTGGATGTCCCAGGTGGGTGGTGTCATCGGCTTTGGTCGATATTCTACTGGGATGTTGGCCCTTAGGTCGATGGAGAAGATGTGTTCCGAATCCTTGAACCGATGTTGAATAGACAACAGTCGCACGAAAAAGGTCAAGGCACATCATCGGAGTGCCTAGAGCAGGTCGGATAAGAAGGAAAGTGCCTTAGAGGCCTCCAAGTTCTTTCCTTGCTCCTGCACCTCTCTATTCTTCACTACAAATCTATATCTGAATACCCATAGTTGGGAGAGTGATTCATCCTATAAATCTGTAACTTTGAGCCATGAAAAAATGAGAAACAAGAAATATGAGCAAATCTGTTTTACTTACCGGCTGCTCAATAGTCAAGCAAATTTGGAGTCAGCAAATAGGTACGTTCCTGAACGTTATCTCAGTGGCTATGAAAAAATTAGCGCTATGAATCCCATGCTTAGCATCTTGATCCGAAAAACTGAAACTTTGACCTGGGTTGATCAGAAAAGGGATAGACCCTTCCTCTTCAAACTAATGAATCATAAAAAACTCGCTCCCATTGAACTGGCAGTCGATTTGGGTTTATGTGTTATTCCTTTCCTTTCACAGCCCAATTGGACTTATTCTTATTGATAAGTTTGTTGCTAATCCTATTGTGATCACAGTGAATAGAGACCCTCACATTAAAATGGTTATTGGACTGAATCGGATGCGTGATTGTGTTTGATTGTCGATGTAGTTGGTATTCAACCCTGGACGAAGAAATAAGGCTAAACCACCAGAAATGGAGAAAGAAAACAATGCAAGCATAAAGAAAAGGAGAAGGAAAAAAAAGAAATACTCCGTAGCAGGAAAAGAGAAGAGAACCCACAGAAACTCATGGACCATGAAAAATAGTGATAAAGCAAGGAAAGAAACTGGTCAACGACCCTAGTATCTAGAAAAAGAAACGAGAAACAGTTGTAGCTATATGCAAACTGCTCAAAGAAAAGAAAAGCATAATGGTCACTTTAATGAACAAATGATAATGAAAAGCAATCTTGGTCATATTTGGACATTCATAGCCAATAACGTCATTGTTTGGTTGCCCGAAATCAAGAAAGGTGAACATTCCTTGAATAATAGACACAAAGGAATTAAGTCTTCCTTTTTTGTTGGGGGATAGGTGCATTGGGCTTGCTTTGGAAGTTTGTTGCTTTCTCTCACTTCATGCAGGATTGAAAAAACTTGCCCATGCAGAACCAGGTCAAGAACTCCAAAAAATTGAAAAGAAAAGAAAAAAAATACAAGACAAAAATTGAAAACAACAAAAGATAAATCCACAAGTGATACAAGAAAAGGCACTATATCCTTTGGGGTCATGTGGGCATGGGTAGGAATCAGTGTGAAAAATATGAAAATCTTTGTGCTCTAACTGGATACCTTTTAGACCTTTGACTCAAATGAGTGGACTTCAAGCAAATTAGGAACACAGACTCTCTATCAAAAATATGGGAAATTTTATAACAACCTCAGTACCATAGTAAATTGAAAAGACAATTCGACAAAGAATGTCCTAGATTTCCCAATATGAAAATTTGCACGTGGAATTATTGCGGAATAGGAAAACAAAATCTTTGGACAGATATAGAAATCTTTTGCAAAATTGAAAACATCCAGTCATGGTGCTCATGGAAACTAAAACGGAACATGAACCCCCGGAGGGAGTTTGGAAAAGGGCTGGCTTCGACTCTCTTAGTTGGTCTCCCGCTCGCGGGAGATTGGGTGGTATATGCATATTATGGAAGAACTATCAGATAGCCGGAGGGAAAATTGAAATTATAAAAAAGGAAGATCGCTTTATTTCTATACTTATTAATGATAACAATCTTGGAAAAAACCTTGTTTGCGTTTTCGCTTATGTGCCTGCTCAAGAACACGAAAAAAGTGAATTATGGCCTCGACTCACTACCTACATTTAGGGCCTCGACATCCCCGTGCTTGTCATGGGCGCTCTGAATGGAATTCAATGCCCTTCCGATAAATCGGGGGGCGCTTTGCCGAACCGTAACTGATTCAACAGACTCACTCACTTTAAGAACCTGTGTACTTTACTAGATATTCCTACACTAGGGAATGTTTTCAGGTGGAGGAAAAACTAAACTTACATAAACAACATATATGAAAAACTGGATATATCAACTAGAAACTATGCTTTCTCATCCTTAGACCATTGTCCTATCTCAGTAGACCTTAACACATTAACAAAGAAGAAGGCCAGACCTTCTCGCAAGTCATAAACATGGGTGTCATGAATGGCCTTGGATACTTAGTGCTTCGGACTCCTCACCTTGTGTTCCATCTCGCATGAGTTTTATCCTCCACAAGCAGGGTCGATCCACCTATCTTCTTAGTGACCGGATTTTTTTTTTCTCATTAAATTTTCCATGATTTTTTCATCTTGCCATCAAACTTCATATAATTTCACAACATAACAAACCATACAACAACTCCATCACACTTCATCCATGGTCAATTTAGCGGCCATCAAAATCACCCCACACTTAAGCTTGCTTGTCCCCAAGCAATACTTTTCATGGTCACACGGCGGAAGCCAAGAAAAATTCTCAACATCGTGGATCCATTCTCATATTTCCCTAACAACCATATGTGATCCTCGCAAATGTACTTTTGCCTTTAAATCCATGCTTGTGAATAAAAGCAACATCTCATACAAAAGGAGGGGTTATGCAAAATAATTTTTCTCTGACAAAACAATGATAATCAAGAGGACTTTATGCAAGCTTTTGATGAATGAAAGGTAAAAGTATAGTGGTGGGCTATTTTTAGGCAATGTGGTGCTAATCCGGGGAGAAGACTTACCTACTTTATTTCTTTCTTTAATGCACTTTCTCCTTTATGATATTTCCACATCCCTCATCCTTTTTTGATTCTCTCTTTTCTTTTTTTCACTATAATGCTTTTACCTCTCTGACCTTAGCACTGCGCGCCTTCTCGCAAGTCACAAACATGGGTGTCATGAATGGCCCTGGATACTTAGTGCTTCGAACGCCTCACCTTGTGTCACATCTCGCGTGAGTTTTATCCTCCGCAAGCAGGGTCGATCCACCTATCTCCTTGGTGACTGGATTTTTTTTCTCATTAAATTTTCTATGATTTCTTCAACCTGCCATCAAACTTCATATAATTTCACAACATAACAAACCATACAACAACTCCATAACATTTCATCCATTTTTTCAACATATTTCCCCGGATGGGTAAAAAGGTATAGAAATGGGCAATATAAGAACTTTTGGAGGAAAAATTTCTTTTAAGGCACATATGCTTTAGATATATGATGTGAAGGCTAATAATGCAAAGGTATGAATGGCTAGGGCAATTAATGCTTGAATTGAAAATATAAAGTCCTTAATTATTTTATCGTTGCATATGTCAAAATCAACTTCAATTTACTCCCTTTGTGGTTTTCTCAAAAAAATTTGCATTTCATTGAGACTTCCCTTTACTAGACAATTGCATTGCAATATCTTTAATGAATCCACTTTTGCATTATCGAGTCTTGTCGAAGCTTCCATGACACTTTCTTTGTTTTCAGGGTGTGAGTCCTTTCATCTCAAAACTCTCCTTTGGATCATTCTTTAGGACCAAATAGTAAACATATCTAAAGAGAACATAATAATCTAGACCATTCAGCAGTTTTAGCTGTAAGAAATTTAAAAATTTCACCGAAGAAATGATAATACGAAGCTATGAAAGAAATAACTAAGCAAAGATGATCATGTAATGCACATAAGCTCTTCCCCCACCACATACTTAAATGATACAGTGTCCTCACTGTATTAAATCAAAGCAAAACAAGGGTAAAGGAAGTAACTCACAAATAAATGTGTAGAAGCTCAAAATCAGGTGTTGTCGACAGTTGCCAACAGTCGACATCAACCAGTGCAGTCGATGTTGACAACAACATATTGCTCTCAAGGAGTGGTCAAAATCGAGGGCCTCCAGTGTGGTCGACATCGATGGGTTCTCATTGATGTCGAATGCTTTTAGTCGCTCCAAGGTGATCGATTTCAATCACTCTGCTTGGTGTGGCTTGGCCTTGGCATGGTCGACATCGACCTCGTCATATCGATCTCGACTGATTTCTTAGGGACTTCGATTTTTCTCATTGTCATGTCCTTTTGCTTCACACCTGAAACTTGTTAGTCCATAAAAACTAAAGCCAGATTTTAAAATGTTCTCAAAACCAAATCCAAAACCTATAATCCTAAGAAATATTTAAATAAGGTTTTATATATACATGCTCTAAACTTTTGAGTCGCTAGGCCGACTTCTTCAATTAAGCTCACGACCCTTTAAGGTAAGGCCCCTTAGTGCTCGACCCTTCTTCTGGATTATCTAGGTCTTCATCGTAGTGCCCAAGTTCAGTGATTAGATCATCTTCTTCTATTTACTTCTTAAGGCGCTCAATTTCCTGAGCTTGGTTCTCTTGGTTAGGCATGACTCTTTGTAACCTACAACATAGATGAAGAAAGCGTTCGGGGTAGTCTAATCCTTTAAGCTATAGTGTGTGATCAGCGCATCGCATACACCTATAAGACAACACTAAAAAAGAACGTGAGATGAACTACTTAGGGCGCGAATGATCCCTTCCCCGGCAAAGGCGCCAAAATTTAATGTAGGGGAGAATTGATATATAGAATATAAACAATATGATTAAACCTATCCACTCAAATAAATTCAAGACTCCTTCATTGTAGTAGTAGAGGAATCAGGTTCGATCCACAAGGAAGCATGTCAGCGATCCATAGTAGTTCGCACAAACATTCTGCAGAAGTCGACCAAAAGCTCTCGATGTCGACTAGAACAGCCGATGTTGATGGGGATATCGATCTCGAGTGTAATCCTGCACAAAAACAAAAGGCTGAAATGGTCAACATCGACTAAAGTGTCAATGTCGACTCAGTAGCAATGGTCGATCGACATAAAAAACAGTCGATCGATAGGATGCAGTCAATCTCAACCTGTTCAGTCGATATCGAGCACTCCAACAGAGATAGAAAATGCTGGCAAAGAAGGCCGAAGAATGTAAGGATGAGTAGGAAGATATGGACATAAAATCAAGGGTTTAAAGCAATAATTAAAACGGTTTAAGCAATAATAAAAAGGACTCTTAAGGCTATGGATCACCACAACGTTAACCGCACATGCACAAGATAGAGTAAGACGGAAAATTACACAATCACATCAAAGGAACAGGCTTTCACCATTACCAACAAATAGATATATACGCTCTTGCAAATAAACCTAATTGTCTCTGTCGATTTTATGTTTATAATCCAAGTTGTTAGCATGAATTCCTTTTCTTTCGATAAGGGCAAAACACAAAAAGGTAGGAGATGATCAAGACATAACAAATATCAACATCAAACTCATATCAAGCATGCATGGCTAATGTCGGGCTCACCCCGCCCCTAAGAGAAAAGCGACTACTCGCTCATGATAGAAGTAGACATAATTGAAATAAAAGAAAACTTAACTTGCATAAATAAAACCAAACCGAAGTCTTCACAATCTCAACACCGGCTCTCGCAAGTGCGTAAACGCTAAAGCTTCCTAAAACCTAAAACTAAAACTGAATTGTAATTGTTTGTTCTGAATTAGAATGAATGATTCTAAACTCAGCCCCTAAGGGCTTTATTTTAAGGCTATCAATCCTTGCTAGCCAAGGAAAGGCAATTCTATCTATTTAAATGATAAAAATAAATAAAAGAAGATAAAATCTAAATTAGAAATATAAAATATATCCCTAGGGTAAATAAGAAAATACATATAAAGCAAGTGTCTATCAAAGAATAAAAAGATCTATGAAAAACATGGCTAAGCAATCTCTCTTGGATTTAGACACTTTCAAGTGCATCTGCGGTTTTCTGGATTTTTAGTCGATGTCGAGTCAAAGTGGTCGACATAAGACAGTCAACGTCGAGTGGTTCTGATCGACGTCGACCTACTTCCAGCTTTTTCAGCATTCTAATCCATCTTGAAATGCACTTTTCTGAGTCCTTGTTTATTCGATTGATGCATATGAATATGCATTAAAAGCTCTTTTTGAGAACTACAAATCTCATGATGGCATCAGATTCTGATTAAAAATGATGAACAACAAAAAGTGGCATTTTCATCAGCTGCACCATCATGTGCTCTTCCTTAGCTTCTCCTATGCTTCACACCAAACTTTGTGTAGACAACATATCTTGCAATATTAAGCATAACTACACATTTTCAAAGGATTCCCAATCCTTAATGCCAATAAATGACAGAAATTGAAGTAAAAGTAGGCATAAAACGTGGTCAATTTAGCGGTCATCAATGAAGTTCAGTGTCTCTTTCAAGTTGGCTTCTAGAGTGGTTGGAATGAATTCATCGATCCTATCTCCTTCCCCCTTGGTATCAGATGACAGATGCATTGTTGGAATGCAGAAATCCTCTAATATCTTAGGTTTCGGCAGTGGCAAAGGCATATATAAACGATGCCACGACTTTGCTCTGCAAATGAATGGTGGTGTATAACCGTCCAATATACCTAGCATCCTTAGATACGACATGAAAAGCAAGAATTCTCCATCTTTCATAGGGTTGAGGTCATCGCAGCTTAGTTGTAGCCAATCGGCTAGTAGGGTATTGAGTCCTCCATGGCTGACGATCATGTCATAGTCTGTATGCACTGGACTCGAGCAAGCATTTGTAAACATCTCTACCCAGTCTGGAATGGTGTCTGCCTCAAGGGTCAAGGGATAAAGTTGTCCCCAAATGAATGTATCGAACCTCTTAAGGTCTTCTGTCCCACAGAAAGTGTTATTGAGTACCCTCAGACACATTCTTAAATGTGGGTGACTGATTTCATCATCCCTAAAGCCACAAGCCCTCCCCGTAGGTTTCCATGTAATTGTCCCCCACGTATGATAAGGATTTGGTTCCCTCAGTTCATACCGCCTTTGGGTAGACGACTTAGTAGTAATACCAAGAGCTTTTCGGTAATCCTCCCATGTGAGCGTGAACTTCTCACCACAGTGTTTGAAGGAAAGGTTTTCCCCTCTTTTCAGTGTGAATGTAGTTAAGAACTCTTTAACAAGATTGGGGTATGTAGGTGTCACTTTATGAAGGGGTCCATCTAACCCTCCTTTTTCGAGCAATCCCTACACATCCTTATATAAACCTAGAGCATGTAAAGCAGTAGGGTCAAAGAATTTTGTTGTAGAGTAATTGCAGTGGTCCGAACTATACCATTGTGATGTCTCATGAGGGTCTAAACCATCCCGCATCATCATGTATTCAACATTAGACATTAGTAAAAATAATATAAAATGAAGAGATAGGAGCGATCTCACCAAACTTTGTGCAAAAACTCGAAAGACATAACCTATAGTAGGATCGGAAAGAATCGGTGAGTTGTCAGTGGGCACCGGTGATCTAGGTACGAATGTTCTTCGGGTTTTCATTGAATTTCGATGAAGGAACCTTTGATTCTTCCTTTCTACTCTCAAAATCAGACCTTTTCTTCGACCTAAGCTTGTTGCATGCTTTGAAACCTCAAAGGAATTTAGGTTAGGGCAGAGTAAAGTGAGGCAAATTATATTTATAGAAGATTAAAGATAAAACTTGAAAGAAAAAGATGATGATGTGTGTGTGTCTATATATATATATATATATATGATAAATTCACAAAGAAGTCCGATAATTTGAAGGTACAAAGAAAGAATTTGAACTCCCTCATCTAACCTTCCCCTCCCAAGGTGGGGAATTTTCCCCCACCGCCACCCCCTCCTACCCCACCCCACCCCTTAAAAAAGGGTGGAAGAAAATGCACCCTAAATATCGGAAATCAAAAGAAGTTTAGATCGGATTTTTAAAGAAAATCCTATCGATTTTGCATCTCTAAGTTCATCGGTAGGCGCCAGTGTCTATTGGAAGCCTCCGACTCCCTAGCTTGTATCGGTGGGCATGGCTTGATTCGTGGCGAGCGTTGATAGAAGGAAGAAATCGAGTCTAATAAATATAAGATATAAATCAAACTGAATCCTAGTCAACACAAATAAATTACAAGACTTCCTCCCGCTATAGTGGTAGAGAGTCATGATCGATCCACGAAGAAGCGTGTCAGCTGGATCCTAGATAGTCTGAAATCACACATCTATCTCGACCAGAGGTCTTGATCTCGAGTAGTTTACTAGACGTCGACAGGGGCTGTCATTTTCTACTGCAACAGAAAACCTGTAGAGACAAAAACAAGTAGTCGATATTGACCAGGGTGTCGATATCAATATGTCAGTATCAATTTCGACCTAGCTCAGGAGCCTGCCAGTCGATCTCAGGGCACTCGATCTCGAGTTGTTCAATCGATGTCGAGCTCGAATGCAGGCAGAAGATGCGTCGACATAGAAGACCGTCGACGTAGACCAAGTATGTCTATATCGACCTGATGTGTCGATATCGAATAGTTCCTACAGTGATTAGTATCGACAAAGAAGGCCAAAGACAATAGGATGGAAATAGAAAGATGAACAGAAAGAACACATTTTTAATGATTGTAAATATGAATTAAAAGCAACAACTAAGGCTAGGGTTTACCACAACGTTAACCAAGACACGCATAAGGTAAATAAGACGGACAATTGCGCTATCTCACCCGAGGGACAAGCTGTCGTCGTACACCAACGATTAGGAATACTCTTGCAAATAAACCTAATTGTCTCTACCAATTTTATGTTTATAACCCAAGTTGTTAACATGAATCCCTTTTCTTGCGATAAGGACTAAACATAGAATCGTAGGAGATGATCAAGACACAACGATATCAACATCAAACACTTACCTTAAACACGTATCGCTAACTAGAGCTGGCAAGAATTGACCCGACCCGAAAAAACCGATCCGTCCGATCTGAAACCGACTCGACCGATATTTGATAAGAGTGAAAATTGATGATCCCCAAGACCGATCCGATCCGAACCGATTTAGACCGGAACCTTAAAAAACCCGAATTTGTGATGTACCCGAATCTGATTATAACCGAATGGGTCAATTCGACATTAACCCGAAACCGAAACAACCCAAACCCATTCAAATCTGAAATCCGAAACAGCCCGAACCCGATTGTATCTGAAATCCGGAATAACCCGAATCCGATTGTATTTGAAATCTAAAATAACCCGAACCCGATTGTATCCGAAATCCGAAACAACCCGAACCCAATTAAATATGAAATTTGAAACAAATCGAACCTCATTCTATCCCGAAATTGAAAAAACCCTGAACTCACTAATATCAAAAATCATAAATGAGGCCATATATATATATATATATATATATATATATATATATATATATATATATATATATATATATATATATATATATATATATATATATATATATATATATACACACACACACACACACACATATATAGAGGGATTTTCCGGTGAAACGATTCTTACTGTGTATCGGAGGGAGAATTCTTAACCATTAGATAAAAAACAATGAAGGGTTGAGAAAAAACCAAAAAAAAAAACTAATAAAGATTTGTCCTTTTTAAAAACAACAAACAAACTGCCTCCTTTCATTCACCCATTTTTTTTAATAACTGCCGGATGTGTGCAAATTTGATAACTACCCATTTTTTTTCAAAAACTTTGATGGGATGTAATTAATCTTTCGTTTCTACAAACTTTACTATTCAAATTTAAATAATAATAATTCTTCACATCTATATATCCAACTAAATATATAGATTCGTAATTATGTATTAAAATTATTTTATTGTTTTTGAAAGAAGTAAGTGTTCAAGTTTAATGGGTTAAATATTCACATTTTGTATTCTACATATTCACGTCTAATAAACAAAATATTCATACGTTTTTCATTCAATATCAAACAATATATTTTTTGTTGTTATTCATTTTTAAAGAAACAAATGTCCAATTTTAATAGCTTAAATATTCATATTTTGTATTCTAAATATTCATTTCTAATAAACAAAATATTCATATGTTTTTCATTCGATCAATATAAAACAAAATGATTAACTCGACTTTTAATTCTATTAAATCCATTTGCCTACTATATAGTTGGTGCAAATTCAATAAGTTCATAGCATCACCATATAATAAAAATGGTAAGGAACAATTGACATTTTTTTTAAAAAAAATTTACTGTACGTATGATGGAGTATATTGCATTAATAAGCCAGAACAATTTATTTTGTTTTAAAAAAATAACTGTTTCTTTTTCTTTTTTCTTTTTCCATTTTATTGTTTAATTGTGGCCCTTTGATGTAAAGAATCCAATGGCTCACAATTCTCCCCTCGTTACATGGTAAGAGCCGTTTCACTGGAAAGTCTATATATATATATATATATATATATATAAAGCTAATTGAAGATAATAAAGCATTAAAACTTATACTTGATCGAATAATGTACAATCTTGTAATTCTTGTTAATTTGTCCTCAACAATTTATGACAAGTATATGATAATCTTTTAGAAGTTTTGTTTATAAAGCAATTTGTATCATGATTCATTAGGGAGAACAATTTTCTTGTAAACACGCATATCAACTAGCCTAATAAATTAAGACAAGGTACTATCTATCGATTATGTTCATAAATGAAGAATCATACAGTATATATGTATAAATGTCACCATACGGAGTAATATATAACGATGAAAAATGTCACTAAAAATTTAACATTGAAACAAAAAAAACGCATGTTAGCTCTTTGGTATTTTTTGCATTTTGACTTATATATAGTCTCTTCTATTTATGATAAAAAAAGGAAAGCCCAATAACTGGAAAAAAATGATGAAAATTGTGAGAAATATATGCCCCACTTTTTTTTTCTTTTATTATTTTTCTGGATTGTAATACTACCGTATACCTTTTTTTTGGGTAAATAGAGAGCATCCGAGAATTCATTAAGCCAAAATTTGATTAAACTAAAACCCAATTCATCATACTGAATGGAGTTGATATTCAGTTAAATCGAAACTTGATTCATCCGACCCGATTATCCCGAAATCCGATTAATCCGAAACCCGATTCATTCAACCTGAACCCGATCTTGTGTAATTCCAATTCAATCGAAACCCAACTCCACTGACCCGATTTTGTCGAAACCCGATTAAGTTGAAACCCGATTAAGCCGAAATCCGATTTAACTTAATTAATTTTTTCGATAATCCGATTTTATCCAATCCAGTCAAACCCCGAATTGACCCGACCGGATCCGATACAACCCGAATTTCAGTCAATCCGGTAAGAATTCAAGTTCGAAACAACACGAAACCGAAACGTCCGACCGAGACCGATTCGACTTACCTGATTGCCAGCTCTATCACTAACGTCGGGCTCACCCCCGACCTAGAAGCTTTGGGGAACTACTCGCACTTCATCGCAACAAACACCATAATTGGAAATAAGGAAACTTGCATTAAATAAACCTTCAAAACTTGACAACTCAATGCCGACTTTCGCAAACGCCAAACCCTAAAGCTTCTCCTAAACCCTAAACTACTTTGTATTTTGAGATATGAGTCTCTGTGCTTGAATGTATAAAAACCAACCCCCTAGGGCTTCATTTATAGCCTACAAATCCTTGCTAGCCAAGGAAAGTAGTTCTAACCCTACTAAAACTCCTATTTAAAATTCTATCCTAAAACAATTAGGATGAAACATTATTATGGTAAATATAAAATCTCCTAGGGTAGAAAGGAATGTTCCATAGGACATAATCTTACTAATAAAGAAAGATAAAACCATGGCCACAAGATATATCTTCAAAATCGGATTGCCAAACCGTGTCCAATCCGTGTCAGCTTCCACTCGATATCGACTTGGTCACTCGATATCAAGTGCTTCATCTCGGCTCGATCTGTCGCACTTCACTTGAGCTCTGGTGGCTATGTCGATGTTGATGTCTTCACTCCATCTCTGGGTATGTCGAGTGGTCTTCAGTGGGTCTGTGTGGTCTGTCTCGACACTCAATGTCTAAGTCGAGTCCTCTAGTCAATCTCGACCTATCTTGTCGATATCGACCTCTTCTCTGGTATACTTGGCTTTCTCGTTTCGACTACGATTCCGCTTCAATTACTACACATTTAGACAAATACTTGTGCAAACTCTATTTCTTGCACGTTATCTCCTTCTACACAAATTTGCATTATTCTTAACCTTTATTTTAGGAATCGAATGGAATATGAAGTCAAAACATGCAATTAAAAAGACTAGAAATATGTACATCAAGCGTCGATACTTCAATTCTCCTCTTTCTTCATTTTTTCTTTCATTCTACTCTTGTATATCCTTAATCTAATGATCTCAATACCAAACACAAACACTTCTCTTCTAGCGAACTGGAGTTTTATTAGTGCATAATATAAAATTGAAATATTTGAAATAAAAAGCGAGGATTGAATAACGAAAATAAAAATTAACTAGATCGGGTTGCCTTCCAAGAAGCATCTTTGGTTAAACGTCGTTGGCTCGATGTTTTGACCCTCTACTAGGTCTCTTTCACAACCTTCTCTTTTGGATTCACTACCACTTGCCATGGTAGTTTCCCTATAGCACGTGCCTTTAGTTCTCTGATTTCCTATGTTATTTGTCCTATGACTTTTTTTTTATAGCTGTAAACTTATCCAAAATGAGTCACAGGTTCTTGTCCTGTTGTGGTTGAGTTGCTGGCATTGGATTTTAAGGTATAGCTTCAAACTAGTTTCTTCCTTGGTATGATGCTTGAGCATTTGGCCTGTTTATGAACCTTTGATAAAAATTAGAGTTGAAATTGGGGTTGAAGGAGTTGTTGCCATATGGTCAAGGATCGTAGTCGCCAACTGCATTGACTTCCACCACTCCTTCATGGACATGAGGACAAAGATCGTTCGGATGTGATGGATCTTCCCATACTCGACAGGGTCTGACTAGTGTTTGAGTAACATGAGTCGCTAAGCTTTTCACCAGTTCTCTCAACTTACTGATCTCATCCTGCTGGATAGGACTAAACCTTGTATTCTTGACATGATGCATTCCTCGAACTCCTTGCATCCTTTCGTATTGCTGTGAGGCATAAGCAAGATATTTAAAATTTTCATCACCTTGGCTGGAGTCTTATCCCTAACATCTCCTCCGCTTGTTACATTGATTACTCATCGCTCGATATTCAATAAACCTTCATATAGGTAGAGAATGAAGCCATCCTCCATGATCCCATGATGCGGACAACTAGCCTTGAGCTTGTTGAAGCGTTCAACATACTAGTACAATGATTCTGTAGGAGATTGCTCGATACTATATATCGTTTTTTTGTCTATGTTGCATCGAGTAGCTAGAAAGTACATATTAAAAAATGCTTTCTACAATGCTATCCAAGACTTGATACTTTCTGTTGGCAAATAGTAGAGCCATTCATTTGCAGCGTCCTTAAGAGTGAATAGAAATACTCTAAGAATCATTTGGTCATCAGTGATTCCATTAGGTCTAACACGATAGCAGACCGCAGTAAATTCCACTAGATTCTTGTTTAGATCTTCTCCATTCCTTCCATGAAAACTGGGCAACAACGATGCACATCTTTACTTGAATTCAAAATTTGAGTCTATTGGGAGACCTGAGAGATTAATGGCTAACAGGTTGGGAGATATGGGAGCTTGATGGCTTGCAGTGGTGATGTAAGATTAGGCTTCTTAAGAACTCTTAGTGTTCTTTTTGGTTGATCCTCATCGTCGGCCATTTTTCTTGAGCTTTGTCTTCGTAACCTGAAAATACATTGGTCAATTTCTGAATTAGAAGTCACTAGAGAAAGTTTAGCAGAATAGGTGTCTATCATACAAGATGGTTACACCAAAGCTTACGAATTACATTTAGTAAAAAACTTGGTACTCCCCAAAAATGGCGCCAAGAATTTGGTGTGTGTTAGCATGTCGTATGTTCTAATACCCCAAATATTAATTCTATACCCTCAACCAATAATTAGTATTAGCAGTAAGTGTAGGTCAAACCCACAGAGAGCGCGTGCGACTTTTGCTAGACATAGTAAGTAAGCAAGCAGTTTGTAACAAGAGCAATAGTAATGAGCAGAAGAATAGTAAATAAAGTAATGGTTGAAATAGAGATAATAATATGAAGAGAAATATAGTTCTACTTATATTCGTAATGTTGGTAAATCTATGATCATCGAGTTATTTGGTTATGCTTAGTTATCTTAGTGTTGGTATGTGCATAGAGTTGTATATCAACTCCCTAAACTCTTGCATGGGGTTCGAGAAGCAATAACTCCCTAATCATATAAGCATATAATTCATGTAATTCTTGAATATTTGATTGTGTCACCTGGTTGTCAACCCAACTATCGCATCCGCTAAGAATAATATTAAACTATTTGTCATTACTCTTTCATATGCATGATCCCAACCTATTCATTAAGATACTTGACCAAAAAAAAAAAACCTATTCATTATGATATGTAGGATACTATATCGGATTAAGGCCCACAATAGAAGATTTAGCTATAATCACTTAGCACATTGTTTACCTATCATAGTGGCCAATTAAGACAACTAAACAACATAACATATAAGGAACAAGAGTAATGAATAACCAAATATGCATAAACCAAATATAACCTAGATAATATTATTCAAACAACCCCCACATGTCTTTGACCAATGCATAAAATATGAGCAAAACTATAAAAGATTTAGCCAAACATGGCTTACCAAAAACGACGGAAAAGAGAAAAGAGAGAAGTGGTGAATGAATTGTGTGTTGTCTGTTGTGAGATGTGGGTTGTGAGTTGTGTTGAATGGGGATGAGGAGAGCTGTATTTATAGGCATAGTAAACCCTAGGAATCAGAATTCTTAGGATAGAAGCAAAGCTCAATAGGCCAGATTCGCCATTTGAGAAATCTTCTAAAATCTACATTGGCGGGTACCGACAATCATCTGTGGGTGCCGATCTTGTGTATACCACGGGAACTTCAGTGGGTGCTGAGAGTCGAAAGGTGCCAGTTCCTTAGCTGCGGGCATCGCCTCTCTAGTCTTCAAACTTCTTCTTCTTCTTATCTTGTTTTGTTCGCTTCTTCTTTTGTCTGCTTCCTTGACTCTTCTTTAGGCTTCTATAGCTTTCTATTATAGCTTCCCTCTTCTCTTTTAGCTTGAATTTTGAGAATCTGCATAGATAGGCATAATACACGTAGATTCTGAACTTAGCAACTTTAAAGGTAATGAATTTATTTTATGCTAAAAACTTATCTTAATGCAACCTAAATGGCTTAATAATGACTAAAAGTTCCTATACAAATCATGCATTATCAATTTTGGATGTAATAAGAAGGTTGAACCACTTTGGCAAGAGATCCACAAGCTCGCGAAAGACTCAATGCAACACGTACAAGAAGTTCGAATACTCGTCATCTCATTGGGGTCGATGCTCTCAAATCCCACATTACCACTGCCTCCCTCTTCAACAAAGACATCCTCTATGGCCATGGGTGTGGCTCATGAGATTAAAGAAGGTAAGTCAAAGGATGCCACGATTGAGAGTACAAACGTCAAGCCCGAGCTTCAAAAAGGTGAGGAAATCACCCAAATTCCCAAGGTTGCTCTTTCCATGAGGGAGGAACGAACGCCAGCCAACATGTCAAGCTTTCTAAATTCTATGTCGACTAAATGGTTGGATGCAACCTCTTTCATTCCGTCATACCTGCCTTTAATGATTCAAGAAGAAGAGGGGATTCAAGATCCGTTCAATGAAGAAGAAACATATTCGATGAAGTCGCTTGCTTCCATCATGGATATAAGGACGAATTATTTTCAAGGGGAGGAGGATGATGTGATACTAATCATCAATGATCTCGACTCCTTTATCTTACAAAGCTTTTTTGTTGGAGCCGAACATCAACCATCGTTTGAGAAAACTGCGTGTCAACACCATAGTATTTTGGCTCTTCTGGGTTACATAAAATTTTGATTGAAGTCGATGAGCACTTGTTGGAAAGCTATTTTATGGGGATACAACTTCCATGAAAGATATTTCTCCTAAATCAGCTTCAAAGATGCTCCAATTTCATGTTATTTTTAGAAGTTCAAATCTAGACAACTTATTTACGATGAATTCAATTAAGGTCGGATGCACTAAATGAGGCCGCAGTCAATCAAATTCATTTAGTGGAACACTTGATGATCTCTCACTTTAATAAAGGAATTCAGCCACCCTTTCATATATCCTCATGAAGGCGAACATTCAATCTCCATTAATTATCGGAAACTTTTCGTATTATCCGGCCATCTGATAATGTATATTTTGTATAGACATTATCGGTGGTCTTCGGTGCATTATTGTCTCCATATTGCATGTTAAATAAACTTATTTGCATTCTTGATCATTTGGTATCTAAAGTTCTGAATCTACTATTTTTAGTGATTATTTGTAGGTTATAAGATCCAAGCTCGAAAGGTAGAGAAATCATGAGTAAATAGAGCTAAGGGACAAGCTATGGAAGAGCATGGAACAAGCCAAGGAAGGATTAAAAGTCAAATTGGGAAGCTAAGGAGCATGAGAACAAGAGCGGAAACAAAGAACATGGAGAAATCCCATCTTTACGGTCCTGAGATGTTTGATTTAGCTTCTACAGTCTTCATGAGAGTTGTAGTCCTTGAAAAGAGCTTTCCAATTCATATCCATATGTGTCCATCGGGCGAACTACGACTGCAGAAACTGCATTACAAGTTCAGTCTGTCGAAGTTGTCAAAGCTGAAGAGCGGCGCCCGCCGTTAAATAACCGGCGCCCGCCGATCTCGCTATTTCCAATCTGTGAAGATTAGCCAAATCTTATCTTTATGGAAACTCTATCTATGTTTTCTAGGATTTTCAGCCGACGTCTTGAGGCATTATATTAGACATATTTTCAGTAGGTTTTCATCCATCTAACTATTATCTAATTCAGATCTAACTAAAGACCATTAGGTTTACTTTGGTTATGAGTTGCTAAACTCATAGTTTCGCCTTTGATTCGAAGACATGGCCGGATGAATTATTAGGATTTTATTTCATATTAGTTATTCATTGGTTATTTATCATCCTTGTTCTTTATTGCTTTATATTTCCACAAATGTTGTCTCTATAACCGCGCATCTAGACAAAAAATGCATCTCTGCTAGCAATTCCTATCTTTAGATTGGTTTCTTTATAGGAAGGGAGAGAATTGATTACGTAAGTCTATCGATTACTCTACAGAATGATAAATAATATTGCTATTAGGTCATGTACTTAGGTAAACTAATTCTATTATTGTAATGTTACTTGAGTATGTGATTGCTCTTGCGAGTGATCTACTAAAGCCCAATCAGGCATAACATTAAGAATACTAATGAAATAAATCCGAGGACCATGAACCCCAACCATTGTTAAGAGTTGCAGGTGAAGCGCTTTTCTCATATTGTTACTAACCTTCCTCAAAGTTTATTTACATTCCTCATTGCCTATTTACATTCATATCTTCTCTTTATTTGCATAATTAGTAAATACACATTGCATTGATGTACTTTCTTTTCTGTGGGTTCGACCCCTTACTTATTTACTATACTAGTCTGTTAGCTGATTTTGGAGAGGTTTCCTTTCCCTCATTCGGAATTTTATTTTCAAACATTGTTGTCTTAATTTGATTTTTATTTAAGGATGATGAGAAATTTAAGTGTGGGGGAAAGTTGCGTCCATAGATTCGTGAAAATTTGATGTGTCTTAATTTATTTTGTTATTTGTTTGTATTATTCATGTATTTACATTTACTTTTCCATTATTCTATTGGATTGAAAAAATTGAAAAATGTCAAAATCCAAAAATATCATGCATTGTTTATGTGTTATTCAAATATATTATCTTGCAATGTTTGTCCTCTATTATTTATTTGAGCATTACCATATAAATTCCATATCATGTTTGGATTGTTTTGCCTTGTCCTATAAAATTTGATTTTCATGTGAAACATGTTTGGTGGATATAATTGAGCATTGATGATTGGAGTTCCTAGGTATGATTGAAATCCAAAAAAAACTTATCCTAGTGAGAATTTTTGGTCTTATAGGGATTACATATATTTTCCCTTTTGCTTTTGTTGTGTAATTTACTCATCTTATGCAATAATTACCTCTTAGTATTGACATGGTTATCTATTTTTTAAACCTATTATGTATATGTGCATTTTTATGAGTTTCAAGTGATATGCTTTTTTTTCTTTAAAGCTCCACAAAATTCACGTTTCCTAGTCTATGCTTTTCCTTACCCATCCGGGAATTAGGATTTAGAGTTGGGTTATGGATGTCATTTTGAGTTGAGAGGAAAGCTAAAGTGTGTTCTTATGTCAAGAGGTTTTGAAAGAGATGTAATGTTATGTGCTTAATTGTCCTCATATTTGTATTTCAGGCATATGGCTCGAAAAAAAATGCCAAAAAAAGAAAGAAAAAGAAAAGGAAAGAAAAAAAGTTATTGAATAAAGAGCCTTATTTTTATTTATTCTTGCATATGAGAGTTGGATAAATGTTTGATTAAGAGTTTAATTGGAGAGATTAGAGTTTGAGAGTATATTTTGATCTTGAAACGTTGTTCTATTGGCTATTGAAATTGAGAGCTCATTGTTATATATTGGAGTTTTGTCATTGGAATGGTTTGCGAAGTATGGAGGTTTTGGTGTTGTATATAACTAACCCTTTTTCCTTGATCCAAAGCACCACAAGCCTAAATGATTCTCATCCATTATTTTCCTACCAAAGCCCCATTACAACCCCGCCGAATGGAGTCTTCTTTGAAGTCTTCCATTGAGCGAAAGTCCTCTTGATATTGCTTATTTGCTTTGAAATATTTGGTGGAGAATTTGTGACATAAATGTCAATGCTTATGTAGCTTTTTGCATATTGATTGAGTTAAGAGTTGTTCTTACATGCCTAAACACATGAGAGTGAGAGAAACACATTTATCTATGTGAGGTTGGATCGATAAGCTTGCGGGCTACTTGGCAATTTATATACATGCTATGATGTTTTTCTACCTTGTTCATGTTTGCACTAAATAGAGATGTTGCTTTTGATGAGGTGAATGCATGATAAATATGTTTGTGGGGTGTTTGGTTATTGCTCTATTTTGATTTGTGTGAGGACAAGCAAAGGCTTAAGTGTGGGGGAGTTGGAGTTATGTCACTTTGTGTGCTTCTTTCATGTTTTGACTTGCTATGATGAAAAATTTTCATTTCTTTAAGACATGAAGAAGTTCATTTTCTCTATCTCTATGCTCTACTCTATGTTCGCTAGAGGACTAGCGAAGCATAAGTGTGGGGGAGTTTGATAATGCATATTTTGTATAGGCATTATAGGTGGTCTTAGGTGCATTAATTGTCTCCTTATTGCATGTTTAATAAGCTTATTTGCATTCTTGATCATTTGGTATTCGAAGTTCAGATTCTACTGTTTTTAGTGCTTATTGCAGATTATAAGATCCGAGCTCGAAAGTTGGAGAAATCATCAGTAAATAGAGATAAGGGACAAGCTATGGAAGAGCAAGGAAGAAGACAAGGAAGGATTAAAAAAATTCAAATTGGGAAGCTAAGGAGCATGGGAACAAGAGCGGAAATGAAGAACATGGAAAAATCCCATCTTTAAGGTTCTGAAAAGTTCGATTTATGTTAATAGGAGGAAATCAAATTCTTAAATACAAATATAAAGATATATAAATGTAAACCGACTCCTAGCCTATGCAAATAATTACAAGACTTCCTCCCGTTGTAGTAGAAGGGTAGTCAGGATCGATCCACGAGGAGGCAGGTCAGCGGGATCCTGGTAGCGGTGGAAATCTCACGTCTTTCTTCGACCAGAAGCCTCGATCTCGACCTTGGTGCTCGATGTTGACCTCGTCTGTCGCTCCTCTCTGCAACAGAAGACCTGCAGAGACAAAAACAAGCAGACGATATTGACTAGGGAAGGTCGATATCGATGTTAGCAGACGGAATCGACTGGCTCAGACGACTGCCAGTCGACACAGGTGGTCGATATCGATGTTGGGGGGTCGATATCGATGTTCAGTAACTCAGCAGGGATGATCGTCGTCGACTCAGAAAACTGTCGACGGAACTCAGTGGTCGATATCGACGTCTGTGGTCGATATCGATGTCTTCTCCTGCAAAGTTGCTAGCTTTTTCGTCGGCAAAGAAAGGCCGAAGACTTAAGGATGAATGAGGATGCGATGAACATAAATAAAGACAAGGTTTTGATGAATAAACTTATATAAAAAGCAACTCTTAGGATTAGGGTTTACCACAATGTTAACCAATGCATGCGATAAGGTAAATAAGCCGGACAATTGCGCTATTTCACCCGAGGGACAAGCTTTCGCTGTACACAAACTTTTAGGATTACTCTTGCAAATAAACCTAATTGTCTCTACAATTTTTATGTTTATAACTCAAGTTGTTACCATGAATCCCTTTTCTTTCGATTAGGTCTAAACATAGAATCGTAGGAGATGATATAGACACAACGATATCAACATCTAACACTTACCTCAGGAACGCATGGCTAACGTCGGGCTTTGCATTAAACTATAAATCCGAAGCTTTACAACTCAACGTCGGCTTTCGCAAACGCCAAACCTTAAAACTTCTCTCTAACTCTATTGCTATTGATTGTGTGTCTGTGGATCCGTTGATGGATGCCGGCCCCCTAGGGCTTTATTTATAGGCTACTAACCCTTGCTAGACAAGGATTGTAACTTCTATCTAAACTATGAACTCTATCCAAACAATTAGGATAGGTCTTTTATTTTGATAAAATTCTACTAACTTGATAAAACTTAAAGGTAAAGATAAATAAATCTCAGCTGCTATCTATCTAATTGTTACAAGATAATTCGTGCTTTTTGAAGATAGAATTCACAATCCGAGTCTCGAAATCGTATCTATCTTCTGTCGAGATAAGGTCGATATCGACCAGTAAGGTCGATATCGATGTCTGTGTTTCTGCTCGACTTGTCCATCTCCACTCGATGTCTATGTTGAGGTCGATATCGATGATGTAAGGTCGATATCGAGTGCTTTTCTCTGCTGTGTGATGGTCTGTCTCGACACTCAGTTCTGTGCCGATGCTCTGTAGTCGATGTCGATGTTGATGGTCGATATCGACCTCTCTTCTGCTCTCTTGGTTTCCTCGTTTTGACTCCTATTTCGCTCGAATTCCTGCATGGTTGGCTCAAAACTTGTGCAGACTCTATTTCTTGCACGTTAGCCCATTCTTACACAATTTTATATTCTTTTGAACCTTTTCTTTGGAAATCGAATGAAATATGAAGTCAAAAGATGCAATAAAAAGAGGTACAAATATGTACATCAAAACACCCCATACTTAGACTTTCTTGTCCTCAAGCAATAACCAAGCAATAACCAATACCTACAACACACCCTTCAAGTCTTCGCCCTTGTCAAAAGCAACATCATAAGTGATAGCAAAGCAAAGCAAGTGAATTTAACGTCATAGCACATATTTAGGCGATCCATAGACATATGCAATTTTTTTTATCCAACCTCACAGGGATAATGTGTTTGCACTCAACTCTCATGTGTTTAGGCTATGAAGATCAACCCTCAACTCAATTCCATACACAATCTCATAAACATTGCAATTTATAAAAATCCACTTCGCAACCAATTATGAAAATGCAATAAGAACCACCAGGAGGACTTTCGCTCAACGGAAGACTTCAAAGAAAACTCCATTCGGCGGGGTTGTAATGGGGCTTGGTATGAAATAAAAGCTATGGAATTATTTGGCTATGTGGTTCTTGCATAATTCGGGAATCAAGACTCCTAAATCTCAACACTTGCAATATCCAAACCATAACTCTTCAATGTTGCACTTTCCAAGCTCAATCTCCCATAATGCTCTTTCTAAACTCATCTTTCCATAATATGCTCTAAAGATGCACTAAAAGATGTAAACCATACTATCAACCCTTCTTTCAAACTCTAATATGCCTCTAAAAAATATTACACTTGTATGAAAACAAATAAAGGACTTAAAGACTTTGGCTCATGCACTACATATATCTTTTTTTTTTCTTTTTTTTGATGAAAATAATGAATAAATACTAAAAAATACGTGCATTTATATAGTGAGCCAAAAATCCTTTTACAAACTATGACAAGATGTAAATATGCACCAACCCATAATTTCCTTGCTCAAAACTGGACAATATGCACTTTTCTTTCCACAAGGCATTAGTCCAGCCAATCTAAGTCTCAATTCCCAAATGGGGGTCAGGCTCAATTTGGCTAGGGATAATTTTGTGGAGTTTGCGATTTCATGCTCAAGCTTAATTTTTCGGCTTCAAGCAGAGATAATGCAGAGTAGGTAAAGAGAGGATAAAAATGGCTTAAAAGATGCCTCCATCATTTAATTCTCATAAACATAGACATATTTATGTGTTGGCTTTGAATAACTATCAAAACATTTAGAGATGCATAGGAAGAGTAAATTCACTGAAGAAAGCGGGGGATTTTTGATGTTCTCCCTATAGGCCAAAATTCTCACAAGGACGATTTTTATTGGATTTGCTTTTTAGCCTAGGATCATATGTGCTCAATTTCATCACAAGTTCACAATCTACATAAAAATTTTCAAGTCAACTGTTGAGTTTTCACCATAGGACATCTAAGTAGGGTTTAAAAATAAACTTAAGGAGTGAACGTGCATTTTTTTTGTATTTTTGACATTTTTCTATTTTTTTTTATTTTTTGACATTTTATAAAAGTAAAACTAAAAACAAAAATTTAAACATGCATGCAATGTGAAGAAGAAAACCAAGTTATGACCATAAGACATGTTTTTCCCCCACTCCATACTTAAAATATACAGTGTCCCCACTGTATTAAAAAGAAGAACAAGGGTAGAGAGAAACTCACAGCGCAACCTGGGGATTCAGGTCGATTTCAGATTTGGTCGATGCCAGAAGTCGATATCTATGTCAGTGGTCGATGTCGACTG
This sequence comes from Persicaria maculosa, assembly GCA_963922045.1. Lineage (NCBI taxonomy): Eukaryota > Viridiplantae > Streptophyta > Magnoliopsida > Caryophyllales > Polygonaceae > Persicaria > Persicaria maculosa. The sequence continues at coordinate 38,254,803 of OY998266.1, read as the reverse complement.
CATCTTTCGAAGTCGAGGAAGAAGGTGAAGTCGAGGGCTGCCAGGTGATGGTCGATATCGATGATTATGGTCGATATCGACCTTTGTTTTTCGCTCCTGAGTCCTCGATGTCGACTCTAGGAGAAGGCTTGACCCTGAGGGGTCGATTTCGACTGGCCTGGTCGATTTCGACTGCCTCTGTAGAAGCTTCTTTTCTTCTTCGTCATTTCTTTTTGCTTAACAACCTGAAATCTTGGTTAGATTTATAGATAAAGCCACAAATTATCTCAGTTTTTAAAAGTTTAAAAAGCCAACAGTCAAAATCCTATAAACCATCTATGAAAGAAAATCAAGTTTTATCTACAAGCTCTAGAGTTTTGAGTCGCTAGGCCGACTTCTCTGTTAATTCTTTACGAGCCTTTTATGTAGGGACCCTTTGAGCTTGCGCCTTCTCCTGGATCATCTAGGTCCTTTTGGTAATAGTGAAGTTCGGCAACCAAGGCTTCTTTGTTGTTAGGTTCTTTTTTGGGCGATTTCCTTCTCTTTCTTGACCTAACTTTAGCAATATAAGCAAACCATGGAGCTTTGACCCTTTTATTAGTTGAATTATCAATAATTGGCTTAATTGATTTATTAATAAGGGACAGAGGAAGGTTGGGAGTCATACCTCGACTTACCTGTTTGGGCCCAAAACAGAAATCTTCGGGCTGAGGGGTGGTCGATACCAACGTCTGTGAACCCATACTTATGCTCCTGGACACAATATGGCCTACTCGATTTCGACCAAGGGGGGTCGATTTTGATGTTTGTAGTCGATATCGACTGGTTCCAGTCGATGTCGACCCTGCTTGCTGTTTCGGTCCTCGCCAACAAAAATTTTCTAAGCTTCTCCTTAGCCGGCGAAAGGACTACTTGCTCCAGGTGCTTTGTTCACTCATGGTCGGGTTAAAAGAGAATTCTATCACTTCGTTCCCTGTAGTAAAGGTTAGTAATCCTCGACGTACATTGATATTGGCATCATCAGTAGCTAAGAACGGCCTACCAAGGATAATAGGTACTACAGGATCTTCAGCCATTTCTAATACAATGAAATCAGTAGGCACAAAGAACTTACCTACCTTTACCGGAACGTCATCAACTATACCTGTGGGCCCGACGAATGAGTTGTCGGCCATATAGAGTTTCATATCCACAGGTTCAAGTGCTCCGATGTTTACCTTTTGTCAAATAGAAAGAGGCATAAGACTTACGCTTGCCCCTAGGTCACATAGGGCCTTATAACAATGTTGGCCAAGTCCGACGATGATTGCAAACTTCCCTGGATCACTCCTCTTCTCAGGGAAGTCCATCTTTGAGCACTCCTCTGCGATCTCTGCCATGGATCTCTTCTTGCTAAGGATGTCTTTGAGGAATCGTACATAGGCGGGCATCTCGCTTAGGGCTTCTGTAAGAGGAATGGTAACATTAAGACCTTAAAGAATCTTTACAAAGTGCCTAAACTTACCTTTGGTGGGGTCCTCCAATGATTTGGATGGGAATGGCAACATCTTCTTTGGCGGAGGGGCCAAAACGGTGGTCGGAGGGGCCTGCTGAACATCGATGTCGACAGGGATCTGGTAGATATCGACTGGAATGGTCGATGTCGACCTTTGTTGTGGCCCCACAGGCTCTGCAATGGCATCAACGTCGACCCTTGGGTCGACCTGGTAGTCGATATCGACCTCTGGCTCGACATCGACTGGTCTGTCGATGTTGACTGGATCTGCTGCTTTCTCCTTCGCTTCCGTTCGTGGCTTTTGTACCTTGTTACCACTCCTTAATTGCATGGCTGCGACATGGCCCATCCCGGATTGCCCTTTAGGATTTGTTGTTGGTTGCCGAGGGAACGTTCCGGACAGTCTAGGGATTTGTGCCGCCAATTGACCCAGTTAGGTCTCTACGTTCTTTTTCCAAATATCCATTTCCCCAATCCTTGTGGTAAGGTGATTGAGTTGAGAATGGATTGCATTGTTGGATTGATCATTCTTAGCCTCATTCCGCCTGATTTCATCCAGCACAAGTTGTACATCATCCTTCCTTTGGTCCCTCTCCGGGTGCCCAGGAGCTCTATAAGGTGGGGGTCCCTAGGGTTAACCGGGTTCCTTTGTGGTTGATGGAACCTTTGGTCTCCTCAATATTGGTGATTGGGACCCCTCATGTAGCGCGCCTTCTGGTGAGTCTCTGCTAGTTGTACTTGTTCAGCATGGGGGCACTCGATGGTGGTATGTCGCTGCGATCCGCATTCAATGCAATCTTGGTTCGCCGAAAGGAACCTCACTTGCTTTTGGGGCTTTCGAAGTTGATCTCTATGAAATTGCTCCTTCACGTCCGGATCGATTACCTTGGAGGGTTCATATAAGGGTATGGATGGGGCAGGCCTCTACGATGATGATGTGTCGGAAGCCTCGGGAGTCCCATATGTGTTGTCAAACTCCACCAACCTCTCTATGGTCTCCCAAGCCTCTTGTGGAGCGAGTTCAAGGTAGCCATAGGAGGTGTAGGTGTTGATCCTCTCCTTGGTTGTAGCATCAAGAACATTGTATATAATCTCCTGAATCACGTACGATGGTTGGCCATGCGTCGGGCATGATCGTAGTAGGTCCTTAAACCTTTCCCAAATAGTCGCCGAGCCTCACCAGGCTTTTGTTTGAAAGCCGTGATTTTCTGTCAGATCAACGCCGTCTTAGAAGGAGGGAAGAACTTATTGAGGAACGCGTCCTTGACTTCATTCCAGGTGCGGAGCGATCTTGGGGCTAAGCTCTCCAACCACTGCAATGCTTTTCTTGTAAGGGACCAACGAAAAGCTTTTAGTTGGACGTATTCAAGACTCTGTCCATCAACAATAGTATCACAGAGGTCTAAGAAGGTTGATATATGTGTCATAGGGCATTCATTAAGTTTTCCTTCATATTGATGCTTTCTTATTTCAGTAAGGAAGTTAGGTTTAATTTGAAAATTAGGGGTAGGGAGAAGAATCGCTGATTCAGGCACTGTGAGCGCGGGGTGTATATATTGCTTGGCATTCTGAGGGAGGGCATTGATTTGGGCTTCTATTTGCCTCCGGCCTTCCTCCTCCCTATCTGCACGCTCCTTAAGTGCCGCCTCTCTAGTTCTTAAGTCCTCAACCTGCTTCCTTAGTTGCTCAATTAGTTCCACATGGTTCGCGTTGTCTGCCATGATTCTCTGAGCTTGGGCTCTTAGGTGGAAATAGCGTTCAGGGTCGTCTACTCCTTCGAATTCAGGTGGGCGAACAGCGCGTCGCATACACCTATAAAACCAAACTAGATAGAAACGTGAGATAGACTACTAGGGCGCGATTGATTGCTTCCCCGACAACGACGCTAATTTGTTACTAGGAGGAAATCGAGTTGTTAAATACAAATATAAAAATATATAAATGTAAACCGACTCCTAGCCTATGCAAATAATTACAAGACTTCCTCCCGTTATAGTAGAAGGGTAGTCAGGATCGATCCACGAGGAGGCAGGTCAGCGGGATCCTAGTAGCGGTGGAAATCGCACGTCTTTCTTTAACCAGAAGCCTCGATCTCAACCTTGGTGCTCGATGTCGACCTCGGTTGTCGCTCCTCTCTGCAATAGAAGACCAGCAGAGACAAAAACAAGCAGTCAATATCGACTAGGGAAAATCGATATCGATGTTAGCAGACGGAATCGACTGGCTCAGAAGACTGCCAGTCGACACAGGTGGTCGATATCGACGTTGGGGGGTTGATATCGATGTTAAGTAACTCAGCAGGGATGATCATCATCAACTCAGAAAACTGTCGACGGAACTCAGTGGTCGATATCGACGTCTGTGGTCGATATCGATGTCTTCTCCTGCAAAGTTGCTAGCTTTTTCGTCGGCAAAGAAAGGCCGAAGACTTAAGGATGAATGAGGATGCGATGAACATAAATAAAGACAGGGTTTTGATGAATAAACTTATATAAAAAGCAACTCTTAGGATTAGGGTTTACCACAATGTTAACCAATGCGTGCGATAAGGTAAATAAGACGGAGAATTGCGCTATTTCACCCGAGGGACAAGCTTTCGCTGTACACCAACTTTTAGGATTACTCTTGCAAATAAACCTAATTGTCTCTACAATTTTTATGTTTATAACTCAAGTTGTTAGCATGAATCCCTTTTCTTTCGATTAGGACTAAACATAGAATCGTAGGAGATGATATAGACACAACGATATCAACATCTAACACTTACCTCAGGAACGCATGGCTAACGTCGGGCTCACCCTGACCCTAAGAGCTTTGGGGGACTACTCGCTTCTCATAATGGAACTCATCTTTGATTGAAAGAAATAAACTTGCATTAAACTATAAACTCCGATGCTTTACAACTCAACGTCGACTTTGGCAAACGCCAAACCTTAAAACTTCTCTCTAACTCTATTGCTATTGATTGTGTGTCTGTGGATGCGTTGATGGATGCCAGCCCCCTAGGGCTTTATTTATAGGCTACTAACCCTTGCTAGCCAAGGATTGTAACTTCTATCTAAACTATAAACTCTATCCAAACAATTAGGATAGGTCTTTTATTTTGAGAAAATTCTACTAACTTGATAAAACTTAAAGGTAAAGATAAACAAATCTCAGCTGCTATCTATCTAATTGTTACAAGATAATTCGTGCTTCTTTGAAGATAGAATTCACAATCCGAGTCTCGAAATCGTATCTATCTTCTGTCGAGATAAGGTCGATATCGACCAGTAAGGTCGATATCGATGTCTGTGTTTCTGCTCGACTTGTCCATCTCCACTCGATGTCTATGTTGAGTTCGATATCGATGATGTAAGGTCGATATCGATTGCTTTTCTCTGCTGTGTGATGGTCTGTCTCGACACTCAGTTCTGTGTCGATGCTCTGTAGTCGATGTCGATGTTGATGGTCAATATCGACCTCTCTTCTAGTCTCTTGGTTTCCTCGTTTTGACTCTGATTTCGCTCGAGTTCCTGCATGGTTAGCTCAAAACTTGACCAGACTCTATTTCTTTCACGTTAGCCCATTCTTACACAAGTTTAAATTCCTTTGAACCTTTTCTTTGGAAACCGAATGAAATATGAAGTCAAAAGATGCAATAAAAAGAGGTACAAATATGTACATCAATTTAGCTTCTAAAGTCTTCATCAAAGTTGTAGTCCTTGAAAAGAGCTTTCCAATTCATATTCATATGTGTCCATCGGGCGAACGACGACTGCAGAAACTGCATTACAAGTTCAGTCTGTCGAAGCTGTCAAAGCTGAAGAGCGACACCTGCCGTTAAATAACCGGCGCCCGCCGATCTCGCTATTTCCAATCTGCGAAGATTAGCCAAATCTTATCTTTATGGAAACTCTATCTAAGTATTCTAGGGTTTTAATCCGACGTCTTGAGGCATTATATTAGACATATTTTCAGTAGGTTTTCATCCATCTAACTATTATCTAATTCAGATCTAACCAAAGACCATTCGGTTTACTTTGGTTATGAGTTGCTAAACTCATAGTTTCGCCTTTGATTCGAAGACATGACTGGATGAATTATTAGGATTTGATTTCATATTAGTTATTCATTGGTTATTTATCATCCTTGTTCTTTATTGCTTTATATTTCTACAAATGTTGTCTCTATAACCGCGCATCTGGACAAAAACTGCATCTCTGCTAGCAATTCCTATCTTTAGATTGGTTTCTTTATAGCAAGGGGGAGAATTGATTATGTAAGTCTATCGATTACTCTAAAGGATGATAAATAATATTGCTATTAGGTCATGTACTTAGGTAAACTAATTCTATTCTTGTAATGTTACTTGAGTAAGTGATTGCTCTTGCGAGTGATCTACTAAAGCCAAGTCAGGCATAACATTAAGAATACTAATGAAATAAATCCGAGGACCATGAACCCCAACCATTGTTAGGAGTTGCAGGTGAAGCGCTTTTCTCATATTTTTACTAACCTTCCTCAAAGTTTATTTACATTCCTCATTTCCTATTTACATTCATATCTTCTCTTTATTTGCATAACTAGTAAATACACATTGCATTGACGTACTTTCTTGTCTGTGGGTTCGACCCCTTATATATTTACTATACTAGTTTGTTAGCTGATTTTGGAGAGGTTTCCTTTCCCTCATTTGGAATTTTAGTTTCAAACATTGTTGTCTTAATTTTATTTTTATTTAAGGATGATGAGAAATTTAAGTGTGGGGGAAAGTTGCGTCCATAGATTCGTGAAAATTTGATGTGTCTTAATTTGTTTTGTTGTTTTGTTTGTATTATTCATGTATTGACGTTTACTTTTCCATTATTCTATTGGATTGAAAAAATTAAAAAATGTCAAAACCCAAAAATATCATGCATTGTTTATGTGCTATTCAAATATTCTATCTTGCAATGTTTGTCCTCTATTATTTATTTTAGCGTTACAATATAAATTCCATATCATGTTTGGATTGTTTTGCCTTGTCCTATAAAATTTGATTTTCATGTGAAACATGTTTGGTGGATATAATTGAGCATGGATGATTTGAGTTCCTAGGTATGATTGAAATCCAACAAAAACTTATCCTAGTGAGAATGTTTGGTCTTATAGGGATTACATCTATTTTCCCTTTTGCTTTTGTTGTGTAATTTACTCATCTTATGCAATAATTACCTCTTAGTATTGACATGGTTATCTATTTTTGAGACCTATTATGTATATGTGCATTTTTTATGAGTTTCAAGTGATAGAGGCAACTGTTTCTTAGCCTATATTTATCCATACCTACCCTACATCATGTCTTTGCTTGAAGCCAATTTGAGCCTTTAGCTTTTTTTTTTCTTTGAAGCTCCACAAAATTCACGTTTCCTAGCCTATGATATGCCTTACCCATCCGGGAATTAGGATTTAGAGTTGGGTTATATATGTCATTTTGAGTTGAGAGGAAAGCTAAAGTGTGTTCTTATATCGAGAGGTTTTGAGAGAGATGTAATGTTATGTGCTTAATTGTCCTCATATTTGTATTTCATGCATATGGTTCGAAAAAAATGCCAAAAAAAGAAAGAAAAAGAAAAGGAAAGAAAAAAAGTTATTGAATAAAGAGCCTTTTTTTATTTATTCTTGCATATGAGAGTTGGATAAATGTTTGATTGAGAGTTTAATTGGAGAGATTAGAGTTTGAGAGTATATTTTGATCTTGAAAAGTTGTTCTATTGGCTATTGAAATTGAGAGCTCATTGTTATATATTGGAGTTTTGTCATTGGAATGGTTTGCGAAGTATGGAGGTTTTGGTGTTGTATATAACTAACCCTTTTTCCTTGATCCAAAGCACCACAAGCCTAAATGATTCCCATCCGTTATGTTCCTACCAAAGCCCCATTACAACCCCGCCGAACGGAGTCTTCTTTGAAGTCTTCCATTGAGCAAAAGTCCTCTTGATGTTGCTTATTTGCTTTGAAATATTTGGTGGAGAATTTGTGACATAAATGTCAATGCTTATGTAGCTTTTTGCATATTGATTGAGTTAAGAGTTGTTCTTACATGCCTAAACACATGAGAGTGAGAGAAATACATTTATCCATGTGAGGTTGGAACGATAAGCATGCGGGCTACTTGGTAATTTATATACATGCTATGATGTTTTTCTACCTTTTTCATGTTTGAACTAAATTGAGATGTTGCTTTTGATGAGGTGAATGCATGATAAATATGTTTGTGGGGTGTTTGGTTATTGCTCTATTTTGATTTGCTTGAGGACAAGCAAAGACTTAAGTGTGGGGGAGTTGGAGTTATGTCACTTTGTGTGCTTCTTTCATGTTTTGACTTGCTATGATGAAAAATTTTCATTTTTTTAAGACATGAAGGAGTTCATTTTCTCTATCCCTATGCCCTACTCTATGTTCGCTAGAGGACTAGCGAAGCATAAGTTTGGGGGAGTTTGATAATGCATATTTTATATAGGCATTATAGGTGGTCTTAGGTGCATTAATTGTCTCCTTATTGCATGTTTAATAAGCTTATTTGCATTCTTGATCATTTGGTATTCGAAGTTCAGATTCTAATGTTTTTAGTGCTTATTTGCAGATTATAAGATCCGAGCTCGAAAGTTGGAGAAATCATCAGTAAATAGAGATAAGGGACAAGCTATGGAAGAGCAAGGAAGAAGCGAAGGAAGGATTAAAAAAATTCAAATTGGGAAGCTAAGGAGCATGGGAACAAGAGCGGAAATGAAGAACATGGAAAAATCCCATATTTAAGGTTCTGAAAAGTTCGATTTAGCTTCTAAAGTCTTCATCAAAGTTGTAGTCCTTGAAAACAGCTTTCCCATTCATATTCATATATGTCCATTGGGCGAACGACGACTTCGGAAACTGCATTACAAGTTCAGTCTGTCGAAGTTGTCAAAGCTGAAGAGCGGCGCCCGCCATTAAATAACCGGCGCCCGCCGATCTCGCTATTTCCAATCTGCGAAGATTATACGAATCTTATCTTTATGGAAACTCTATCTAAGTATTCTAGGGTTTTAATCCGACGTCTTGAGGCATTATATTAGACATATTTTCTGTAGATTTTCATCCATATAATTATTATCTAATTCAGATCTAACCAAAGACTATTAGGTTTACTTTGGTTATGAGTTGCTAAACTCATAGTTTCGCCTTTGATTCGAAGACATGGCTGGATGAATTATTAGGATTTGATTTCATATTAGTTATTCATTGGTTATTTATCATCCTTTTTCTTTATTGCTTTATATTTCCACAAATGTTGTCTCTATAACCGCGCATCTAGACAAAAATTGCATCTCTGCTAGCAATTCCGATCTTTGGATTGGTTTCATTATAGCAAGGGGCGAATTGATTACGTAAGTCTATCGATTACTCTATAGGATGATAAATAATATTGCTATTAGGTCTTGTACTTAGGTAAACTAATTCTACTCTTGTAATGTTACTTGAGTAAGTGATTGCTCTTGCTAGTGATCTACTAAAGCCAAGTCAGGCATAACATTAAGAATACTAATGAAATCAATCCGAGGACCATGAACCCCAACCATTGTTAAGAGTTGCAAGTGAAGCGCTTTTCTTATATTGTTACTAACCTTCCTCAAAGTTTATTTACATTCCTCATTGCCTATTTACATTCATATCTTCTCTTTATTTGCATAATTAGTAAATACACATTGGATTCAAGCACTTGTTTTTCTGTGGGTTCAAACACTTACTTACTTACTATACTTGTTTGTTAGGGTTATTATTATTTCTTTGGCGAGGTGAAACCAATGGCATTTATCCTCCATCAAAAGTGGCGTCGTTGCCGGGGAAGCAAGTTTATTTCTTTGTTTTATATATTTATTGATTTTTGTTTATATATCTATCCGTATTGTGAAATGATGTAGGGGAGAATTGGTATAAAATAAAAATAATATATTCAACCCTAGCCTATCAACTAAATTCAAGACTCCCCCATGTACTGGAAGGGTCAGGATCGATCCATGAGGAAGCGTGTCAGCGGATCCAAAGTAATTCGCGCAAACCTTTTGCCGAAGTCGACTAAGAGCTCTCGACATCGACTAGGTCAGTGGATCTCGATCAAGGCAGTCTATCTCGATCAAGGCAGTCGATCTCGATCAAGGCAGTCGATCTCAACTGGCGTTTCCTGCAAAGACATAAAGCATCGCAATCGATGTCGACCAGTTCCCTCGACTTTGAGTTAGCAGTAGAGATTGATTGACACAGAAAAACGTCGATCAATTAGTCTTAGTTGATATCGACCCTTGCCATCGATCTCGACCTCTCAAACAGAAACATAAAGTCGAAAAAGAACGACCGAAGAATGTAGAATGAATAAGAAGCATTGATCAGAAATTCCAGGGGTTTGAATGACAAATATAGGGGTTTAAACAAATATAAAAAGAACTCCATAGGTAAGGGATCACCACAACGTTAACCACACATGCATAAGATAAGGTAAGACGGACAATTATACTATCTCATTAAAGGGAAAAGCTTTCGTCGTACACCACAAACTAGGAATACTTTCGCAAATAAACCTAATTATCTCTACCGATTTTATGTATATGATCCAAGTTGTTAACATGAATTCCTTTTCTTTTGAATAAGGCTAAACACAAAAAGGTAGGAGATGATCAAGACATAATAAATATCAACATCAAAACTTATCTCAAGGAAGAATGGCTAACGTCGGGCTCACCCTGACCCTAAGAGAAAAGCGAGTACTCGCTCATGGTAGAAGTATACATTGCTGAAGAAAAGAAAAAAACTTGCATTAAAAGATAGAAACTTGAAGTCTTCACAATCTCAATGTCGGCTCTCACAAACGCCAATGCAAAACCCTAAAGCTTTTTAAAACTAAAACCAAAACTACTACTTGTTATTGATTGTGATGTATTTGCTGGAATGATTCTAAAACCAGCCCCCATGGGCTTTATTTATAGCCTCACAACTCCTAACTAGCCTAGAAGAAGGAGTCCTAATCCTAGTGAAATTAAAATATCTAAAATATCTATCTAATAATGAAAATGATAAAACATTAATAAGAAAATAAACTATGTCCTTAGGGTGGATAAGAATAAACCCTTAAGGATTAAATCTATCTAAATTGAAGTAGGAAAACGTGGTCAATTGCAATACTCCTCAGACTAGGACTGCTCGACGTGTCTGCTACTGCGCACAGGTTCGGTCTATATCGACCACTCCACCCGATGTCGAGTGCCTCAATTCTCTGCTCGAATTCTGTTGATTTCACTTGACCTCGGTCACATCTCTAACTCTATTGATATCGATCAATTCCTCGATGTCAATTACTTTGGTCGATGTCGAGCACTCGTCCAGTAGCTGTCTTTCTCCATGTGTTTCATACTTAGTTCCTGGTCTCTTAATCCAATCGACGTCGAGAAAGTTAGTCGAGATCGACTGCTCTGTGTTGGTCCTTCGCTTCTCATTTTGGCTTTGATTACGCTCCAATTTCTGCACAATTAAACCAAAACTTGTGTAGACCTCTATTTCTTGCAAATATGCATATACTGCATAAATTCAAAGCATTCCCAAACCATAATGCAATTATAACAAAGAAATTGGAAGAGGGACAAAGATATTTTTGAGCTAACCTTGCAGGGAAGAGGGACAAAGATCAAAGAATAGAGATTCTGTGCTGACTCCGCTGCCAGCGAGTCCAACCACTCAGATGACAAATGAGTTGATTTCATCCGCTGTCAGCGAATGGAATTCGCTGCCAGCGAGTCCAACAGCCCAGATGACATATGAACCATGACCCACTGCCAGCGAACCAATACTCGCTGACAGCGAATCCAGCAGTGATGCCCGGAGTCCGAAGCCACCACTAGCCACGTATTGCATATATGAAAAAAATTAAAAAATCCCAAAAAAGGCCATGCATTGCATATATGTGTTATTCAAATACTCATCTTGCCTTAGTTTGTCCTCTATTTTATTTTTATGAGTTTTACCATATATGTTCCATAATATGATTAAATTGCCTAGCCTCATCACATACTTGAGATAATTTTTATGGGAGCATGACTTGTTAGTTTAATTGAGAAAGTATAATTCTTATAGGCAATATTGAAATCCAATAAAACTTGTCCTAGTGAGAAATTTTGGCCTTATAGGGAATTTTATCATATTTATTCCCTTTTGCTTTCTTCTGTGACATTATACTCTCCTTATGCACTTACCTCTTGAGATTGACATTGTTATCTTGATGTGCGGGCAAATTGCCATATTTTCTATTCACATATAAGTCCATTTTGTCGTCTTTTGCATGAATAATAATGGGAAAACATGGGATTAGTGTAGTTTACGCTTAAATATCAAATATATGGGTCTGCACGAGTTTCTATGTGATTTCGTAGAAAACAGGATAAAAATGGACAGATTTGAAAGAGAGGAAAAAGAACTCGAAGTTTGCTGAAGAGGTCGAAATCGACTGGGGATCTCGACATCGAGTGCAGCCGAGACATAGGAATCGAGCAGGAAATGAAACAGAGCATGTTGACACCAGAGAGGTCGATATCGATGTCTGAAGGTTGATATCGAGTGGCCAGATCGAGATAAAAGATAGAAGTCGAGTGCCAATCCGAGTAGGAGAAGGAGAGCTCGAGACAGAGTTTCACAGAGGTCGATATCGATGTTTGAAGGTCGATATCGACAATGCCAGCAGAAGAATCCGACTCAGATTTTGATAGAATTCTATCTGAAGCTTGCACGTCTATCCAAAAGTTGAGATTTCCTATCATCAACATCAGAGCTATCATATGAGCTGATTTACCATAGAACTTTTAGTTTTTACGTTATTTAAGTTTTAGCTTAGAGAATAAAGATAAAGTTTCGAGTTTTTGGATAGCAAAGTTCGATATCTATATATAGAGGCCATTAGGCCTGAGTTTAGGCATCCAAGCATATACAATTTCAGTTTTACATTGAGTTTTAGCGAGTGAGAGAGAGAGAGGAGGCCAAGTGAGTTGGAGAGAAGCTAGAGCGGAGATTTGGCTTGTTCGGTTGTAATTTCTTTCTTTTGCAATTTCAAAGTAGTTTTCTTTCAATGATGATGATGAGTTGCATGATGAGAAGCGAGTAGTCAACCCACTTCTAGGGTCGGGGTGAGCCCGCCGATAGCGATGTAGGGTAACTGCATCAAAGGTATGACTTTTATGCGATTCCGTCTTCTATCCTATGCACGATCCTTTGCGAAAGTTAGGGAGATTCATTATTTGCATTATTGAAGCGAAAGCCCCTCATATTGTGAAATTGGATTACTCATGAATTGGATAGTAACTCTTAGGAACTATGCGAGAGCCTCGACTTTGGAAGCTTTAGTATCAAACTTGCATTGTTATCGTTGTGGTATGAAACCCCGACTTTGGAAGCTTTTTAATTAATTGAATTCATATAAAAGTTTTAGTTTTGTTTTTTATCATCCTTCTTAGCCATTCTACATTCTTCGGACTTTTTTTCGACAATTGGTTACGAAAAACAGTTTCTGTGACAAATATCGGAATCGATTGTAAAGGTCGATATCGATCACTAACGTCGATATTGAGGTCTGTCTCGACGTCGACTTTGCTGTTTTTGTCTTCTACAGGAACTCTACTAGAAATCGACCAGAACTGAGGTCGATATCGACCCGACCCATCGATATCGAGTGTCTTCTGAGGTCGAAAGCATTGATCGTGATTGCAACAAGGGAAGCGCTGACATACCTCCTCGTGAATTCGATCTTGAATTACCCTACTACTGCATTGGGAGGGATTCTTGTATTATTTGTTTGGGACAGGAAGTAGTCTAATTGTGAATTGTTTATTTAAATATTTGAATCCTATACCTCCCTTCAACAACAAATTGGCGCCGTTGCCGGGGAGGCAATCAATCGCCACCTAAGTTTTCTGACGATGTTTTTAGAGTTTATTTTGCAGGGTTTATGCGACCTTCTGATCGCGAACCTATCCTGGAACCCATCAACGAGCCTGAACGTTTCAACCATCTTCGCAACAAAGCAATTCGCATCATGGCTGATAACGAGCTGCAGGCTGAGACCATAGAGCGGTTGAGGAAGGAAATCGAGGACCACAATGCTACAATCGCTGCTGAGAGGGCCGCCGCTGCTATAGAGCGAGCCCGTGCTGATAGGGCAGAGGATGCGCACAGACAAGCCCAAGAGCGGCTCAATCAGTATCCACAGACGGCGATGCAATACATGCATCCGCCGCTTCACGTTCCTGAATCCGCTATTTTAATTCCTCACTCCAATTATGAAATTAAAATTAACTTCCTTTCTGAGATCAAAAGAATTACTTTTGAAGGAAGACCTAATGAATGCCCCCTGCAACACATCTCTACTTTTATGGATTTATGTGAAACAGTTGCTGATGGAGTAAATTTAGAGTATGTGAAACTGAAATCTTTTCGATGGTCTTTGGCAGGGAAGGCATTACTATGGCTTAAGAGTTTGGCTCCACGCTCGCTGAGGACATGGGCGGAGGTAAAGGATGCATTCCTGAATAAGTTCTTTCCACCTTCTAAAACGGCGATGCTGCGGCAAAGGATCACGACTTTCAAACAGAAGCCAGGTGAAACACTAGCACAGGCGTGGGAGCGATTTAAGGACTTGCTGAGGTCATGCCTAACGCATGGGCAACTTCCATATTTCATCCAGGAGATCTTCTACAACGCCCTTGATGTGCCGAATAAGGAGAGGATCAATTCATATACCTCATATTTGTACATTGAGCTTACACCAACGGAGGCCTGGGAGACCATTGAGAGGCTCGTGAACTTTGACAACACCTATGGGGCTGCTGCAACCTATGATGCAAGGCCCGCCCTATCAATGTCACTATATGAGCCTCCAAGGGAGATAGATCCTGATGTGTGGCAACAATTCCTCAATGATCAGATGCGCCGCCTTCCAAAGCAAGTCAGGTTCCTGTGCAACAATCAAACTTGTCAGGAGTGTGGCTCAACAAGGTATAACACTAGTGCCTGTCCACATACTAAGCAAGTATCCATGGCGGAACAACATGAGGAGGCCAAATGGACGAGAGGCTCCTTTGGAGGGGGCAATCAACAATATTGGGGCGATCAAAGGTTCTATCAAAGGGATCCCCCACCATATAGAGCACCAGGGCACCTTGAGCGGGAGACAAGGAAAGATGACCTGCAAATCATTCTTGATGAGATGCGGAGGAACTATGCTGAGTTCAAACAAGCCAACAACTCCATCCATACTCAGCTGCAGGGCATCAATTCTAGGCTTGGGGAGATCGACGTTAGGAAGCGCAACATGGAGACTCAAATGAGTCAATTGGCGGAAGCAATACCCAAAGCGTCAGGATCATTCCCTGGATCCACTGTGCCCAACCAAAAGGGCAAAACCACTGGACATATTGCGGTAGTAAATCTAAGGAGTGGGCGTCAATTACAAACGCCCGAGCAAAAAGCGGAGGAAAAGGAGCCAGAACAGACATCGATATCGACCCCCTCTGTCAATATCGACCAAGGTGACGTCGATGTCGACCTTCCAGTCGATGTCGACCCTAATGCTGCGTCACCACAGAAATCGACTCCTCCAGTCAATGTCGACCCTACTGATGTCGATGTCGACCTCACTACAGCCGCAGGGAAGAAGAAGGTGTTGCCATTCCCAACTAGAAAGATGATTAAGGACCCAGCGGAAAAGAAGTTCCAGCGGTTCGTGAAGATGCTCCAGGGACTTAATGCCTCTATACCATTCACAGAGGCACTTCATGAGATGCCATCCAATGTAAGGTTCCTTAAGGACATCTTAGGTAAGAAGCGATCGCTTTCTGAGATAGCAGAGGAGTGTAACAGGTTGGAGCTACCACAAAAGCGGGCGGACCCAGGTAAGTTTTCTATCGCTATAGGTTTAGGTCAATTCAAATTTAATGCTTTAGTTGACTTGGGCGCTAGCGTTAGCATGATGCCACTAACCATATGGCACAAGGTAAAGGTAGGTCCTCTAGAGCCGGTGGATGCAAGATTATACATGGCAAACAATACGATAGTGATTCCAACTGGGATAGTGATGGATGTGCTAGTACAAGTAGGTAAATTCTTTGTCCCTGCTGATTTCTTAGTTGTTGATATAGCGGAGGACCCTGCTTGTCCCATTATTTTAGGTAGGCCATTCCTAGCAACCGTCGATGCCAACATTAGCGTGAAGAGAGGATTGCTCTCATTCACAATTAGTGACGAGGTGATAGAGTATGCCTTCAACAAGACGGTGAACAATCAAGGGCCAATGGAGAAAAAAGCCATCAATGGTCTCTACATTGCATGTGGAGAAGCCAAAGTAAGGAGTATGACACAGGAGGAGCTTGAAAAGAGGGTCATAGAAGCCCAAGTGGAGGAAGTTATGGCAATCTTGAACGAAGGGGCCCAACAGAACATCGAAATCGACCCAGGTAAGTCGATATTGACTAATAATGTTCAAGATTCTATGCCATATCATAAGTATGGGGTCGACAGAGGAGAAAGTGAAACATCAAAATCCGGGTTAAAGGTCGATATCGACTATACCCAGCCGAAATCGACCACCATTGAAGCTGAAAATGGAGGAACAGAGACCTCGATATCAATCTGTGAGGGTCGAAATCGACCTGGTCATAGCGAGCAGAAACACTCCAAATCGACTGATCCTCCAAGAGTCCAATAGACGTCGATATCGATCTCTGAACATCGATGTCGACCTGAGCAACAGACAGAAAAGAAGGTAAGTTAAGGTACGGATTCCTCCTATTCCATTACAATTAAAGATTTATCGTTATTTGGAAGAGGTGTGCCTTGGCATGTGCGCTTATGTAGAGTATACGATGATGATTCGAGACAATATAAGATAGGAGACAAGGTCTATGTAGCCAAATCCAAGGACCATTGGTTCCCTACGAGATTCAAGGACAAGAATTTGGGACCATTCACGGTGAATCAGATCCATCCAGGCGGAATGCAGCTACGTGATAAGAAGGGAGTCATATTTGAGGCCCAAGCCACATGGGCTCTGCAGATGCCGCCGTGAGAAGCACAAAGGAAGAAGTCGGCCTAGCAACTTAAAAGTCTAGAGCTTGTAACAAAGACTTAGTTTTGGTTTTAGACAGTTTTACATTGGTTTGAGACACTACACTTTATTGTTTTGCATGTTTTGTTTTGGTTTTATTTTTAACAAATTGCAGGAAAGAGAAAAGCAAACAGAAAAGACATCGATTTCGATGTTGAAGATCGACATCGACCTTAAGGTCGATTCAGATGGGCTTGTGGTCGAGGCCGGATCACCCTGAAGCTTGAGCCAGAAATCGATGAGAAACATCGATATCGATGTTCAAGGCCGGTTCACCCAGTTGTCTTCTTCGACTCCTGAAATTTGTGACGGTTTAGTAAGTTTTCTTCTTAATCCTAATTCTAATACAGTGAGGACACTATAAATTTTAAGTATGGGGTGGGGGAATGGCTTACTTGCATATTCATACTTAGTTAGATTTGCATATTTATCTTTATTTCTTTTTGAAAAAAAAAAAGAGAAAGAATGACCCCCATCAAAAATTTGAAAAAAAGAAGAGTCATTGAAGTATAAAAAAGAGCTCTGTGATGCAAAATTAGATTCATTAGAGATATAACATGAAATTGCCTAGTTAAGGGAAGTCCCAATGAAGTGCAAAAAGAAAAAAAAAAATAAAGGAGATGAAAAAGTTGAAGTTGCTTTTGACATGTGCATGATAAGATGATGGAGGACTTTTTATGAAATTCCATACAAGTGCTTACATATACAAGTTCCTATCCTAGCCTTACCCATGCATATTTGCAAAAGTCACAAGCCATATATGAGCCTTATCATGATCATTATTGCTCCACATATATCATATTGCCCATTTTATACCTTATACCCTATCCGGGGACAAGTTTGAGAATATATGTCATCTTTGGAGTTATATGGAGTTGTGCATTATTTATGAAGTTGTTGGCAGGAATGAAAAAATTTATGAAATATGGAACATTTAATGAGCGAGAAAAAATCCGATCACCTCAGGAGATAAAGGTAGGTCGACCCTGCTCGTTGAGATGTTAGTTCAACGAGATGGGACACAAGGTGAGGAGTCTGAAGTACTAAGTATCCGGGGCCATTCATGACACCCACGTTTGCGACTCGCGAGAAGGCAGTACTAAGGTTAGAGAGGTAAAAGCATATAAGTGAAAAAAGCATTGAACGAAGAGTGAAAGGTGAGACATTATGAAGAAGGAATGTGGAATATTTTGGAAAGAAAGTATAATTCCCCGGATTTAACACCACATGGCCAAATATTATCCCACCTTTAGCCTTTTACCTATCTACTTCTCACAAGCTTGCAAAAGTCCTCTTGATTATTAATGCTATGTCGCTAAAATTGTTTTTACATATAAACCTCCTTTTATGAGTATGAAATTGCTTTTATGCACAGGCATGGATTTGGTTGACATAAGTACCGTATCGAGGATGGCAATTGATTGTCGGGACATATGAAAAATGAATCTATGATGTTGAGAGTTTGCTTTCTTCCCCTGAATGACCAATTAAAGGTATTGCTTGGGGACAAGCAAGCTTAAGTATGGGGTGTTTGATGTGCGCGCAAATTGCCATATTTTCTATGCACATATAAGTCCATTTTATCGTCTTTTGCATGCATAATAGTGGGAAAACATGGGATTAGTGTAGTGTATGCTTAAATATCAAATATATGGGTCTGCACGAGTTTCTATGTGATTTCGCAGAAAATAGGATAAAAATGGACAGATTTGAAAGAGCGGAAAAAAACTCGAAGTCTGCTGAAGAGGTCGAAATTGACCGGGGACCTCGACATTGAGTGCAGCAGAGACATAGGAATCGAGCAGGAAATGAAACAGAGCATGTCGACACCAAAGAGGTCGATATCGATGTTTGAAGGTCGATATCGAGTGGCCAGATCGAGATAAAAGATAGAAGTCGAGTGCCAATCCGAGTAGGAGAGGGAGAGCTCGAGATAGAGTTTCACAGAGGTCGATATCGATGTTTGAAGGTCGATATCGACAATGCCAGTAGAAGAATCCGACTCAGATTTTGATAGAATTCTATCCGAAGCTTGCACGTCTATCCTATAGTCGAGATTTTCTATCATCAACATCAGAGCTATCATATGAGCCGATTTACCGTAGAACTTTTAGTTTTTACTTTATTTAAGTTTTATCTTAGAGAATAAAGATTAAGTTTCGAGTTTTTGGATAGCAAAGTTCGATATTTATATCTATAGGCCATTAGGCCTGAGTTTAGGCATCCAAGCACATACAATTTCAGTTTTGCATTGAGTTTTAGCGAGTTAGAGAGAGAGAGAGAGGAGGCCGAGTGAGTTGGAGAGAAGCGAGAGCGGAGATTTTGCTTGTTCGGTTGTAATTTCTTTCTTTTGCAATTTCAAAGTAGTTTTCTTTCAATGATGATGATGAGTTGCATGATGAGAAGCGAGTAGTCAACCCACTTCTAGGGTCGGGGTGAGCCCGCCAATAGCGATGTAGGGTAAGTGCATCAAAGGTATGACTTTTATGCGATTCCGTCTTCTATCCTATGCATGATCCTTTGCGAAAGTTAGCACTAGTACAAAATGTATATTAAAAGACGCCACATAGACAACGGTTTCTATAAAAATGGTGTCTATGTTGAAAAAAATTAGAGATTTTTGGGACCGACAACGGTTATAAATTTAACCGTTGTCTTTGGGTGTGTTTATATTTAAAAAGACAACGGATATTTAAAAAACCGTTGTTATATATAGAGAAGACTGCTCAAAGAAAACGGTTCATAAAACCGTTGTGTAAGGCCGATTAGAACCGTTGTCTATTACGTTATAAAGACAACGAATATTTAAAGAACCGTTGTTATATATATAAAAGACGTCTCAAAGAAAACGATTATTAAAACCGTTGTCGAAGGCTTAATAAAATCGTGTTTAGTATGTTGAAAAGACAAAGGATATTTAAAGAACCGTTGTTTTATATACAAAAAAAGTTCTCAATGAAAATGGTTTATAAAACCGTTGTGTAAGGTCGATTAGAATCGTTGTCTATTACAATATAAAGACAACAGATATTTAAAGAACCGTTGTTATATATAGAAGACGTCTCAAAGAAAACGGTTATTAAAACCGTTGTCTAAGGCTGAATAAAATTGGTATTTAGTAAGTTGAAAAGACAACAGATATTTGAAGAACTGTTGTTATATATACAGAAGACTTCTCAAAGAAAACGGTTAATAAAAACCGTTGTGTAAGATCGATTAGAATCGTTGTCAATTACATTATAAAGACAACAGATATTTAAAGAACCGTTGTTATATATATAGAAGATGTCTCAAAGAAAACGGTTATTAAAACTGTTGTCTAAGGCTGAATAAAAATGGTATTTAATAAGTTGAAAAGACAACGGATATTTAAAGAACTGTTGTTATAGATACATAAGACTTCTCAAAGAAAACAGTTAATAAAAACCGTTGTGTGCCGATTAGAATGGTTGTCTATTACATTATAAAGACAACAAATATTTAAAGAACCGTTGTATAAGTTGTTATATATACAGAAGACGTCTAAAAGAAAACGGTTATTAAAACTGTTGTCTAAGGCTGAATAAAATTGGCGTAAGTTAAAAAGACAATGGATGTTTAAAGAATCGTTGTTATATATTGAAGATTTATCAAAGAAAAAGGTTCATAAAATTGTTGTGTAAAACCGATTATAATAATTGTCGATTTATTACGTTATAAAGACAACGAATATTTATAAAACCGTTGTTATATACTCCCTCCGTTCGGAAATAAATGATGTTTGACTATTTTGCACGTAGTTTTAGGAGCTAAAAACTATATAAAATCTTATTTATTTTAATTAATTTTTTTCATAGTTTAATATTTATTAGTAATAAATATTAAACTATGAAAAAAATTAATTAAAATAAATAAGATTTTATATAGTTTTTAGCTCCTAAAACTACGTGCAAAATAGTCAAACATCATTTATTTCCGAACGGTGGGAGTATATAGAAGACGTCTCAAAGAAAACGGTTATTGAAACCATTGTCTAAGGTTGAATAAAATCGCGTTTAGTAAGTTGAAAAGACAACGGATATTTAAAGAATCGTTGTTATATATACAAAAAACTTCTCAAAGAAAACGATTCATAAAACCGTTGTGTAAGGCCGATTAGAACCATTGTCTATTACGTTATAAAGACAACGAATATTTAAAGAACTGTTGTTATATATATATATATATATATATATATATATATAAGACGTCTAAAATAAAACGATTATTAAAATCGTTGTCTATGACTGAATAAAATTGGCGTGGTAAATTAAAAAGACAACGGATATTTAAAAAACCATTGTTTTATATATATATATATATATATATATATATATATATATATATATATATATATATATTAAACCCATTACACTTATGCCACGTTTCACCATTTTACGCTTAGATTTTTTAGAAAAATTTTGTTTTTCAATTTTTCAATATATATATATAATATACTAGTGTAGGTCACCTCCCATGTACGGAGAATACATTAATACAATATTATAAATAATTTAGATATATTCCAATAAATATAAATATAAATAATCTAAATATAAATAAAAATAAAAATTTCCACCAAAAAATTATACTCCCTCCGTTCAGCAAAACATGTCACTTTACTATTCATGCACGCTTTTTTAGGGAATAAAAACTATATAAAATATATAGTTTTTTTAATAATTTTTTTAACAATTTCGTAGTTATTATTAATAAGTACAAACTTGTTAAAAAAATTTATAAAAAAATAAATATTTTATATAGTTTTTATTGTTCTAAAAAAGCGTGCGTGAATAGTAAATGACATGTTTTGCCGAACGGAGGGAGTATATATATAAAATTAGTTCGATAGATTATATATAATCTAAATATATTTTATTTAGATTATCTCAAAATATAAATAAAATTCGCATTTATAAGTTAAGACGTTTTTTTTTCTAATCTAACATTAATCGAACCTCATGTAATTAAAAAGAGAACTGATTTTTACAATATTTTCATTTTTTTGAATTAAATATATACATATAATATATTTATTATGTTAGTTTACTAAAATATCTATATATACGAATTTAAACGAGAAAAATTATTTTTAATAATTTTAATACAGATTTCTAAACTACTTATATGATAAAGATTTTTATAATTTTTTAGTTTATTTATCAATTTACCTTTTATATTTTACATTAAAGTTTTTAAATATTTTATTAATATATTAAAGTTTTTAAATATTCTATTAAATTTTCTCATATTAATTTTCTATATTATTAAACTTTTATTTGATTAAAAAACGCGTCATGGCGAAGAAATTGTACTAGTATTATTTGACAACTGTAATCTATAGGCGGAAACACGTTTTTAAAAAAATAATCTTAAGGCGGCAAGTTTAAAGTTATGGAGCCCGTTTTGAAAATTTTGAAAATAAACATAAGGCGGCAAGTTTAAAGTTATGGAGCCGGTTTTGAAAATTTTGAAGCCTAACCCTAGAACTATTTAACGCATCTTCTTCTATATTTCGGAGAGTAGCGCCGCACCTATCTTGCCCAGATATGATAAGCTCCAAGCTCCTCTCATATCATGCATCTCACCTCCTTCCACTTCCCATCCCCTCTCTCTTCTTGATTTTTTCACCCCCTGCACTTTCTCTGTCCGACATGGGAGATCTGAGAACACATAAGGTGAGGCCTGAGCTCGTTCTCTATCTTGTTCTCTATCTTGCGACTTCGATCCATTGGAGACCGATCGATGACACCAGACCTCCCACTTCATGAGGAAGTCCATGTCGACGATGCCAAGGCTTTGTGGCCCGATCTGATAGTCATGCCCTCCGTCATGAATTGCCCGACGACATCGTGTTTTGTTCGTGCAAGCCCGAAGTCGCAGATTTTCAGATCAAGATTCCAATTGACGAGCACGTTTTCGGGCTTCAAATTGGTGACAGAACTAGAGTCGATACCTCTGCTGAGACTAGTCATGGCATCCAGTTCTCGTGTCTCCTCTCATCCTTCCTCACTGGCGCTGATCTCCCACTTCTTGAGTTCAAACCGACATGCGTAGCTGTGTGGATTTGTCGGATTTGGTATGTATAAAGTCTTGAATCAAGTCTATTGATTAATCGATTGGGGAATTTGATCACTTAATGAAAACTGATAAGTTGCATCCCGTGGAAAAATATTGTATGTATTTAATTAATTAAGTTAAACTGAATGGGATGTCTTTTTCTTTGATAATCCTTAGCAGATGCCTAATGGTGTATTGTTATTCTGCAGTTTTGAGGCCCTAAAAACTCTCTCAACTGAAATCTAAAATTTAGTGACATGAGCTCCCAATACTTTTATTATGTTTAAAATTTTGTCCTGCTGAAGGTAATGTCTTGTGGGTTGTAAATGTGATCAAGCATTTAACCTCTAAAGGTGACCATGCGTGTTCTTTGATCAAGCACTTAACCTCTAAAGGTAATTTGTGCATGATTAATGTCTTGTGGGTTGTAAATGTGATCGCGGTCAATTTATTACATAACGGCTAGTGAAGCTTAGACAACGGTTACGATAGCCATTAATGTGAAATGACACCGGTTAAAATATTCATTTACAATGTTTCAAATGAACATAGACACTGGTTAATGGTTGCTTAATCAACGGTTAGAACGTATATCGACAACGGTTAAATATATTTAGACAACGGTTACAATATACTCGGACAACGGTTATAAAATATTTAGACAACGGTTTGAAAGTTACTTAAACAACGGTTTAAGCGAATCTAGCCAATGATTTTTTGAATTTAAACAATGGTTAATGATTATACAAACAACGGTTAAAAGATTATATACAACAGTTCAATGGAACAATAGACAACGGTTATTGGTTATATAATCAACGGTTAAAACTTACATCGACAACGGTTAAATATATTTAGACAACGGTTATAATATATTTAGACAAAGGTTACAATATACTTAGACAACAGTTATAAAGTATTTAGACAACGGTTGAAAGTTACTTAGACAATGGTTGAAAGTTACTTAGACAACGGTTAAAAGTTACTTAGACAACGGTTAAGAGAATCTAGCCAACGATTTTTGAATTTAGACAACGATTAACGATTATATAGACAACGGTTAAAATATACGTACACAACGGTTTTAATGTACTTAGACAACGGTTAACATGTACCTATACAACAATTATGATCTCCTTAGACAACAGTTAGAATGTGATTAGACAACGGTTAAAACCGGATATCCTAACTTGAGACAACGGTTATAGTGATCTTAGACAACGGTTAAAACTGGTTAATATGATTCGGACCTAATTTTGGAGGTGCATAGACAACGGTTATCCGGAATCTATCGCAACGGATATAACCGTTGTCTAAGTGAACCGTTGTGATAAACCCAACTGTTGTATTTTTAAAAACCACACAGGCTGATGCAACGGTTCTAAAACCGTTGTGCGTTTTGTAAATTAACCGTTGTGTGAGGGCTTTTTTGTACTAGTGTTGGGAGATTCATTATTTGCATTATTGAAGCGAAAGCCACTCATATTGTGAAATTGGATTACTCATGAATTGGATAGTAACTCTTAGGAACTATGCGAGAGCCTCTAATCACCTAAGTGTTGGTAACGAAAGTTATTTGACGGAAAAGCATTAACTTTCATAACTTTAGCATCAAACTTGCATTGTTATCGTTGTGGTATGAAACCCCGACTTTGGAAGCTTTTTAATTAATTGAATTCATATAAAAGTTTTAGTTTTGTTTCTGATCATCCTTCTTAGCCATTCTACATTCTTCGGACTCTTTTCCGACAATTGGTCACGAAAAACAGTTTCTGTGACAAACATCAAAATCGACTGTAAAGGTCGATATCGATCTCTAACGTCGATATCGAGGTCTGTCTCGACGTCGACTTTGCTGTTTTTGTCTTCTGCAGGAACTCTACTGGAAATCGACCAGAACTGAGGTCGATATCGACCCGACATATCGATATCGAGTGTCTTCTGAGGTCGAAAGCTTTGATCGTGATTGCAACAAGGGAAGCGCTGACATACCTCCTCGTGGATTCGATCCTGAATTACCCTACCACTACATTGGGAGGGATACTTGTATTATTTGTTTGGGACAGGGAGTAGTCTAGTTGTGAATTGTTTATTTAAATATTTGAATCCAATACCTCCCTTCAACAACATATCTATATTTGAGGCTGCAGTTTATATGTCTATTCCTTATGAGTTTCAAATGATAGAGGCATGATTTTCTTAGCCATATTATTATCCATATACACCCTACATATGTGTCCTTTGCTTGTAGCCAAATTTGAGCCCTAGCCGTTTCTTTGAAGCTCAACAAAAAAATTTATCCTAGCCGATGATGACCCTTACCCTATCCGGGGATTAGGATTAGAATTGGTCAATGGTTGATTTATTTGAGTGGAAAAGAGAATATTGTTGAGAGAGTGGCAAGTTTGGATGATTATGTAATTTTAGATTTATTCCTCACGTTATGCATTATTGTTTTGGCTCTAAAGAAAAAAAAATGAAAATGAAAGAAAAGAAAAAAAAGAAAAAAAAAAGAAGAAAGAAAAGAAGAAAAAGCATGAAGTTGAGCCTTTTTATGAATGTGATAGTTGGAAAATAATCTTTGGTTGAGAGATGAATGTCTTTTTTTTTTTGTGAAGTTATTGTACTTGCTAGGATGTTAGCTTTCATGTTCATGGCTCCTCCACTTTGATGTTGCTTTTGACAAGGTTAGTGCTTGAAGATTATATATGTGGGACGATGGATTTGCTCTTATTTATTTTGGATTGCTTGAGGACAAGTAAAAGGTTAAGTGTGGGGGAGTTTGATAATGCATATTTTTAATAGGCATTATAGGGTAGTTTAGATGCATTTACATTGTAGAATATGCATGTTTAGTATTAATTTCGATTAAACTCTTTTTGTGGTAATGTTCGGAATCTACGCTATTTTCGTTAAATTGTGCAGAATCGTAGATCCGACATGGTGGAAAGCAAGGGAAAACTGCAAAACATGGCTAAGTGAAGTCAAGAAATCAAGCTAAGAAGGAAAGAAAGAAGGAAAGAAAGAACGAGGAAAGAACGAAGAAAAGCAAAGTTTCTGGGCGTATTTTGCTGCTAGCGAGTTCTGCTCGCTGCCAGCGAGTGTAGTTAGCGAGGAGCATGTCCAGGAGCCAGCACAACTTGCTGCCAGCGAATGCAGAATCGCTGCTAGCAAGTGAAGTCAGCGACATCATGTTTGAGCAAGTGCCTGAGCAAGACTCGCTGCCAGCGAGCTGAGTCAACCCGAGAGCCAACGAGTGGACCCTCTCCAGCAGGAATGTGTTTTTGGGGCAGCGGAAAGGTGTTTTCGTGGCAATGGAAATCTTCCCTGGTAGCGGAACCGAATAGGCTTGACAAATTTTCTAACACATGGACATTCGCTGCTAGCGGGTTGGTAGCGAGTAGCTAGCGAGAATCCAACAGTAGGTTGACCAAGGCATTCATGAGGACTCGCTGCCAGTGAAAAAGCTAGTCGCTGCCAGCGAAATCTGCCGCCGGATTATATTTGAAAATCTCTATCTTTTATCTAGTTTGGTTTAGGAAATTTCTATCTAATTTATCTATCTTTTACCTTATTTATTCATAACTTAAGAGTTATAAATAAGATGTTTAGGGTTAGTTTTCAAATACATTGAAGAAGAGCAATCACCTTTGAAGAGAAGAAAGTTTAGGTAAGCCATGTTTGGCAAATTTTCTAGATTCCGCCTACACTTTCGAGACATGGTTGGTGGTTTGTGAGTTTCTAATTTATGTTATTTTACCTCTATAATTCTTTCAACGTCTTTGTGTGATATTGATTATGTTATTGATGTTATCTTCATTAGCTACCTTGATAATATTGATTTCATGCTAGGATTTAATACTTTCGTATTTTTATTATTTCCGTAGTAGCACGCATAAGATTGTGGATTTCGTGTTTGAAGCATGATTATGTAGGGAGTTGACATATATCTTAAACATTGATTTACCGTGTTTAATTGGTGTTATTTATATGCTCAAGTTCTTGGGACTATTTGTTATCTCTTTGTTAAATCTTGACCGTGTTAGGGTTGCATTGAGGTGTAAGGGATTAATTGGACTCGTATGACTTTTAATCTACTTAAACCAAGACGAGAGGAATTCGTAGGAAAAGACAATAACTTGAAAATGATTCGATGATCAATAAAACAAACCAAAGTCAAGAACTTGTAGGTGAAAACGCTCTTCTTCTATCCTTTATTTGCTTTTGTCAATATTATTTTCTTTTATTTTCATTCATAAAAATCTTTTCTTTTTATATTAATAAATACGCAATATTTAGAAATAATTGATTCTCTAGGGTCCGACCCCTTACTTGCATACTATACTAATTTTTTTGTTTGGGACTTATTTTTGACGAGGTAAATCAACGACTTTCCCTTCGTCAGCTAGCGCAAGTCTTGGAGGGCTACAAAGATTTGCTGAGGTCCTGCCCTACGCATGGGCAACCGCCATATGTCATCCAAGATATCATCTACAATGCCCTGGACGTGGCTACTAGAGAGCGGATTAACACCTATACCACCTATCGCTACCTGGAGCTTACCCCTAATTAAGCCTGGGAGACGATTGAAAGGCCAGTGGATTTCGACAACACCGATGGGACTCCTACGACACCCGATGCTAGGCCGCCCCCATCCATGCCACTATATGAGCCTTCAAAAGAGGTGAATCCTTAGGTGAAGGACCAGTTCATGAAAGACCAGGTAAAGCGTGTTCAAAAATAAGTTAGGTTTCTTACTAACAACCAGGCTTGTTTAGAATGTGGGTCGCAGAAACACAACACGACGACTTTTCCCTACACGGAGCAAGTGCAATTGGTGGAGACCCACAACGAAGGGAATCGAAAGGAGCAGCTATGATTCACACTAAGATCACCCTGAGTCGAAGCAGAAGATCGATATGGACACACCCAGTCGATATCAACACCTCCACTCGAAATCGACCTCCCCTGCAGACGTACCTGATTTGAGCTGTTGCGACATTTTCTAGTGAGTTATCTTTCATTCCACTTCTTATTTTGTTTTTACAGTGAGGACACTGATCTAAGTATGGGGTGGGGTAAAAGCATTCTTACCTTACATTATTTCAATCGCTCATAATTGTTAGTTTACCTTAGTGCATATTGCATAAAGTCTTGTTTTTCCAGACATGGTTAGTTCTTACATATTTGCATCATATATACATATTCTCACATAAGCGTAAAGTTTATAATTCATATATATTTTGAGAAAAGGTACACCCATTGAAAAAAAATTGAAAAGTGTCAAGGAAGTATTTACAAGGCTCGACGATGCAAAAGTAGACCCGTTAGAGATATAACAATTAAATTGCCTAAAGGGAAGTCTCAATAAAGTGCAATTTTTAGGGAAAACCATGAAAGGGGTAAAAGTTGAAGTTGCTTTTGACATATGCATGATAAGAGGACGGAGGACTTTATTTTCCATCCATTCATTATTCACCTTACCATTACTCATGCTTATTACCTTTATATCATATCATAAGCTATATGTGCTTAATGTCATATTTGCTCCACAAGTTCTTAAATTGCCCTTTTTTATACCTTTTTACCCATCTGGGAGATTATGTTATAAAATGGATGTCATATTATGGAGATATTACATGGTTTGATATGTTGTGAAGATATTATGATGTTGATGGAAGGATCTATTAATGGAAAATTTAATGAGTGAAAAGGAAATTCGGTCACCTAGGAGTTAGGTGAATCGACCCTGCTTGCGGAGGATAAAATTCACGCGAGATGGGACACAAGGTGAGGAGTCCGAAGTGCTAAGTATCCGGGGCCATTCATGAGACCCATGTTCGCGACTCGCGAAAAGGCAGTGTTAAAGAAAGAAAGTTTGGAAGTGTCTCCCCAGATTAAGCACCACATTAGTCCACCACTATACCTTTTACCCACTCTTCACCATTGGGCATAAACGTCCTCTTGATTATTAATGTTACGTTACCAAAATAGTTTTTGCATAACCCTCCTTTTGTGCGAGATGTTGCTTTTCATTCACATGCATGAATTTGAAGGCATTAGTATATTTGTGAGGATGGCAATTGATTGTAGGATAATATGAGAATGGGTCTACGATGTTCAGAGTTTAGTCCTTCCCCTGAATGACAAATAAGAGTATCGCTTGAGGACAAGTAAGCTTAAGTATGGGGTGTTTTGATGTGCGCTTATTATTTCACCATGTTTCATGCTTACATCTTTTCCGTTTTCATGCATATTTTATACTTTCGGGTTGAAAAAGTAGTGAATTTGTGTAGTTTAAGTGCATTTGCAAGATATATAGGTCTACACATATTTGGTTTTATTTTGCATAAAACGGAGTCTTTTGGTGTGAAGACGAGACCTGACAGAAGAACTCGATCTCGAGCTAAATGCACTCGATCTCGATAGAGCTACTCGATATCGACCTTAGTACTCGAATTCGACTGAGGAGAAAAGATGAAGATTGAGCCAAAGCCATGTCGACCACACCAAACCAACTCGACTTGAAATAGGTCACTCGATATCGACCTGTCCACTCGACATCGACTGGTTTAGTAGACGTGTGAGAAACGCGGATTGGGCGAATTTTTGGAAGATATTGCTTAGCCACGAAGACATCTATCATCTACCAAGATATTCCAAGCATGTTAGAGAATTTTATCTATTTTAATATTTTAATTTAGGATATAATTTAGTTTAGATCAACTTTCCTTATATCAATCTTAGTACGATTAGAACTTCAATCCTTGGTTAGCAAGGGTTAGGAGGCTATAAATAAAGCCCTAGGGGATGGTTTATTCATTATTTCAACAGACAATAATCGATAAACCAAATAGAAGAGAGAGAGAGAGAGAGAGAGGTGAGAGTAGGAGATAGTGGAGAAGAATGCGGTGGTTGTGTGATTAGCTTATTTCCCAGTTTAATGCAAAGTTTCTATTTTTATTCAATGATGTTTTCCCCCACGAAGAGCGAGTAGTCGTCCTACTTCTAGGGTCGGGGTGAGCCCGGAGGTAGCCGTGTAACTAAGCTTTATTCCCTATTTGATTATGCGATTTGATCTTCTACCCCGCGCTCAATCCTTAATGCCAATTTAGGATCTTTCCATATTTACCTTATATGAAGCTAAATTGGATTATATATCTGAATTTGGATAGTAATTAGGTTGTGCATGCGAAAGTTGACTAAACCCTAATTATGAAAAGGTAGAATTAATTAGGTTTTTGTGCGAAAGCCTCTATATTCCTAATTGGTGATGACGAAAGCTTAATCTTTTATGTGAATTAAGTCATAATGCATGCATGGTTATCATCATGGTAAATCCCTACCTTAGGAGCTTTTAGATTATTAAATAAAAAACCCAAAAATATTATGTTGTCTTTTATTTTCTTTTATTTCTTTATTTATTTATGTTCGATATCTACTGTCTGTGAGAGAACTCAAAATCGACCATTCTAGTCGATATCGACCACCTGCATCAGGCCAACCCTATGTCGATAATCTTCTGAGTTGACAGGAACTACTAAATCTACTCGACATCGACCTCTTTAGCCGATATCGAGTGCTTTTGTTGTTTTCTCTTCTCTGAAGGTTGTCAGAGATCGACGTCACTCACTAGGAATCGACTGCCCCTGTCGATATTGACTCCCCAACTCGATATCGAGGCTATTGGTCGACTTGCGCAGAAACCTTAGAGACTATCCAGGCATCGCTGACCTGCCTCCTCGTGGATCGATCCTGATTCCCTTCCACTACAGTGGGAGGAAGTCTTGTATTTTATTTGCATGGACAAGGATTCAATTTGATATTAATTAGATATTTATTATACTTGATTTCCTCCTACCGTCAAATGACTCAACACAAAAGCGTGGAAGATGATCTAGACGCAATGATATCAACATCAAACACTTACCTCAAGCACGCATGGCTAACGTTGGGCTTACCCCGACCCTAAGAGCATGGGGAAATACTCGCATTTCATGCAAGAAAACATCTTGAATTTAAAGAAACTAACTAGCATTGAATGAACTTCGAAACCTTACAACTCCAACGTCGGCTTTCACAAACGCCAAAACCCTAAAGCTTCTCTAAACTACTTCTACTAGTATTGATTGTTGTGTTGTTGAATGCTTGAATGAATAAAAGCCAGCCTCCTAGGACTTTATTTATAGGCTCTCAATCCTTGCTAGCCAAGGAAAGGAGTTCTAATCCTACTAAAACTAGCCTATCTAAATTTTGTCCCAAAACAAATAGGATAAAACTTTATTAAGGTAAATAATAAAAATCATAGGGTAAAAAGGAAAGTACCCTTAGGACACAATCTATCTAAACTTTAGATGAAACCGTGGCCTTCTTGATATAACTTCAAATCTGCGTTCTCATTCCGCGTGCGATCCGTGGACATTTCTACTTGATATCGACTACAACACTCGATATCGACTGCTTCAGTTTCGTCTGATCTGTCTTCTCTTCACTCGACCTCGGATGCGGTGTCGATGTCGAGTGCTCCACTCGACATAGGGTTGTGTCGAGTGCTTCTCTAGTAGGTTTTATTGTCTTGGCTCGACACCTGGTGTCTACGTCGATTTGTCTAGTCGATCTCGAGTGGGTGACTCGATATCGACCATTATTTAGCTTTTCTTGGCTTCTCATTTTGACTCCGATTCCGCTCCAATTCATATACATTTAAACCAAAAATTGTGCAGACTCTATTTCCTGCACGTTAGCACGTTGTACACAAATTCTCATTATTTTCAATCCATAATTTAGGAATCGAACGGAATATGAAGTCAATATATGCATTTAAACCGACTATAAATATGTACATCAAAACACCCCATAATTAGACTTGCTTGTCCTCAAGCAATAAGCAAGCAATAACCAACACCTACAATACATCCTTCATGTCTTCGGCCTTGTCAAAAGCAACATCATAAGTAGTAGCCAAGCAAAGCAAGTGAATTTAACGTCATCACACATATATTAGTGATCCATAGGCATAGGAAATTTTAAATCGAACCTCACATGGATAATTTGTTTACACTCAACTCTCAATGTGTTTAGGCTATGAAGTTCAACTCTCAACTCAATTCCATATACAAACTCATAAACATTGCAATTTATAATAATCCACTTCACAACCAATTATGTAAATGCAAACAAGAACTACCAGGAGGACTTTCGCTCAATGGAAGACTTCAAAGAAGACTCCATTCGGTGGGGTTGTAATGGGGCTTGTTAAGGAAATAAAGGGTATGGAATTATTTGGCTATGTGGTGCTTTATAAAATTTGGGAATCAATACTCCTAAACTTCAACACAACTCTACCAAACCATATCTTCCAAAATAATGCTCATTCCAAACTTACTTTCTTTATGAAGAACTTCAACCTTTCTTTCAAACCCAATATATCTCTCCAAAATATAAATCTGGCAAGAAAAATAAAAGAACTAAGGAATAGTTGGCTCATGCACTTATTGTAATGTAGATAACTTCTTCTTTTTTCGGTTTTTTTTAGGAAAATAAATACATAAATACTATGGTGCATTTATATGGTGAGCCAAAAATCCTTTTACAAATATGTGACAAGATGCAAATATACTACCAACCTATAATTCTTCTTTACTCAAAACTAAACATATGCACTTTTTTTTCCACATGACATTATTCTACCCAACTCTAAGTCTCAATTCCCAAATGGGGGCCAGGCTCGATTCGGATCGGGATAATTTTATGGAGTTTAAAATATATAGGCTTAGGCTAATGTTTTGAATTCAAGCAGAGATAATGCAGGGTAGGTAAAGAGAGGATAAAAGTGACTTAAAAAGATGCATCCATCATTTAATTCCCATAAACATAAACATATATATGCATTGGTTTTAAATAACTATCACAAAATTTAGAGACAAATAGGAAGATTAAATTCACTCGAGAAACCAGAGGGATTTTTAATGTTCTTCCTATAGGCCAAAATTTTCACTAAGACAATTTTGTTGGATTTTTCTTTTTATCCTGGGATCATATGTGCTCAATTTCATCACAAGTTCACAATCTACACAAAAATAATTTCAAGGACTTAGGCTAAACCATCCAAATATGCCATAGTATTTACATGATCAAGTTAGCCATTGGGTCTTCATCATTGGAAATCTAAGTAGGGTCTAAAACTAACTAAATAAGGTAAACATACATTTTTTTCCTTTGTTTTTCCTTTTCTAATTTTTTGGATTTTTGCATTTTTATAAAACTAATAAACTAAGAACTTGAATTTAAAAACTTTCAACTTTAAAAATGAATGCAATGCAATAAATAAAATAAGCCATGTTTCGATCAAAAGTCAAGAAAGACATGTTTCATTCCCACCTCATGCTTAAAATATACAGTGTCCCCACTGTATTAAAAGAAAAATGAGGGCGAAGAGAGAAACTCACAGAGTAACCTTACGGAGGAGGTCGATTTCATGTTCTATCGTTGCCAGTAGTCGATGTCGAGTAAAAGAGTTGATGTCGACAGCATATATGTCTTCTGGAAGAAGTCGAAATCAAGGGTCGCTAGGGGTGGTCGATATCGAGTGGCCTACTCGATGTTGACTGCATCTCTTTTGCTCTTGAGTGATTGATCTCGATCACTTGAGATGGCTCGAACCTAGGCCGTCGATGTCGACCGACCTAGTCGATCTCGGTCGCTTCTGCATGGACTTCGTTTCTTCTTCGTTTTTCCGTTTGATTTTCTCCTGAAATTCTTGTTAGCTTATAAAAGATAAAACCACGATTCATCAAAGTTTCCGAAACCAAAATTCAAAATCCAAATCCTAAAAACCTTCTAAGTGAAATTTAAATATTTATTTACAAGCTCTAGATTTTTGAGTCGCTAGGCCGACTTTTTCGTCAATGCATCAAGACCCTTTAAGGTAGGGCCCCTTCAAACTTGACTCTTCTCTCCTGGATTATCTAGGTCCTTGTTGTAATAGCCAAGTATAGTAGTTAGGCTTCTTCTTCATTAGGTTCTTCTTTTGGAATTTTTCTTCTTTTCCTTGACATAATCTTGCTAACATGAGCAAACCATAGAGCATTGACCCTCCCATTAGTAGAATCATCAGTAATGGAAATATGAGGGTTATAGATCATACCTGAACATACCTTTCAAGCCCGAACAACGATCTTCGGGCTGGGGATCAGTCGACATCGTCTTGGTAGGGTCGACATCGGTTTCAGTAGTCGACATCGAGATGGTGTGGTTGACATCGGTAGTGAGGACCCCATACTTACGCTTTTAGCATCTGGGTTGATCTTCAGTGGCACTCGACATCGATAGAGTCTTGTCGATCTCAAGCTCTTTGGTCGATCTCGACTGAGGATAGTGGATCTCGACCTTCTTTGCAGCTTCTATTCTTGCCAACAAGTAATTGCGAACCTTCTCATTTGCAGGGGTGAGCCCTTCTTCTTCATATATTCTAGGGATGAGAACTCGTTATATTGCCTCCTCACAAGGGATATACTCCTTGCTTAGGCAGATGTTCTTCACCTCTAGCCTTTTTGTCTCATTCATCGTCGGGTTAAAGCTGAACTCGATGACTTCGTTGCCGATTGTGAACGTAAGGGTGCCATTCCTCACGTTCATGTTGGCATCAGCAGTTGCTAAGAAGGTCCTACCAAGGATGATAGGCACAATAGGATCCTCCGGCATGTCCAACACGATGAAGTCCGTGGGCACAATGAATTTGCCAACCTTGACAGGGACATCATCCACAATCCATGTGGGTCTCACAAAGGAGTTATCCGTCGTGTAGAGCTTCATGTCGACGGGCTCCAATGGACCTACTCCCACTTGTTGCCATATTGATAGGGGCATCAAACTTACACTAGCCTCATGGTCACAATGGACCTACTCCCACTTGAACCTACTCCCACTTGACCTACTCCCACTTGAATTGATGTTTACCCACCCCTACCGTCACATCAAACTTTCCTGGATCACCTCTCTTTTCAGGGAACTCAAGGGAGTGGCATTCTTTGGCAATCTCGGTGATAGACCTTTTCTTGGCTAGGATGTGCTTTAGGAACCTCATATATGTCGGCACCTCGCTAAGGGCTTATGTTAGAGGTATGGTGATGTAGAGTCCTTAAAGCACTTTCACGATTCGCCTAAACTTTGTATCTGCCGGATTCTTCAATGCCTTGGAGGGAAGAGAGTGCCTTTATCGGTTTGGAGCTGAAGTGGTCGACTTTGGCTTTCTGGATTGGTTGACATCGATAGTGGGGTCAATACTTACTAGATTGGTCGACTTTGGAGGAATCTGAAGCTGATGTCGATCTGCAGAGGTCTCGACATCGACTGGGGTTTCGATATTTAGTGGGCCAATCGCGATTGAGTGCTTCTCTGGTGTCGGGGGATTCGCAGTGGGCTCGACATCGAGTATGTACGTGTTCGACGTCGATAGGGCCCTCGACATCGACTGGGTTGTTGACATCGACTGCTTCTCCAATGACTTCTCCTTTGCTTTGTGGCTCTTGCAATTGGCGTGCACTCCTTAGATTTACAACAGCTATGTGTTCGGCTTGCCACTTTGGATTTGCTTGTGGTTTCCCTAGGAGCGCTCCGGCTTGTAGTGGAATTTGTGCCACTAGTTGACCCAATTGGTTCTCCATCCGTTTCCTCAATATATCCATCTCCCCAATCCTTGTGGTAAGATGATTGAGCAATCCTCTACTCTTTGCATGATTCTTCTTAATCTCATTAAGGATGAGTTGAACATCGTCTATCCTTTTCTCTCTTTCCCGGTGGCCTGGAGCTCGGTAAGGTGGAGGATCCCTAGGGTTGTATTGGGGTGGTGGATTACCCCAATTTTAGTATCCCTGGCGATTAGGATTCCTCATGTAACTCACCACCTTGTGAGTCTCTCCTAGATCTACTTGCTCTGTGTGGGGGCAAGCAGTGGTGATGTGCCTCTTAGAGCTGCATTCGTCGCAGGGTTGGTTGGCGTAGAGAAACTTGACTTGCTTTTGTGACCTCCTGATTTGACCTTTCATGAATTGATCTTTGATGTTGGGATCAATCTCCTTGGAGGGCTCATAGAGTGGCATGGATAGGGCGGGCCTTGAGTCGGAGGCCGTAGGAGTCCCATAATTATTGTCAAATTCCACCAACCTCTCTATTGTATCTCAAACATGTTGCAGTGGGAGTTCAATATACACATAGGAGGTGTAGGTGTTAATCCCCTCCTTAGTTGCTAAGTTCAGGGCATTGTAGATGATCTCCTGGATGAAGTAGGGTGGTTGCCCGTGCATAGGGCAGGACCTTAGAAGCTTCTTTAATCGCTCCCACACTTGCATCAGGGTCTCACTAGGCTTTTGTTTGAAAGCTATGATCTTTTGATGAATACCGTTGTCTTGGATGGTGGGAAAAAATTATTGAGGAATGGATCCTTGACTTTGATGTGCGCGCAAATTGCCATATTTCCTATGCACATATAAGTCCATTTTATCATTCATTTGCATGCATATTAGTGGGAAAACATGGGATTAGTGTAGTTTACGCTTAAATATCAAATATATGGGTCTGCACGAGTTACTATGTGATTTCGCAGAAAACAGGATAAAAATGGACAGATTTGGAAGAACGGAAGAAGAACTCGAAGTCCTCTGAAGAGGTCGAAATCGACTGGAGACCTCGACATCGAGTGCAGCAGAGACATAGGAATCGAGCAAGAAATGAAGCAGAGCATGTCAACACACAAAGGTCGATATCGAGGATGATGGTCGATATCGAGTGGCCAGATCGAGCTAAATGATAGAACTCCAGTGCTAATCTGAGTAGGAGAAGGAGAGCTCGAGATAGAGTTTCACAGAGGTCGATATTGACGTCTGAAGGTCGATATCGAGGTTGCCCAGCAGATGAATCCGACTCAGATTTTGATAGAATTCTATCCGAAGCTTGCACGTCTATCGAAAAGTCGATATTTCTTATTTCAACATCAGAGCTATCATATGAGCTGATTTACCATGGAACTTTTAGTTTATTTGAGTTTTATCTTAGAGAATAAAGATAAAGTTTCGAGTCTTTGGATAGCAAAGTTCGATATCTATATCTAGAGGCCAATAGGGTTGAGTTTAGGCATCCACACACGCAGAGAATTCAATTTTCAATAGAGAGAAATTTTAGAGAGAGAGGGAGGAGAGCCGAGTGAGTTTGGTGGAAGCAAGAGTGGAGATTTGGCTTGTTCGGTTGTAATTTCTTTCATAGTTTAATTCAAAGTAGTTTTCATTCAATGATGATGATGAGTTGCATGATGAGAAGCGAGTAGTCAACCAACTTCTAGGGTCGGGGTGAGCCCGATGATAGCGATGTAGGGCATGTGCATCAAAGGTATGACTTTTATGCGATTCCGTCTTCTATCCTATGCATGATTCCTTACGAAAGTTAGGGAGATTCATTATTTGCATTATTTAACCGAAAGCCACTCATATTGTGAACTTGGATTACTCATGAATTGGATAGTAACTCTTAGGAACTATGTGAGAGCCTCTAAACACCTAAGTGTTGGTAACGAGAGTTATTTGACGGAAAGGCATTAAATTTCATAACTTTAGCATTAAACTTGGATTGTTATCATTGTGGCATGAAACCCCGACTTTGGATGTTTTTTAATTAATTGAATTCATATAAAAGTTTAAGTTTTGATTTCTGATCATCCTTCTTTACCATTCTACATTTTTCGGACTCTTTTCCAACAATTGGTTACGAAAAACAGTTTCTGTGACAAACATCAGAATCGACTGTAAAGGTCGATATCGAGGTCTAACGTCGATATCGAGGTTTGTCTCGATGTCGTCTTTGCTGCTTTTGTCTTCTGCAGGAACTCTACTGGAAATCGACCAGAACTGAGGTCGATATCGACCAGACACATCGATATCGAATGTCTTCTGAGGTCGAAAGCTTGATCGTGATTACAACAAGGGAAGCACTGACACACCTCCTCGTGGATTCGATCCTGAATTACCCTACCACTACATCGGAAGGGATTCTTGTATTATTTGTTTGGGACCGGGAGTTGGCATAGTTGTGAATTATATTTGAATATTTGAATTGCACGATCCCTCCTTTAAGTGAACAAATTGGCTCCGTTGTCGGGGAGGCAATCAATCGCCACCTAAGTTTTCTCATGATCTTTTAGAGTTTATTTTGCAGGTTTATGGGACGTTCTGATCGCGGACCTACCATGGAACCCATCAACGAGCCTGAACGTTTCTTCTATCTTCGCAACAAAGCAATTCGCATCATGGCTGACAACAAGACGCAGACTGAGACCATAGAGAGGTTGAGGAAGGAGATCGAGGACCACAATGCTACAATCGCTGCTGAGAGGGCCGCCGCTGCTGCAGAGCGAGCCCGTGATGATAGGGAGGAGGATGCGCGCAGACAAGCCCAAGAGCGGCTCAATCAGTATCCACAGACGGCGATGCAATACATGCATCCGCCGCTCCACGTTCCTTAATCCGCTATTTTAATTCCTCACTCCAATTATGAAATTAAAATTAACTTCCTTTCTGAAATTAAAAGAAATACTTTTGAAGGAAGACCTAATGAATGCCCACTGCAACACATCTCTACTTTTATGGATTTATGTGAAACAGTTGCTGATGGAGTAAATTTAGAGTATGTGAGACTGAAATCTTTTCGATGGTCTTTGGCAGGGAAGGCATTACAATGGCTTGACAGTTTGGCTCCATGCTCTCTAAGGACATGGGCGGAGGTGAAGGATGTATTCCTGAATAAGTTCTTTCCACCTTCTAAAACGGCGATGCTGCGACAAAGGATCACGACTTTCAAACAAAAGCCAGCTGAAACACTAGCACAGGCGTGGGAGCGATTTAAGGACTTGCTGAGATCATACCCGACGCATGGGCAACTTCCATATGTCATCCAGGAGATATTTTACAACGCCCTAGATGCGCCGAATAAGGAGAGGATCAATTCATATACCTTTTATCGGTACATTGAGCTTACACCAACGGAGGCCTGTGAGACCATTGAGAGGCTCGTGAACTTTGACAACACCTATGGGGCTGCTGCGGCCTATGATGCAAGGCCTGCCCCATCAATGCCACTATATGAGCCTCCAAGGGAGATAGATCCTAATGTGCGGCAACAATTCAACAACGATCAGATGCGCCGCCTTCAAAAGCAAGTCAGGTTCCTGAGCAACAATAAACCTTGTCAGGAATATGGCTTAACAAGGCATAACACTAGTGCATGTACGCATACTGAGCAAGTCTCCCTGTCGGAACAACATGAGGAAGCCAAGTGGACGAGAGGCTCCTTTGGAGGACGCAATCAACAATATTGGGGCGATCAAAGGTTCTATCAAAGGGATCCCCCACCATATAGAGCACCAGGGCACCCTAAGCGGGAAACAAGGAAGGTTGACATGCAAATCATTCTTGATGAGATGCGGAGGAACCATCCTGAGTTCAAACATGCCAACAACTCCGTCCACACTCAGCTGCAGGGCATCAATTCTAGACTTGGGGAGATCGACGTTTGGAAGCGCAACATGGAGACCCAAATGGGTCAATTGGCGGAGGCAATACCCAAAGCGTCAGGATCATTCCCTGGATCCACTGTACCCAACCAAAAGGGCAAAACCACTGGACATATTGCGGCAGTGAACCTAAGGAGTGGGCGTCAATTACAAACACCCGAGCAAAAAGCGGAGGAAAAGGAGCCAGAATAGACATCGATATCGACCCCCCTTGTCGATATCGACCAAGGTGACGTCAAAATCGACCTTCCAATCGATGTCGACCCTGATGCTGCATCACCACAGAAATCAAATCCTCAAGTCGATGTCGACCCTACTGACGTCGATGTCGACCTAACTACAGCCGCGGGAAGGAAGAAAGTGTTGCCATTCCCACCTAGAATAGTGATTAAGGACCCAGCGGAAAAGAAGTTCCAGCGGTTCGTGAAGATGCTTCAGGGACTCAATGTCTCTATACCATTCATAGAAGCACTTCATTAGATGCCATCCTATGTAAGGTTCCTTAAGGACATATTGGGTAAGAAGCGATCGCTTTCTGAGATCGCAGAGGAGTGCAACAGGTTGGA
The DNA here is from genome assembly GCA_963922045.1 of Persicaria maculosa. NCBI lineage: Eukaryota > Viridiplantae > Streptophyta > Magnoliopsida > Caryophyllales > Polygonaceae > Persicaria > Persicaria maculosa. The sequence continues at coordinate 38,214,991 of OY998266.1, read as the reverse complement.
GCTACCACAAAAGTCGGCGGACCCAGGTAAGTTTTCTATCGCTATAGGTTTAGGTCAATTCAAATTTAATGCTTTGGTTGACTTAGGCGCTAGCGTTAGCATGATGCCACTAACCATTTGCCACAAGGTAAATATAGGTCCTCTGGAGCCCGTTGATGCAAGACTATACATGGCAAACAATACGGTAGTAATTCCAACTGGGATAGTGGCTGATGTGCCAGTACAAGTAGGTAAATTCTGTCCCTGCTGATTTCTTAGTTGTTGATATAGCGGAGGACCCTGCTTGTCCCATTATTTTAGGTAGGCCATTCCTAGCAACCGTCGATGCCAACATTAGCGTGAAGAAAGGATTGCTCTCATTCACAATTAGTAACGAGGTGATATAGAGTATGCCTTCAACAAGACGGTGAAAAATCAAGGGCCAATGGAGATAAAAGCCATCAATGGTGTCTACATTGCATGTGGAGAAGCCAAAGTAAGGAGTATGACACCAGAAGAGCTAGAAAAGAGGGTCATAGAAGCCCAAGTGGAGGAAGTTGTGGCAATCTTGAACGAAGGGGCCAAACATGGCATCGAAATTGACCCATCTAAGTCGATATCGACTAATAATGTTCAAGATTCTGTGCCAGGTCATAAGTATAGGGTCGACGGAGGAGAAAAAGGAACATCGAAATCGATGTTAAAGGTCGATATCGACCATGCTCTAGTGACGAAATCGACCACCATTGAAGCAGAGGAGGGAGGAACAGAGACCTCGATATCGACCACTGAGGGTTGAAATCGACCTGGTCATATCGAGCAGAAACACTCCAAATCGACTGATCCCCCAGTAGTACAACAGACATCGATATCGAGGACTGAACATCGATGTCGACCTGAACCACAGACAAATAAGAAGGTAAGTGAAGGTACGGATTCCTCCTGTTCCATTACAATTAAAGATTTATCATTATTTGGAAGAGGTGTGCCTTGGCATGTGCGTTTATGTAGGGTATCCGATGATGATTCGAGCCAATATGAGACAGGAGACAAAGTTTATGTTGCCAAATCCAAGGATCATTGGTTCCCTACGAGATTCAAAGATAAAAATTTGGGACCATTCACGGTGAATCAGATCCATCTTAGAGGAATGCAGCTGCATGACAAGAAAGGAGTAATATTTGAGGCCCAAGCCACATGGGCTCTGCAGAGTCCGCCTTGAGAAGCGGAAAGGAAGAAGTTGGCCTAGCGACTTAAAAGTCTAGAGCTTGTAACAAAGACTTGGTTTTAGACAGTTTTACTTTGGTTTGAGACACTTTATTGTTTTGCATGTTTTGTTTTGGTTTTATTTTTAACAAGTTGCAGGAAAGAGAAAAGCACACAGAAGAGACGTCGAAATCGATGTTAAAGATTGACATCGACCTTAAAGTCGATTCAGATGGGCTTGTGGTCGAGGCTGGATCACCTTGAAGCCTGAGCCAGAAATCGATGAGAAACATCAATATCGATGTTAAAGATCGATATCGACCATGCCTGCTGTCTTCTTCAACTCCTGAAATTTGTGACGGTTTAAGTATGGGGTGGGGGAAAGACTTACTTGCATATTTAACAAGTTATTGCACACTTTAGGTACTTAGTTTTATGCATATTCATACTTAGTTTAGATTTGCATATTTATCTTAATACATACTTAGTTTATATTTTATTTTTAAAAAAAAAGACCCCCATCAAAATTTTTAAAAGAAACAAGAGTCATGGAAGTATAAAAAAGAGCTCTATGATGCAAAATTAGATTCATAAGAGATATAACATGAAATTGCCTAGTTAAGGGAAGTCCCAATGAAGTGAAAAAAGAAAAAAAAAATAAAGGAGATGAAAATTTGAAGTTGCTTTTGACATATGCATGATAAGATGATGGAGGACTTTTTATAAAATTCCATACAAGTGCTTACATATACAAGTTCATATCCTAGCTTTACCTAAGCATATTTGCAAAAGTCACAAGCCATATATGAGCCTTATCGATCATGATCATTATTACCACACATATATTACATATTGCCCATTTTATACCTTATACCCTATCCGGGGATAAGTTTGAGAATGGATGTCATCTTTGGAGTTGTTATATGGAGTTGTGCATTATTTATGAAGTTGTTGGCAGGAATGAATCAATTTTGAAATATGGAAAATTTAATGAGCGGGAAAAAATCCGATCACGTCAAGAGATAAAGGTAGGTCGACCCTGCTTGTTGAGATGTTAGTTCAGCGAGATGGGACACAAGGTGAGGAGTCCGAAGTACTAAGTATCCGAGGCCATTCATGACACCCATGTTTGCGACTCGCGAGAAGGCAGTGCTAAGATTAGAGAGATAAAAGCATTATAGTGAAAAAAGCATTCACTACTAGAATTATGCAATTAGACATCACGTCTTTTAAGTCTGTTAAGAAAACACCCGATGTTAAATTAGTTTATTACGTCAATTATTATTTTTGTGATGTTGAAAAACATTTAGACATCTGTCAAAATTTTTGACAGATGTGAAATTACTCGCTCTTAAAAAATTTAAATGTGCGCGAGTTTAAATTTTCTAAGTTAAAAGAGCGGGATTGAATTAAGTAAAAAAATCAGAGGGACTTTCAAATTTTGGAATTTGCTAACACTTACAAAAATTTCTCTCTTCACACTTTCAATCTCTCTTCACACTTGGAAAAATTTCCCTCTCCACTTCTTCTCGTTTCTTCCTCTTCTCCCTATCTCAGATCTGGGACCTTCTCCTCTTGGATCTCCCTGCCTCGAATCTTCAACGACTTTGTCATTCGCCACTGGTAAACTTTGTTCCTCTCTTGCACTTTAGGGGAGAAATTCATACACGACCCCTTCTCTCTTCTTGAGCTCTTTCCTCAGATCTGACCCAACCCTCCCATGGCTTCCCCCTCTTAGTCTCAGCCCGATGCCTCCCTCCATCCTTGTTCTTTGCCTCTCTCTCAGATCTCTTGAATCTTAACCCCGGATCGAAGACAGAGGCCAGTACTTCTCCTCCCGAGTAGTACTTCTCCTCCCAACTCCGACACTGCCTAGGCGCCGTTTCCAGCAGCACTCTCCATCTCCTCATCCACCCGGCGTCGGCGGCTAAACCTCGTAGCGACGACCACTTAATCTAGTCCGTGAACGCCACTAACAACCAATGATGGTTAGTTCTCCTCCATTGGTGCTTCAGATCTAGGTTTAACGTTCTTTGGTTTAGAACTAGGTTTTCAATTTTGGTAAAATATGCTCTTGCATGGGTCGATATGGTTAGGGTTTTCGATTTTCGAATTCGTTTATCACGTTTGTGTTGTTGGTTGATGGCTTTCTTGTATAGAATTTTCGATTTTTAGTCAAAGAATAGAATTCAGCAGCTTACCACAGATTGAAGTTCTGATCCATTTCCAAGATTACTATAATCAGGAGTTTGAAAGGGACTGGAAGCACTTTCACTTTTCGCCCAATTTGTAGTTTCCATTACAGATGTCATATTGGTCCTCAATCTGCTCATTTTCATTGATCTTCACACGCGTTTCCATGTTTTCTGTTTGATTCTTATTTTCAGAATATGATAAACACCCATTACAGTTTTAACCTTCTTTTCTCTTCTCATGAACCCTATATTAAGTTATAGCATCTTTATTATGTTTTGCTTCTGCCTGCATTTTACTACATGGTCTTTGGTTAGATTTATTACTCTGGTTAGGTTTTGTAGAGCATCAGGAAATCGGAGTGTCCAAAGGAGCATCAGGAAACTGAGAGAATGGATTCCTTGGAGCTTATGAGTGTATATCTTTATGCAGAGCATCAGGAAATGGGAGTGTCCTAAGGAGCTTCAGCCTGCTGATATCAGGTCTAAATTTCATGTCAATTTTCAAAGGAGGGAAGAGAAACTGTAGATAAATTAGTAGTTACTAACGAGTGAATGAAACTGGTTGTTTTTAAGTTATGGTTGTCAAATTTGAAAACATTTCCCACACATTCAGAAAAAACTTATGTTCTACATCCCTAGTTGCTGATTTCCTAGGCTTGAAAAATTCATCCTTGTGAATTCCTGGCTTCATATCTTCACGGACTCCATAAGATGTCTAGAGAAGATCAAACTTTCATTTTTTTAATCAATATACTATTCTAGTAAAATCTGTAGCATGGAAGAGTCCCTAATTTAGGCCAATATATTTTGTTTCATGAAGCGACTGCATCCATCAATCCTTTAACTGAAAGAATTTCCCATATCAAAATCAAACATATAAACTTGAAGAATATGATTCTTAAGGTATTATCCATCCAAGTAGCTATTCTTCAATCTTTACAAGTAAGAACACTGCTGGCATGCACTTATTCCTATGTGGTTTAGCCGTTGATCACAAGTAATATAATTGCAAAATCTTTATTAACATTATTGCATATCTAGCTATCCCATTTCTTTTATGCTTTTCATTCCAAGCAAGCATACTGCAACAAATTTTTCTGAATGCTTGCCTTTTCATTTCCCACTGCAGACATGGATAACAGATGACTTTGATAATTTGGAGTTGCCAGTTTTGGACTCACTTAGAACAATCCATAACTAGACAATGTGGAAATGCTAAGGCCTAAGGTAATGGCTAATAAACCCTCTCCTGCACACAAGTTTTTATCAATGGTTAACCTACAATACTTACATGTTGATCATGTTTAGGCTCTAGTTTGGGGGTTCTTAGGTTATTTGATATTCTATTCAATAACCTTGACTCCAAATCTGAGTATGACTTTGATTCATTTATGTCTTTTCGGGGTTAGTGTATCTGTTATTCAGCCACCATATGGATTAACTTGCTTGCTCACAGGGAATTAGTGCAGGAACTTTTGGGGTTAAAGAGTTTTTATTGCATGCGGAGATATTTCTTTTTGTGAGGCACCCACTTCTGGTATCTTTCTTGAATCAATTGAATTGTCTTCGATAAAATATCGTTATTAACTTGAAGTACCTAGTTTAGGAACTTTTAGAAAAGAGTTCTTTCTGCAGAGCTACAGGGAAATGGCAAACTACAAAATGACTAAACATTGAATCCTCAAGTTCTTCTACCCTTCTTGTGTATACAATTTGAGACAAGGACTCTGAATGCTGAGAGCCCTAGCTTGGATATTGTTTGTTTTTGTTTATTTTTATTCATTTGTGCATATTTTTGATGCAGTATGGTGAATGTTAATAAGAAGGTTATTTGTGTCGAATTGACCCTTGGATAAATGTATCTTCTATTTGCAAATAATGTAAAAAGTAGTGTTCTATTGAGTTTTGACAATGGCTGACAGCTTTGCTCTTTCTGTTCTTTATCTGTAAATAATCTGTTTATTATTTGATAGAGAGCTCTGATCTATTATTGTAGTTTAGCTCCCTCTCTTTATTATGAAATTTGTGTTTTAGATCAATCTGTGGTCGGGTTCTTCTTGAAATAAATCGACTACTCTGTATAGGTTACCTTCTTAATGATAAATAGATGAAATTTCTGATTTGGGGATAGTTGTTTGGACTGGATTGTCCTGTCTTGCAAAACATCCGAGCACTTGAACTTTTAGATGGAGGAGATTAGGGACGGAATAAGGGGTAGGCTAGCCTACCCCATTTTAAAAATAAAAGAAGAGTAGTAGTAAACATATTGATGTATTAGCCCAGTTAGTAATGACTTTTGGCTAAGGGGAGGGGAAGGGTTGTTAGCCCAGGTTCGATTCTCATTTCATTCCCTCTTTAACTTTACCTCTTTTTCTCAATTCTTTCAGTATAGTGGCTTTCTTTCCTTGTTGCAAAATTTTAGACTTGTTGCTAATTGTCATATATACTGCTTGTTTGCCATATTCAGCCCTTGTCAGTTGATTTTATGTGCTGCAATTTTGTATTTTCTGTTTATGGCAAAAGAATTTTCAATTTTATGTGCTGCATTCCTTTTGATAGGCATGTTGTAGTTTTCAGAGTTGTTGCTATGCTCATCTGTTCTTATCAGCAATTTGTGTGAATGCTTAATCACCATCGCATGCAGGACATGCTTCTAATTTTGACTAAACTTTGTCATGTTGTAGACATGCGAAAGGCATGTTGAGGAAAGAAATTACCTCTAAATCTATGAAATTTATAAGCTGTCACTGAATAAATTGACTTGTTATGAAGGATACCACATGCTCTACGACTGGTACAGACAAGTTGAAGGAAAACACTTCCCTGATCCAACTGGACTTCGTGCTCGTATAAAGCAGTAGACATGCATTCGGCCTGTATCCAGCATGCATCAAGTATCTGATGTCCTCTTTTGACGTCCCTTAGATGGGCCTAATGTCTCATCTTGTCCAAATGTATTTGTAACATATTTTATTCTTTTACCAGTATATACCAGTTAGATTTTAAAAATCTATCTTATTATCAGGTCATTCAGTCATTATTGTAACTCGGAGCACAATGTATCTTGTTAATTGGACGTATATTGTATGTTTATAAGTTAATCAAAGTACCGATCATTTCATTTCCATAAGAAAAATTATGTCTTATATCGAGCAAATGGTGTTATGTATCAAACTAAAAAACATCAGATTATAAATGAAAAATGAAGTGATTTCATACCTTTGAAATCAAACTATTATTAAAATCGGGGTCGATATTATTACAGACATCGTCCTATTAAACCTAAATCAATGTGTAACACATGTTTTTACATTAAAATGCTAACATAAACTGATATATATATATTAATAGCAATAACATGATTATAAAAAAAAATCAATGTATATATCATATTAATACATCAGTTATGTAGATATTTCATGCGATAGATTATTTTAAAATAATAAAAAAATCAAAAATTATATATATGAAATCAATATACACAAAATCGATATAATAAAAAAGATGTCTATTTTGTTTTAATACATTGATTATATTAAAAATAGTGATGTAAATGTAAAATTTAGGCTTGATGTGGACATCTTCAAAAGCTTATAATTGAAAAATAATGAGGCTTTAACAACAAGTGAACATGTCAAAAATAAATCTGAGGGGGTGGTTTATATCTATATTCAAAATAAAACAGTTGTGTTAACAAAGAAAAGACATCACCTTAAAACCGATGTGGAAAAGTTGATCTTTTACTACACGCACAATGAGATCGGAAAATTTTTTCAAAGACATCGGTTCACAACAGATCTCTTATTGCATTTTTCTAGCAGTGATTGAGCGATGAGTGAAAGGTGAGACATTATGAAGAAGGAATGTCGAATGTTGTGGAATGAAAGTTTATTTCCCCAGATTTAACACCACATGGCCAAATATTAGCCCACCTTTAGCCTTTTACCAATCTACTTCTCACAAGCTTGCAAAAGTCCTCTTGATTATTAATGCTATGTCGCTTAAATTGTTTTTGCATATAAACCTCCTTTTATGAGTATGAAATTGCTTTTATGCACATGCATGGACGTGGTTGACATAAGTACCTTATCGAGGATGGCAATTGATTGTAGGGACATATGAAAAATGAATCTATAATGTTGAGAGTTTACTTTCTTCCCCTAAATGACCATTAAAAGTATTGCTTGGGGACAAGCAAGCTTAAGTATGGGGTGTTTGATGTGCGCGCAAATTGCCATATTTCCTATGCACATATAAGTCCATTTTACCATTGATTTGCATGCATATTAGTGGGAAAACATGAGATTAGTGTAGTTTACGCTTAAATATCAAATATATGGGTCTGCACGAGTTTCTATGTGATTTTGCAGAAAACAGGATAAAAATGGACAGATTTGGAAGAGCGGAAGAAGAACTCGAAGTCCTCTGAAGAGGTCGAAATCGACTGGAGACCTCCACATCGAGTGCAGTATAGACATAGGAATCGAGCAAGAAATGAAGCAGAGCATGTCGACACACAGAGGTCGATATCGAGGATGATGGTCGATATCGAGTGGCCAGATCGAGCTAAATGATAGAAGTCGAGTGCTAATCCGAGTAGGAGAAGGAGAGCTCGAGATAGAGTTTCACAGAGGTCGATATCGACGTCTGAAGGTGGATATCGAGGTTGCCCAGCAGATGAATCCGACTCAGATTTTGATAGAATTCTATCTGAAGCTTGCACGTCTATCGAAAAGTCGAGATTTCTTATTTCAACATTAGAGCTATCATATGAGCTGATTTACCATGGAACTTTTAGTTTATTTAAGTTTTATCTTAGAGAATAAAGATAAAGTTTCGAGTCTTTGGATAGCAAAGTTCGATATCTATATCTAGAGGCCATTAGGGCCGAGTTTAGGGATCCACACACGCAGCGAATTCAGTTTTCAATAGAGAGAAATTGTAGAGAGAGAGAGGGAGGAGAGCCGAGTGAGTTTGGTGGAAGCGAGAGCGGAGATTTGGCTTGTTCGGTTGTAATTTCTTTCATAGTTTAATTAAAAGTAGTTTTCTTTCAATGATGATGATGAGTTGCATGATGAGAAGTGAGTAGTCAACCCATTTCTAGGGTCGGGGTGAGCCCGACAATAGCGATGTAGGGTATGTGCATCAAAGGTATGACTTTTATGTGATTCCGTCTTCTATCCTATGCATGATTCCTTACGAAAGTTAGGGAGATTCATTATTTGCATTATTGAAGCGAAAGCCACTCATATTGTGAACTTGGATTACTCATGAATTGGATAGTAACTCTTAGGAACTATGCGAGAGCCTCTAATCACCTAAGTGTTGGTACCGAGAGTTATTTGACGGAAAGGCATTAAATTTCATAACTTTAGCATTAAACTTGCATTGTTATCTTTGTGGCATGAAACCCCGACTTTGGAAGCTTTTTTAATTAATTGAATTCATATAAAAGTTTAAGTTTTGATTTCTGATCATCCTTCTTTACCATTCTACATTCGTCGGACTCTTTTCCGACAATTGGTTACGAAAAACAGTTTCTGTGACAAACATCGGAATCGACTGTAAAGGTCGATATCGAGGTCTAACGTCGATATCGAGGTCTGTGTCGACGTCGACTTTGCTGCTTTTGTGTTCTGCAGGAACTCTACTGGAAATCGACCAGAACTGAGGTCGATATCGACTAGACACATCGATATCGAGTGTCTTCTGAGGTCGAAAGCTTGATCGTGATTACAACAAGGGAAGCGCTGACACACCTCCTCGTGGATTCAATCTTGAATTACCCTACCACTACATCGGGAGGGATTCTTGTATTATTTGTTTGGGACATGGAGTTAGCATAGTTGTGAATTATATTTGAATATTTGAATTGCACGATCCCTCCTTTAAGAGAACAGACTTCATCCCACGTGCGGAGCGATCTTGGTGCTAGGCTCTCTAAACATTTAAGTGCTTTCCCTAAAAGAGACCAACGAAAAGCCTTTAGTTTTACATATTCTATGCTTTGTCCATCGACGATTGTATCGAAAAGGTCAAGGAATGGTGTTATGTGTTCTAGAGGGAAATCATTAGGTTTTCCCTCAAATTGATATCTTCTAATTTCAGTTAAGAAGCTAGGTTTAATTTCAAAGTTTGAATGAGGGATAAGAACAACCAATTCAGGCACGGAGAGTGCTGGTTGCATGTATTGCTTTGCATTCTGAATGAGGGTATTGATTTGTGCTTCAGATCGCCTTCTTGCTTCCTCCTCTCTGTCACCTCGCTCTCTTTGTGCCGCCTCTCTAGCGATGAAGTCCTCTACTTGCTTCTTTAAGCGCTCTATCTGCTGAGCCTGGGTCTTTTGGTCGGCCACGATTCCTTGGACTCTAGACCGTGGGTGAAGATAACGCTCAGGGTCTTCTAATCCTTTGAATTCAGGCGTGTGATCAGTGTGTTACATACACCTATAAAACAACATTAAAAAAGGACATGAGATAGACTACTAGGGCGCGATTGACAGCTTCCCCGGCAACGGCGTCAAAATTTGACGGTATGGAGAATTGAATTAAAATATATAAATGATATACTCAACTCTGGCTACTCAAATAAATTCAAGACTTCCCGTTGTAGTAGTAGCGAATCAGGTTCGATCCTCGAAGAAGCGGGTCAGCGGGATCCTAGAATAGTCCGAATACACATCTTGTGTCGACTAGAAGCTACTCGATCTTGAGTGGTGAACTCGACGTCAAATATGGCTGTGGATTCCTAGAGCATAAAAGACATGCAAGATAAAAGCAACAGTCGATATTGACTATAGAAGTCGATCTCGATATGTCAGTAACTAGGTCGACCGACCCAAAAGACTATCGGTCGATATGGGGTACTCGATATCGAGTAGGTAACTCGATATCTAGCTCAGATCCAGGAACAGATATGTGGCATTGACTAAGAGAATGTCGAGCGATGTGATGGTATCAATATGTGTGTTGATATCGACTACAGATGTCGATATCGATTAGGCCCGCAGTGTTGTCAGTAACGTCGGCAAAGAACGACCGAAGAAAATAGGATGGATGTAGAAGTATGAAAAAAAATAAATACGTTTTTGGTGAATGTAAATATATTAAAAGCAACTCCTAGTGCTAGGGTTAACCACGACGTTAACCAAACATGCATAAGGTAAATAAGACGGACAATTGTGCTATCTCACCCGAGGGACAAGTTTTCGTCGTACACCAACGATTAGGAATACTGTTGCAAATAAACCAAATTGCCTCTACCAATTTTATGTTTATAAACCAAGTTATTAACATGAATCCCTTTTCTTGCGATAAGGATTAAACACAAAATCATGGGAGATGATCTAGACGCAACGATATCGACATCAAACACTTACCTCAAGCACGTATGGCTAACGTCGGACTCACCCCGACCCTAAGAGCTTGGGGAACAACACGCTTCTCATGGAAGAAAACATCTTGAATTTAAAGATAACTTGCATTGAATAAAATTTGAAACTTTAGAACTCCAACGCCGGCTTTCGCAAACGCCAAAACCATAAAGCTTGTCTAACCTACTTCTACTACTATTGATTGTTGTGTTGTTGAATGCTTGAATGAATAAAAACCAGCCCCCTAGGGCTTTATTTATAGGCTCTCAATCCTTGCTAGCCAAGGAAAGGAGTTCTAATCCTTCTAAAACTAGTATATCTAAATTTTATCCCAAAACAAATAGGATAAAAGTTTATTAAGGTAAATTATAAAAATCCTAGGGTAAAAAGGAAAGTACCCTTAATACATAATCTATCTAACCTTTAGATAAAACCATGGCCTTTTTTATATATATTCAAGTCTGCCTTCTCAAACCGCGTGCAATTCGTGGACATTTCTACTCGATATCGAGTACAACACTAGATATCAATTGCTTCACGTTTCGTCCGATCTGTCTTCACTTCACTCGACCTTGGATATGGTATCGATGTCGAGTGGTCCACTCGACATAGGGTTGTGTCGAGTGCTTCTCCAGCAGGTTTTGTTGCCTTGGCTCGACACTTGGTGTCTATGTCGATTTGTCTAGTCGATCTCAAGTAGGCGACTCGATTTCAACCACTCTTTAGCTTTTCTTGGCTTCTCGTTTTGACTCCGATTCCGCTACAATTCCTATACATTTAAACCAAAACTGGTGCAGACTCTATTTCTTGCACGTTAGCACATTCTACACAAATTCTCATTATTTTCAATCCATAATTTTGGAATCGAACAGAATATGATGTCAAAATATGCATTTAAAACGACTATAAATATGTACATCAACTTCCTGCCTTTAGGAACCCAGACATAATTTTATCTCTTCATTGTTACCTATAACACTAACACAAGAAGATATAAACTCTTTGACAAAAGCAACTACAATACGAAATAAACGCATACACTAGGTATCAAGTATTAACCATATCGTCATCAAACACAAATATGAAATAACACACCAAACCAAAATGTACCAACCATGATATTGTCACCCAAACAAAAGTTTGACTAACATAATTATCAAACAAGCCAATACAGAACAAAAAGGATATTGTTAGGAAGGTCTAGCTAACTTATCAAATTACACTATCATCATCACAATCTAACTCCTTATCGGCATCTAACTCATTGACGTCCATAATGTCATCATTCACATGTGAGTATTCTTTCGACGCTACTTCCCCAACATTCAACCATCCTTGTCCATATATAAGGGTCGGGATTATACCACACTTGGCGTGCTTGAGAGGCTAGGATGAATTGCTCATCCTTAACCCAATCATTTTGGTATAATAATATTCGGAAGTTCACAAAGGTGAAGTTGCAGGAATCCAACTTCTCCCCGGTTGAAGGATGCGCCCACTCACAATTTAATAACACATACTTGATGTCAATAGAGTATGTAACCTTGACAATGTCCGTCAATCTCCCATAGTATGGGAGAGAATCTCCTGCTACATAAACACTAGAATTTTATCTCATCCTCTTGTTGCCTACATTGAAAACATGGAAAAAATATCTGTTGGCGGTGTATAAGGACAACCAACTTACTATGAAGAACGAGGGTTAGATAAAGCCACAATTTCTTCGGACAAGGACACATTCTCGATCTCTTGCAATGTTTGAACCTGTTTTATATAGTTCGATTAGTAGCTATTATTGTTTATTATGTGAATTAAGTGCTAATGCAGTAATTTGGATCTAAATACTCACATGTGCCTTAAACCATTCCGAAAATGCCTGAAAATGAGTTTGTGCCGTGAACTCCTTGGTTGCATTAGGATGTTCATCTTTAATAGACTTGAGATGTTCCCTTCACAACATAGAAGTGAAAAAACATCATCAAGGTCAACAAAATCATTCGACTTTTTGCACTATGAATGAGATGATCCATAATTTAACGGACTTACTTCAAGTATGGTGTTATTGCATCAATATAAAATAATACCCATCGGTGAACTTGTGCACGAGTGACTTATGTGAGAATGAAGCCCTTTTTTATCTTCTCATCGTCATTTTTTCTTCTTGGAGGTCTATTTGCCTTGCTCTCCACATCCTTCAGATATTGAGCGTAGGAGCTCATACATTCTTCCATTAAATACCCTTTTGCTATAGATGATTTTGGACATACTTGTTGTCTTACATAATTCTTCAACGTGAGCAAGAATGTCTCTATAAGGTACATCCAATGAAACTGTACAGTCCCACCAACTAAAGCTTCAACAGCTAGATGGATTGGCAAATGCTCCATAACATCCATAAATGATGGTGGAAATATTTTCTCAATCTCACAAAGAGTTAAAATGATGCGAGATCGCACCTCCTCCAAATTAGCAGCTCTGTTGACTTTAGAGCATAACACTTTGAAGAACTTCGCAACATCAATCGACACTAACACCACATGCTTTGGCAAAGAGCTTTGCACAAATAATGGTATTAATTCTTGTAAAAGGATATGAAGGTCATGGCTCTTAAGCCCTCCAATGGAACACTCCTTCAAATTGATCCTTCATGCAATACTTGAAGCAGAACCATCCGACATTCTTGTGTTAGATAATAATAGCAAGAATTTATCTTTTCCATCATTATCCATCTCAAAGTCAGCCCTCTCCTAGTACTCTACACCGTATTCTCTCTTCTTCACATGGTAATCTTTTCTAATTCCCAGATCTACAAGATCATACCGACAACTTAAATTGTCTTTGGTTTTTCCTTTAGTTCCCATTATTGTATAAATGACATATTCAGCAAAATTTTTCTCTGTATGCTTTGCATCTATACTATGTGGGAGAATATTATCTGCCCAATATGGAAGCTCATACAATATGATTTTTTTTTCTTCCAATTGCGTTGCTTTTTCTTTGCTCGATCTTTTCCCACCTTATCGGGTCCCATCATGTGTCTCATGACCATGTCTTCCCTTCTATACTCAGTGAGTATGCTTCTGGACTGAAGTTGTGACAGATGTTGAGCTCCAGTCATCTTAGGAGGAGGTCCTGCATACTCTTGCCTATCGTAGAATGACATTGTATCTCTCTGGTACTTGTGGTCATAGGGTAAGAACCTCGTACTCTTCCCATAAAACCATTTGTGTCCATGCTTTAAATATTTTAATCCAGGACTTGTGTTGTAATTTGGACAAGCGTATTCACCTTTAGTACTCCCCCCTGATATATTAGAATAGGCAGGGAAGTCATTGATACTCCAAAGCAGTGCAGCACGTAGTTGAAACATTTGATTTATTGAAGCATCAAAAGTTTCTATCCTCTCTTCCCACAACTCTAGTTCTTCATTCAACGGCTCCAAATACACGTCGATTTTATCACCGGGCCCTTTAGGTTCATCGACTAACATTGATATATATATATATATATACATATATGTATGTATACGGTTGTTTCAAGATGTACATCAGTTGTAAGTTGTATGGAATTAGGACAACAAGCCAAGTAATATGGTTGACATTTTGATTGCCAAATGGATTGAATCCATATAAGGCAATTCCTAGTTGTACATTCCTCATATCAACTGCAAAGCTTGGGTGTTTATCATCAAGATGATTCCAAGTAGGAGAGTCTGTAGGATGCCTAAACACATCATCATTGACACGCTTCGTTCCATGCCATTTCATATGGGCTGCGGATTCTTTCATTGCAAATAACCTCTGTAATCTTGGTTTCAACGGGAAGTATCGTGTTTGCTTTACAATTCTACGTGTCCCAGATTGTGAACTTCTACCTTCTTTCCGGCCTCCACCTTGATGCATTGTATACCGAACATTCATCAAGGTCTGCATCCACATTTCTAAACAGCATACAACTATTAGGGCATGCATCCAATGATTTAAATTTTAATCCTAAATGATCCACTAATTTTTGGGCATGATAATAAGATTTAGGAAGGTTAACACCTATTGGGAAAGTCTCTGAAAATATCTCCAATAACTCTTTGAAGAGTTATCTGTCCATCCGTGTAAGCTTTTTGCTTGTAAAATGCGAACAACGAAGGACACGGATAAAGAGGTTTGTTTGCACCTTGTTTAAGCTTTAAAAACTTCTTAAGGGATTCAGTTGGCCCAGGAGTAGCATCCTTACTACCTGCAACACCATCCACACTTTTAGGTACAACTAGTATATTTGTCGTTCCATAGCCTCTTCAACCAATCTCCCCATCTCTACATCCATATAACCATCAGATTTTGGCAAGACTTCACCAAGCTCCACTAGGTCCTCTAACTGATCATTAACTCTTTCACCATGTTTTATCCATATATTATACCTCTGTAAAAATCCATTTTCTCGAAGATGCTCCCGCACAACTTCTCTACCAAACAACGGTCAATTTTTACACTTTCTACACGAGAAATAGATGGAAGAACCAACATCCTTTTTTTGCATATGCAAATTCTATAAACTCATCTAACTTTTCAAAATATGCCCTCGAACATCTAGTTCCCCGGTCAATCCATGAGTTGTCTACATGCATTGTAATGTAGATGCTATATAGACCTATATACAAACAAGTAATTAGAGCTGGCAATTAGGGTAATCCGGTCGGGTTCGTGTCAATCACATTCGGGTCGGGTCACTCATGAGTCGGGTCAACTCGGTCAAAATTTCTGTGTCGAGCTTGATCAGGTCGGGTCGGGTCAAATTCGGTCAAAATAAAATTCAGATTGGTCGGTTTTCGGTCAGAATCGGGTTCCATTCGGGTTTTCGATTAGAATCGGGTCGGTCTCGTTCGGGTTTCGGGTTGGTACTCGGTTCGGTCTCATTTAGGTTTCAAGTGGAAGCGGGTCTACGTATGTTTCAAACTTTTAATTTTTTTGGTTGAATTTGTCGAATCATGTTTGTTCGAGACTTTCGGGTAATCAATTTTATTAAATTGAATATGTAATTCA
The DNA here is from genome assembly GCA_963922045.1 of Persicaria maculosa. Lineage (NCBI taxonomy): Eukaryota > Viridiplantae > Streptophyta > Magnoliopsida > Caryophyllales > Polygonaceae > Persicaria > Persicaria maculosa. The sequence goes on along the minus strand of OY998266.1, from coordinate 38,199,203 downwards.
TGTTATTAATAGTAAAATTAAATATGATTCAATATATAATCTACTCATTGGCTCGTAAAGCTCATTCTATTCATCATTAATTTCATTGAAATTTGACAATATATTGTTTTCAAAATCATACTTGATTCCCTATCTAAAAGATAATTCACGTTATTTGTGTGATTGTTATTTGTGTCTTTTAAAAAGTAGTTTTCAAAAGAAATTTCACTATGTATATGATTCAAGTTATAATATCCTCATTGTACTCATCTTTTATTTGTGAGAAATGAGAATTTTGAATTCAAGTCGACCATTTAGCATTAAATGAGTAAACGAGTAATGATTTACATCAGTCTATATGAATATACTATTAGTTGATTTTTTTGTAGTTACGAGTAATCTAGTAAACCGACTCCTTTGTGAGTTAATCTTAAATACTTATAAAGTAAACAAATTAGTGGCCATATGTAAATTACTAAACAAGATTATCTTAATACTCATATATATATATATATATATATATATATATATATATATCTCCGATTATTCGATGAATTAGAATATTCGATGGAAAATATTCATTGCATTTAAAGTATCCCCTTCACCCCTCATCAAATTTTGGAAAATAAGGTAATATAAAATTACGAATACAACTTTTAAAACTATCAAATATTCATAATTCATAATTTCATATATTCATATTCTCGTAATCTTGTTTTTTTTCTAAACCATATTCAATTATTTATGTTTGATTATTAAGTATTTAAGCAGATGATATAAATTTCGTTATAGAAAAATTATTACCTTTCATTTCTAAATAAAGTTATGATTTCATATTTTATTAATTTCAAGTGATTTGATCGATCATTTTATTTTTGGTAATTTTACTTATGTGAGATAATATAAAATTCGAAATACAAGTATTAAAATTAAGTATATAACTTATAAAACTATCATATATTCATATTCCGTAATCTTTTTTTAAACTATATTCAATTATTTATGTTAGATTATCAAGTATTTTTGTCCATCATTATTTTTGTCCATCCTTCCCTCAACATTCTACGTTCTTCGGACATCTTTTCCGACAAATTTAGTACGTTTACAATTTCTGTTGATGACTCAATTTTGACTACAGAGGTCGATATCGAGTGTTGATATTGATATTGAGTACCCAACTCGATGTTGATATTGCTTCTGTTTTCTGTCGGAACTTAGCTAGAAATCGACCAGAACTGAGGTCGATATCGATCAGTCTACTCGATATCGAGTGGTCTTCTAGAGTCGAAACTTGATCGTGATTGCAAAATTAAGGAGCGCTGACATACCACCTCGTGGATTCGATCCTGAATTACCCTACCACTACATTGGGAGGGATTCTTGTATTTTATTCGCTTGGTCAAGGGAGTCGGTCTATTTTGAGATTTTATTTGAGTATTTTAATTTAGCGGATACCCCTCCCCTTCACGAACAAATTGGCGTCGTTGTCGGGGAGGCAATCAATCGCGCCCTAAGTTTTACTCACGATCTTCTTTAGTGCTTATTTTGCAGGTTTATGTGACGCTCTGATTGCAAACTTATCCTGGAAAGCATAGATGAGCCCGAACGTTTTCTCCATCTTCGAAAAAAAGCTATTAGAATCATAGGGGAGAACGAGACACATGCTCAAATCATTGAGCGGTTGAGGAAGGAGATATAGAATCAGAACGCTACAATCGCTGCTGAAAGGGTCACCGCTGCTGCAGAGTGAGCCCGTGCTAATAGAGAGGAGGATGCACGCAGATAAGCTCTGGAGTGGCTCAATCAGTATCCATAGACGGCGATGCAATATATGTATCCGCCAATACATGTTCTTGAATCGGCTATTTTAATTCCTCCATCTAATTATTAGATTAAGATAAACTTCCTGTATGAGATTAAAAGAAATACATTTAAAGGAAGAACTAATGAATGCCCCTTGCAACATATTTGTACTTTCATGGACTTATGTGAGACTATTGCTGATAGTGCGAATCTAGAATATGTTAGACTAAAGTCTTTTCGATGGTCTCTTGCAAGAAAGGCATTATAATGGCTAGAGAGTTTGGCTCCACGCTCACTGAGGACATGGGCAGAAGTGAAGGATGCATTCCTAAACAAATTCTTTCCTCCATAAAAAACGGCGATGCTACGGCAAATGATCACGACTTTCGAACGAAAGCCTGGTGAGATGTTGGCACAGGCGTGGGAGCGCTTTAAGGACTTGCTGAGATCATTCTCGATGCATGGGCAATTACCATATGTCATCCAGGAGATCTTCTACAAGTCCCTCGATGGGCCGAATAAGAAGAGAATCAATTCTTACACCTCCTATCGGTACATTGAGCTCACACCAATGGAGGCCTGCGAGACAATTGAGAGGCTAGTCAACTTTGACAACACTTATGGGACTGTTGCGGCCTATGACTCAGAGCCTGCCCCATCTATGCCACTTTATGGGCCTCCAAAGGAGATTGATCATGATGTGTGGCAACAATTCAAAAACGATCAGACACGCCGCCTTCAAAAGCAAGTTAGATTCCTCAACAACAATCAACCTTGTCAGGAATGTAGCTCCACAAGGCACAACACTAGTGCCTGCCCACATCTTGAGAAAGTTAGTATGGCGGAGCAACATGAGGAAGCTAAGTGGATGAGAGGCCCCTATGGAGGGGGCAATCAGTAGTATTGGGGGGACCAACGGTTCTATCAATCACAACATCAACAAAGGGATCCCCCACCTTATAGAGCACCAGGGCACCCTGACCGCGAACCAAGGAAGGATGACCTATATATCATTCTTGATGAGATTTGGAGAAACCATGCTGAGTTAAAACAAGCCAACAACTCCGTTCATACTCACCTGCAAAGGCATCAACTCTAGGCTTGGGGAGATCGACGTTTGAAAGCAGAACATGGAGATCCAAATGGGTCAATTGGCGGAACAAATACCCAAACCGTCAGGATCGCTGCTTGGATCTACTGTGCCCAATCTAAAGGGCAAAACTACTGGACATATAGCTGCAATGAATCTAAGGAGTGGGCATCAATTGCAAATGCCCGAGCAAAAAGCGGAGAAGAAAGCCCCAGAAGAGACGTCGATATCGACACTCCCAGTCGATATTGACCAAGGTGATATCGATGTCGAGCCCACTGTACTCGATGTCAACACATAAGCTGATCTAAACCAAAAATCAACTCCTTCGGTGAATATCGACCACCATCCAGTCGATGTCGACTCAACTCCAGCCACAGTGAAGAAGAAGGTGTTGCTATTCCTAAGGAAAGTGATTAAGGACCCGGCGGAAAAGAAGTTTCAGCGCTTTGTGAAAATGCTTCAAGGTCTTAATGTTTCAATTCCATTCACCGAAGCACTTCATGAGATGCCATTATATCTGAGGTTCCTTAAGGACATACTAGGTAAGAAGTGATCAATTGCTGAGATCGCAAAGGAGTGCAACAGGTTGGAACTCCCAGAGAAGAGGGCGGACCCAGGTAAGTTTTTTTATCGCTATAGGCTTAGGTCAATATCGCTTTAATGCTTTATATGATTTAGGCGCTAGTGTTAGCATGATGCCACTAACCATATGTCACAAGATAAAAATAGGTCCCCTGGAGCCTCTGGATGCAAAGCTTTTCTTGGGGAAGAACATGGTAGTGATTCCAACATGGATGGTCAATGATGTGCCAGTGCAAGTGGGTAAGTTCTTTGTCCCTGCTGATTTTCTAGTTGTTGATATGGCAGAGGACCCTGCTTGTCCAATTATTTTAGGTAGGCCATTCTTAGCAACCGTCGATGCCAACATAAGCGTGAGGAAAGGATTACTCTCATTCACAATTAGTGATGAAGTGATAGAGTACGCGTTCAACAAAACGGTGAGGGAGAATGAAGGGCCTATGGAGATAAAGTCAATCAAGGGTGTCCACATCATATGCGGGGATGCAAAAGTGAGGATTATGACACCTGATGAGCTTGAAAAGAGGGCCATAGAAGCCCAAAATGGAGGAAGTCGAGGCAATCTTGAACGAAGGAGCCAAAAAGCCACTCGAAATCGACCCATGTAAGTCGATATTGACTAACATAGTTCAAGATTCTGTGCCAGGTTATAAGTATGGGGTCGACGTAGCAGAAGAGAGCTTGAAATAGAGCAAAGAGGTCGAAATCGACCAAGAACTTAAGTCGAAATTAACTGTCCCAAAAGCTGAAAGTGGAAAAGGAACCTCGATATCGAGGCCAGCAAGTCAAAATCAACTAGACCATATCAAGCAGAAATCCTCCACATCGACAGAATCTCCAGGAGCTGAACAGAGGTCGATATCGAGTGATGCTGATCAATATCGACTAGACTCAGAGAAGGAAAAGGTGAGCCAAGGTACGGATTCCTCTTTTTCTATTGCAATTAAGGATTTATCAATATTTGGATGAGGTTAGTCTTGGTATGTGCGCTTGTGCAGGGTATCCAATCATGATACAAAGAACTATGAAGTAGGAGATACGGTGTATATCTCCAAGTCAAAAGATCATTAGTTCCCGAGTAGATTCAAAACGAAGAGGATGGGACCCTTCACTGTGAATCAAATCCATCCAGGCGGGATGCAGTTGAGAGATAAGAATGGAGTGCTATTTGAGGCCCAGGCTACATGGGCTCTGCAGATGCCGCCTTGAGATCGTTAAATGAGAAGTCGGCCTAGCGACTATAAAGTCTAGAGCTTGTAAAAGATAGTTAGTTTAGGTTTTGGACATCACTTTTGCTTTGTTTTTGAGACATTAATTATGTTTGGTTTTGGTTTTTGTTTTCTAACGAGTTTCAGGGAAGAAGGAGCGTAAAAGAGACATCAAAATCGAGTGTTATACTCGATATCGACCCAGATAGTCGATTTAGATAGCTGTGGTCGACTGGATCAACATGAAGCTTTGAACTAGCAGAAATTGAGTGAGACAGGTCGATATCGACTGGTCCACCCAACATCGACCTCACCTGCAAACGTCTTCAACTCCTGATTATCGTGAATTTTTAGTAAGTTTCTTTCTTAACCCTAGTTCTTATACATTGAGGACACTATAATCTTTAAGTATGGGGTGGCAGAAGGGCTTACTTGCATAGTTATAGCAATTTTTGAAATTTTTCATAGATATTGCATATTTCTTTTTAATGTTTATGCATACTCATACATAGTTAATTTAGCATCTCATTTATCTTTAAGCATATTTAATTTTCAAAAAAAAAGAGAAGAAAAATGACCCCATCAAATTTTTTTGAAGATAATGAAAAAGAGTCATGGACGCTTATATTGAACTCGACGATGCAAAATTAGATTCATTAGAGATATATTATGAAATTGCCTAGTTAAGGGAAGTCACAATGAAGTGCGATTTTTAGAGAAAACCATGAAAGAGAAGTAAAATTTGAAGTTGCTTTTGACATGTGCATGATAAGACGATGGAGGACTTTATAATTTCCATACATGTGCTCAAGTTCATACCCTATCCTTACCTATGCATATTTGCAATATCACAAGCCGTATATAAGCCTCATATCATTATTGCTCCACATATATTACATACTGCCCATTTTTTATACCTTATACCCTATCCGGGGACGATGTTTGAGAATGGATGTCATCTTTGGAGTTGTTATATGGAGTTTGTGCATTACTGAGGTTGTTGGCAGGAATGAACAAAATTTTGATATATGGAAAATTTAATGAGTGAGAAAAAATCTGGTCACCTCAGGAGATAAAGGTAGGTCAATCCTGCTCGTTGAGATGTTAGTTCAGCGAGATGGGACACAAGGTGAGGAGTCCGAAGTACTAAGTATCCGGGGCCATTCATGACACCCATGTTTGCGACTCGCGAGAAGGAAGAACTAAGTTTAGAGAGGTAAAAGCATTATAGTGAAAAAAACATTGAGCGATGAGTGAAAGGTGAGAAATATTATGAAGAATGAATGTGGAATGAATGTTGGAAAGAAAGTTTATTTCCCTGGATATAACACCACATGGCCAAAAATTAGCCCACCCCAATCTACTTCTCATAAGCTTGCAAAAGTACTTTTGATTATTAATGCTATGTTGCAAAATTGTTTTATGCGTATAACCCTCCTTTTGTCATTATGATGTTCCTTTTATTCACAGACATGGATATTGTTGACATTAGTACCTTTTCGAGGATGGCAATTGAGTGTAGGGACATATAAGAATGAATCTATGATGTTGAGGGTTTACTTTCGTCCCCTGAATTACCATTAAAAGTATTGCTTGGGGACAAGCAAGCTTAAGTATGGGGCGTTTGATGTGCGCGCAAATTGCCATATTTTCTATGCACATTTATGTCCATTTTGTCATTATTTTCATGCATATTAGTGGGGAAATCATAAGATTATTGTAGTTTATGCTTATTTGTCAAATATAGAGGTCTACACGAGTTTTTATGTGATTTCGCAGAAATCGAGACAAAAATGGATCAATTTGGACAAGAGAAGAAGAGCGGAAAAAGAACTCGAAGTCTACTGAAGAGTCGAAAATCGATCTATAGACTCAACATGGAGTGAAACAGAGCACCAGAAATCAAGCAGAGGAAGAACAGAGCATGTCGACATGAAGAGGTCGATATCGATGTCCCAAGGTCGATATTGACTGGCCTGAATCGAGCATAAAGATAGATGTTGAGTGCCAATCCGAGGTCGAGTAGAACTGCTCGATATAGAGAAAAGAAGAGGTCGATATCGAGGTACAAGGTCGATATCGACTGCTGCTGCAGACAGATCTGACGCTGTTTTTGATAGAATTCTATCCTAGCTTTGCATCTATCCTAAAGTCGAGATCTTCAATCAAATACCACCAGACACTTCATCCTTTATGATGTTTATCTAGAGTTTTAGTTATTTACTTTATTTAAGTTTTATCTTAGGAATAAAGATAGAGTATCGATTCCTTGGATAGCGAGGTTTGAGATCTATAATTAGAGACCATTAGGGCTGAGTTAGGAGAATCGAAGAAGAAGCATTCAGTTTTTACATTATACACGCAAAGAATAGGTAGAGGGAGAGAGAGAGCCGAGTGAGTTGGAGGGAAGCGAGAGCGGAGATTTGGCTTTGTTCGGTGTACTCTTTCTTTTGCAATTGTAATCAAAGTAGTTTCTTTTCAGTGATGATGTCTACGATGATGAAGTGCGAGTAGTTCACCCACTTCTAGGGTTGGGGTGAGCCCGACGATAGCAATGTAAGTTAGTGAATCAAAGGTATGATTTTTATGCAATTCCGTCTTCTATCCTACGCATGATCCTTTGCGAAAGTTAAGGAGATTCATTATTTGCATTATTGAAGCGAAAGCCAAGAATATTGTGAATTTGGATTAAACATGAAATTGGATAGTAACTCTTAGGTTTTATGCGAGAGCCTATAATCACATAATAGTTGGTAACGAAAGTTATTTGACGGAAATGCATCATATTTCATGAATTTGGCATAAATCTTGAATTGTTATCGTTGTGGCATTAACCCCCGACCTTGGAAGCTTTTAGTTTATTGAGTTATACAAAAGTTGTGTTTTTATTTCGTTCCATCCTTCCCTCATCATTCTACATTCTTCGAACATCTTTTCCGACAAATTTAGTACGTTTACAGTTTCTGTTGAAGACTCGATTTCGACTGCAGAGGTCGATATCGAGTGTTGACATCGATATCGAGTACCCAACTCGACGTCGACTTTGCTTCTGTCTTCTGCAGGAACTTAGCTGGAAATCGACCAGAACTGAGGTCGATATCGACCAGTCTACTCGATATCGAGTGGTCTTCTGGAGTCGAAACTTGATTGTGATTGCAAGCTGAGGAAGCGCTGACATACCTCCTCATGGATTCGACCCTGAATTACCCTACCACTACATCGGGAGGGATTCTTGTATTTTATTTGCTTGGTCAAGGGAGTCGGTCTAGTTTGAGATTTTATTTGAGTATTTTAATTTAGCGGATACCCCTCCCCTTCACGAACAGAAATACATTGAGAGTGTTGCAAGCTCGACAGAAACCAAAAATATATACTTTCAGGGTTTGCGACCCTTTACTTGACAAAATGAAAGAAATTGAAAGAAATACTCGATAGAATAAAAGAAACCATATCAAAACCCTAAATCGATTGCAAAAATCAAACATTACACAACATACCTCTTCAATTTGAGGGTTTGCAACCAGAGATTTCAGTTAAGTAGCCGGAGACAGGGAGTGGAGCAGACGGAGAAGAGTAGTCACGGCAAGGCAAAGCCGGAGATTTCAGTGCTGCCGAAGACAAAGGACATGCGACGACGGGGATTTCAGTGATGGAGGAGAAGAGAAGGATTTCAATGGTATACTAGGGGTTTGTTTAGGAAGTGCATTTTTTAGGGGGTGGAGATACTTTTTGGGGACGGAGATACTTTTTGGTGGTAGAGGAGGTGGAGATTATTTATGGAAAATAATCCCCTGCGTGTTTGGTTGTATGGGGATAGGTAATGTAGGGCTGTTGTGTGAAATGTTTGTAATGCCCCTGAGTTGCCACCAAAAATGACCAAATTGCCCCTCCTAAATTACCCCTGTCGCTCGGGTGCCATAAAATAATCATCGTCCAAATCCCACCTCAAAGAATAGTTGAAAACAAGGGAGGACTCAATAAATGGAGCACATCCCCTTAAACCGTATTGAGACTAGGGTGACGAGCTCGGGCAATCGAGGTCGATCTCCATGGCTGACGCATAAGACCCAGCAAGGTGAGGCCACCACCCACGTCAGATCTCGCCATGTGTGTGACCCTTCCCCCTACTCGGCATTTGAGTCGGTCTTCCTCATTTGGATCGAATTGGCTTGGTTTTGATATTGTGAAGTTAAAATTTGAGTATGTTGGAATACTTGTTGCTAGAAAGTATTTGGAATTTCTTGCAATTTCGCCGAAAAATTCGGATTTCATAAACCTAGGGTTTGCACTGTGGAATAGTGATTGAGCGTTTGATGTTTGAATGATTGGTTGCCCCAATTTATTTCAACAAGACAGACATTTTTTCCAAAATGAAAATATTTCATAAACCTAGGGCTTTCATATGGTTGAACTCAACTGACATCGACGTTGTTGAAGGGATATGTTGGTAGAAATTTGGTTTATTGTATCCCCTTCTTGTCGCTTGATGCCTTGTGCAACACCCCAACAACCAACTGTAACAACAATGTGCTCCTCTCATCCCACCATTTGCTGTGTAAAAGCCTCGTGTGGGGTCGGAGATGTCCAATTTCCGCCAACTGTTGCATGTACGTGTTTTAAATTTTTGGTTGTTGAGGAAATTTCATTCGTCCTTTCTTCATTACTAACTTGCACTTTAGCTCTCCAACCGGTCATACCCTCTCAGGAAGCCAATTGTTGTTTCATAGTTGATATGGCTTCCAACGGTAAGGCCAAAGCCAAGGGAAAGGGGAAGAGGAAGGGGAAGGAGAAGGACAGGGATGATGATGACACGGTCACCTCCCCCTTCTATTGGTCATATGAGTATACGAAGCTGTTCGTTGAGGTACTACTACATCACCAACGGATTGTCGGGGAAGACCAACCTTTCCCATAGGCCCATTTGACGCCTGAATTCCAGGAGCTCTCGGGGAAAAATTACAACATGTACACGTTGAAGAATAGACATCAGCATATGAAGATGTACTACAACGACTGGAAAATGTTAAGGAATTGTGAGACCGAGTTGGGATGGGATGCCAAGAAGGGTACGATCAAGGCATCGGACGAGTGGTAGGAGAAAAAGATTGTTGTTAGTCCTCCTATTCTCTTAAAAATTGCATTGGTCGTTCATATGCACGCATAGTGAAGTATTGATGCCGTAATCTATAGGAAAATGGAGACGTCATAAAGTATAAGAAGAAAGGTATTCAGCCAGAGCTAGAGGATCTATGGGAGCCATTGTATGGTGGGACTGTTGCCACTGGACAATACTGCACCGACCCTTCAATGGATTCGAGTCAGCATCGACCATCAGCCCCGACGTCCGGCACAGCGGTGGCTGAGGACACGTAGTAGGACTATGTCACTCATTATGGAGCCACTCAAGTTGGTGGAGGAAGAGCATCCACTCCAATCGACACCAAGTTGGATGAGCTGTTCACGAGCCAAGGCCATGTTGTCAACCCTCGTTCAATTGGGGATATTCTTCGGGGGATATGCGAGGACGGGCCTACCACCAACAGATCTAGAGGGATAGGTCCCATATTACCTACAACGGGGGGAAGCAATAATGGGAAGAGGCGAGTTTCAGCCTCCCCATCCATTGCACCTTCTGCTAAGAGGAGCACAAGGCGGTCAGAGGGGTCACGGTTTTACCAGCAGCACGTGGATATGGTTGAAGACATAAGCACGAAGCTCCTTGCAATGCTCGAGCGGGAGGAGATCTCTACTAACAAGCTGGTCAACACAACGACCGAGGAACTGGACAGTATAGAGAAGCTAGTGCAAGCGGGTCTGCTTGACGTCTTAGACCCACTACGGTGCTTCACAATCGAGGTGATCCGAGACCCCAAGTGCAGAGACTTTTTCGTACGAATCAAGCACAATGACCGGAGAGTTCGATGGCTGCAGTGGCTATATGATCTCAACAGCAGTCGTCCTTAGGCCTGCCAACTCGCGCAAGCACCTTGTGCATTTCATTTTCCTTACATGCGAGACGTCTTCGTTGGTTCTTGCAACTGTCCATTTCCCTTTACAATAATATTGCTGCATTGGAGAACTTAAGTTATTTGTTTTTGGACAGTTATGATGTTTTTAGATGATTTCCATCATGCTTTGTAATCCCCTTTGACTTCAACAATTATGTTATAATGACCTTTGATTAATAAATGTATGATTGAACAGTTATGTGATCGTGCCTTTTGGTTTTATTTCATATTAGTTATTCATTGGTTATTTATCATCCTTGTTCTTTATTTCTTTATATTTGCACATATTCTCTCTATGACCGCGCATCAAGACAGAGATTGCATCTTTGTTAGCGATTCTTATCTTTAGATTGGTTTCTTTGTAGCAAGTGGGGGAATTGATTACGTAAGTCTATCGATTACTCTGCAGGATAATAACTAATATTTCTATTAGGTCATGTACTTAGGTAAACTAATTCTATTCTTGTAATGTTACTTGAGTAAGTGATTACTCTTGCGATTGACCTACAAAAGCCAAGTCAGGCATAACTTTAGGAATACTAATGAAATCAATCCGAGGACCATGAACCCCAACTATTGTCAATAGTTGCAGGTGAAGCACTTTTCTCATATTGTTGCTAACCTTCCTCATAGTTTATTTACATTCCTCATTGCCTATTTACATTCATATCTTCTCTTTATTTGCATAATTATTAAATACACATTGCATTGAAGTACTTGTTTCTCCGTGGATTCGACCCCTTAATTACTTACTATACAAGTTTGTTTGTTTGTTTGGGTTATTGTTCTTTCTTTGGCGAGGTGAAACCAACGACATTTCTCTTCCATCACCGTCATTAGTTTATCATTTTCTTTTCTTTAATTTCTATATTAAGAATCTACATTTCCCTATATAAGGGTTAATATAGGGAAGAATTGAATATACAAATATATAATATAAACACAAGCCAACTCCTTATCATATCAAATAAAATCAAGACTTCCCCATTGTAGTGTTAGAGAATCAGGTTCAATCCTCGAGGAAGTGGGTCAGCGGTTCCGATGTAGTCTTGAAAATAGCTTCTGTAATTGACAAGGAGCCACTCGATGTCGACTGGTAGTTGTCGATGTCGATGGGTGGCTGTCAATATCAAGTGAGGTATGTCAAAAGTAAGGTTTAGAAGCCCTCGATGTTGATTAGAAGACCTCGACGTTGAGTGAACCTGCACAACACAATAAACAGAAGACAGAAAGTAGTCGACTGAGACTAGTCGATGTCGATGTTAGTAACACATTCGATCGACTCATGCGTTTTGTCTTCACTCTAAAATGTTCCATTTCTTGCGAAATTAAACCAAAACTTGTGTAGACCTCTATATCTTGCAAGTAAATACAAACTACACAAATTCACTACTTTCCTAACTAAAAGTATAAAATATGCATAAGAAATGGCATAAATGTAAGCATGAAACATGGCTAAATAGGCGCAGATCAAACACCCCATACATAAGCTTGCTTGTCCCCACGCAATACTGATAATGCATATCCTAGATAGGCATTATAGACATTGTTAGGCTAGTTAGGTTGCATTTAGTTAATGAATTGGAGTTAAAGTGCATCTGACGATTATTTTGGAAGAGTTCGGATTTTGCGCGAATTTGTGAGTATTTTTACAGAGTTAGATTCGAACGCTATTGGGATGCATGATCTTGGAGACATGAAGAAAGAATAAGCAAGGAATTGGAGCTGATCTCGGCTTCTGGCAGCGAGATATGCAACGGTGGCAGCATACCTGCCGCGGCCGCCGCAAAAAAGAGAAGCAGCGGGATTGGAAGAGCTAGCGTGCAGCAGCCGCAGCAACATGCCGCGGTCGCCGCATATGTCACATGGGCGCTGCGTTTTGTTAAATTGAAACCTTAGTTTGTTATTTCATTTTTTTGGTTCGGCTTAGACTTTTTAAGGCCGAGTGTTATTAGTTTTCAAGCACTTCATTTTTCTATTCTACGTTCTATCATACATTTGAGAGATTGAGCGATGTTTACCATGAGGAACTAAACTCATCGGTTCTACCTATAATTTGAAGCTTTATTTGGATTGATTTTGAGTTTCTAATTCTCGTTCCTTAATTCCTTGATTGAATGCTTCAACTTCTTTACACTTATTGATTATTGTTTTGTTCTATCTTATCTGGCCAACTAGTTAGATCAATTCAATTGCTAGGGTTTCGTAGATTCCTGATTGTGAACCTTAACTCAAGTAGCAAACTTATACCTTTAGGGCTGTTTGAACTAATTAGACAAGTAGGAAGTTAAATGTGTTGTTAAATCCCTCTTTAGGGACTGCAAATACCTTGGCTAATCTCTGGACTTAAAGCTATCAATTGGGTTAAATCCTTCTTTAGGGACTGTTTGATTGATAAGGGTTTCTAGGACTGATTGGACTAGTAACTATATTATGTCGGGACAAGGGCATTCATAGGAAACTTAATAGGACGAGAAGATGTTACAAGGATCGCTTCAACCAAATAAAATGGAAAATTGTAGGTAGAACTACTTCTCTCATTTGTTTGAATCAAAACCATTTACTTCTGTTTTTGCCAATGCGCTTTGCTATCAAAAACCCCCCCAATTGGTTACTAAATCGGCATTTAAATCATACTTGAGCAACAAATCTCCCTGTGGATCGACTTCTTACTTATTGATGTACTAGTTATAGGTTTGAGTTTACTTTGACGGATCAACGACAGGTTTTCCCTCCGTCAAATTTGGCGCCGTTGCCGGGGAGGTTTATTGATTCTTGTGTGTTTTTGGTGTTGATTTTTTGTGTGGACCATCTTATATGGTCCATACCCGTGCTACTAATCCATCTTTGCTATTGTTTGATTCGGAGATCGAAAAGTCTCTTTCTGCCTTAAGGCGAGAAACTCGTGATTGCTTTCACGAATCTTCTTCTGATCAAGGAGAAAGCACTGCAGAGATGGCTTACAATGCAAATCTTACTCTGAGGGAGCTTACTGCTCCTGACTTGGCACAACAACCCTTGGCAATCCAATTCCCTGCACTTGGGGAAGGAGTGAAGTTTGAGCTGAAATCTGGGGTAATTCATCTATTACCCAAGTTCCATGGGTTGAGTGGGGAAGATCCCTGCAAGGATCTATCAGAATTTCATACTATGATGGTTGGAATGAAACCTGAGAATGTCACTGAAGAACAAATGAAGCTGAGGGCCTTTCCTTTCTCTCTAAAGGATGAGGCAAATGAGTGGTTCTTCTATCTACCGCCTGGGAGTATATCTACTTGGACTGAGATGAAGAGAGTCTTTCTGGGGAGGTACTTTCCTGCAACTAAGCTTAACGCCTTGAAAAGGGCAATCAGCAGCATTGAGCAGCAGACTACGGAGTCTATTCATGAGTATTTTGAACGCTTCAAGAAACTCTGCGCCAGCTGCCCATGTCATGGCTTCTCTCAGAAGGATCTGGTTCTATTCTTATTTAACGGGCTTACTGATGAGGAGTGCAAAACGGTGAATTCTTGTTGTGGGGGAAACATGCTGAATAAGACACCAGCGACAGCATGGGAGGTGTTTAAGGAGCTCTCTGAGGGCTCAAGATAGTTCAGCAAAAACACTCATGCTAAGGGTGTACTTGCGATCGAGGCCCCAGTAGCTGCATTACAGACTGATATGGATGAGATGAAAGAGATGATGAAGAAGCTGATAATTGACAGAGCACCTCAGCAGTTGAAGGCATCCGGGCTTTGCAATCAATTTACTCATCCGATGGATATGTGCCCAATTCTGCAAAAGCCTAGCGCAGATGTGAATGTCATTGGGAATTTTGCTCCACAGAGGCCTAGACAAGGCAATTTTGGAAATCCTGGGTATTTCAACAATAACAATTACAACAGAGGCTATCAGTAGGGCTATGAGAACTACCAAGCCCCTTTCAATCAGCAAGGGGGCAACAAGCAAGGCCCCACCAGCAATTTGACACGGTTACTGAGGATCCTCTACAGACTTTGACACGGTTAGTCTTGAAGGTGGAGAAGCAACAATTAGATCGGATATCAAATTTGGAAAATCAAATGAGTCAACTCATTCAAGTCCTAAGTGCAAAAGAGGCAAACGATTCAGGAAAGCTTCCATCGCAAACTATTGTGAACCCTAAGGAGAATGTAGTGCAATAATGCTTAGGAGTGGCAAGGAACTGATTGCCACACCTCAAAAGGACGACGAGGAAATAGAAGTTTTGGGAGAGAATGATGAAAGTTGCACTGTGCGGCGGCCGCCGCAACCATGCAGTGGCCGCGACACACTAGGGGAGCTGCGGCCGTAGCAACCTGCTGCGCCCGCCGCCACTGTCCCAGATGGGACCCTAGTGTTAGGTGAGCCTTCTATTCCCCTCTCTTCTTCTTCTTTATCTCCTTTTTCTTCTCCTCCTCCTCCTTCTTCCTTACCTCTGGAGACTCCGAAGCCGGTTCCACCCTTTTCGGAAGCCCTGAAGGATACACGAAGGTATGAGAACGATAAGGAGATCTTTGAGACATTTAGCAAGTGCGAGGTAAACATTCCTTTACTCACCTTGATTAAGTGCATTCCTAGATATGCTAAATTCTTGAAGGAATTGTGTACCATAAAGAAGAAGAAAAGATTGAAAAAGAAGGAAAAGGTGAGCTTAAATGAAAATGTCTCTGCTGTGGTGCAAAGGAAATTGCCTGAAAAGTGTGGAGACCCAGGTATGTTTACAGTTCCATGTGCAGTTGGGAATACTAGATTCAAACAAGCCATGTTAGATCTATGAGCCTCAATTAATGTTATGTCCTATAACTTGTACATATCTTTGGGTTTGGGTGCTCTGACTGAGACTAGGGTTACAGTGCAACTTGCTGATCGATCACAGATCAAGCCAAGAGGCATTGTTGAAGATGTTTTGGTTATGGTTGATGATTTGTTTTTCCCTGTTGATTTCTTTGTTTTAGATATGGAGCAGGGAGCCCCCAAAACACCCATCATACTAGGAAGACCATTCCTGAAAACTGCAAAAACGAAAATTGATTTTTGTGAGGGTTTATTGACTATGGAGTTTTATGGAAGAAAGACAGAGTTCTCTCTTTTTAATCATGTTAAACTTTCTCCTGAAAATTCTTTGGATATGCCTGTTGCTAACAACATTGATCGCAACAATGATTTTCGTGATTTGTTAGAGACTCCTAAGGAAAATAATTTCTTAAAATTTGAGCCTCCTAACAAATTGCAATCTTTAGGAAAAGAAGACCTCAAAATAGGTGTTGAAAGTTATGTTGATCCGCT
Organism: Persicaria maculosa; assembly: GCA_963922045.1. Taxonomy (NCBI): domain Eukaryota; kingdom Viridiplantae; phylum Streptophyta; class Magnoliopsida; order Caryophyllales; family Polygonaceae; genus Persicaria; species Persicaria maculosa. The sequence goes on along the minus strand of OY998266.1, from coordinate 38,183,247 downwards.
TAAGCCCATACTTTCACCTTATGAGAAACTTATTTCAAATGGTGTGGAAGTTTTTGCGATTTCAGGACAACCCCCAGGATTAGCTCAAGGAGAGAAGCTAATGGTGCTGGATGAATGCTTGGACAGAAAGTTACATCTTTCGAGGGTACCCGCACTTGTCAATGAGATTACTAGTATAGGTGACCTTGGTGGAGGAACCTTAGCCAATTGAGGACCATTACGTCGAGCCAACGACGTGAAACAAAGGCGCTTCTCGGGAGGCAACCCGAGGTAAGTCTTTCTTTCTATTTCGTTGAATTTATTTAGTTAGTTTTCATTCTGCTTTGCATTTGTTTTTTTTCGATTTGATCACTAACATAACAGGAAAAAAAAAGTGGAATGGCACATGATGAATAGAATTTTAGTGTTGCTACCACCAGATGCAGCGGCCGCCGCAAACAGGCAGCGGCCGCCGCCAATAGGCAACGGCCGCCACATCATCTTTTTCTGACCGTTTCATGCCTTTCTTTAAAAAAAGAAAAAGAAATATAGACCAGCCGCATAAAGACAACCCTACCCATCCGAATCTACCAAAAGAGCCATCACTCTCATCAACACTCCCCCATCAACCCTAACCTCCCATCACCATTCTCCCATCTCCAACCTTCATCCCCTCTATAAATCCACCAAATTTCTTCAAATCCAACCCCAACCGGCCTTAATCTCTCCCTTTACACCACCTAGGCTTCACCCCGACCCGACATTTGTTAACCGGTGGCCACATCAAGCTTCTGAGCCCAGATCCATCCACCATTGCCAACAAAGGAGGAAGAAGGCATCGATCTACCAGTGCAGCGGCCACCCCATACCAGCAGCGGTTGCCGCCCTCTGCCCGCCGCCCCCTGTTGCAGCAGCCACCGCATGCATCCCGCCGCCGTTGCAGGTTCGTTGCGTAGTTGTGTTTTGGGGTACTTGTGTTTGGGTGGTTGTTTGTTGCATTATTGTTGGTGTGTTGTGTGCATTGAGTACATTGTTCGATTGAGGATTGAGATTGGGTGCTATTATTGTGGTTGAGTGTTGATTGAGTATGGTGAGACAGTTGAGGAATTTATCTAGGAGTTAGAGGGAAGTCTGGGACAGATTTGAGGAGAAGAAATTCGTGCAAATGAAATTCTTCAATGTCCCGATGTTGCATAGGTCGGGCATGTTAGTTTGTACACAGCAGATGTTAACACATGCGGGCTTAGAGAATTTCATCAATTTAAGTGCGCCCACATATCCAGAGTTGGTCCGAGCGTTTTTGTCGACATTGGTTGTGTCGGAGGATGAGACTATTAGGTTCCATTTACTTGATCATGCGTACTCCCTCACGTTTGCTGAGTTGAGGAAGATCTTTGGTATTTCTGAGGAGCCCACCGAGGATTGGGCCGAACATGGGAACGACCAGATGACCCATGATTTTTGGTATGTAGCGACCGGTGAGGCCTTTGATAGACACAGAGGCGAGTATAACTACAAGTTCGTCCATCCATGTCTGCGTTTGGTTCACAAGGTCCTAGCCATGGCTATCATTGGGCAGGGCGAGGTGAACAAGGTCCCCGCTGCTGATTTGGCTTGGTTATGGTGCTTCTCGCCCCAGTCAGATTTCATTCCTGATTGGGTTGATTTATTTTTGGAGAGTTGCAAGAGAGTTGCAGCGAAGATGACTGGGAGATTTGGTCTACGGGGCATGATCACTCTTATCGCCCAACGTTTTATTGATCCAGCACAGAGCCGTGCTCGCATGTCTGGCGGGTTTACTTATACAGAGGATCAGCTGAGGCGAGCCTATCTGTTGGACGGCTCACAGGAGACGGGTTTTGTCTGGAAGGTTGGACCACAAGGGGTCCATAGATTGAGATTACCTAGGGCCCTTCCTTATGATGCAGCTGAGCAACTTCCCCCCGCAGATCATCCTATGCCTGACTATCATGGGGGTGGTGCTCAGTTTGCTGCAGGGCCTCCTGCTAGGCCTAGTTCCTGTTATGTTGAGTCCACTTGGCGTGAGGATATGTTTGCACAGATGCACCAGCTTTTGGTCCGCCAGGACTCCTTTCAGTACAAGCTCAGCGACTTGGGTCGCAATGTTGGTTATATGGCCTCTTCTATAGAGGACATGCGGAGGCAGCAGGAGTATTACTATAGCCTAGGGTGGCCCCAGTTTCCGCCTTACCAGCCTCCGCCTTAGTGAGCGGTTAGTTTCCTTTACCCTCACCTTGCGTTTATTTGATTTAGTTTTGTTGTCTTTGATATTTCATTGAGGACAATGAAAGATTTAAGTGTGGGGGAAGGAAATTTGGTGTATATAGGCGAATTTAGTATATATAGTGCATTTAGTTAGATCATGTTTAAATTTCTGCACACATTTTATTTTGAATCATTTCATATTTACATTTTCTATTTACTTATGCATTGAAAAAAAATCCAAAGACATCATGCATTGCATCCATATATGTTATTCAAATACCCATCTGGCTTAGTTTGTCCTCTAATTTAAATTTCAGCATGATCATATAAATCCCATGGAGTTCTGGATGTTTTGGCCTTGTTTATATTCTTGATTTTATATGAAGCATGACCTTGCAAATATAATTGAGCATGTATGATTGAGCTAAAGTATGATTGAAATCCTACGAACATGACCCTTGTGAGAATGTTAGCCTTATTTGGAATCATTTATAATTCTTTTGCTCAATTGTGTGATTTACTCTCCTTGTGTTGCTACCTCTTGGCATTGACTTCAGTATCTAATTTTCAAGACCGACTCAGATAGTTGTTGCTTGTGGAGTTTATGTTTATATCTTGAGTCTTTTTGTTATAGTTTGTGCATATTTAGGGAAATAAGGTGGCAATGGTTGATACACTTAGTAACCGGGTCTATGCATTACACCCATGTGTAGGATTCGCACAAAACGGTGGTGAAGACTATCCACTAAGAAAGGAAGCTTGATCATTGAGTAACCGGGTTCATTCATGACACCCATGTTTGCAACTCGCGTCAAAAGATGTTCAAGTGGACTTCATTTTAGGAAGCTGAGGTGTTGACAGACCGGGGCGATTCATGACACCCATGTTTGCGCCTCGCGTAAGGAAAGCACCAAAACAAATAAATAGAAAAAAAAAGAGAAAAAGAAAAAAAAGAAAAAAGAAAAAAGAAAAAAAAGTCACATTTTGCTTATTCTTTTTCTTTATTGAGTCACGCAAGTAATGGCAATTCGATGAAGATTTGGTGATATTGTGGTCAATGTCTATGAGCTTAGTGCACTTTGGATTGAGTTGAGAGTTGTACTTTAAAGCCTAAACATATGAGAGCATGAGTGAAACACATATTTCTGGTGAGGTTGGATGATTTCTACTTATAAGCTTTGATCACTTGGATACATGCTATGACGTTTGTTTGCTTAGTTTGTGGTTGCACTTGCTATAATGTTGCTTTTTTATGAGGTTGAGACTTGAAGGGATTCCCTGTGGGATGCATTGATTTATGTTCATTCTATCATTTCTTGAGGACAAGCAAAGGCTAAGTGTGGGGGAATTTGATAATGCATATCCTAGATAGGCATTATAGACATTGTTAGGCTAGTTAGGTTGCATTTAGTTAATGAATTGGAGTTAAAGTGCATCTGACGATTATTTTGGAAGAGTTCGGATTTTCGCGAATTTGTGAGTATTTTTACAGAGTTAGATTCGAACGCTATTGGGATGCATGATCTTGGAGACTTGAAGAAAGAAGAAGCAAGGAATTGGAGCCGATCTTGGCTTATGGGAGCGAGATATGCAGCGGGAGATATGCAGCGGCTGCAGCATACCTGTCGTGGCCGCCGCAAAGAAGAGAAGCAGCGGGATTGGAAGAGCTAGCGTGCAGCGACCGCAGGAACATGCCGCGGCCGCCGCATATGTCACATGGGCGCTGCGTTTTGTTAAATTGAAACCCTAGTTTGTTATTTCGTTTTGTTGGTTCGGCTTAGACTTTTTAAGGCCGAGTGTTATTAGTTTTCAAGCACTTCATTTTTCTATTCTACTTTCTATCATACATTTGAGAGATTGAGCGATGTTTACCATGAGGATTTGAAGCTTTATTTGGATTGATTGTGAGTTTCTAATTCTCGTTCCTTAATTCCTTGATTGAATGCTTCAACTTCTTTGCGCTTATTGATTATTGTTCTATCTTGTCTGGCCAACTAGTTAGATCAATTCAATTGCTAGGGTTTCGTAGATTCCTGATTGTGAACCTTAACCCAAGTAGCAAACTTATCCCTTTAGGGCTGATTGAACTAATTGGACAAGTAGGAAGTTGAATGTGTTGTTAAATCCCTCTTTAGGGACTGCAAATACCTTGGCTAATCTTTGGACTTAAAGCTATCAATTGGGTTAAATCCTTCTTTAGGGATTGTTCGATTGATAAGGGTTTCTAGGACTGATTGGACTAGTAACTATATTAGGTCGAGACAAGGGCATTCATAGAAAACTTAATAGGACGAGAAGAAGTTACAAGGATCGCTTCAACCAAATAAAGTGGAAAATTGTAGGTAGAACTACTTCTCTCATTTGTTTGAATCAAACCATTTTCTTCTGTTTTCGCCAATTCACTTTGCTCTCATAAACCCCCTAATTGGTTACTAAATCGGCATTTAAATCATACTTGAGCAAAAAATCTCCCTGTGGATCGACCTCTTACTTATTGTTGTACTAGTTATAGGTTTGAGTTTACTTTGACGGGTCAACGACAGGTTTTCCCTCCGTCAAATACTTTTAATGGTCAAATAGGGGAAGGACTAAACTCTTAACATCGTAGATTGATTCTTATATAACCCTGCACTCAATTACCATCCTCGCAAAGGTACTATCGCCTTCAAATCCATGCATGTGAATGAAAAGCAACATCTTACACAAAAGGAGGGTTATGCAAAAACAAAATTTGTAACATAGCATTAATAATCAAGAGGACTTTTGAGCGCTTGGTGAAGTGACGTAAAGGGTATAGTTGTTGGTTATTTTTGGCAATGTGGTGCTTAATCCGAGGAGAAATTTCCAAACTTTCTTTCCTGCTTTAATGTAGTTTCTCCTTTGTGATTTCCACATTCTTCTTCCTCTCAATGATCTCTTCTTTTTTCACTTATTGCTTTTATCTCTCTAACCTTGACGCTGCCTTCTCGCGAGTCGCAAACATGGGTGTCATGAATGGCCCTGTATACTTAGCACATCAAACTCCTCACATTGTGTCCCATCTAGCGTGAATTTTATCGTTCGCAAGCAGGGTTGATCCACCTAACTCCTAGGTGACCGAATTTTCTCACTCATTAAATTTTCCATTAAAAATCTCCCGCCATCAACTTTATAATAACTTCACAACATATCAACCACATAACAACTCAATAATATATCTTCCATTTCATAACATAATCTCCCTGATGGGTAAAAAGGTTTAAAAATGGGCAATTTAAGAACTTGGGGAGTAGTAATGAAATTAAGCACATATGGCTTAGAATATGAAGTAAAGGCTATAAGCATGGGTAATGGTGAGGGAAAATAAAGCTCGAATGAAAAATAAAGTCCTTCGTCCTCTTATTATGCATATGTCAAAAGAAACATTAAATTTTACCCCTTTCATGGTTTTTCCTAAAAATCGCACTTCATTAAGACTTTCCTTTACCAAACAATTTAATTGCTATATCTTTAACAGATCTACTTTTGCATCGTCGAGTTTTGTTACTACTTCCATGACACTTTTCAATTTTTCAATGGGGGTGATTTTTCTAAAAAATTCCTTTGGATTATAAACTTTATGCTCATAAGAAAAATATGTATCCAAAGTTGATGCCTAATATGTATAGTCTAACCATGTAAAGATAAACTAACAAAGATGTATTGAGCAAAATAATTTAAGCAAGTTTTTACCCCACCGCATACTTAAATGCTACAGTGTCCTCACTGTAAAAATAAAATCAGAAGTGGAATCAAAGAGAACTTACTAGAAAATATCAAAACGGCTCAAAACAGGTGTATCTGCTGGTGCGGTCAAATCGAGGGATTCAGTCGATGTCGACTAGCTCGATCGACGTCAATTGTAATCTTCAACTCAGGGTCGAGCCATCTCCTGGAGTCGACATCGAGGACTCAGAGGCAAAAAGAAGAGGTCGATATCGACCATAATCATCTATATCGACCACCACCTGGCGACCCTCGACTTCACCTTCTTCCTCGACTTCGACAGATGCAGTCGACATCGACCTCTGACATCGACATCGACTTCTGGCATCGACCTAACCTGAAAATCAACCTGAATCCGCATGTTGCGCTGTGAGTTTCTCTCTACCCTTGTTTTTTTTAATACAGTGAGGACACTGTATATTTTAAGTCTGGGGTGGGGTAGAAACATGTCCTATGGTCACAACTTGGCTTTCTTCTTCGCATTGCATTCATGTTTAAATTTTTTTTCTTAGTTTTACTTTTCAAAAAATGTCAGAAATCAAATAAAATAGAAAAAGTAAAAAAAATTCAAAAAAAATGCATGTTTACTCTTTATGTTTATTTTTAAACCCTACTTAGACGTCTTATGATGAAAACTCAATAGCTGACTGTTCTCTTAAGGGATAGGTAGGATTCAAATATTTAAAATAAACAATTCACAACTAGGCTAACTCCCTGTCCTAAACAAATAATACAAGAATCCCCTCCCAATGTAGTAGTAGGGTAATTCAGGATCGAATCCACGAGGAGGTATGTCAGCGCTTCCCTTGTTGTACTCACGATCAAAGCTTTCGACCTCATAAGACACTTGATATCGATGTGTCTGGTCGATTTCCAGTAGAGTTCCTACAGAAGACAAAAGCAGCAAAGTCGACGTCGAGCAGAGACCTCGATATCGATGTTAGACCTCGATATCGACCTTTACAGTCGATTTCGCTGTTTGTCATAGAAATTGTAATTCGTAACCAATTATCCGAAAATAGTACGAAGAACATAGAATGGTAAAGAAGGATAATCAGAAACAAAACTAAAACTTTTATATATAAATTCAATTAATTAAAAGCTTCCAAAGTCAGAGTTTCATGCCACAACGATAACAATGCAAGTTTTATGCTCAAGTTATGAAATTTAATGCCTTTCCATCAAATAACTTTCGTTATCAACACTTAGGTGATTAGAGGCTCTCGCATAGTTCCTAAGAGTTACTATCCAATTCATGAGCAATTCAAGTTCACAATATGAGTGGCTTTCGCTTCAATAATGCAAATAATGAATCTCTCTAACTTTCGCAAAGGATCATGCATGGGATAGAAGACGGAATCGCATAAAAGTCATACCTTTGATTCACTTACCCTACATTGCTATTGTCGGGCTCACCCCGACCCTAGAAGTGGGTGGACTACTCACATCTCATCATGCAACTCATAATGATCATTGAAAGAAAACTACTTTGAATTAAAATATGAAAGAAAGTATAACCGAACAAGCCAAACCTCCACTCTCGCTTCTCTCCAACTCACTCGACCTCCTCTCTCTCTCTCTCTAACTCGTTATTCTCTATTGGAAACTGAATTCTCTGCGTGTGTGGATGTTTGAATAACTAAAATTGGATGATTAAACTCAGCCCTAATGGCCTCTAGATATAGATATAGAACTTTGCTATCAAAGACTCGAAACTTTATCTTTATTCTCTAAGATAAAATTTAAATAAAGTAAAAACTAAAAATCCTATGGTAAATCAACTCATATGATAGCTCTGGTGTTGAAGATAAGAAACTTTACTTCCGCAATATGTCCAGTGGTTTTGCCCTTTTGGTTGGGCACAGTGGATCCAGGGAATGATCCTGACGCTTTGGGTATTGCCTCCGCCAATTGACTCATTTGAGTCTCCATGTTGTGCTTCCAAACGTCGATCTCCCCAAGTCTAGAGTTGATGCCCTGCAGTTGAGTATGGACGGAGTTGTTGGCTTGTTTGAACTCAGCATGTTTCCTCCGCATCTCATCAAGATTGATTTGCAGGTCATCTTTCCTTGTCTCCCGCTCAGGGTGCCCTGGTGCTCTATATGGTGGGGGATCCCTTTGATAGAACCTTTGATCGCCCCAATATTGTTGATTGCCCCCTCCATAGGAGCCTCTTGTCCACTTGACCTCCTCATGTTGTTCCGCCATGGATACTTGTTAAGTATGTGGACAGGCACTAGTCTTGAGCCACATTCCTCACAAGTTTGATTGTTTCTCAGGAATCTTACTTGCTTTTGAAGGCGGCGTGTTTGATCGTTGTGGAATTGTTGCCGCACATCAGGATCTATCTCCCTTGGAGGCTCATATAGGGGCATTGATGGGGCAGGCCTTGCATCATAGGCCGCAACAGCCCCATAAGTGTTATCAAAGTTCACGAGCCTCTCAATTGTCTCCCAGGCCTCCGTTGGTGTCAGCTCAATGTACCGATAAGAGGTGTATGAATTTATCCTCTCCTTATTTGGCGCATCAAGGGCGTTGTAAAATATCTCCTGGATGACATATGGAAGTTGCCCATGCGTCGGCCATGATCTCAGCAAGTCCTTAAATCGCTCCCACGCATGTGCTAGTGTTTCACCTGGCTTTTGTTTGAAAGCCGTGATCCTTTACCGCAACATCGCCGTTTTAGAAGGTGGAAAGAACTTATTCAGGAATGCATCCTTCACCTCAGCCCATGTCCTCAGCGAGCATGGAGCCAAACTCTCAAGCCATTGTAATGTCTTCCCTGCCAAAGACCATCGAAAAGATTTAAGTCTCACATACTCTAAATTTACTCCATCAGCAACTGTTTCACACAAATCCATAAAAGTAGAGATGTGTTGCAGAGGGCATTCATTAGGTCTCCCTTCAAAAGTGTTTCTTTGAATTTCAAAAAGGAAGTTAATTTTTATTTTATAATTGGAGTGAGGAATTAAAATAGCGGATTCAGGAACGTGGAGCGGCAGATGCATGTATTGCATCGCCGTCTGTGGATACTGATTGAGCCGCTCTTGGGCTTGTCTGCACGCATCCCCCTCCCTATCAGCGCGGGCTCACTCTGCAGCAGCGGCGGCCCTTTCAGCAGCGATTGTAGCATTGTGGTCCTCGATTTCCTTCCTCAACCGCTCTATGGTTTCGGCCTGCATCTCGTTGTCGGCCATGATGCGAATTGCTTTGTTGCGAAGATGGTACAAACGTTCAGGCTCGTTGATGGGTTCCAGGATAGGTCCGCGATCAGAACGTCGCATAAACCAGCAAAATAAGCTTCAAAAATATCGTGATTAAACTCAGGTGGAGATTGATTGCCTCCCCGGCAACGGCGCCAATTTGTTCGCTTAAGGGATAGGAAGGATTCAAATATTTAAAATAAACAATTCACAACTAGGCTAACTCTCTGTCCCAAACAAATAATACAAGAATCCCCTCCCAATGTAGTAGTAGGGTAATTCAGGATTGAATCCACGAGGAGGTATGTTAGCGCTTCCTTTGTTGTACTCACGATCAAAGCTTTCGACCTCAGAAGACACTTGATATCGATGTGTCTGGTTGATATCGACCTCAGTTCTAGTCGATTTCCAGTAGAGTTCCTGCAGAAGACAAAAGTAGCAAAGTCGACGTCGAGCAGAGACCTCGATATCGACGTTAGACCTCGATATCGACCTTTACAGTCGATTACGATGTTTGTCACAGAAATTGTAATTCGTAACCAATTGTCGGAAAAGAGTTCGAAGAACATAGAATGGTAAAGAAGGATGATCAGAAACAAAACTAAAACTTTTATATATAAATTCAATTAATTAAAAGGTTCCAAAGTCGGGGTTTCATTCCACAACGATAACAATGCAAGTTTTATGCTCAAGTTATGAAATTTAATGCCTTTCCGTCAAATAACTTATGTTATCAACACTTAGGTGATTAGAGGCTCTCCCATAGTTCCTAAGAGTTACTATCCAATTCATGAGCAATTCAAGTTCACAATATGAGTGGCTTTCACTTCAATAATGCAAAAAATTGAATCTCCCTAACTTTCGCAAAGGATCATGCATGGGATAGAAGACGGAATCGCATAAAAGTCATACCTTTGATGCACTTACCCTACATTGCTATCGTCGGGCTCACCCCGACCCTAGAAGTGGGTGGACTACTCGTTTCACATCATGTAACTCATCATCATGATTGAAAGAAAACTAATTTGAATTAAACTATGAAAGAAAGTATAACCGAACAAGCCAAACCTCCGCTCTCGCTTCTCTCCAACTCACTCGGCCTCCTCTCTCTCTCTCTCTCTAACTCGTTATTCTCTATTGGAAACTGAATTCTCTGCGTGTGTGGATGTTTGAATAACTGAAATTGGATGATTAAACTCAGCCCTAATGGCCTCTAGATATAGATATCGAACTTTGCTATCAAAGACTCGAAACTTTATCTTTATTCTCTAAGATAAAATTTAAATAAAGTAAAAACTAAAAATCCTATAGTAAATCAGCTCATATGATAGCTCTGGTGTTGAAGATAAGAAATCTCGACTTTTGGATAGACGTGCAAGCTTTGGACAGAATTCTATCAAAATCTGAGTCGGATTCCTCTGTTGGCATGGTCGATATCGACCTTCAGACATCGATATCGGCCTCTGTGAAATCTATCACGAGCTCTCCTTCTTCTACTCGGATTAGCACTCGACTTCTATCTTTTAGCTCGATCTGGCAACATCGATATCGACCTTTCTGGTGTCGACATGCTCTGCTTCATTTCCTGCTCGATTCCTATGATTTTGCTGTACTCGATGTCGAGGTCCCCAGTCGATTTCGACCTCTTCAGAAGACTTCGAGTTCTTTTTCCGCTCTTCCCTATCTGTCCATTTTTATCCTGTTTTCTGCGAAATCACATAAAAACTCGTACAGACCCATATATTTGATATTTAAGCATAAACTACACTAATCCCATGTTTTCCCACTAATATGCATGCAAAAGACGATAAAATGGACTTTTATGTGCATAGAAAATATGGCAATTTACGCGCACATCACTGACTTGATCATGTAAATCCTATGGCATATTTGGATGGTTTAGCCTAAGTCCTTAAAATGGTTTTTACGTAGATTGTGAAGTTGTGATGAAATTGAGCACATATGATCCTAGGCTAAAAAGCAAATCCAATAAAAATTGTCCTTGTGAGAATTTTGGCCTATAGGGAGAACATCAAAAATCCATCTGCTTTCTTGAGTGAATTTACTCTTCCTATGCATCTCTAAATGTTGTGATAGTTATTCAAAGCCAATGCATATATATGTTTATGTTTACGAGAATTAAATGATTGAGGCATCTCTTAAGCCATTTTTATCCTCTCTTTACCTACCCTGCATTATCTCTGCTTGAAGCCAGAATATTAGCCTGAGCCTGATATTGCAAACTCCACAAAATTATCCCTAGCCGAATTGAGCCTGACCCCTATTTGGGAATTGAGACTTAGAATGGTTAGAATAATGTATTGTGGAAAGAAAAGTGCATATATTTAGTTTTGAGCAAAGGAAATTATGGGATGGTATATATTTGCATCTTGTCATATTTTGTAAAAGGATTTTTGGCTCATTGTAAGAGTTATGGAAGATTGAGCTTAGAAAGGATCTTGTCATGTTTTGAGCAGAGTTTGAAAGAAGGGTTGATATTATGGTTGATATTTTGAGAGCATACTAAAGCATTATGGAAGATTGAGCTTGGAAAGTGCAACATTGTAAGAGTTATGGTTTGGATATTGTAAGTGTTGAGATTTAGGAGTCTTGATTCCCGAATTTTATAAGCACCACATAGCCAAATAATGCCATACCTTTTATTTATTACCAAGCCCCATTACAAACCCGCCGAATGGAGTCTTCTTTGAAGTCTTCCATTGAGCGAAAGTCCTCCTAATGGTTTTTATTGCATTTTCATAATTTGTTGCGAAGTGGATTTTTATAAATTGCAATGTTTATGAGATTGTATATGGAACTGAGTTGAGAGTTGATCTTCATAGCCTAAACACATGAGAGTTGAGTGCAAACACATTATCCCTGTGAGGTTGGATCAAAATTGCATATGCCTATGGATCGCTTAAATATGTGCTATGACGTTAAATTCACTTGCTTTGCTACCACTTATGATGTTGCTTTTGACAAGGGCGAAAACTCGAAGGGTGTGTTGTAGGTGTTGGTTATTGCTTGGTTATTGCTTGAGGACAAGCAAGTCTAAGTATGGGGTGTTTTGATGTACATATTTGTACCTCTTTTTATTGCATCTTTTAACTTCATATTTCATTCGATTTCCAAAGAAAAGGTTCAAAATAATATCTCGTATAAGAATGAGCTAACGTGCAAGAAATAGAGTCTGCACAAGTTTTGATCTAATTATGTAGGAATTCGAGCGAAATCGGAGTCAAAACGGAGAAGCGAAGGAAAGTTGAACAGAGGTCGAAATCGACCCACATGGTCGATATCGACTACAGAACATTGACACAGAACTGAGTGTCGAGACAGACCATCACACAACAGAAGAAAAGCACTCGATATCCATCTCCTATCATCTATATCGACCACAACCCAGGAATCGAGAGAAGCTGAGCTCGTCGAGCAGAAACAGAGAGGTCGAAATCGACCTTCCTGGTCGATATCGACCATACTTTGACGCGGGTTGGACACGCTTTTCGAGACGCAGATTGGCCATTCTATCTTCAAAGCCACAGAATATCTTGTAAATTTAGATAGAATACCGCTGAGATTATTTACCTTTTTTACCTTAGAGATTTATCAAGTTGTTTAAATAGTTACCAAAATAAAAGATCTATCCTACTTGTTTGGATAGACTTTATAGTTTAGATAGAAGATACTATCCTTGGATAGCAAGGATTAGTAGCCTATAAATAAAGCCCTAGGCGGCTGGCATTCAAGGATCGAATTACACACATTCAGATTACATTCAATAGAGTTAGAGTTAGGAAGAAGCTTTAGGGTTTGGCGTTTGCGAGAGGCGACGTTGAGTTGTAAAGTTTCGAAGGTTTTAATGCAAGTTTCCTCTTTTATATCCATGATTTTTCCGATGATGAAGTGTGAGTAGTCTCCCAAAGCTTCTAGGGTCGGGGTGAGCCCGACGTTAGCCATGCGTGCCTGAGGTAAGTGTTAGATGTTGATATCGTTGTGTCTATATCATCTCCTACGATTCTATGTTTAGTCCTAATCGAAAGAAAAGGGATTCATGATAACAACTTGAGTTATAAACATAAAATTGGTAGAGACAATAAGGTTTATTTGCAAGAGTAATCCTAAGAGTTGGTGTATAGCGAAAGCTCGTCCCTCGGGTGAAATAGCGCAATTGTCTGTCTTATTTACCTTATTGCATGCATTGGTTAACATTGTGGTAAACCCTAATCCTAGGAGTTGCCTTTTATATAGTTTATACTTCAAAACCACTGTCTTTATTCTGTTCATCGCTCCTTATTCATCCTTGAGTCTTCGGCCTTTATTTGCCGACAAAAAGCTAAGAACTTTGCAGGACAAGACATCGATATCGACCCCCAGATGTCGATATCGACCACTTGCTTCGTCGACGGTTTTATGATTCGACTACGATCATCCTGCACGAGTTACTGAGATCAATATCGACCCCCAACCTCGATACCGACCACCCCTGTGTTGATTGGCAGTCTTCTGAGCCAGTCGATTTCGTGTACTCACATCGATATCGACCTTCCCCAGTCGATATCGACTACTTGTTTTTCTCTCTACATGTCTTCGGTTGCATAAAGGATCGACAACCAAGGTCGACATCGAGCACCAAGGTCGAGATCGAGGCTTCTGGTCGACCAAAGATGTGAGCTTTTCGAGGCTACTAGGATCCCGCTGACCTGTCTCCTCATGGATCGATCCTGACTACCCTTCCACTACAACGGGAGGAATTCTTGTAATTATTTGCATAGGCTAGGAGTCGGTTTGCATTTATATTTCATATATTTGTATTTAAGAACTCGACATTCCTCCTATTGAACAGGTAGCAAAGCAAAGCAAGTGAATTTAATGTCATTACACATATGTGAGCGATCCATATGCACAGGCAATTTGAAATCCAATCTCACATGGATAATGTGTTTACACTCACCTCTCAATGTGTTTAGGATATGAAGATCAACTCTATACTCAATTCTATACAAACTGATGTGCACGCAAATTGCCGTATTTTCTATGCACATAAAAGTCCATTTTATCATTCTTTTGCATGCATATTAGTGGGAAAACATGGGATTAGTGTAGTTTATGCTTAAATATCAAATATATGGGTCTGCACGAGTTTCGCAGAAAACAGGACAAAAATGGATAGATTTGGAAGAGCGGAAAAAGAACTCGAAGTCTTCTGAAGAGGTCAAAATCGAATGGAGACCTCGACATCGAGTACAGCAACAAAGGCAGGAATCGAGCAAGAAATGAAGCAGAGCATGTCGACACACAAAGGTCGATATCGACGTCTGAAGGTCGATATCGAGTGCCCAGATCGAGATAAATGATAGAAGTCGAGTGCTAATCCGAGTAGAAGAAGGAGAGCTCGAGATTGAGTTTCACAAAGGTCGATATCGACGTCTGAAGGTCGATATCGATGTTTCCCAGAAGATGAATCCGACTCAAATTTTGATAGAATTCTATCCAAAGCTTGCACGTCTATCCAAAAGTCGAGATTTCTTATCTTCAACGTCAGAGCTATCATATGAGCTGATTTACCATAGAACTTTTAGTTTTTACTTTATTTATGTTTTATCTTAGAGAATAAAGATAAAGATTTGAGTCTTTGGATAGCAAAGTTTGATATCTATATATAGAGGCCATATCTATATCTAGAGGCCATTAGGGCTGAGTTTAGGCATCCACGCACGCAGAGAATTCAGTTTTCAATAGAGAGAATTTGTAGAGAGAGAGAGAGGAGAGCCGAGTTCAGTTTGGTGGAAGCGAGAGCGGAGATTTGGCTTGTTCGGTTGTAATTTCTATCTTTTGCGATTTCAAAGTAGATTTCTTTCAATGATGATGATGAGTTGCATGATGAGAAGCGAGTAGTCAACCCACTTCTAGGGTCGGGGTGAGCCCGACGATAACGATGTAGGGTAAGTGCATCAAAGGTATGACTTTTATGCGATTCCGTCTTCTATCCTATGCATGATTCCTTTGCGAAAGTTAGGAAGATTCATTATTTGCATTATTGAAGTGAAAGCCACTCATATTGTGAACTTGGATTTCTCATGAATTGGATAGTAACTCTTAGGAACTATGTGAGATCATCTAATCACCTAAGTGTTGGTAACGAAAGTTATTTGACGGAAAGGCATTAAATTTCATAACTTTAGCATCAAACTTGCATTGTTATCGTTGTGGCATGAAACCCCGACTTTGGAAGTTTTAAATTAATTGAATTCATATAAAAGTTTAAGTTTTGATTTCTGATCATTCTTCTTTACCCTTCTACATTCTTCGGACACTTTTCCGACAATAGGTTAAGAAAAACAGTTTCTGTGACAAACATCGAAATCGACTGTAGAGGTCGATATCGAGGTCTAAAGTCGATATCGAGGTTCCACTCGAAGTCGACTTTGCTGCTTTTATCTTCTGCAAGAACTCTATTGGAAATCGACCAGAACTGAGGTCGATATTGACCAGACACATCGATATCGAGTGTCTTCTGAGGTTGAAAGCTTGATCGTGATTACAACAAGGGAAGCGCTGACACACCTCCTCATGGATTCGATCCTGAATTACTCTACCACTACATCGGGAGGAATTCTTGTATTATTTGTTTGGGACAGGGAGTTAGCATAGTTAGAGTTTATATTGAATATTTGAATCTATCTTCCGCTTACAACACAAACTCATAAACATTGCAATTTATAATAATCCACTTCGCATCCAATTATGTAATTGCAAACAATCATCAAGAGGATTTTTGCTCAATGGAAGACTTCAAAGAAGACTCCATTCGGCGGGGTTGCAATGGGGCTTGGCAAGGAATAAAGGGTATGGAATTATTTGGCTATGTGGTGCTTTATAAAATTCGGGAATCAAGACTCCTAAATTTTAACACAACCCAACCAAACCATATCTCTCAAAATAATGCACATTCCAAACTTACTTTCTTTATAAAGAACTTCAACCTTTCTTTCAAACTCAATATACCTCTCAAAAATATAAATCTTGCATAAAATAAAAGAACTAAGGAATAATTGGCTCATGCACTTAATCGTAATGTAAATAGCTTTTTTTTTTCTTTTTTTCGGATTTTTTTTGAACGAAAATAAATAAATAAATACTATGGTGCATTATAACGTGAGGCAAAAATCCTTTTAAAAATATGTGACAAGATGCAAATATACTACCAACCCATAATTCTTTTTTACTCAAAACTAAACATATGCACTTTCTTTCCACAAACATTATTCTAACCAACTCTAAGTCTCAATTCCCAATTCGGGGGTCATGCTCAATTCGTCAAGGACTTCAGCACCATTGCCGCCCCCCCTACATGAGCTGACCAAGAAAGATGTGACGTTTCGCTGGACCGACGTGCATCAGAAGGCATTCAATGCCCTCAAAGATCGACTCACCCATGCACCTCTGCTGCAACTACCCGACTTCTCACAACCTTTTGAGCTTGAGTGTGATGCTTCTGGCACTGGCATTGGTGGTGTGCTTCTCCAGAATAGGCGTCCCATTGTCTATTTTAGGGAGAAGTTGGGTCCTGCTGAGCTCAATTATTCCACCTACGATAAGGAGTTGTTCACCCTCGTCCGTTGCTTACAGACATGGCAATATTACCTATGCCCTGAGGAGTTTGTGATCCATTCAGATCATGAAGCGCTGAAATATCTGAAAGGTGAGACGATCCTGAGTAGGCATCTTGCTCGGCGGGTTGCGTTCTTGGAGACTTTCTCTTATGTGGTTCATCACAAAAAGGGAAAGGATAACATGGTAGCTGACGCTCTATAACGCAGGTATGTCCTCTTGAACCATTGCGATGCACATATTTTGGGTTTTGCTTTGATACAATAAATATATGCTAGTGATAGTTTCTTTTAGAACATTTACGCTCAATGTGTATCCAAAGGTGAAGTTGATTCTTACTTTCTTGATAATGGATATTTGTTTAAGATGGGCAAGCTTTGTATCTCATCTTCATCTATTAGGAGACTCCTTACTCAAGAAGTGCATGAATCTAAGGGACATGGTGGTTTAGAAAAGACTTTAGCTAGATTAAAGGAACATTACTTTTGGCCTAAAATGACTAATTATGTGCTTATATTTGTTAAAAGTTGTGTCACATGTGCTAAAGCTAAGTCTAAAGCAAATGCTAATGGTTTGTATACTCCACTGCCGATTTTTGATGCTCGTTGGGAAGATGTATCTATGGATTTTATTGTTGGATTACCTAGGACATCTAAAGGATATGATTCTATTTTTGTTGTAGTGGACAGGTTCTCCAAAATGGCTCATTTCATACCTTGTCACAAAACTGATGATGCTATTCATGTTGCTAATCTTTTTTTCAAAGATGTTGTTAGATTGTATGTTACCATTATAAATTATGTCTGATCGTGATTCCAAGTTTTTGAGCTGTTTTTGGAAAACTTTATGGTTTAAGTTGGGTATTAAGCTTTTATTCTCCACATCTTGTCACCCTAAATCTGATGGCCAAACTGAGGTTACTAATAGGACTCTTGGGGCTCTCCTGAGAGTCATCCTGCATACTAACCTTAGGAGGTGAGAAGACTGCCTACCTTTTGTTGAGTTTGCTTATAACAGGTCCAAGCATTCTGCAACAAAGAAGACTCCTTTTGAGATGGTCTATGGGCGCAATCCTCTTACGCCTGTGGACATGACACCTTAGCCTATAAAGGAGAAGGAGAGGATGGATGCCACCAAGCAGGCCGATTTCATCAGGCGCCTAAATGAGCGGACCAAGGTGTAGCTGGAAAGGAAGAGTGCTCAGTACAAGGCAGCAAAGGACAAGCATTGCAAGGATGTGCAGTTCAATGTTGGTGACCTTGTATGGTTGCATCTCAAGAAGGAAAGGTTTCCACAACAACGGAAATCTAAGCTGGATCCCAGGGGAGATGGACAATTCCGCGTGGTTCAAAAGATGGGACGCAATGCCTACAAGCTGCATCTCCCTGCCAACAAGTACATCGTCCATTCTACCTTCAATGTGACCGACCTCTCTTTGTTCGTGCTTGACGATGACTCTAACGACAATTTGAGGACAAATCGTGCTCAAGCGGGTGAGAATGATGCAATACAATCGGCAATGACTCCTGTTGACATTGAGGACACCATGAAGGTGCCATTTGATGGTCCTATCACTCGTGCGAGGGCTAAGAAGATTCAAGATGCTACCAAGGCACTCCTCATTCATTACCAAGGAATCATGGAGCAAGGATTCAGACCACCTTGGATCACTTTGCTCAATACTAGACTACCAGTCCAAGAGTTGAGCTTAAGATCTCCGCCCAAGCTCATGAAGACGAGGCCCGACCTACTAGGAGGCCCAACTCACTCCATCATCTAGGGTTGGCGGCATTTTGTTATTTTTAGACTATTTTTATTTTAATTATGTTTTATTAGATAAATAAGGTAAAAATGAAAGTCTATCTACTTAGATTTTTCCTTAAGCACTAAGATTGTTTTATCTATCTTTATCTAGGATTTACCTATCATAGGAGATTTATTAATATTTTATTTCAGCCAAATTCTATCCTTTGCAAGGAAGGATTGGCAAAGTTATGTTATTTATTAAACGTTTAGGTCATTCAATAAAGGCATATTGGAATTAGAATTGAAGAAACATTTTGCCTAAAAGGTTCTTCGATTTCCAATCCAAACACTTTGCTTCATAAATTCATATTGTTATTCATCCTCTTAATCATCCATCCATCATCCATTCGAAACCCTAACATCAAACACAAAGCCAAAACACAAAGAGAATCCTGCAAAACCGTCGCTGAAAACCCTAGGCGCCACCGTCGCAAAAGAGAAGGCACCACCGTCGCAAAGAGAAGGCGCCACCGTCACTGATCCAGCGCGTAGCACAGGCGGTGACCGCCCCCTTCCTTGCAGCGGCCGCTACATCCGCGGCCTCCGTCATTGCAACGCATCTTCTCTTCCTTTCTCCTTGGCCTTCTGTTGTTCATTATTGTTATGGTTTTCTACCTTTAATCTCTTCACTCATATTGCTTTGTACTTGTTCCAAATCAGGAGAAATCAAAAAATATTGCAAGATCGGGAATACACATAAGACGTTGTTCTTGATTCGAAGCACACAAGCGAAGGATCGGGAATAGCAACGTATCACCTACCACATCCTTACTTCGACTTCTCTGCTATATTAGAACTCGAAAAGCATCATAGTGTCTCCCTTAGGTCTTAGCAAGCAATCTACAAGTGCCCCTATAGAGTGCTTGTATCCACTTCGTGGGGCGTTATAATGTAGCTCGAGTCGGGGAAAGTTTAAAAAGGGTTCTGATGTACATATTTCGGAGTTATTAATGCAACTTCTTTCCTTTTAATCATTGATGTTTCCTACGATGAAGTGCGAGTAATTTCCCAAAGCTTCTAGGGTCGGGGTGAGCCCGAATCTGTCAAAGGTGTCCAGAGTATTACAGACTCGGATAAGATACGGGGGCTAGGTTTTTGAGGCCCAAAGTATTGCTGACACTGTTAGTAGTTATAAATAGTGGTGACACCAGTATGGTTTTTTTCTGATATTGAAGTTTATGTGGGGACACTAGGTCTTTGATGTCCAAAGTAGTGTTGACACTGATATTAGTTACAAGTAGTGGTGACACCAGTCTTGCATTTTTTTATTTTGAATTGTATGTGGTAACACTAGGTGGTTGAGGCCCAAAGCAAGGCTGCCAATGATATTAGTTACAAGTAGTGGTGACACTACCCTTGTTTTTTCTGATATTGAAGTGTATGGGGTTATATTTTTTGTTATTGAAGTTTATGTGGTGACAGTAGATGTGTAAGGCCCAAAGCAGTGCTGACACTAATATTAGTTACAAGTATTGGTGACAGTAGGGTTGTATTTTTTTTTTATTTTGTTTTTTATGTGGTTGCACGAGTTGGTAAGGCCCAAAGTCTTGTGTGACACTGTTGGTTAGAGTAGTTGGAAGTATTGGTGACACTAGCTTTGTGTGTTCTTTGTTATTTAAGTTTATATGGTGACAGTAGGTGGTTAAGGCCCAAAGTAGTGCTGACACGAGGTGGTTAATGTCCAACAGTTATAACTGTAAGCCCAAAGCAGCGATGACACGGGGGGGTTTGTTGTCCAGCAATTATAACTGTAACTCATATAACTGTAATCCGTTTACAGTTTATATTTTTACAGTTTTTATAGTTTTTTACAGGTACTCTGAAATGGAGTGCCCCAAATAACTGTCATAAGGAAGAAAACTGTATAATTATTGGCTATATATATCCAGAAATAAATCTTTGGTGTCCATTGGTGTCTACAAACTGATTTTAACAGAAATCAGAATACCAGAACTTGTATTCTTACTGCTTAACCATCCCCCACCAAAAAGATGAATTATGGCAACACTGTTGAGTTTTGCACAAGATTCCACCAAATGATGGACGATCTGGATGGTGTTGTTTACCGTGGGTATCACATGACTCTCGTTGATGAGGCATGTGAGACTAACAAAGAGGCTCGCAGGGTAGAGTTGGTGGAAGCCGTTGTGTTTCATTATACATTATATGAGGAATTACAAAGATCAATAATAGCAAACGAACATCATATTCGCAGAGCAACCAAAGATGAAGATGCTGAAGCACTATCAAAGGTGATATATGAAGTTTTATCCTTACTTTTTTTTCCCTCTCTAGTGTTAACTCTTATATTTTATGTTTTATCTAGGGGGAACGAGAACTTGGTGAACAAAGGCAGATGTTGGAAGAGGCGAAGGACAACCTTATGCAGTGCGTTAAAGAAGTTTTAGATGCAGAAATGGAAAGGAGGAGGAAGATTGATGAATTTTTAGGCCTGTAGTTCTTGTATATTAATAAGTGATAATATTGGAACTTATTTATATATTTTAGTTTCTATGTGTGTTCATAATGAAGATATGATGTAACTTATTAATATCATATTAATTATATGGATATTTTGTAATTTCGCACCTCGTATTTGATATTATAAAGTGTTATTGAAGTTTTAAGTCTTCATTGGTTGATACTGCGGACACATAGAGTAATTTGGGAATTGTTTTGCCAAAAGTAGTGCTGACACTGTTTAACTAAGGTTTTATGTTATTGTGAATTTGCTCAACATCATCTTAGTTTTGCTCAACAATAGTTTATATTTGCACAATAAACGAGATTTGTGAAATTTTGCCCAAAATAATCCTATTTTCTTTAATATAATTTTATACTTTCTCAATAGATAATTGCACAACATGGTATTATTTTATTATAGTATCTTCTTTTTGTAGTAGTGTTTTTTATAGTATTGATGACAGAATTGCGCTGACATGCTTATTTTGTTTGCTTTTACCCTCTTCTTGAACTCTCCTATTGAAATCTTTCTCTTGCAAAGTATTGTCAATACTTAGGAATGGATATCATTAAATAAACTATATTTATAAAATACACCAGTTATAAACAGAAATCAAATATTTTACTACCAGTGACAGAATTGTGTTGACATAGAGAAAAGAATACAGAATTGGTCAGATGAAGTTATAGTTGTATGAAATTGACAAATACAATCCAGGTTAAAATCATAGGGAAAATAACTGTCTTAATGCTCACGAAACAACTTTTCAGAAGCAGAGTACACAACTGTCTACACAACCAATACATTTGATAGTTTGCAACAAAAACATTATATTGTGTTGTAGCTGTTCAACCAAGGTTTATTTTTTGGCCTTGAATCCCCTTTGAAATCATTCTTGAATGGGATTTTGCTGCCTTCATAACTTCTTTGTTCACTTCATTCAGCTCTGAGCACACAATATCTATTAGGTACTTCACCCGTAGTTTTGAGATATTCTTGAAATTGCCCTTTTCAAATCCACACTTGTAGCCTCGCTCTGACCCAAAGAAAGTCTCCATGTGACGCATGAGGCATACCCCAGAATGCTAAACTTTCTCTTCTCCAGCCCACGCGATGGGGACAATTGATGTTGGTGCAGTTGACACTATTTCTGCCTTTGCTTCAAGCCCCTTCTCTGTTAGAAACGCAATCAGCATATCTCCCTGCATTTATTGAATTATAAAGCATTTAATGTTAATTGGAAACTGAGGTGATATTAGATTGAAGTTAATACAACTGAAGAAGATATTATGTATCATTAATAAAACTTACCAAACATTCAAAGGGGGATGCAAAGGTGCAAGTTTCAGCAGGGCAAGTTGGGTTGATATCAATGATTTGGGTGACTTTGTTTTTCAAATTGAAGACAACCATGATGTAGACCTCTTCTTGTTGAACTCCAAAAACAAACTAATGAACATAATATTAAACAGATAGAAATTAGGGATTGAGTTTGTTAACTTTGATCTCAAAATCAGTATTTAGAGAACATTTGATTCTTGTGGTTGTGAAGGGAGTACCATGTCTATATCTTTCAAAGAAATGTGTGGTGACAATGAGAAAGCAGTATCAAGGTGGAGGTTAAACCTCTGAAACTGTTCATCACAAGCTCCTGATGACACACTGTCCACATTAAACTGGATCAAAAATAAAAATTAGTAAAAAAACAGACCCATTGTAATAATGGCAGAAGAATGGAGTGTAATTGAAAGATGAATAAGTAAAAATATTACAGATTTGTTGATATTGACAAATAGTCTTGCTGGTGACTGAGCACTTTTATATTGTTCCTTGTTGTTGAGGACTGTTGTCCATGCATCAATAATGACACTAGACAGTTGGGTTTCATCTTCAAGTGTACCCATGTCTCTTCTAACCACCTCAATAGACTTGTGTTTAAATAAGACTTCACTGCAAATGCAAGACATTATGAAGATGTATTAAATAAAAAATATCTTTTACTTGTAACTGAACATACATTAAGTAAATTAAGATTAAAATGAACTTTACGTGCTATGAGTTGTTGTCATTGCTAAATAGGCTGAAACAGTCCGCTCAATTTCAGAGATAGGATCGTTAATATCTACAACACGGGAGTAATAGGGGCTTCTCAAAGATGCAGACGGTTTATATGCTCTCTTTGCAGCTTCTTCTCTCTTTGTGTCATGAAGTTGTTGTGGTGCATTCTCAGGAGCTGCGTTGACACGTGGTGACCTCCGGGGGGGCAATGGAGCAGGGGACTTGGATTTTCTTTTATCCTCCAATGGCTTCTCTGGTGGAATATCAGTTTGGAATTGAGTGGGTAGGGGATTGGGAGGGGTGCATAATGTGTCTGCAGTTTTAGCTTGGACATCCTGTTGTATTGGAGGATGACCATGGCTGGGTCCAGGAGCTTGTTGTGCGTCATTACCATCCTTGGTTGCATCTGCAACGTTCTGTGGTATCCCATTATCTTCCCCCAAAACAGGATCATTTACAAATATATCAAAGGAAAATTGCCCATCTGCTTTGATATTTGATTTCAATTTTTGCTTATTCTGATACGCAAGCTCAATCTGAGTAAGGCAATCTATAAAAGCAGGGTCTGACCAGAATGGGTGTTGGGAGTTGTTAAAAATTGTGTTTGGAGAGTCGTCCATATATGACCTGTCAGCAGCATCTGTAGCAGGCACAGCGGTCACATCTCCCATCCCTAGGAGCTGGTTGGCTCCACGCAGAAGTGAATTCACCTTGTCATCATTTTGTAGTTCAGGCGGTATATTTGTAGACCACTCCACAAATTCAGAAATAGCAGATGCAAGCACAGAAGTCTTTTGAGCAAAAGTCTGTATCCAATTCTAGAAGACAAGAGCACATGAGAAAATAAGATTAAAGAAAACATCAGTAAATAAGAAAACATGATAAACTGCACAAATTTAGATTGAATTGGTTAAAAAAAATCATATAGACCTGAAGTGGAGGTGGTTGTTTTTCTGGACCAGCGGGGTGTTCAGTGCATTCTTCATTGTGTGTAGTAGATTGTGGACAAGCCGTAGGAGGTATTTCTTGAGTGGGAGGAATGATTTGGCGAGGTTGGATTGAGCCACGGCCAAAGCCTCCACTATTAATGTCATCAGTCTCTCTTTGGCGTAGAAGTTTGGAATTGATGCCAAAAAACACTGGCAAAGAACGAGGTATTCGTCTAAGCGCTGTGCTTGTGAACAGTTTCACCCTATCCATATACAGCAACTGACACATGAATGGGATAAACATATATCAGTATAATGATTCAGGACGGGAGTGCTGACATGAATAATATTGTATTTATGAAATTAAAAATTGGCACTGGTGACATGGGCACTACAGACATGGTAAAGAAATTAAGCGGGCGGAGGAGTGCTGACATGAATAATATTGTAGCTACTAAAGTTAAAATAGGCACTGGTGACATGGGTACTACAGATATTGTAAAGAAATTAATTTAACATCACAGGGGAAGATGATGAAGTGGGGCAGTGCTGACATGAATAATATTGTAGTTAGGAAACTTAAAATAGGCACTGGTGACATGGGTAGTACAGTCATGGTAAAGAAATTAATTTAACAACAGAGGAAAGGTTTGAAAAACTACTTACAACCAAGAACAATATAGGCCCTCTGAAGTGTCCATCCTTGTTCTTTTCCCAACTTTTTTTCGCATCAACCAAACTTTCTAACACAAGACCACACCAATTTAGCTCTCTCATGTCACCTAATTCCGGAACAACTCTTACTAAACTATGGTTTGCATGTCCATTTCCTAAAGTATCAATCAAGTAAGAGTCTAATACAACAATAAAGTTCACGAGGAATTGGTCACCACAATTAGTGTCAGCTATCAATTTATCCATAACCATAGCTGATGTTATATTATCCTTAACCTCAAATGTGTTTCTCCAATCTTTCACAAGGTTGAAATTTTCCTTTGCTGTTTTTCTTGCTACTAAAACCTTTCCCATAGGCAATCCCAATGTGATATGGACATCCATCTCAGTAATTTCAAGTTCTCCTCCATTAGCCATAACCAAACAACACTTGTTAGGGTCAAACTGATCCACTAACCAATATGAAAGATATTGTGGAAGGGAAACAATGTTCAAGTTGAACAAACATCCAAACCCAATATCTTTAATGAATTTCTTTTGCTTGTCATTCATTTTCTGCAATGATGACACAAGTAGGCGGGGGCTTGAACGTGTTTTCAAAGAGTTGAATTGTTTCTGTCTGCTGTCCCTCTCGGTCTTTGCAATCATTTGTCTGTTTTCTGAGATAGGTTGGATTTCAGTGCCTTCTGTTTGCTCATCAGATGTGATGTTATTCACAGTTGCGTTCGCTGGTTGACCAAGCGTTACATTAGGTGAATTGTCTTGCAAAACTGTAATTTCAAGGGCTTCTAAACCAACAGTGCTAGTAGGAATAGTAGTCTCATGGGGGACCTCTTTCTTACTGTTTTTCCGAACAAGCGGTTGTGAATCTTTAGATTCAAGTGACAGGGAACATACCCCTGTTTCACATGCTCTATCAGGCTGAGTATCTTGAAACAGTTCATCAATGAAAGCTGGTGAATCCCTAGATAAATCAATTACTGGAGGTTTAACGCCAGATCTTTTTGATCTCTTCGAAATTCGGTTTTGACTGTCTGTAGTAGGTGAGTCACTCAATCTCTGCGGGCGTTTACCTATGTAATGAACACTGAAAATCAAATTCCACAAATAATGCATGCAATGGCATTGTAAAAGAAGGGAGTTTATTCCATATAAATTTGAAAATTGAACGATAAGTCCATCACATTAACTACACATTATAATGCCGAAGTCCTTAAATTAGCAAAGGCAGCTTGTGGAAGGTCGAATAACTTGAATAACTCTCATTTCCTGCATTTCGTTGGAGCTAAACCCTAAACCGTAATCATTCTTATTTAAACTGTAATAAACGGAGAATAGGAAATCAAACCTTTCCGGTCTGGAGACATGGTGATGTATATGGTAGAGCAATAGAGAGGGGGATTTTCGATCTGGTCTCAGCGAGCAATAGGAAATCAAACGTGAAGCAAACTTTGCAGAGCAAGAGAGATGAGATTTCGGGGGGGTTGATGAAAGAAATGACGACAACCGACTGTGTAAATATAAACTATTGATGTGCAAAAATAACAGCAAGTTGAGCAAATACCTTATTTATTGCTTTTTCTAATTTTTGTTTTTTTTTTCTTTTCTTGTTTTTTTTAAAAATTACGGCAAGTGGTTAATACTTTATTTATTCCTCATTTTTGCTCAACATGCTCTTATTTTTGCTCAACACTAGTTTATTTTTGCACAACTATCAAGAGTTTTGTGAAATTGTGATTCATATGATCTTATTTTTCTCAATAAGTTCTCTTAGTTTCTCTATAGATAATTGCACAACACGGTCTTATTTTTGCTCAAAAATAGACTATAATTGCACAACATGAGCGTTTGTTGGAATTTTGCTCAACAGGCTCTTATTTTTGCTCAAGATGGTCATATTTTTGCTCATCAATAGCCTATAATTGGACAACAGGGGCATTTGGTGGATTTTTGCTCAACTTGCTGTTATTTTTGCTCAACAATAGTTTATATTTACACAACTATATAAGACTTTGTGAAATAGTGCTCAACATGATCTTATTTTTTCTCAATATGTTTTCATAGTTTCTCTATAAATAATTTCACAACACGGTCTTATTTTTGCTCAACAATATACTATAATTGCACAACATGGGCGTTTGTTGGAAATTTGCTCAACATGCTCTTATTTTTGCTCAACAATAGTTTATATTTACACAACTATATTAGACTTTGTGAAATAGTGCTCAACATGCTCTTATTTTTTATTAATATGTTTTTATAGTTTCTCTATTATTAATTTCACAACACGATCTTATTTTTGCTGAACAATAGATTGTAATTGCACAACATGGGTGTTTGTTGGAAATTTGCTCAACATGCTCTTATTTTTGCTCAACACAGTCTTATTTTTGCTCATCAATACTCTATTATTGCACAACATGGGCGTTTGTTCGAAATTTGGTCAAAATGCTCTTATTTTTGCTCAACACAGTCTTATTTGTGCTCATCAATACCCTATAATTGCACAACATGGGGCACTTTGTGAAATTGTTGAGCAAAAATAAGAGAAGATGTTAATGGGCTTATATTTAAAATTGATGAATGCAAGGATTTGGCCCAATGTTTTGTCTTCTTAAGCACGATTTCAACCCAAAAGCAGTCCGTAGTTTGTGCAATCCTCGGTGTCCTTTCAGCTCACTCCAAAATCTTCTCCGTTTCCCCCATTTTGTGTTTACAGTCGACGATCACTTCAATCGCCAAGTACCCTTCAATCGCCGATGTCCTTTCAGTTCGTCTCTTCTTCAATGGCTTTTCAACCGATTATTCAACAAGGGTATCATCACACAGTTGGTGAGTTTGTTGTTGAACTTTTAGCAAGCGAGTCCTCTGTATACGGGTCGAGTGAAATGTTAGTCTCAATCCACTCCGTGGATGTTCCTGTAATAATTCATCATTTATACGTTTGGAATGGGTTGCCAATGAGCTTATGGCGCAGCAATGGAATATTAAGGGACGCGGGAATCCCAACTGTTGTTCGACATCAAGTAGCAAACCATATCTTAAGAGATTTTACAAGTACTTGGTTTGCTCAAGGTGACGACTTTATTGAATATGGTCTATGCCCTAACATCACCATCAATTTGTACTACATTTCCAACCCTTCTTCTGATTCAAGCTCTGACTCTTCTGATTCCGACATGGAGGTGGACATGGAGGTGGACTACCCACATCATCCAGCCACTGAAGCAGCTATTGATGGTCTACAAGAGGTATATCATCTTGAGCTTGATGGGCAGGCATGTTCAATATGTCTTGACCCGATGTTGGATTCAATGCCTGTACTTGGCATGCCATGCTCACATTTCTTCCATCCAAATTGCATCCGAGAATGGCTTAGGGTTGAAGGGACTTGTCCACTTTGTAGGTTTGCATTGTAAAGTTAGTAACTTTTGTAGGTTTGTATTGTGATGTTAGTAATAGAAAATGTAGTTTAACTTTTTGAGGGGCTTGGATGTAAGCAAACTTGTATTACCTGTTCTGTGAACTTGGGTGAAGCAAATGTATAATATGAATATAATTTTGTTTTGATTGTATTTGTTTACAAACTATCAGCTGGGAATGTCTGTTGATCTTCTTTGTCATTATCTGTTTTAATGCTGACACACAACTCAACAACAAATTTAACATCATCTAGTTTGGACGAATCTAAAAACTCTTTCAAATCAGCATCACATTGAATGGTAAGAGGACCTCCCAAGACTTTGAAAGGGTGCAAATAGATTGCAGTAGTAAGAAACACAATTTGATTGAAGTGTTGACACAAGGAACCAAAATTTTATATGATATTGGAGCAATCACTGAAGTAGTGCTGACACTGAAGTTTATGTGGTGACACTAGGTGTTTGAGGTCTGAAGTAGTGCTGACACTGATATTATTTTCAAGTAGTGTTGACACCAGTCCAAAGTAGTGTTGACAGAGATTTTTTTTTGGAAGAATGCATATTTTTTAAATCAAAGTGGCAAAATTGCACAACATGGGCGTTTGTTGGAAATTTGGTCAACATGCTCTTATTTTTGCTCAACACAGTCTTATTTTTGCTCATTAATAGCCTATAATTGCACAACACGGGGCATTTTGTGGAAAATTTCTCAACATGCTCTTATTTTTGCTCTAAATGCTGTTATTTTTGCTCGACAATAGTTTATATTTGCACAATTATCAAGACTTTGTGAAATTGTGATCAATTTGATCTTATATATTTTCTCAATGTGTTCTCATAGTTTGTCTATAGATAATTGCACAACATGGTCTTATTTTTGCTCAACAATAGAGTATAATTGCACTGCACAACGTCGGCGTTCGTTTAAAATTTGCTCAACATGCTATTATTTTTGCTCAACACAGTCTTAATTTTGCTCACCAATAGCCTATAATTGCACAACATGCTCTTATTTTTGCTCAACAATAGATATTGTGGGGACACCACCGTGGTGTTCTTTGTTATTGAAGCTATTGTGGTGGGGTGGTGGAACGAGGTTGTTAATCTAAAATATTATAGAATAATATTTTAGATTATTTCTCAACATTGTATTGTTTTTTAAGTAAACAACAATGATATAAATCTGAAATTTGATGAGTACCGATGACAAAATTGCGCTGACATAGAGAAAAGAATGTACAAACTTGTATTATTACATGATAAAATCTACAATTTTATTCTATAATGTTGAATGAATGTTTATTTTGGAACATACATGTCATTCATAATGTCTAAGCTGTATTCTTTCCTAGTAGTAATTTTACATAATACCAATGACAGAAATTGTGCTGACAGCCTTATTTTGAATGCTTTATCCTCCTCTTGAACTCTCCCACTGATAGCTTTCTATTTGAAGGAGGTCTTCCTGCTCTCTTTCTTACTACAGGGGGGTAACATTTGATAGATTTTATCGCATCAGGGACGTTTCCTTCATCTTCTTCCAACACTGGATATATTGTTTCTGCATATGCCATACGCCAAGCATCATTGCTGTAAAAATTTGCAACAAAATCAGATATATTTGCCTTTACGTGTGTAATGGCTGATAGAGCATGTACACAAGGTATTTTCTCGACATCAAATACCCTGCACGTACATGTCTTCGCTGATAGATCAACTATAGCTACAGCTCCTTCGCCTTTGATCTCAAATTGTGATGCATTCATCCTTTCTACTCTGTATAATCCAACTTGCTCTTGTGATTTCCTTATCACCTTAAGGATTTCAGGAGTTATTCTGTCTTGGTTTTCTAGTGCTTTCTCTCTTCTCTCCTGGAACCATGATGTGAGCTTTTCCCTAGCAAACTCTATAAGTGCCACAATAGGATAATCCTTTTTCCCTTTGAAAATGGAGTTCAAGCTCTCTGCATTGTTGGATGTCATCATATTGTATCTATTGCACTTTGCATGTGCTCTGGCCCATTTTTCAAAACGTGCTGACACCAAATATTCTGACAGTTTTGGACAGGTTGCTTCTATTTGTGCAAGCCAGCTGTTGAACTCTTGGATAGTGTAACTCTCTGCTGCTTTCTTGAACATTTTTCCCAGGTGCTTTTTCTTGAATGTCGCTTTGATGTTTTGTTTCAAGTGCCACATACATATGCAGTGTGTAGCTGTTGGGTAAACTAAAGATATAGCCCTTGTAATGCTAGCATGTCTATCAGAGACAAACACTAAGTCATTTGACGGAGGCACAACCTTCAGCAGCCGGTACAAAAACCATTCCCAAGAGCTGTTGTTTTCAGAGTCAACAATTCCAAAAGCAAGGGGATAAATTTGTCTGTTTGCATCTTGAGCAACTGCTCCAAGCAATGTGCCTCTATATTGTCCAGTTAAGAATGTCCCATCAATAACAACAACCTGGTAGATAAATAAATGAAATTACTAGTTATATTGAATTTATGAAATTCAATGAGAACAGAATTTATGCTGACACTGAGTAAGACATACCTTCTTTAAGAAGGGGAATGCTCTGATGCATTGGCCAAAGGATAGGAACAAGTACTTAAACCTGTCTTCTTTGTCTGTTGAAATCAATGCTATAGTCCCATTGTTTTTCTCCATAAGCATGTGGCAAAATGATGGCAAATCTGCATAATTGGATTCTGGTGTCCCCTTGACAATTTCTTTTGCAATTTTTGATGATTTCCATGCTATCCAGTAGGTAATTGTCATCTTTTGTTCTGTTCTCAGCTTATCCATTATCTGTGCTGGTTTGTATCCAGTGTCAACACTGTTGAATTATATTAAAATTAGAATAAATAATATATTAAAAAGCAATATTAAATCTAAATACTATTTCTTACAAAATTTACTCACCTTGATTTGATGATGCTCGCAACCACTGATGATGAAGGTTTTTTGCAGTGTTTTGATCTGATATCCCACGTGCATGTGTGCATATCATCGTACACTGTAACCTCATGCCAAGTTTGACCAAAAGTTTTGACATGCACTTTCCATTTGCAGTTAGGATCTACACAATGCACCCTATAATACCTGGGTTCTGATTTTGCCACACGAAAACCAAATATCTCTGTTATTGACAATATTCTCAAAGCATTCTTAACTGCATTCCTGGATTCAAAGGTTTTGCCTATGTATATCAATTTTTCTGAATTCTGATTCATAATAGGCATGGTAGGGCTGTCAGCATCCCAATCTTCTAGTGTAGTCTCTCTTCTGTGTGCTGAAGAATATAGGGTGCTCCATATTTCAGCTGCAGAATCTTCATCACTGGGAGTATCACTGTTTCCAGAGTACATGTCGTCTCCAATATCCTCTAACAACACACCCTTCATCCTGTTGTCACCGATCAATGTCATGCTATTTTCTTCAGTGACAATGTTAGTTATATTTGGATTGCATGTCACCAACTCCAAACTATCAGCTGGGAATGTCTGTTGATCTTCTTTGTCATTTTCTGTTTTAATGCTGACACACAACTCAACAGCAAATTTAACATCATCTAGTTTGGACAACTCTAAAAACTCTTTCAAATCAGCATCACATTCAACAGTAAGAGGACCTCTCAACACTTTGAAAGGGTGCAAATGATTGAATTCTAATTCAAATGCGTTGTCTACGTTGAATCTGTTGTGCACTTTTTCACTTAAACCCTGTAGTGTTATTGAGTCATCAACTATGAACACTTTTGAAGTAGTGTGTCCGGCAAAGGTTGGACCTGATTCATCAAATAACCATTTCCCACCATATATAACTGTAATAACGTGGGTTGCCATTGTAATCTGTAGAATATGAATTTAAGAGGATAAATAGATTGCAGTAGTAAGAAACACAATTTGATTGAAGTGTTGACACAAGGAACCAAAATTTTATATGATTCAAATACAGTGCTGACATGGGAGCAATCAAAGTGTAATAATGAATGTGGAGTTCATTATATTGTCAAATGCAATATTGGATGCAGCAGTGAGGAATGGATATCATTAAATCAACTATATGAATAAGATATACCAGTTATGAACACAATCCTACAAAATTTGCACCGAAGGTGCAAATTTTCTAAGATTTAAGTGCAGTGCTGACATGGAGCAATCAAAGTGTAATAATGAATGTAGAGTTCATTATATTGTCAAATGCAATATATGGATGCAACAGTGAAGAATGGATCTCATTAAATTAACTATATGAATAGAATACACCAGAATCAACAGTGAAGATTTTAAGTGCAGTGATGACAAGTGGTGAATCAAAGTAGAAGCACATTTTATCTAGATATAGGAATGCTACATTTTAAAGTGCAAGCACATAATTCAAATGAGCATAAAGAAGCATGTATTCAAAAGGAGACTTCAAAATCTCATCCAATACATCAAAAATGAAATTTTCTGTAATTTCATTGCATTTATCATTTGAATTGGAATGTATATGATAAAGATTTACCAATGTAACATATTAACAATCATAAATAAGCATAAACAAGCAAAGATTTGATTGTAGACTTGAAAATAAGACACATATATCAAAAAACAATCATTATCAGTAATTGATGCTTCAAAAATCAAGCAACATTTGAATAGAATACAGCAGTTATGAACAGAATTCTATGATTGAAATGCAGTGCTGACATGCAGCAATCAAAGTGTAATAATGAATGTAGAGTTCATTATATTGTCAAATGCAATATATGGATGCAACAGTGAAGAATGGATCTTATTAAATTAACTATATGAATAGAATACACCAGTTATTAACAGAGTCCTACAAAATTTGCACCTCCGGTGCAAATTTTCTAAGATTTTAAGTGCAGCGATGACAAGAGGTGAATCAAAGTATAAGCACATTTGAACTAGATACAACAATGCTACATTTTAAAGTGCAAGCACATAATTCAAATGAGCATAAAGAAGCATGTATTTAAAAGGAGACTTCAAAATCTCATCCAATACATCAAAAATGCAGTGCTGACATGGAGCAATTAACAACAACAGTAAAAATCAATCAAAATTTGCGCCAAAGGCGCAAATTTTGAGACATTCCATAACAGTAATCAATCGATTCGACTGTATTTCATATAGATATAGCAGAAACGAACTTAAACAAGCTCAGATTCGGTTGTTTTGAAAAACCTCTTCGATAAGTCAAAAATTGAAGAATTACTTCGATAAGTCAAAATTTGCGCCTTCGGCGCAAATTTTGTGTGATTCTAATGGACAGAGTAGTAAATTCGTCAGCACAATCCAGAATCATGAAAAATCTATGAAAATTTGCGCCTTTGGCGCAAATTTTCAATGAATTGAAGGCCGCTTTTTTATGTAGTTTGTAATCGAATGTTGTACGTACTTGATTCTGTAGAAGAGATGCTCAAATCGGTTGTTTTGATGAGATCGGAGAGATGATCGGCACAAAATCTGTAAAATCACCGTCGAGCAGGGCGTGAGAGAGAGAGCGTGCGGAGAGGGAGATAGCGTAGGAGAGAGAAATTGCGTGGGAGGCTTATATTGTGGACATTTCACAAAATTGTCCTAAAAAGTGGATATTTCTCAAATTAAGACATATTTTATGGACATTTCACAAATTCCCCCAAAATTTATTGGATATATAAGATATGCTTAAGAATAAGTTGGTAAAATATTCCAAAGTGGTAGAGTGAAAGATTGTTAGAATATATACTTAAGAAGGAAAAAGTATGCAAACTTATTTAAGGCGGGATATTTTTGCAATTATATTGAAAGTGGGTCAAAATTGTACACCACGTCAGTCGGATTAGCATGGAATTTGGGATGGCCTTGTTTTTGGACATCTGTACAACACACGTACTACATTTTGATTGGGTAGGGATGTATATATCTATACTACTATAAGAGTATGGGAGAGCATTTACAATCCAGACCGTTCATTTGCTAAAACTTAAAATTTATCTACCATCCTGGTTCTGCCATCTGTGGTTTCCTGCTCCCACCTCGTGGCCGCCGTCTTACTTTCTGGATTCCACCTTATCCTCGACAAATCCATCGGTTACCCTCGTCAGTGTCTCTTCTGCCCCTTCCTTTCCGAATCTGTCGAAAATCCACTGCAATCTCTGTCGAAGTTGATCGACCACGGATCCAGACCACCAACTTCCTTCCTCTCTGTTCAATCCCGTCTCTGTTCGGTCTCAGAAATCCACCGCCATCCCTGTCGGAGTACCCCAATCGCTGTCGGAGTTGAGTACGGACCACCCGCCTTCCTTCGACTCCTCTCTATTCGCCCTCGTCTCTGTTGGGTCTCAGACTGCGCACGAAATCTTGAAGGAGCATCAATCCTCGCCGCCTCTAAGGCTGTGCACCACCCGCCGCCATCACCGCCTCTTCCTCCGACAATTACACCTCTCCTTCAAATCGTCTGTGTTTACCCTCTCATTCGAATCGCCTGTGTTCGGTTGCTCTGCCAATTTGTCTCCTAGGTGAGCTCTAATTCTTGGTTTATTGTCCGAATTGAAGTTAGAATTAACCCTAATTTTTTTGTTTTAGTTTTCATTTTGTTGCACTTGTTTCCTTAATTGAATTTCTCATTATTCAGATTAGGGGTTTTATTTCTCAAATTCGACCTTCCCGTTCGTAGGTTGTACAAGTGTTGATTAATTGCCTTACGAGTTCTCAATCTCGTTTCAGGTTTTTCTGTTCTAGGTGAGCTCTCTCTATCTCAATAACTATTTTTTTTAGGTTAGACTTTGAATCATCCAAGTGAGCAAATGGAAAAAGAGACATACCATATAATGAAATTCGTTCTCACCAATCTGGCTTTCTTGCACACATTGTGATAGCCAATCACCTTTTTTGTTTATGCTGTTGTATGTTGGGTTTTTGAGTAGATGAGCAGCACTTGGATGATTAGTGCAAAACAGGAACTTCAGTGTCACCCAATGGTCCTTTCCCGTCTATGATAAGTACATGTATGTTCTTTTTCTGGTTTTCTCAAATGAATTTTGAGCTCATATTCTTTTAGATGGTTGCTGGATAATGTACATGATAATTCTATTCTAATATTTCTTATGTTTAGAAAAGATGTGAGCAAAATTTTTTTCCCTTTGTTAACTTGGTCGGAGTATAAGCTTAATCTAGAACTGAAACTTCGTTCTCATTTTGAATTTCTAAAGTTAATTTTTTTTCCATCTTGAGAAGATCAAGGTAAATTTCCCAATTTCAGTTGAAGATGCAATACATCAACACCAATTACCAGGTATCAAATGAGCTAAAGTACTATGATCATTGTCTAAGAGGAACACGAGGTTCCCGCTGCTTACGTTTAGTGTTTAACTGCTTATCATGCATGCATTTTGTTTCTTGGACAATCTTTTTTTGAGCCTTGAGCATGGCTTTAATCAGTCCCTATATATATGAAGATGTGTAGAGATGTTGAGTTGGAGGATCTAGAGGTAATATTAATTGCCTTCTCATGATTTAGAAACCACCGCAGGGGAGAATCCATTTGATGATGAACTCTACTTATTTTGGTTTGCATATGGAGTTCACTAAATACAAAGAAAAAAAGGTGTCATTTTTAATCATTGATCATTCTAGGTAATTTTATTTGCGGGGAATTCCTTCTGGGAGATAAATTCTATTAAAGTTGTTTGATGTAGAGGCTATAATTTGTAACGGATTGTGTGTTGCAAACCTGCAGTCAAGGCTCTACGGGCTGTTAAGTCTAGATGAGCACAAATTCCTCCCCTCACTCCTTTCTTCTGTTGATGTTAGATTTCATTTGGTTTTTGCGTTTTGAGCTCTTATTTCGCCTTGAATATGCTTTTGTGGATTGGTTGTTGTTTCAATTTAGTTGAATGTTCAAGATTGAAGCTTTTAATAATCTAAATGCGTTACTTATGTTTTAATATACGAATTCAGAATGATGGTTTGTTTGCTCCGAATTGAAGTTAGACTTGAAGCGTAATTTTTTTCATTTTAGTTTTCATTTTGCTGCACTTGTTTCCTTAATTGAAATTCGCTTCATTCAGATTACGGGTTTTATATCTAAAATTCGACATTCTGTTCGTAGGTTGTACAAATCTTGATTAATTGCCTTGCGACTTCTCAATCACGTTTCAGGTTTTTCTGTTCTGGGTTCGAATTGGGTGAATTGGGCAAGCTTAATGATGAATCTCAATTTGATCGGTTGAATTGTGCCACCGTATCCTCTTTTTCTCCTCCAGTCCATATCTTCTGCTAGACCGGAGGTCAGTTAGACCTTTTTACTCAATTCATTTTCATAGTTGTTGCTTTTATAATTTCTAGACTTTAATTCCTTATCTCGTTACTGATTTTGGGTTTTGATTCTACTGCAGGTTTTTTGGCCTTTATGGACTCCTATTTTTGGCTTGGTACCTAATAATGCTGAAAGGCCCTTGCGTATTTGGATAAAGGATCATTGAGTGGTGAGTTTCTAAATTCAGTGATTTAATGATACTGGCTGCAATTATATACAAGCGAACAGATGTTACTGCAGGGGATTAATTAGGTATATGGCCAGCTACATAAGGAGGGTGTTGTACAGGGAATGCATATATGTATAAGTTTACTTGCCAAGTTTAAGCATTACTAACACCCATAATGCCAATTTTGTTTTACTTTTTCCTAAACCCCCATCTCCTATCATCTATCCACCTACCCAAAAACATTCTTTTTATCCAACGCACACGTACTTGATCATCAATTTTTCT
The DNA here is from genome assembly GCA_963922045.1 of Persicaria maculosa. Classification (NCBI taxonomy): domain Eukaryota; kingdom Viridiplantae; phylum Streptophyta; class Magnoliopsida; order Caryophyllales; family Polygonaceae; genus Persicaria; species Persicaria maculosa. Next base: position 38,146,364 of record OY998266.1, on the reverse strand, counting down.
GATTTAGAGGTCTCAACATTCAAATTCAAAATTGATTTGTGATATGATAGATGGAGTTTGTTGCTTGAACTTATAAAAATCTAAGGTACTAAATATTATTTTTGTTTAATAAAGATACCGTATATTTGTTAGTTTCTATGAGACACAATATGTTATTAAATAATAGTATATTTTAGTTGTTTTTTTATAAGAGTAATTATTTGTTAGATATTGAAAGTCTCTTTTGTGTAAGTTCTGGTTGGGGAGTGATGTAGAGAGGGAAAAAAATTATTAGATGAGTTGGAAGCGAGTAGAGATCCTCTATAGCACAAGGTGTGCCCTTGTGTGTGACACTAAATTATTTAGGCTATAAAATTATATTACAAAATTTTTCAAAAATTATATTTATCTTTAAAACAACTACAATTATATATTTATAAAAAAAAATTGATAAAACTGATTTACCTATTTGGATTAATGGAATCTAATTTCACATATTTACATTGCTGAATTTGTTGACGAAATTTTGTCGCACAGTTTAGGTAGCCTCTTTAGTTTGTGATTAGTGTTGTAAATGATAAAACTGATTTACCTATTTGGATTAATGTCCAATGAAGTCAATCTCATACATACACCGATATAGCAATTTGGTATTTATTCATACCACAATTTCCTATTATCTTAGTAACAAATTGAGTTGCTGTGTTTACTCATTTTTTCCTCATGTGATTGGTGTTATGTATGTTTGTGGTCATCTGATGAGAAACGAACTGGAACAATATGATGGAGCCAATTCCATTCCATGATTCTTATGTATTTAAATCTCTAATGATTACATATTTTCTTAATAATGCTCGTTCTTATTTTTTCTATCTACTCCTTTATGTTTCTTTTGATGTGTATTTGTTTTTTGTTTAAATGTGAAATGATTTGAGATGATGAGATTTATCTTGGCTGTGGTTCTGATTTTACAGTGACCGATACCTATTTACAAATCTCTTTGATCTTCAATTTTCACTTCATCGATAGTGCATTTGAATTTTGAGAATATTCTCCTTAGTTCTCCAATTTGTATCTGTTGCTTTTCCTAGCATGCATTTATGTTTGATTACCATACCTCCACTTGACGAGTTGACCGTGCTAATTTTGAATTTTAATATAATCACCTAATAGTTTGAATTTAAATTATTAATTTTTTTGTTTAAGAGTCCTTTGCAGTCTTTTCCTTTAATTGAGGCCAGAACTGTCAATCAAATCGGTTAAAATTTCTATATGCATTCATTAGTTTCCATTTCGTCCTAATGTTAAAATTTCCCTTCTATGCATTTATTAGTTTCCATTTCGTCCTAATCTTAAAATTTCTCATGTTTGTTTTCTTGTTCATTGTTAGTTTTTCTTTTTAATCTTTTAAGGATGGTAAGTTCATCTTCCTTAATGTTTGGGCTTTTCTTTTTGATGGATACATGGCTTCAATTTGAGAACAATTAGGAAGTCAATGTGTTCTCCAAGCTGAAGAATGGTTATTGTCTTGTTGTGTACATGTTTGTGTTTGGTGTGATTATATTTTGTTCTTAAAACCTTGTTCACAGGGATTACTTGCTTTTTTTATTCCTCACAATAAGTGTCCTAATTCATGCTACATTTCTTTCTGTTGGCAGGAAACAGGAAAGAGCTTCTGTTGGCTCACACCACAGCTGACAAGGGTAAGTTCATGCAGAGACAAAACTGTTTCTGTAATTGACTGCTGTCATTATGAGCACTTAATTTACTCATTATGTGGGTGAAAATTTTAATGTTCAGTTTTCTATTAATATTTGGTAAATTTCATTAGTACTCTAAATCATAGGGTTAGAAGATTAATTGTAAGATAAGACTTAAGGTTTTACCGATGATATGATCATACATAAGATAAGCAAGCATGAGATCATTGACATGTATTTTGAATGTAAAAAGCTTACTACATTAATGTGAATTGATGGGAATACACTTAATGTTATAAGTATGAGTTGATGGGTCTGATCAAAAGGCATGCCATGTGATGTTTACCAGAGGATTTGGTAGCCCTTATGGGGGCAAAGGACTATTTCCCTCTTTCAATAAATACAAAATGTTTTAAATCCCATAAAATTTAATGATAACATGTGAAAGATGCAGATTTGCTGTTACTGATTCCAACCCAACTTCTCTCAAAACCATATTAAATTTTTAAGTAAAAGACGTATGATTTATTTGCTGTTACTGATTCCAACCCAAATTCTCTCAAAATCATATTAAATTTTTGGAAATTAACTGAATTGATTTAGTTGTGCTTTTGGAAATTAAGGCTATGATCCTCTAGCTATCATGTTGTTTATCCTGTACTTCATCTATAAAAAAAATATATTGTAAGTTACGTGAATTTCAAAAGAAGATAAAAAAAAGAAAGTAAATCTCTCTTTTAAATTAAAAAAAATATGATTATGTATAAAAAACAAGATACAACTTGAGTTTATCACTTCTCAAACATTCTTAAGAATTTCTCTTAGATTTATCACCAAAAAAAAAATCATTCATAATTTTATAATTTACCTTCCATAATTTGGTTACAACACTTTAAGTTCCGACTTAGGTTTTTACTCACTTTATTTATTCGTTAATTTGGTTGCATTCAAGATTTCCATATTATTCTCTTGATTTATGCTTGGTTTTTCTTCTTTTTTTTGCATGAAATTTTTTATATTGAAATAGCATCCTTGAATGTGTATTCATTTATGAGCTACGTATTATTCTATTTACCTTTTTCATTTATAATGGAGTTTATACTATCTTCTGCAAGTAAGGAGCAGTTGCTGTCTTCTTTTCTTCAAATAGCCACGGGTGAAACTATTGATAGTGCATATCAATATCTAGAGGTTTGATGAAATGCTTGTATTTAATTTTCTATTGATATTTATTATTTTGATTTAGTGCAAATTTAATGTTGTCCATGTTTATTGGTTCCTGATTACCTATTTCATATTCATAGGCGAAAAGGTGGGACCTCGAAGATGCAATCGATTTGTTTTATGCTGGATTTGAGGAAGAAGTTGGCAACTCTTCTTCTTCTCATCACACAAGGGTTGTGCTTCCTAATATATGTCTGAATCCACCGTCATCTTCACCTGCGCCTTTTGTTTCTTCCGATATTATAGCTACTCCTACAGAAGTATGGATATTGTTTTGCTATTTAGTTGCATTGTATTTAGTTTTTATATATACATATTCAACTTGTCGAGTCTTGGTCAAATGGTGTTCTAATTATTCGTGTTTCACAATTATTAATTCACTTTATTTATATTTGGATTTCATTCGCCTGATTCTACGATGGGTATTTTGTTGCATAGGTCTCTTTGGTTTCTTCGTGTCCTGCCCTAGCCAGCCTTCCAGTCGTAAACCAGGAACCTGAATTCCTTAAACGTCGGCGGCGGCGTACTCGTGCAGAGGTAATTGATTTTTCCAATTCATTCCATCTATGGTATATATGTAATATTATGTTGTTTTTTTTTTATTGTTGCAGATTATTGCTGATAATGCAAATCAAGTTACAGTACCTAAATCTTCTGAGTTTGTGCAAGTTCGTCGCAAACAAATAGGTGTTGAGGTTCTTATTTCTTCAATAATTCCTTTCTCACTATCTGTTATATTTTGCATTCTCCTTGTGCCTTTTCATTTGTTTTAATGTTTATTCAATTACGTTCTGTAGTTGGCTGCTCCCATTGCAGTGTCTCCACCGGAGTTTATCCAGCGTCGTCGGCGACGTACTCGTTGTGAGGTAGTAGTTTAAAGATATTTACCTCTCCTTTCAAATACATATTTATTATTAGTTGTTTTCCACCTGTTAGATTGCTGCTGATGCTGCCGGTGGACACAAAATTCCTACATCCCTAGAGTTTATAACATGCCGACGTAAACGGACTTTTACAGAGGTGACTATTTGCAATTTTTTTCCATCTGTTCATGTCATATTATTTGTGTATATTTTCAACATTAACAATTTAATATAGTATAAATTTATATTTAACTCTTTTTCAACCTGACATTTGTCACAGATTGCTAGAGATGCTTCAACTATTGCTGCAGGTTCTATCAATTCACAATCTACCCAATCAATTGGGCGCCGACATAGAAGAACGCGAGCTGAGGTATCAATTACGGATTGTTTACTCCTATTTTTCAGTCTTTATACCCACATTTTTTTTATTAATGTATATCTTGGTATTTGGTGGACAATATTTTTTACTCCTTTTTGCTTCGCTATATTTTTTATTTAGATGGCCGCTGCCGTCGAAGAGGGATCTGTTGGTTATTTGTCAAGGGGAAGTCATTCCTTGGATAATCAGGTTGTCTTCTTTTTTTTCCACTTCCATTCTAGCCAGGTTTTATGCATTCCTAAATTGTTTAGAGTTTTATATTATTTATATGGTATTCTTATTTGTCCTGCATTTTCATCTATATCATATTCTGTTTATTTTGTACTGTGATTTTCCCATATTTATCACTAATCATTTCCATCTGATTATTGTTGGTGTATTATAGGTTTCTATCGATGTGTCTACCGTTGCAACTACATCTTTCACACCAACAGTTATTCCATTAGCCAACACACTACCACTAAGAAAATCCCGGGCTAAGGTAACAAATATTAATGATTTCATAAATTTTTTAATAATTTGTGTGGGTGTAACAAATATTAATGATTTTATAAATTTTTTAATAATTTGTGTGGGTGTTGTTCTGTTTATTTTATATATGTGCTCATAGTTGCTTATTTTTATTCCTGTTATGTAATTTGTTGTAATATAGGGTAATGATGTACTACCTATGCGTAATCTTCCTCGTGAAAGACGAACTCGTCTTCAGGTATTAAGGTTAATCTTTATTGTAATTCATATTATTTCAGCCTAGAATTTTTTCCCCATAAAGGAAGTACTTATATATGTTTATTATTTTCTTTTTATTGAGATTGAGGCTTATATTATTTCAGGCTATAATTTTTTCCCATAAAGGAAGTATTTATATATGTTTATTATTTTCTTCTTATTGAGATTGAGGCTGCGTCTGCAAATAATGCTGCTTCTACATATTCACATTCCTATTCGGCGTGTCGTGTTCAATCTCCTATAGGTAAAGGTATTAAGGTTAATCTTTATTGTAATTCATATTATTTCAGCCTAGAATTTTTTCCCCATAAAGGAAGTACTTATATATGTTTATTATTTTCTTTTTATTGAGATTGAGGCTTATATTATTTCAGGCTATAATTTTTTCCCATAAAGGAAGTATTTATATATGTTTATTATTTTCTTCTTATTGAGATTGAGGCTGCGTCTGCAAATAATGCTGCTTCTACATATTCACATTCCTATTCGGCGTGTCGTGTTCAATCTCCAATAGGTAAAGGTATGTGTAATCTCCTATCTGTTCCGATGTGTTTGCCTTTGCCATCAGAATGCAAATATTGTGGTGCTATTAAATTTGCATTCGAATGTCCAACATTTTGTTGCAAAAACGGATGTGTGAAATTGGCTGACATAAAATTTCCTAGGGATTTATATGATTTGTTTACAAGGCAAGATTCTATTGGTGATCATTTTCGACATTACTCAAGAGCCTACAATAGTTTTTTTGCTTTTAGTTGTCTCGGTGGTAATTTCACGAAAGGAAATGCAAAAGGTATCTACACCTTTTTGTTAAAGGGCCAAATATATCATTTTCTTCCTCATCTTCTAGCTACGGATGACCATCCTAAATTTTTACAACTCTATTTTTATGATGGCGCATCTGAATATGATACTCGTTGCAAGAATTTCACGGACCTTCGACCCGATATAGTTGAACATTTAATCAGTATGACAGCCAATAATCCTTATGCAACATTCTTCAGGTCGTTACGTACTATTCCTTTAACTGCAACTTCCGAAATCAGGATATTCCAGACTCCTTCACTAGATCAGCATGTTTACAATTTTCCAACTTGCGATGAAGTTGCAGCCATTATCGTTGATAATGTCTCTTCAGATCGTATTAACAGTCCGCATATCTTAGTGTACGGAAAGTCTAACTATGAGCATCGAATTTACCATTATTACGGTTGTTATGACCCTCTTCAATATCCCCTTCTGTTTAACAGAGGAGAGTCTGGGTGAGTCTGGGTGGCATCAAGGTTTAAAACTTGTCTCTCCTGATAGTTAACGCTCTTGTAATAGTTCTACATTCCCAATTCCTAATGGCGGAGCACAAAACGCCGATGATATTTTATTCCAAGAAGCTGAAGGTAGGAATTGCAATTCGTATTTTAAGACCTTTTTTTTCAACTTATATTGTTTTAAAAATGATCTCTTATATATACCTTATACAGCATCAACATCCCGCCCTCCAACCAAAGGCAAAGAAGTTTCTTGCCGGCAGTACTATGCCTTCAAATTCCAAATTCGTGTTGGGAATTTCCTCATCCATGTAGGTCGATTATTCTTACAATACATTGTCGACATGTATGTGAAAATAGAGAATACAAGATTGGACTTCATAAGGCGCAACCAAGTATTACTCCGAAGTGAACTTTATCAGGGCATTGTAGACAGTGTGAATGATGGTAATTGCACAGCATCTGATATTGGTCATCGTGTCATTCTTCCCGCATCATTTATAGCCGGTCCTCGTGATATGAAATCTCGATATCTAAATGCAATGGCTTTGGTTCAAAAGTTTGGTAAACCTGATATTTTCTTGACTATGACTTGTAATCCAAATTGGCCCGAGATTAAGAACAATTTGTTACCGGGTGAACCCCCCGAAGTTAGGCCTGACTTGATTGCGCGAATTTTTTGTGCAAAGGTGCGACTGCTAAAGAAATTGTTATTGAAGGACCACGTTTTAGGCCCTGTTGCAGCAAGTGTAGACGTTATTGAATTCCAAAAGCGTGGACTGCCACATTTGCATATGTTGCTTATCTTTGCACCTGGTTCTAAAATTGTGTCCGCGGATTGTTTTGATGAGTATGTGTGTGCTGAATTACCATCCAAAGATTTTCCATATTTGCGAAGATTAGTGGTCAAGCATATGATGCACGGCCCTTGTGGTGTTCAGAATCCCAGTTGTCCATGCATGAAAAAAATTGGACTTGTTACAAAGTGTAAATCAGACTACCCACGAAGTTTCACCGATGTGACTACACGGACAAATGACGCTTATTCTATATATAGAAGGCGTAATAATGGAGATGCAGTAATGGTTCGACAATCAGAATTGGACAATCGATCCGTTGTTCCCTATAATCCTTATCTTCTAGCAGCTTTTGATTGTCATATGAATGTTGAAATATGTTCTACTATACAAGCTGTGAAATATATATACAAATATGTGTATAAAGGTCATGATAAAGTTCGTTTTGATATTAATACAACAAGAAATGCAGCTGAAAATGAGATAACATCATACCAGTCAGGAAGGTGGATTAGTCCTCCGGAATCGGCGTGGCGAATTTTTGGTTTGCCATTGTATTCTATGTCACCTCCTGTTTGTCCATTGCAAGTACATTTACCGCATATGCATCTTGTGAGCTTTAATGAAAGAGAAAACCTGCAAAATGTGGTTGAAAATGAATATCGTCATGCAACAATGCTAACAGAATTCTTCACTGCAAATTATACGCTTGAAAATGCTAAACACTATCTGTACTCCGAATTTCCCGAATATTTCACTTGGAACAATGCATTGAAAGCATGGAAAGAAAGAAAAGGCCCCAAGTGTGTCGGGAGATTGACATATGTTAATCCTTGTGAAGGTGAAAGATACTTCTTGAGACTTCTGCTAATCAATGTAAAAGGTTCAATTTCTTTTGAAGATTTGTTGACGGTTGATGGAATTATTTGTTTGACTTTTAAAGAATCTGCTGAGCGACACTTGTTACTAGAGAATGATGATTATGCTGAAGCCTGTATGCGAGAAGCAACAGAAGTCCAAATGCCACATGCTTTGCGTCGCCTATTTGCAACTTTGCTAATTTTTTGTGAATCCGTTTGCCCTCAAAGTTTGTGGGATGAATTTTACCCTTATTTATGTGAGGACTTCTCTCGTAGTTACATAGATCAATCTTCTAGAATTCTACAACTGACCTTTTTTGAGATTGAAAAGTATTTGGAAGGTATGGGTAGAAATATGGCTCATTTTAATCTCCATCTTCCAATGCTTCCCGATATGATGGGGACTAGAATGACAAGAGATATTAGTGATGCTCTCGATGCAAATATCCCCGAAGAGTACATCAACGCATCATTAAGTCTTAATGAACAACAACGCGTTGCATATGATGCTATTATGTACCATGTTGTCAATAATCTCTCCGGTGCATTTTTCATTGATGGTCCTGGTGGCACTGGTAAGACATTTTTGTCTTGTGCTCTCTATGCTACAATTAGAGGAATGGGTAAAATTGTACTTCCAACGGCATCCTCTGGTATTGCTGCATCAAATATGCCCACGGGTCGGACTGTGCATTCTAGGTTCAAGATCCCTATAAATGACACAGGTAGTATGACTTGTAGCGTATCAAAACAAAGTAGTTTGGCAGCTTTATTGCGGGCAACTACCGTTATTATTTGGGATGAGGCTTCTATGGGTAAAAAACAAGATATGGAAGCGGTGGATACCCTTTTGCGAGATGTATGTGACTGCAAACAACTATTTGGAGGAAAAATTGTTATATTCGGTGGTGATTTTCGCCAAGTATTACCTGTTATTCCACATAAATCAGAAGCAGAAATTGTTGATTCAAGTTTAGTAACATCTTACATTTGGCCTCACTTTAAGAAATACCGATTATGTACACATATGAGGGCACAAGAGGATACTGAATTTTCTGAATTCCTTTTACAACTTGGAAATGGAACTCTACAAACACCTCATAATTCCACTGTTACACTCCCTGATTTCATACGTTGTTATATTATCAAGCCCGATTCGGTTGAAATGTTAATAGATGCAATGTTTCCGGAAACAAAACTCCCTTATTTTGATCCACATATATTTAGTGGTCGTGCAATTTTGACTCCTACTAATGAAGGTGTTGATGAAATTAATGCATCAGTTATTTCAATATTCCCTGGATTAACTCGTGTATATACAAGTTTTGACTATGTTGTTGATGACAACTGCAACCTATACCCTTCTGAATTTCTACATACTCTGTGTTCTTCGGGAATGAGTCCACATGAATTAGTGTTGAAAATCAATTGTCCAGTAATACTACTTCGGAATTTAGACTCAGCTAATGGTTTATGCAACGGTACTAGATTAATATGTCGAGAATTCCGAAATCAAGTCATTTTATGTGAGATTTCCAGTGGATACTACAAAGGTGTACAAGTCTTGCTTCCACGAATAAACTTGAGACCAACTTCAGGAACTTATCCTTTCCAATTTGAGGGTAAACAATTTCCAATTAAGTTGTGTTTTGCAATGACTATTAACAAATCTAAAGGACAAACATTGGACAGAGTCTATGTATATTTAAATGAACCTTGCTTTTCTCATGGTCAGTTGTACGTGGCTTTTTCCAGAGTTCGTAACCGTCATGCATTACAAGTTTTCTTACCGACTTCATTACAAAGTGATACAAGCAAGAAGCAAGTTCTAAACATTGTTTGTTTATATATTTTGCGGAAAGCTGGTGTGTTACCTTTTGATCAAATAACATAGGTGACAACAGTTGTGCCAGTGCGTTTATCAAATTGGTTCGTAATGAATTTTAATTTTTTTTTACAAAATTCCTATTGTATATAATCTCTTTTATGGTTTTAAATAGTAAATGTATTAATGTGTAGTGTGCTTATCTTTTATTTTTAGGTTATTTAATCAAAGATGACATCAAGTAAGTTTATGCTCTCCTCTCATTATGTTATATTCAAGTCAGTATTCCATATTGCCTCCGGGAAGTTTCTTATATTTTTCTTAATTTTTTCATTTTTTGCCGTGGTTTTATCCTGTTGCATTGTCATCTTATTTGGGTTTACTGCAGATTTTCGGGTCGATTGACTCAGGATCAGTAAAGGGATTTTCTAAGGCAGTAGGTGATGCTCATGCCAAGGTAAATGAATAAATAAGAATTGCATCTACTATGATTTCTCACTTAATTAAGTATATGAGATTCGGAAATAAATGACATAATTCTATGTAAGAGACAAATCTCAATTTCCTAGATAATACGGAGTATCAAATATTAGTGTAAAATACTTGACAGTTGGAAATTGGAATTCATCAAGAGCATTATTGTACATTTGTTATATCTGTTTTAGGGGAGCATCCAACCAAATATGCAACTGCAAACAAGTGCCTGAATCGACTATAAAGTATTTAATGTAATTTCTTCCTGATGGATTTATTTATATAAATCTTATAGGTTTACAATTATACATTTTGTGGTGTATTGGTAAACTTAAGATTGTTAATGGTAATCTCTTTTTTTTTGCAAAACCTTAGCTGTTCTGCTGATAGATAAAAGCATACAGACAACTTACATCCAGGCTATCAGATCAGCTTAGCATTTTATATATATTGAAAACCAATATTTCCTCGGATCATCTTATGGATGGCCTTCACACAAAATGCTGGTTAGTGTGAATTTTTTCCCTTGAAGCTCAAATACTGCCTAACTTCAAATTCAAAATATGCATGCATCAGCTACAATTTCACGACTTCTGTGGTTAACCACAACACTACGATTCTACTAATCAAATTCTTGTGCATTGATATATTGTTTTATGATTCCATCATTTCCATGCTTGGCATTTGTACATTGTTGAAATTACTTGTGTTGATTCTATGAACATTGAATTCATTCCTTCATATATTCCACTTTTTAAAAAAAATGTTATTGAGTAGCATTTTCTCTTTGTGTCATCAGGTGCTGACAATCTTATCCCTATGGAGCTATCTATGTAATCATTCGTATGTGGCCTGAAGATGATCCAAAATATTTGCTGTATATTCTACGTAACAAAGGAATGACGGATATGTTGGTATGATGAGGTGAGAAAGACCCTAAATGTGGATATATCATGTGACATGGCTAGATCTACCCAATGATAACTCCCAAAATTATCTTGTAAATTAAACATTGTAATTTTTGTTGCTGCTTTTTTGCTTTCAAGTTTTAATGTTGCTATAGATAACACAAGAAGACAATTGTTGGATTGGTAGGCCTTTCTCCATCAAAGAAGAAGGTTGTCAAGATAATTCAAGATGTCAACGAAATCATAAAGCCATCAAGGTAAACTCGGCATGAATTTACAATAGTTCTCTGTATGGTGAATTTCAGTGAGTGAAATGACATGGCCCTCTAATTGCAACTGAACCTTTGAAGAAGTTGGTCATCTTTCACAGGACCGATTATTGTTGCATTTTAAATCAATTCTTTCATTTCTCCTCCTACTCGACGCAACAATAGTCTCAAAGTCTATTTTTCAGTTTTATCTACTCGTGTTTTTCAAAGTTTTCTAATTTTCTCGATGATTCTATTGTTAGTGGTAGCTTGCATTTTCATTTCTGAATTTCCCTTCAATGTTCTTTTCTTTTTGGATTATGGCCAGGTGCTTATATTATACAACATGATCTTTGGATTTCTTTGGGCGATGCTTGGGTGTTAGCACCCGATATTAATTGTTGGCGGAGCTTGCAAGGCGAGAGAAAGAAGCAGGGATCTAACCGGATCCTGAGATTGGTGCATTCGTGAAGGGTACATATATCAATGGAATGCCAAAAAACAAGTTCTGTTACTGATTATGTTGTCAAGGTGGGTTCTTTATAAAAACTGCATATCTTACTGGAATTTACCTTTCATATTTCTTCTTGGAGTCAACTCGTACTTGCATAAGTGCATAACCACCTAATTTACGGGTTCAACACTTTCTTACCCAAGGAACTCTTATCTTTTTGACATGTATGGTTGCATAGTTGCTCATTTGGTTTTTTGTCACTTTATTTATTTTCCTAATCAAACTCTAGGAATCTTATATATCCTACTATGCTAGATTGAGCTGAAGCTATATATTTCATTTTCTGTTTGTTTACATAGCCCTGATGTGTGATTCAGAAACATGAGGAATTAAGGATTTATCAACAACGATGTCCAAAGACTAGCTAAATATCGTTTTCTAAAGGTATTCTCACTTTTCATGCAATTCTCCTTCCGATTGTTGCGATTCTCCTTTCGTGCAATTCTCACTTAACAAATACTAGGATTGGATATATGTGCTGATATAAGGATAGAGAATGAAATGATGAGAGGTGTCTTTGGATATATGTGCTGATATAAGGAACTTTTTGTTCAAGAGTCTGGGGTTTGTTTATTTTGAGAGTTTTGATTCATCGTTTTCAATTGAATCGTCCATCTCATTTTTAGAGATGGTTGTAAACCTAAACTAAATAATAGTCCAGTTTACACTTGATATTTTCAAGCTGAGTTTCTATTGTTTGATCTTGGCGAGGGTGAAAATTTTAATGATACTAGATTTCCTGCACAGTACCTGCAAATGTATGGTTTGTGAGTTAATATAGACCTATAGATCACTGGATGTTGTCATCTAATTATTTCTAATCATTTCGCATCGTTATCTCTTGTTGTTAGAAGATGGGCAGGTCAGGCCTTAAACATGCAATTAGTGAGCTTCACATATTGCAAGCCCAACCTGAGAGTTCTCGATATACAACTATGAAATCGACCATGTTCAAGCACCATTGGAAATATGGGATTTCGGATACTCAAAGGTACATCGGGTGGTAATAACTGTTCGACTTGTTATTTAATCTATTGTCAAGCTCTTCTCTTGAAATGTTAAGCTTGTTTCATCTGTCCCTTTCTATTTGCTCTTAGTTTGCTTTTGGTATATGGTCGTTACCATTGTTGTATTCAACACCAAAATCAATTGTTGGAACTCTTGTGTACATTGCTCCATGGTGTTTATTTTGTGATGCAGTGTGGGGTTAATTATTTCATTTGGTTAAATGCACTAAATTTGCAAACAGATCCTTCATAGATATGGTGATACTTGGTGCCATTTTCTATTTTTTCTGGCTGTGCTCAAAGATATTTTAACTTCTTCAAAAAGTACACGTGTTTAAATAGAATCATCCCTAATTACAGGTCAGAGATACAATGATACAAAACAGTGAAGCTGTCGAGACAACATTGCTGGGATCACATGGTGGACGAGCTCACAAACTGCCTATCGAGCCAGGAAGCCCACAAATTTTTTTTACACTTGAGGTCAGGATAAGTTATACTTTCCTCATTAAAGAGAGCACTACCGTCTAAGATGTCAAGGGAATGCTACATTTCATATTCTGTAACTTGTATATATATTTTGAGGTATTCTTTATAATTTCTTAACATAACTGTCAGTCATGTAAACATAACTACCAGACAACATTCACCGTGCAACGCACGATTCACGCCTAGTAAGTGAAGAATTGGCTAGCCATAACATATAGAATATGGAGTATCATTCTCACACATATACATACGGCACACGGTACAACTACCGAAGTTATAACTGTCGTTGATCCCGATTCGTAATCAACCGGTCCGATATGATACCGATATTGTAATATATCTCCCGTTTATTTTAAAGTTATAGATATTTTATATCGTTATAATACCCATATATAATTCAAGGTATGTCTTTATTAGCTTTTATAAGTCGTTATGATGCCGTTAATATTAAGAAATTTTGGTATTTCTTAAAATGATATAACGGTAAGCCGTTATAATGCCCAATTAAATTTAGGAAAGAGAATTCTAAATTAAGTTTGCAAGTCCTAATACTACATGGGCATTTTAAAAATAGCGTTGGACAAATGATTATCAGAAAATAAAGGATATAAGTTTAATCGGATTAATTAAGAATTATTTTAAAGTGAGACTCTGCTTAAGTTTAAGGGTAAAATTATTGGACGTAAGCTAATTAAATTAGTATTTGTTTGCTATGTACGACGTGGCTGGATGCATCAGGATATATAGTTGGTCACGTCAATCAAGATCCTACGTCTTCAGAAGGAATTAAATCTCTTGATGAATCGTAATCTTTATTATCTGTAAGCTTCGGGTCAATAACCAAGACAAGTGACTTTGTCTCATTTGTTCATTTACAGTTTCGTGCCTTTCATTTTAATTTATACCATTTATTTTTATCAAACATGCCTATCCTTGAAAATAAATTATAAAATCCTTTTACTCTTGTAATTTATTTGTAATTGCACTCTAAGGCATGTTAAGAAACTTGGGCAAAAATGTCCAAAATTCCATTATAGCATGAATTGTTCTTAATTCCTTCAGACTGAGTTATAAGTATGTGATATTAAGATTCTCTTGAAATATCCATACTAGTCATTTTGTTTACTTCATCCACTTTAATGTTCTAAAGTGGATAAAAATGAGTTGATCACCGAGACGTGAACTTGTGATTTTAGTTATGAATAGTGTGTGATGTGATTATAAATAAAATTATTATAAAATGGTAAAGTCAGGTCAAGGTTGTTAAGCCTTGCTCTATAAACATTTCATTAAATGCCCATTCAAACTGCAGATTTCTCGAATGGATAGAGTTTACCCTAATGGGTAATCTAGACCGTCTTGCCACAGTATGGTAGAGGCCGGTACCACATGTTGTAAATGAAATATGTTATTAAATCCTAAATTTATATAAGGGATATTTATATATAAGTGATATATATATAAGTGATATATATATATCACTTATATATATATATATATATATGTGTGTGTGTGTGTGTGTGTGTATATATATAGGGTGTGTACACACCCTTTAAAGTGTACCTTGTTCACAAATATTATTCGGTGAAATGTGAAACATTATTCGGTGAAATTTGAAGCATTATTCGGTGAAATGTGAAACATTCTACCAAATATTGTTATGTTTTCTTCTTCCGTTCAGTTCAGATGAAAACATCCCAATTTCACTGCATAATTTGTAACATTCTACCAAATAATGTTTAATTTTTTTATTCATCTATTTCAAATAAAAGAAACCTCAATTCCCTAAACAATACTTACAATTTATACAAAAATGCTTCAAATTTCACCAAATAATGTTTATCATTCCCCTAAACAATACTCATATTTCACCGAATAATGCTTCAAATTGCACCAAATAATGTTTCACATTTCACCGAATAATATTTGTGAACAAGGTACACTTTAAGGCTTGTGTACAAATGATCAGTACACTATATATATAACGATAATCACTATTATTTTTCATTATCATATTCCATCCTCTTTGGAAATATGATTCCTCAATTTCTCAGATATCTAATGTTCTTGGACTATCTTATTCCTATTTCTTTTAAGTGTCCAGAGATCCACATCAATTCCTTTCCTTGTCATTTGCTAGTTCTTCACCAAACTAACCGACCATGTTGTGAAATGGTTAGCTGATGTGCTTCGCCTGTATGTGATGTACATCAGATTAAATTTTATAGGTTATGGGAAAAGGCCTTGAGGAGTTGAAGTTGAAGGAATAAATATTATCAAGCTTTTTATTGTAAAATTACTTCTTTCGGTAAAAGAGTTTTTTTGTTTAATTTAATTTCTTTTGTTGGATGTGTTGAATGCGGATATATGTAACGGTTTGAAGCAATAATAGTTACTTTGTAATAAAAATAATATTTATGTCTTCCGCTATCATTCTTTTAAATTATTTATTTATCATCTTGTTTATGGGACCATGGTTGGATGTCCCTATAAGCCTAAGGTAATTATGAGGACTGTAAAGTCTGAATAATTACTGGTGCTCCAACATCTCTTGTAAGAAGGGGGTGTTACACTCACTGTAAAAAATAAAATTAGAAGTGGAATTAAAGAGAGCTTACTAGAAAACGTTGCAACAGCTCAAAATAGGTACGTCTGCAGGGGAGGTTGAGATCGAGTAGGGATGTCAATATCGACCAGGTCGATCGACGTCGATCTCTTGCTTTAACTAGGGTGATCTTGGCTTGATCACATTTGCTCTGCTCGATTTTCCTTGGTCGACATCGACCAGTTTGGTCGACATCCAGTTCTTTTGCAACTCCTTCTTACCTCAAATCATTAGTCTTTACCCGAAAATCCTAAAACTTAAGAGTTCAAAGTTTAAAAACAAAAACAAAAAATTTAAACCCTAAAACCCAAACTATCTAAAAACATAAGTCTATGTACCAGTTTGGTCGACATCGAGTTCTTTTGCAGCTCCTTCTTACCTCAAGTCATTAGTCTTTACCCGAAAATCCTAAAACTTAAGAGTTCAAAGTTTAAAAACAAAAACAAAAAATTTAAACCCTAAAACCCAAACTATCTAAAAACATAAGTCTATGTACAAGCTCTATATTTTATAGTCGCTAGGCCTACTTCTTCCGCGCTTCTATCCAATGTGGGACATATAGAGACCATATTGCTCGTACGTCCTCTTCCTGGTTTTCAAGCTCCACTTTGAACATCGTCCCTTTCTTATCTCTTAGCTTCAACCCTTCTCGATAGAATTTGTGGATGGTCATTAATCCTCTTTTCCTTCCATCATTTCGCTTGCATCCCATTATGTTGCATTGCTCCATAAGCACATTGTCGCCTGCCTTATATTCACTTATCGGCTTTCCTGTCATGTTACTAAGGCATACAAATAAGGATACTCGTTTCATAGGGATATTAGATTGATGCTTTAAATGATGAGGATCTTTACCTGGACTTACCTTCGATTCGTTTAGGCTCTGAGGGAGTGCTTCACATCGAGTACAGGGGTCGACATCGAGTGGATTCTTCTCTGGAGGTGCAGTGGATGGAGGATTGTCTATTAGGGGGAGTCAATCTCGACTATGTCCAGTCGAGATCGACTGACCTTGGTCAATCTCGGGTGCTTTGTCTACATTGACCCCATACTTAGCTTTTGGCATTAGGTTTGGCTCCAATATGGTCAACATCGACTGGTGGGTGTTGACTTCGAGTGCTTTCTCAGGCTTCTCCTCTTTGTCGGCTTGGTGCCAAATAGCCAAAAGCTCCTCCATTTGGGTCTCCATGGCCCTCTCATTTAGCTCTTCATTGGTCAAGGTCCTCTCCGTTGGTTCATCACAAGGGATTACTCTCCCTATTGCATGTAAGGCCTTGACCTCCATTTGGTTCACCGCCTTCATAGTAGGGTTGAAGAAGAAATCGATGACTTCATTGCCAATTGTGAATGACAATAGTCCCTTTCTCACGATGATATAGGCGTTGGCCGTAGCTAGGAACGACCTCCCTATGATGATGGGGCGTGTGGGATCCTCCGCCATATCTAGTACAATGAAATCTAAGGGTACATAGAACTTACCCACCTTGAGTGGGACATCATCAATTATGCACGTGGGCTTCACGAAGTTGTGGTCGGCCATATAAAGCTTCATATCCACAGGCTCCAATGTTGACCTTTGACCATATGGACAAAGGCACAAGGCTCACACTAGCCCCTAAGTCGCACAAAGCCTTGTAGCGTTGTTGGTCAAGCCCAATTGTAATGGAAAATCTCGCGGGATCACTCCTCTTCTCCGGGTTGTATACCTTGATGCACTCCTCTGCGATCTCAGCGATTGATCGCTTCTTTCTCAATATGTCCTTAAGAAATCGGATGTAAGATGGCATCTCATGAAGGCCTCCGTGAATGGTATGGTGACGTTTAGGCCTTGGAGTACCTTCACAAATCTTTGGAACTTCATGTCCGCAGGGTTCCTTCATGACTTGGAGGGGTAAGGAAGGGAAGATAAGGCCGAAGAAAAGAAGGGAAGATACCACACGATAGCCCCCACAGACCACCACGATCCACTTGCGAGTGACCAAAGATCCGCTTTCGAACCACCAAAGTACAACCTCAAACAATGAAGGAGCACCAAGAATTGACGCCGGCGAAAGACACAAGCACAACTAGGAGACTCATCGGAAAGAAATCATCACCCAGGAGCCCAGGGCGTCCAAAAACTCCCGCACCCATGCTCACTAGACTCACGTCATTGGTCTACCAACGGTAAGGCACCCTAGCCAGCCAGCGCTCTCACCGAACGCCAACTCCAACACCCCTAAGGATGGAAAAAAAGGGACGAGCCAAACACCCATGACCGAAAAGCTCAACCAAACTAGTCAGAAGAACCCACCGGAGTAGCGTTAAAACCGGACCTGCAGCACCACCGGCCCTCAGCTCTATGGTCGGCACCAAGTCCGTCGTTCACAACAATACGACAGAACCTGGGGGCCAAGACTCAAGCTCGACAAAGTCACCACCGAGCCAAGAAGAAACCAAATTGAAATCTTCAAGCCCCAAATAGCCCAAACCAAACACAATCTAATCCCAAACCCCAAAAGATTAGGCCGAATACCCACCGGATTTGCAAAAAGATTTACATGTTTTCCAACAAATTCAAAGAGGGGAGGAAATGATCGTGCAAGTAAGAGAGAATTCCAAGAGGAAGGGAAGTATCCCCTTGGGAGTTTCTCTCTCAAGAATCCTCTCTCCATCCAAACTTGCTAAAATGTTTCACAAACATGTTTATACGGCATACAGGGCATAATGAGAGTTTTGTGTATAAAAAGCTTACCGTGAAATTTTCGAACCAAAAGCGAACATATCGGCGTCACCATTCCTTTTTCTATTAAAACTTAGTTGTTTTCGCTCAAATTTGTCTCAAACATGTTTATATGGCGTACAGGGCATAACGAGAGCTTTCTTTACGAATAGCTTTCCATGAACTTTACGGACCAAAAGTGACCATATCGGCGTCACCTTTATTTTTTCTAACAAAACTGAGTTTTTTTCGCTTAAATATGTCCCAAACATGTTTATATGGCGTATAGGGCATAATGGGAGCTTTCTACGTGAAAAACTTTCCGTGATATTTTCGGACCAAAAGTGACCATATTGTTGTCACCTTTCTTTCTTCTATCAAAACTGTGTTTTCTTTCACTCAAATGTGTCCCAAAGATGTTTGTATAGCGTACATGGCATAATGACAACTTTTTGTGGGAAAAACTTTCCGTGAAATTTCGGACCAAAAGTGACTATATAAGCGTAATATTACATTTTTTTATCAAAACTGAGTTTTTTTTCGCTCAAATGTGTCCCAAACATGTTTTTTTTGGCGTACAGGGAATAATGGGAGCTTTCTGCGCGAAAAGCTTTTCGTGAAATTTTCGGACCAAAAGTGACCATATCGGTGTGACATTTTTTTTTCTAACAAAACTGAGTTTTTTTGCTCAAGTGTCCCAAACATGTCTATATGGCGTACAGTACAGGGAATAATGAGAGCTTTTTGTACGAAAATCTTTTCGTGAAATTTTCAGAACAAAAGTGACCATATGAGCGTCACCTTTCCTTTTTCTATTTACAATAAGTTTTTTTCACTTAAATTTGTTTCAAACATGTTCATATGGCATACAGGGCATAATATGAGCTTTATGCGCGAAAAGTTTTATGTGAAATTTTCGGACCAAAAGTGACCATGTCGGCGTCACCTTTCATTTTTCAATTAAAACTGAGCTGTTTTTGCTTAAATACGTCACATACTTGTTTATATGGCTTACAAGGCACAATGAAAGCTTTTTTGTGAAAAGCTTTTCGTGAAATTTACGGACCAAAAGTGACCATATCAGCATCACATTTCTTTTTTTCTATGAAAACTGAGTTTTTTTTCCCTCAAATATGGCCCAAACATGTTTATATATGGTACAGGGCATAATGAGAGCTTTCTGCGTGAAAAGATTTCCATGAAATTTTCGGAACAAAAGTTACCATATCGTTGTCACCAATTATGTTTTTCGCTCAAATGTGTCCCAAACATGTTTATATGGCGTACTTGGCATAATGGTAGCTTTCTGTGCGAAAAGCTTTCTGTGAAATGTTCGGACCAAAAGTGAATATATCGGTGTCACATTTAATTTTTCTATCAAAATTGAGTTTTTTTCGGTTAAATGTGTCCCAAACATGTTTATACAACGTACAGGGCATAATGGAAGCTTTCTGCGCAAAAATCCTTCTGTGAAATTTTCGGACAAAAAATGACCATATCGGCTTCACCTTTCCTTTTTCTATTAAAACTGAGTTGGTTTTGCTTAAATTTGTCTCAAACATGTTTACGTGACGTATAGGGCATAATGGGAGCTTTCTGCGCAAAAAGATTTCTGTCAAATTTTCAAACCAAAAGTAACTATATCGGCGTCACCTTTCATTTTCCTATTAAAACTGAGCTGTTTTTGCTCAAATATGTCACAAACATGTTTATATGGCTTACAGGGCATAATGGAAGCTTTTTGTGCGGAAAGCATTCCGTGAAATTTACGGACCAAAAGTGACCATATCGGTGTCACATTTCTTTTTTCTATGAAAACTGAGTTTTTTTTCCGCTCAAATGTGTCCCAAACATGTTTATATGGGGTACAGGGCATAATGAGAGCTTTCTACGTGAAAAGATTTCCGTGAAATTTTCGGACAAAAAGTGACTATATCGTTGTTGGTGTGGTGCAGAATGTCGTTACCTTTCTACAACACCAAAAAGAATAACCCAAACCAACAACTTAACTAGCAACCTAGTAACTAGTATAGTGGAATAGTAAGGGGTCGATCCCACAGAGAGAATACCTTTCATGTCTATCAAATTGTTATCAAATAGAATAAAACCGAAGATTAATTGAATGAAAAGATAATTAAATAAGGCAAAAGTAGCAATGACGAATTTGTGATAATTAATATTTATGAGAGAGTTTCCCCCTACAATTCATCAACAATGGTTATGTCTTTGATGCTTGACTCTATCCTACCTTTCTTTGTTTGATTCATCTAATGGTAGACTACTCCAACCCTAAGCAATTAAACAATGCCAATGACACAAACAACTAAAGATAGAGGCGCGACTCTCTAACCCTAATTGATGCAATTGATAAAGTAGAATTGTCAATATCCCATACACACCCAATCGATGCTTTCATGGGATCGATTGGTTATGTTGTGCTACTGATTCAATTAACTTGCAAGAGATAATCAAACCTTTAGCAAGAAAGCAAATGTCGTCAAGGAGACCAATCAAGAGGGAATACATGCAATCAATCGATGAAGAACAAAGATATTGAATAAATCAAACATAGAATAGATAGAAATGAAGTCTCACAAATCATATAACCATGTCTCTTTGTAGGCGAAACGAAAGAGGTTTATTTCCTCATGTGAGTTTTTCCTCTCAATATCTCCATTGAAGTCTTTCTCAAACTAGGTCTCTCTATATTCTCCCACAAGTCAGCCAATAGTTAGCCACAAATATATAAACAGAAAACCTAATTAATTGTCCAAAGATAGATTTCGCAATCCCGCATCCGTGTGGACCGGCGGGCGCCGTCCCAATAGTAGCGTGTTCTTCATCTGATTTCTCATGAATCCAAGATAAGCTTCTTCCTATTCCTCTTCTTGCCTTTTCCAATGGTTTCTCAAGTTCCTAGCTCTCCATACTCATCCTTAGCAAAGCCATAAATGCATCATTCCGAGCATCGGAACATAAATTTGCGAATAAGCACAAAAAGAGCGTAGATTCCACACCTACAAGATAAAATACTAATGAGGTGAAATACTCAATAAACATGACATATACTCCTCTAAATGCAATAACAACTACCTATAATGCCTATCTAAAATATGCATTATCAAACTCCCCCACACATAAGCTTCACTAGTCCTCGAGCGAATAATAAAAGCAACCCATACCTATGAGCTCACCATTCATGCAATAGCCTTGCAAACACAAATCACCTTTCAACTTTTAAGGGACACATGATTAAGTGAATCAACATCGACGCATGTATCTAACGATCAAAGAATAGAAGTAGAAATCATCCAACCTCACCAGGGATAATGTTGACATTTATATCACAAAATCATCCAACCTCCTCTCATGTGTTTAGGCTTTAAGCATACTCTCACCTCAATTCCATATACAAGCATCAAATCAAATATTGAAATTTATATCACAAAATCTCCACCGGATAAATCAAAGAAAAAATAAGGACTTCATGAAGACTTTCGCTCAATGGAAACCTTCATAGAAGACTCCATTCGGCGGGGTTGTAATGGGGCTTGGTAAGAAACATAAGGGCAAGGAATTGTATTTGGTCATGTGGTACTATAGATTCTGGGAAAATAAGATTCCAAAAACTCCCAACATAACACAAACCAACTCAATAATACATTAAGCTCTCCTAAGCACAACATCTCAATAAATATGACAATAAAGCCCGAAATACTCTATAAATCACCAACTCTCAAAATATATCAATGAACTCATAAACTCTCAAATCATCATCTCATACTCATCTCATAATCACGCACACTATGCATCTACAACACCCAACCAATCTTCCTTCAACCAACATAGATCCAACTCTCCTCATATGCAAAAATAAATAAACTTGGCTCTTTATTCTCTTTTTTTTCGAATGCCATTTTTTAGCCATATACATGAAATACAACTATGAGGGAAAATAAAGCACATAACATTACATCTTCTCAAAACCATAAACCATAAAACTCACACTTTAGCTTCTTTCCTCCTCCACTTCAAATTAGATCCATAACCTACTCAAAATCTTAATTTCCCCTAAAAAAGGGTAAGGCTTATCATATGCTAGGAATAATGCAATTTTGTTGAGCTACAAATAAAATAGGCTAAAGGCTCAAATTGGCTTCAAAGCAAGATACTCCCTCCGTTCGGCAAAACACGTCGTTTACTATTCAAGCTTAGAATGATAAAAACTATATAAAATATTTATTTTTTTATAAATTTTTTTAACAAGTTTGTACTTATTAATAATAACTATGAAATTATTAAAAAAATTATTAAAAAACTAGATATTTTATATAGTTTTTATCCCCTAAAAAACGTGCGTGAATAGTAAAGTGACATGTTTTACCGAACAGAGGGAGTATAACATAAGATAGACATGGATAAACTGTGGCTAAAAAGCCGCCTCTATAATTTGAACTTATCAAGCAATGATTATGTATAGAATCGGTCCTGAAAATAGATAACCATGTCAATACTCAAAGATACATGCATAGGAAGAGTAAATCACACAAGAAAAGCAAAAGGAATATAGATGTATCCCTTATCAGGCTAAAAACAAATTCACAAGGTTCATATTGTGTAGGATTTCATTCATACTCCAATATCAATCATACATACTCAATTACATCACCAATCATGCTCCATAGAAAACATTTTAGAAAAGCAAATACGGCTAAGCACTTCAACTAAGTTTTAGGGTTTACAAGTTCATGCCATCAAAAGCTTAGAGTTTCACTTAACCAAGGTGGTTGTTTTAACAATGACATATTATGCAATGCATGATATTTTTTTGATTTTTTTGATATTTTTCCATTTTTTTAAACTAAAACATAACTAAAACAATGACTTGAAACCATATCCATGACATAAACAATGACCGAAACCCATAGACATCCACATAATCCAAACATAAGCAATCCAAACATAGCTAAAGAAATATCCGAGCATAAGAATATCCAAGCACACCCCATCAAACTCATCAAACTTATAAGACACCTCCCCCACACTTAAAGATTTCATTGTCCTCAATGCCTAAATACAAGGACAAAGCAGCAAATAAATAGAGCAAAGTGTAAGGAAAGCCAAAAACAACTCACTGGGCGATGGCGGGAACGAGTAGAAATGCTGGAACTGCTGAACGAATGAGTCAAAGTTGCTCTGAAGGCTGGAGACTGCGCGGGCATGGTCCTCCTGCCTCTAGTAAAGCTCATCCTGCCGCTGATGGAGATCCTGATGGTACTGTCGGAACTCCGTGCCCTGAGCCATCTTTAGGTGATGAATCTCTTCTAGCTGGTAGTCATACCAATAAGATCGTCCAGAGGAGGAGGAGGGAACATAGCTCCTGTCAGTGTCGGAATCATCAGTCCCATCCCCGTTAGACTCTCCTCTCATATAGGTAGCAAGTGGGACATCCCACCCGGCAGCATCAGCATGAATCTGGCCCCCATCATCATCGTCATCATCATCATCAAAACAAAAAGAGAGCTCCTCATCCTCGGACAGAATGTTGAAAGCGGCAATCATCGGACCCAAAGGAAGCTCAGCCGGTAGACGAATGATGTGGTCGGATTTCCGATTCCGGCAACGGTTTTGATGTAGTGTAGGGATTTGTGATGAAGGAGAGGGTTTGGAAGGTTGAAGAATATGGAGGAAGGTTTGGTGGTTAGGGATGAAGTGAGGAGAGGAATAGAAAATAGGGTTTAAAAATGAAACGGGCCCCACAGGTCCAACGATCCGCGGCCTAGATTTTTGACACGGCGGGTGCCGTATTAGGGGCGGCGGGCACCATGGCCCTCAATGATCCACACTCCTTCGTTTTTGACCCCAAAGTCCAAATACTACCTAAACACTCAATCCAAACATCACCAAAATGCAAAAACTAACAAACCTAATGCTAGTGAAACAAAAATGACACAAAATAAAAGAAAAGAAAAGAAAAGAAACTTACCTTGGGTTGCCTCCCAAGCAGGGCCTTTGTTTTACGTCCTGGGCCAAACGTAATGAAGTGATCCTATTCCTTAGGGAGATGCTCCCCTTGCCAGGATTCCATAACTTGTCTAGCGATGTCCTCGTGATATTTCTTGATCCTTTGACCATTCACCTTGAAATTATGACCATCAATCAGGTTCTGTAAATCAACTGCACCATAGGGATAAACGTGGACTACAATGTAAGGACCCGTCCATCTCGACTTGAGATTTCCAGGGTGAAGTTTTAAGCGTGAAACATACAACAAAACCTTATCTTCTGGACGAAATTCTCTGCGCAAAATGTGTTTGTCATGCCAAGCTTTTGTTTTGTCCTTATAGATCCCAACATTCTCATAAGCATCCCAACGAATCTCTTCCAACTCCTGAAGTTGAAGCTTCCTTAACTCTAATGCTTCAAATGCATCCATATTGGCTTGTTTGACTGCCTAGAATGCTTTGTGCTCGAGCTCAACTAGCAAATGACAAGGCTTTCCATAAACCAAGCGAAACGGGGACATCGCAATGGGTGTCTTATAAGCAGTACGGTAAGCCCACGGTGCGTCTTCCAATATGAGACTCTAGTCTTTTCTATTCGGTTTAACTGTCTTCTCTAAAATCCTCTTTACCTCCCCGTTAGACAATTCTGCCTGTCCATTGGTTTGAGGATGATAGGCGGTGGAGACCTTCTGAGTCATGTTGTACTTTCTCAAAAGAGCGCAGACAATCTTATTATAGAAGTGGGTTCCTATATCACTGATAATAGCCCTTGGTATCCCAAACCTTGCAAATAAGGTCTTCAAGAAACTAGCAACCATGTGAGCATTGTCAGTCTTTGTCGCCTTCGCCTCAACCCATTTAGACACATAATCAACAACAAGCAAGATGTAGACATTCCCAAATGAACTACGAAAGGGTCCCATGAAATCGATACACCAGACATCAAATATCTCACACATCATGATCAAAGATAGTGGCATCTTATTTCTGCCTGAAATATTTCCGGTGCGCTGACATCTATCACAAGTTTTGCAGAAAGCATGAGAATCGAGAAAGATGTAAGGCCACTAAAATCCCGCTTCCAGGACTTTCCTAGATGTCCTCTGTGGTCCAAAATGTCCACCGCTTGGATGTGAATGACATAATCTCAAAATAGAAGTTACCTCATTGTCTGAAAGATATCGACGAACAATTCTATCAGTGCAATGCTTCCACAAAAAAGGGTCATCCCAAACATAGTAGCGAGCATCGCGCCGAATTTTGTCTTTCTTAGCTATCGAACAATTAAAAGGGAAGATTCCAACCACCAAGTAATTAACAATATCGGCGAACCAAGGTTGCTTGGTTCGAATACCCATAAGCAAAGCAGGTGGCTCAGTGTTATCTCTATCAAGCAAATCGGACACCAGCAGTCTGTTTGAACGGCGGGCACCGTGGTCAGGGCGGCGGACACCGTTAGGATCAGAGTCATCATACAACGAAATTCTAAGCAATCCTTCATTAGGGAACTCTCTTAGCCTCTCTGGTTGCTCTCCTCCACCATCAATTCTTTAGATCCTACTTAGGTGGTCAGCTATCAAGTTATCTGCTCCATTTTTATCTCTGATTTCCAAATTGAATTTCGTCAGAAGTAGAATCCATGGAATCAACCTACGTTTGCATCCTTCTTTGTCATAAAATAGCGGACTGCCGCATGATCACTATAAACCACTACCTTCGCACCCAATAAATAAGGACGAAAATTCTCCATAGCGAATACCACGACTAGCAATTCCTTCTCTGTAGTTCTGTAATTCCGCTGAGCCATATTCAACATCATAGAAGCATAGTAAATCACATGAGATGCTTTCTCAACTTTTTGTCCCAAAACAGCCCCAACGTCATAATCACTAGCATCACACATCAACTCAAAGGGCAGAGTCCATATAGGAGCCTGAATAATAGGTGTTGAAGTCAAATGATTCCTCAACTCATGAAAAGCTTTCTTACAACTATCGTCAAACACGAAGGATACATCTTTCTTAAGGAGCTCACATAATGGGGAGGTTATCTTAGAAAAATCTTTGATGAACCTCCGATAAAATCCTGCATGACCTAAGAAAGAACGAATTTCACGTATGGTAGTAGGATAAGGCAGAGACTGAATAAGATCTATCTCCGCTTTATCTACCTCAATGCCCTTCTTGGACACAATGTGACCAAGGACAATCCCCTGTTCAACCATAAAATTGCACTTTTCAGAGTGTAAGACTAAATTGGTTTCAACACACCTGTTAAGGAGGTAAGTCGATTATACAAATGTAAAGATGTAAATAAATGTAAATCGACTCCTAGCCTATGCAAATAATTACAAGACTTCCTCCCGTTGTAGTGGAAGGGTAGTCAGGATCGATCCACGAGGAGGCGTGTCAGCGGGATCCTAGTAGCGTTGGAAATCTCAAGTCTGCGTCGACCAGTAGCCTCGATTTCGACCTTGGGCCTCGATGTCGACCTTGGCTGTCGATGTTCTCTGCAACAGAAGACCTGCAGAGACAAAAAACAAGTGGTCGATATCGACTGGTGGGGGTCGATATCGAGGTTAGTCCACGAAATCGACTGGCTCAGCAAACTCCGCAGCGATGTTCGTCGTCGACTCAGAAAACTGTCGACGAACTCAGTGGTCGATATCGACGTCTGGGGTCGATATCGATGTCTCCCTACAGTGTGTTAGTTGTTCGTCGACGAAGAAAGGCCGAAGAATTGAGAATGGAGAGAGAAGTAATGAACAGAAATAAAGACAGCTGTTTTGTGTGTATAAACTATTTAAAAAGCAACTCATAGGATTAGGGTTTACCACAACGTTAACCAATGCATGCGATGAGATAAATAAGACGGACAATTACGCTATTTCACCCGAGGGACAAGCTTTTCCCGTACACCAACTCTTAGGATTACTCTTGCAAATAAACCTAATTGTCTCTACTAATTTTATGTTTATAACTCAAGTTGTTAGCATGAATCCCTTTTCTTTCGATTAGGACTAAACATAGAATTGTAGGAGGACATATAGACACAATGATATCAACATCAAATACTTACCTCAAGCGCGCATGGCTAACGTCGGGCTCACCCCGACCCTAAGAGCTTTGGGGAACTACTCGCTTCTTATCATGGAACTCATCATTGTTTGAAAGGAAGAAACTTGCATTAAAATAAACTCCGAAGCTTTACAACTCAACGTCAACTTTCGCAAACGTCAAACCCTAAAACTTCTCTCTAACTCTAACTCTATTGATTGTCTTACTTGCTTGTGAATTCTATGATTGGATGATTGAAAGATGATCTAACAAATCAGCCCCTAGGGCTTTATTTATAGGCTACTAATCCTTGCTATCCAAGGATTGTAACTCCTATCTAAACTATGAACTCTATCCGAACAATTAGGATAGGTCTTTTATTTTGCTAAAACTTAATGGTAAAAGATAAATAAAACTTCAGCTGTCCTCTCTCTTGAAAGTATGAGATAATTCCGTGCCTCCTTGAAGATATAGTTCCAATCCGCATTCGAAATCGAGTCTATCTTCTGTCGAGATAAGGGGTCGATATCGACACCAGAGGTCGATATCGAGGTCTCTGTTCCTGCTCGACTTGTTCAGCTCTGGTCGATTTCTATGTTGAGGTCGATATGGGGGTCGATATCGACACCGGGGGTCGATATCTGGGTCTAAGGTCGATATCTGTCTCTTCTCAGCTTCACTTGATGTCTATGTTGAGGTCGATATCTACACCAGAGGTCGATATCTACACCAGAGGTCGATATCTGGGTCTAGGGTCGATATCTACCTCTGCTCAGCTTCACTTGGCTTCTCCGTTTTGACTCCGATTTCGCTCGAATTCCTGCATGGTTAGCTCAAAACTTCTGCAGACTCTATTTCTTGCATTTTAGCCCATTCTTACACAAGTTTATATACTTTTGAACCTTTTCTTTGGAGATCGAATGAAATATGAAGTCAAAAGATGCAATAAAAGAAGGTGCAAATGTGTACATCAAAACACCCCATACTTAGACTTGCTTGTCCTCAAGCAATAACCAAGCAATAACCAACACCTACAACACACCCTTCAAGTCTTCGCCCTTGTCAAAAGCAACATCAAAATCGGTAGCAAAGCAAAGCGAGTGAATTTAACGTCATAGCACATATTTTGGCGATCCATAGGCATATGCAATTTTGATCCAACCTCACAGGGATAATGTGTTTGCACTCAACTCTCATGTGTTTAGGCTATGAAGATCAACTCTCAACTCAATTCCATATACAATCTCATAAACATTGCAATTTATAAAAATCCACTTCGCAACCAATTATGAAAATCCAATAAGAATCATCAGGAGGACTTTCGCTCAATGGAATACTTCAAAGAAGTCTCCATTCGGCGGGGTTGTAATGGGGCTTGGTATGAAATAAAGGGTATGGAATTATTTGGCTATGTGGTGCTTTTAAAATTCGGGAATCAAGACTCCTAAATCTCAACACTTGCAATACCCAAACCATAACTCTTCACAATAATGCTCTAAAGATGCATTCCATCAACCCTTCTTCCAAGTTCTAATATACCTCGCAAAAATATAACATTTGTATGAATAAAAGACTTAAGGATTTTGGCTCATGCACTATATATATATATATATATATATATATATATATATATATATATATATATATATATATATATATATATATATATATATCTCTTTTTTTTCGGATTTTTTTTGGAAAATAACAAATAAATATGTGCATTTATATGTTGAGCCATAAATCCTTTTACAAAATATGACAAAATGTAAATATGCGCCATCCTATAATTTCCTTGCTCAAAACTAGACATTATGCTCTTTTCTTTCCACAAGGCATTAGTCCAACCAATCTAAGTCTCAATTCCAAAATGGGGGTCAGGCTCAATTCGACTAGGGATAATTTTATGGAGTTTGCAATTTCAGGCTCAGGCTAATGTTCTGGCTTCAAGCAGGAATAATGCAGGGTAGGTAAAGAGAGGATAAAAATGGCTTAAAAGATGCCTCCATCATTTAATTCTTGTAAACATAAACATATATATGCATTGGTTTTGAATAACTATCACAACATTTAGAGATGCATAGGAAGAGTAAATTCACTCAAGAAAGCGGAGGGATTTTTGATGTTCTCCCTATAGGTCAAAATTCTCACAAGGACAATTTTTGTTGGGTTTGCTTTTTAGCCTAGGATCATATGTGCTCAATTTCATCACAAGTTCACAATCTACATAAAAATTTTAAAACTTAGGCTAAACCATCCAAATATGCCATAGGATTTACATGATCAAGTCAGCTATTGAGTTTTCATCATAGGACATCTAAGTAGGGTTAAAAAAATAAATTTAAAAAATAAACATGTATTTTTTTTGTATTTTTTTTGACACTTTATAAAAGTAAAACTAAGAACAAAAATTTAAACATGAATGCTATGCGAAGAAGAAAACCAAGTTATGACCATAAGACATGTCTTTCCCCCACCCCATACTTAAAATATACAGTGTCCTCACTGTATTAAAAAGAAGAACAAGGGTAGAGAGAAACTCACAGCGCAAACCCACAGATTCAGGTCGATTTCAGGTTGGGTCGATGCCAGAAGTCGATATCTAGGTCAGTGGTCGATGTCGACTGCATCTGTCGACGTCGAGGAAGAAAGTGAAGACAAGGGCTGCCTGATTGGGGTCGATATCGAGTATTAGGGTTGATATCGACCTCTTTTTTTCGCTCCTGAGTCCTAGATGTCGACTCCAGGAGGTGGCTTGACCCTGGGGGGGTCGATTTCGACTGCCCTGGTCAATTTCGACTGCCTCTGCAGAAGCTTCTTTTCTTCTTCATCGTTCCTTTTGCTTGACAACCTGAAATCTAGGTTAGGAATATAGATAAAGCACGAATTATCTCAGTTTTAAAAGTTTCAAACAGCCAAAAATTAAATCCTAAAAACCATCTATGCGAAATATTTAAAGGTTTTATGTACATGCTCTAGATTTTTTGAGTCGCTAGGCCGACTTCTCCGTCAATTCTTCACGACCCTTTTATGTGGGGACCCTTCGAGCGTGAGCCTTCTCCTGGATCATCTAGGTCCTTTTGGTAGTAGCTAAGCTCAGCGACCAAGGCTTCTTTGATGTTAGGTTCTTCTTTGGGCGCTTTCCTTCTCTTTCTTGACCTAACTTTAGCAATATAGGCAAACCATGGAGCTTTGACCCTCTCTTTAGTAGAATTATCAACAATCGACTTACTTGATTTATCAATAATGGACAGAGGAGGGTTAGGACTCATACCTGGGCTTACCTGTTTGGGCCCGAAACAAAAATCTTCGGGCTGAGTGGTGGTCGATTTCGACCAAGGAGGGTCGATTTCGAGAGCTTTGGTCGATATCGATATGTGAGGGTCGATATCGACCTCTGTGACCCCATACTTAAGCTCCTGGCATCGATCTGTCATACTCGATTTCGACCAAGGGGGGTCGTTTTCGATGTTTTTAGTCGATATCGACTGGTTCCAGTCGATGTCGACCCTGCTTGCTGTTTCTGTCCTTGCCAACAAAAATTTTCTAAGCTTCTCCTTAGCCGGCGAGAGGACTACTTGCTCTAGGTGCTTTGTTTCGCTCATGGTTGGGTTGAAAGAGAATTCTATCACTTCGTTCCCTATAGTAAAGGTTAGTAACCCTCGACGTACATTGATATTGGCATCAACAGTAGCTAAGAAAGGCCTACCAAGTATAATAGGCACTACAGGATCTTCAGGCATCTCCAATACAATGAAATCAGTAGGCACAAAGAACTTACCTACCTTTACCGGAACGTCATCAACTATACCTGTGGGTCTGACGAATGAGTTGTCAGCCATATAGAGTTTCATGTCCACAGGTTCAAGGGCACCAATGTTCACCTTTCGCCAAATAGAAAGAGGCATGAGGCTTACACTTGCCCCTAGGTCACATAGGGCTTTATAACGATGTTGGCCAAGTCCCACGGTGATTGCAAACTTCCCTGGATCACTCTTCTTCTTAGGGAAGTCCATCTTTGAGCACTCCTCTGCGATCTCTGCCATGGATCTCTTCTTGCTCAGGATGTCTTTGAGGAATCGTACATAGACGGGCATCTCGCTTAGGGCTTCTGTCAGAGGGATAGTAATGTTGAGTCCTTGAAGTATCTTTATGAAGCGCCTAAACTTACCTTTGGTGGGATCCTCCAATGCTTTGGAAGGGAATGGCAACGTCTTCTTTGGAGTAGGGGCCAAAACGGAGGTCGGAGGGGCCTGCTGAACATCGATGTCGACTGGAGTTGGGTCGATATCGACTGGTAGGGTTGATTTCGACCTCTGTTGTGGCTCTGATGGCTCTGCGGTGTCATCGACGTCGATCAGGGGGTTGACATGGGGGTCGATTTCGACCTCTGGGTCGACATCGACTGGTCTGTCGACGTCGACTGGGTCTGCTGCTTTCTCCTCCGTTTCCGTTCGTGGCTTTTGTACTTTGGTGCCACTCCTTAATTGTATGGCTGCGACATGGCCTGTCCCGGATTGTCCCTTAGGATTTGTAGTGGGTTGCCCAGGGAGTGTTCCGGACGGCCTAGGGATTTGTGCCGCCAATTGACCCAGTTGAGTCTCTACGTTCTTCTTCCAAATATCCATCTCCCCAATCCTTGTGGTAAGGTGATTGAGTTGAGTATGGATAGCATTGTTGGATTGATCATTCTTAGCTTGATTTCGCCTGATTTCATCCAGCACTAGTTGAAGATCATCCTTCTTTTGGTCTCTCTCCGGGTGCCCAGGAGCTCTATAAGGCGGAGGGTCCCTAGGGTCAACCTGGTTCCTTTGTGGTTGATGGAACCTTTGGTCTCCCCAATATTGGTGATTGGGACCTCTCATGTAGCGCGCCTCTTGGTGAGTCTCCGCTAGGTGTACTTGTTCGGAATGGGGGCACTCGACGGTGGTATGCCGCTGCGATCCACATTCAATGCAATCTTGGTTCACTGAAAGGAACCTTACTTGCTTTTGGAGCTTTCTAAGTTGATCTCTATGGAATTGCTCCTTCACGTCCGGATCGATTACATCGGAGGGTTCATATAAGGGCATAGATGGGGCTGGCCTCGATGATGATGATGTGTCGGAAGCCTCAGGAGTCCCATATGTGTTGTCGAACTCCACCAACCTCTCTATGGTCTCCCAAGCCTCTTGTGGGGCGAGTTCAAGGTAGCCATAGGCGGTGTAGGTGTTGATCCTCTCCTTTGTGGCAGCGTCAAGAGCATTGTATATGATCTCTTGAATTACATATGGTGGTTGGCCATGCGTCGGGCATGATCGTAGTAGGTCCTTAAACCTTTCCCAAACAGTCGCCAGAGCCTCACCAAGCTTTTGTTTGAAAGCCGTGATTTTCTGTCGGATCAGCGCCGTCTTAGAAGGAGGAAAGAACTTGTTGAGGAACGCGTCCTTGACTTCATTCCAGGTGCGGAGCGATCTTGGGGCTAAACTTTCCAACCACTGCAATGCTTTACCTGTAAGAGACCATCGAAAGGCTTTTAGTTGGACATATTCAAGACTTCGTCCATCAGCAATAGTATCACAAAGGTCTAAGAAGGTAGAAATATGTGCCATAGGGCACTCATTAGGTTTTCCTTCATATTGGTGCCTTCTAATCTCAGTTAAGAAGTTAGGTTTTATTTCAAAATTAGAGGCAGGGATAAGAATTGCTGATTCAGGCACTGTGAGAGCGGGGTGCATATATTGCTTGACATTCCTAGGGAGGGCATTGATTTATGCTTCTATTTGCCTTCGGCCTTCCTCCTCCCTATCCGCACGCTCCTTAAGTGCCGCCTCTCTAGTCGTTAGGTCCTCAACCTGCCTCCTTAGTTGTTCAATAAGTTCTGCTTGGTTTGCGTTTTCCGCCATGATTCTTTGAGCTTGGGCCCTTAGATGGAAATAACGCTCAGGGTCGTCTACTCCTTCAAATTCAGGTGGGCGATCAGCGCGTCGCATACACCTGCAAAGCCAATCTAGATAAAGACGTGAGATAGACTACTAGGGCGCGATTGATTGCCTCCCCGGCAACGGCGCCAATTTGTTAAGGAGGTAAGTCGAGTATACAAATGTAAAGATGTAAATAAATGTAAATCGACTCCTAGCCTATGCAAATAATTACAAGACTTCCTCCCGTTGTAGTGGAAGGGTAGTCAGGATCGATCCACGAGGAGGCGTGTCAGCGGGATCCTAGTAGCGTTGGAAATCTCAAGTCTGCGTCGACCAGTAGCCTCGATTTCGACCTTGGGCCTCGATGTCGACCTCGGCTGTCGATGTTCTCTGCAACAGAAGACCTGCAGAGACAAAAAACAGGTGGTCGATATCGACTGGTGGGGGTCGATATCGAGGTTAGTCCACGAAATCGACTGGCTTAGCAAACTCCGCAGCGATGTTCGTCGTCGACTCAGAAAACTGTCGACGAACTCAGTGGTCGATATCGACGTCTGGGGTCGATATCGATGTCTCCCTGCAGTGTGTTAGTTGTTCGTCGACGAAGAAAGGCCGAAGAATTGAGAATGGAGAGAGAAGTAATGAACAGAAATAAAGACAGCTGTTTTGTGTGTATAAACTATTTAAAAAGCAACTCCTAGGATTAGGGTTTACCACAACGTTAACCAATGCATGCGATGAGATAAATAAGACGGACAATTACGCTATTTCACCCGAGGGACAAGCTTTTCCCGTACACCAACTCTTAGGATTACTCTTGCAAATAAACCTAATTGTCTCTACTAATTTTATGTTTATAACTCAAGTTGTTAGCATGAATCCCTTTTCTTTCGATTAGGACTAAACATAGAATTGTAGGAGGACATATAGACACAATGATATCAACATCAAATACTTACCTCAAGCGCGCATGGCTAACGTCGGGCTCACCCCGACCCTAAGAGCTTTGGGGAACTACTCGCTTCTCATCATGGAACTCATCATTGTT
The DNA here is from genome assembly GCA_963922045.1 of Persicaria maculosa. Lineage (NCBI taxonomy): Eukaryota > Viridiplantae > Streptophyta > Magnoliopsida > Caryophyllales > Polygonaceae > Persicaria > Persicaria maculosa. The sequence goes on along the minus strand of OY998266.1, from coordinate 38,111,785 downwards.
TGAAAGGAAGAAACTTGCATTAAAATAAACTCCGAAGCTTTACAACTCAACGTCAACTTTCGCAAACGTCAAACCCTAAAACTTCTCTCTAACTCTAACTCTATTGATTGTCTTACTTGCTTGTGAATTCTATGATTGGATGATTGAAAGATGATCTAACAAATCAGCCCCTAGGGCTTTATTTATAGGCTACTAATCCTTGCTATCCAAGGATTGTAACTCCTATCTAAACTATGAACTCTATCCGAACAATTAGGATATGTCTTTTATTTTGCTAAAACTTAATGGTAAAAGATAAATAAAACTTCAGCTGTCCTCTCTCTTGAAAGTATGAGATAATTCCGTGCCTCCTTGAAGATATAGTTCCAATCCGCATTCGAAATCGAGTCTATCTTCTGTCGAGATAAGGGGTCGATATCGACACCAGAGGTCGATATTGAGGTCTCTGTTCCTGCTCGACTTGTTCAGCTCTGGTCGATTTCTATGTTGAGGTCGATATGGGGGTCGATATCGACACCAGGGGTCGATATCTGGGTCTAAGGTCGATATCTGCCTCTTCTCAGCTTCACTTGATGTCTATGTTGAGGTCGATATCTACACCAGAGGTCGATATCTACACCAGAGGTCGATATCTACACCAGAGGTCGATATCTACACCAGAGGTCGATATCTACCCCAGAGGTCGATATCTGGGTCTAGGGTCGATATCGCTTCACTTGGCTTCTCCGTTTTGACTCCGATTTCGCTCGAATTCCTGCATGGTTAGCTCAAAACTTGTGCAGACTCTATTTCTTGCATTTTAGCCCATTCTTACACAAGTTTATATACTTTTGAACCTTTTCTTTGGAGATCGAATGAAATATGAAGTCAAAAGATGCAATAAAAGAAGGTGCAAATGTGTACATAAACACCTCTTAAGTACTAGTGATAAATGATGCAGGCAAGAGTCAAAATCATCCCCATACACAGTGAAATCATCCATAAACACTTCAATGGAATGCTAAACATATTCAAAAAATATACTCATCATGCATCTTTCAAATGTACCAGGCGCATTGCATAATCCAAAAGGCATTCTGCTGTAAGCAAAAGTACCAAAAGGACATATAAAAGTGGCTTTCTCCTGGTCCTCAAGTGTAATAGGAATTTGAAAATAACCAGAATAACCATCCAAAAAGCAATAATAGGACCGGTCGGCAAGGCGTTCAAGCATTTGATCAATGAAAGGCAAAGGAAAGTGGTCCTTACGTGTCGCAACATTGAGTTTGCGATAGTCAATGCAAACTCTCCAACCACTTTGTACCCTCATAGGTACCATCTCACCTTCCTGATTCTCAGAGACCATGATACCTCCCTTCTTAGGGACCACTTGCGTTGGACTTACCCATTGACTATCAGAAATATGGTAGATCATACCTGCCTGAAGAAGCTTCAAGACCTCCTTTTTGACGACCTCCATCATCGTTGGATTCAACCGTCACTGAGGTTGTCTTGTTGGCTTCGTATCATCCTGCATTAGTATGTAATGCATACACAATTTTGGATTGGTTTCTTTAATGTCAGCTGATGTGCGCGCAAATTGCCATATTTTCCATATACTTTTATGTCCATTTTTGTCGATATTTTCATCCATATTGGTTTGGAAATCATAAGATTAGTATAGTTTATGTTTATTTTCCAATTATAGAGGTCTACACGAGTTCTTGTGTTATTTCGCTGAAATTGAGGCAAAATTAGAGCGTTTTGGACAAGAGAAGAAAAACGGGAATATTACTCGAAGTCTACTGAGGAGTCGAAATCGAAGCGTTTTTGTCGATATTTTCATGCATATTGATAAAATCTTATCCGAAGGAGTTTACTTCTATCCTAAGTCGAGATCTTTTATCTTCCCTATCAGAATTTATATATCCTTTAGGGTGAATTCATATTTACCTAAAGTGATTTTAATTATTTACTTTATTTAGTTTTATCTTAGGAATAAAGATAGATTTTCTTATCCTTGGATAGCGAGGTTTAAGATCTATAATTAGAAGCCATTAGGGCTGAATTTCACACATTCAATTATCTACAATCATTCAACAAGCAAGAATAGTTTCAATTCAGTAGTTAGAGAGAGAGAGAGAGGCCGAGTGGAGAAGAAGAGAGCGAGAGCGGATTTTGCTTTGTTCGGTTGTACTCTTTCGTTAGCAATTTCAATTCAAGTTTATTTTGCATGATGATGATGATGTCAATGATGATGAAGCGCAAGTAGTTCCGTTAATTCTAGGGTCGGGGTGAGCCCGACGGTAGCCATGTAAGTACGCTTATTCCAAATTTATTATGCGATCTCTTCTTCTACCCCATGCTCAATCCTTTATGCGAGTTTCGGATCATTCCTTATTTACCATATATGAAGCGAAAGTGGATTATATATGTGAATTTGGATAGTAATTAGCTTTTGTCTGCGAAAGTTGACATCAACCCTAATTTTGAAAAAGGTAGAAACAATTAGGTTTTTATGCGAAAGCCTCTATATCCCTAATTGGTATTGAGAAAAGTTTAATCTTTTATGTGAATTGGTCATAATACATGCATGGTTACCGTTGTGGTGAATTCCTATCTTGGAAGCCTTTTAGTTTATTGAAGTAAAACCCTAAAAATATGCTATTTTTTATTTCCTTTTCTTTATTTTCTATTTTTCTACAAATCGACATCGACAAAGAGCCACTCGATATCGACCACTTCTGTCGATATCGACTACCCTGCCTCGAGCACTTCATCATCGACAGTTTTCTGAGTCGACAGAGCTACTGACCCACTCGAAATCGACCATTCCAGTCGATATCGAGTGCTTCTGTTGTTTTCTCTCTTCGAAGGTTTTCTCTTCAGATCGACGTCGTCACTAGGAATCGACTGCCCCTATCGATATGGACTGCTCAACTCGATATCAAGGCTTCTGGTCGATTTGCGCAGAGTTCGTAGAGACTATCCAGGCACCACTGACTCGCCTCCTCGTGGATCGATCATGACTACCCTTCTACTACAATGGGATGAAGTCTTGTAATTATTTGCATAAGCTAGGATTTGGTTTGCATTCTTTATATTTGTATTCAAACTCGACATTCCTCCTATTAACAATCTGGTGTCGTTGTCGGGGAGGCAATCAATCGCGCCCTAAGCTTTTATTCACATTCTTTTCTAGTGCTGATTTTACAGGTTTATGCGATGCTCTGATCGCGAACCTATCTTGGAAAGTCTAGACGAGCCCGAACGTTTCCTCCACCTTCGAAACAGAGCAATCAGAATCATGGCAGAGAACGGGACACATGCTCATATCATTGAGAGGTTGAGGAAGGAGATAGAGGACCATAATGCTACAATCGCCAATGAAATGGCAACCACAACTACAGAGAGAGCTCGCGCTGATAGAGAGGAGGATGCACGCAGACAAGCCCAAGAGAGGCTTAATCAATATCCGTAGACGGCGATGCAATACATATACCCGCCACTCCACGTTCCTGAATATGCGATTCTAATTCCTCCCTCTAATTGTGATATAAAAATTAACTTCCTTTATGAAATTAAACGAAATACTTTTGAAGGAAGATCTAATGAATGCCCCTTGCAACATATTTCTACTTTTGGGGATTTATGTGAGACTATCGCCGATGGCGCTAATTTGGAATATGTTAGACTGAAATCCTTTCGACGGTCTCTTGCAGGGAAGGCTTTGCAATGGCTTGAAAGCTTGGCTCCACGCTCGCTGAGGACATGGGCAGAGGTGAAGGATGCGTTCCTGAACAAATTCTTTCCTCCATGAAAAATAACGATGCCGCGATAAAAGATCACGACTTTTAAACAAAAGCCTGGTGAAACATTGACGCAGGCATGGGAGCGCTTTAAGGATTTATTGAGATCATGCCCTACGCATGGGCAACTACCATATGTGATCCAGGAGATCTTCTATAACTCCCTTGATGCGCCGAATAAGGAGAGAATCAACTCATACACCTCCTATCGGTATATTGAGCTTACACCTACCGAGGCTTGGGACACTATTGAGAGGCTTGTCAACTTCGACAAAAAATATGGGACTGCTGCGGCCTATGAATCAAGGCCTACCCCATCAATGCCACTTTATGAGCCTCCAAAGGAGATCTATCCTGATGTGCAGCAACAATTCAACAATGATCAGACACGCCGCTTGCAAAAGCAAGTTAGATTCCTCTCCAACAACCAAGCTTGCCAGGAATATGGTTCTACCAGGCACAACACCAACGCCTGCCCACATCTTGAGCAAGTCAACATTACGGAGACACATGAGGGAGCTAAGTGGACGAGAGGCCCCTATGGAGGGGGTAATCAACAGTATTGGGGGAATCAAAGGTTCTATCAACCTCAGCATCAACAAAGGGATCCCCCACCTTATAGAGCACCAGGGCACCCTGAGCGGGAACCAAGGAAGGATGACCTATAGATAATCCTTGATGAGATGCGGAGGAACCACGCTGAGTTTAAACAAGCCAATAACTCAGTCCATACTCAGCTGCAGGGCATCAACTCTAGGCTCAGGGAGATCGACGTTTGGAAGAAGAACAAGGAGACCCAAATGGGTTAATTGGCTGAACGAATTCCCAAACTGTCAGGATCGCTGCCAGGATCTACTATGCCTAATCTTAAGGGAAAAACTACTGGTCAAATAGCGGCTATGAATCTAAGGAGTGGGCGTCAGCTGCGAACACCCGAGCAAAAAGAGGAGGAGAAAGCCACAGAAGAGGACTCAATATCGACTTACCCAGTCGATATCGAACAAGATGCAGTCGACATCAACTCCCCTTTACTCGATGTCGATACAGAAGCTGAGCATCACCAAAAATCGACACCTCCAATCGATATCGATTTGATCCCAATCGATATCAACTCAACTCCAACCGCAGTAAAGAAGAAGGTGCTGCCATTCCCTAAGAAAACTTTGAAGGACCCGACGGAAAAGAAATTTCAGCGCTTTGTGAAGATGCTTCAAGGGCTCAATGTTACCATTCCATTCACCGAAGCTCTTCATGAGATGCCATCTTATGTAAGGTTCAATAAAGACATACTGGGTAAGAAGCGATCAATTGTTGAGATCGCAGAGGAGTGCAGCAAGTTGGAGCTACCAGAAAAGAGGCCAGACCCAGGTAGGTTTTCTGTCACTATAGGCTTAGGTTAACACTGATTTAATGCATTATGTGATTTAGGGGCTAGTGTTAGTGTTATGCCACTAACAATGTGGTCGAAGGTAAAGATTGGTGCCCTAGAGCCTGTGGATGCTAAACTTTTTATGGCGCACAACACGGTGGTCATTCCAACAGGCAAGGTGGATGATGTGCCAGTGCAAGTAGGTATGTTCTTTGTCCCTGCTGATTTTCTAGTTGTTGATATGACAGAGGACTCTGCATGTCCAATTATTTTAGAAAGGACATTCTTAGAAACCGTTGATGCAAATATAAACGTAAGGAAAGGATTGCTGTCATTCACCATAAGTGATGAGGTAATAAAGTACGCCTTCAACAAGACGGTGAAGAAGAATGAAGGTCCTATGGAGGTAAAATCAATCAAAGGTGTCTACATCGCATGCGGGGAAGCTAAGGTAACAAATATGACCCCTGAAGAGCTAGAGAAGAGGGCTATAAAAGCCCAAGTAGATGAAATCGTGGCAATCTTGAACGAAGGAACAAAAGCACCACTCGAAATCGACCCAGGTAAGTCGATATCGACTAACAATGTCCAAGATTATGTACCAGGTTTTAAGTATGGGATCAATGTCGGAGCAGACAACTCGAAATCGAGTACAGTAGTCAAAATCGACCAAAACCCTAAGCCGACATCGACTGAACCAGAAGCTGAAGGAGAGAAAAGTCACTCAATATCAAGTAACCCTAGTCGAAATCGAGAAGAACATGTCGAGCAGAATTCTTCCACATGGACAGAACCACCAGGAGCAGAAGATAAGTCGATATCAAGTGACATTAGTCGAAATCGACTGGACTCACAGACAGAAAAGGAAAGCTCCGAAAAGGTAAGCCAATGTATGGATTCCTCTTTCTCTATTTCAATAAAAGATTTATCTCTATTTGGGAGAGGTTTGCCTTGGTATGTGCGCTTTTGTAGGGTATCCAGTGATTATCCGAGCAACTACGATGTAGGAGATAAGATGTATGTCTCCAAATCAAAGGATCATTCGTTTCCAAGTAGGTTCAAAACAAAGAAGATGGGTCCCTTTAGAGTGAACAAGATCCATCTAGGCGGGATGCAAATGCGAGACGAGAATGGAGTGCTGTTTGAGGCCCAGGCTACATGGGCTCTGCAGATGCCGCCTTAGGAGCATGAAAAAGAAGTCGACCTAACGACTATAAAGTCTAGAGCTTGTAACAAGACAATTACTTTTTAGATTTTGGACATTTTTGGTTTGTTTTGAGACATTATATCTTGTTTTGGTTTTAGTTTTATTTTTCTAACGAATTTCATGAGAAAGAAGAAGTGAAAAAGAGGACTCGATATCGAGTAAAGGGCTCGATATCGACTGTGCAAGTCGACTTAGAGAAGCTGTGGTCGACATAGGATCACCCTGAAGCTCAGAATCACAAGGAATCGAGTGAAACTGGTCGATATCGACTAGTCCACCCTATATTGACTGCCCCTGTAGACGTCTTCAACTCTTGATTTTCGCTAATTTTTACTAAGTTTCTTTCTTAAACCTAGTTCTTATACAGTGAGGACACTGTAATCCTTAAGTATGGGGTGGGGGAAAGGCTTACTTGCATATTTTACAGATTTTTTTTGCATATTGCATATTTCTTTTTCATGTTTATGCATAATTTTCCAATTTCATTACACATAGTTATTTTAGATATGTTTATGCATTGTTTATTTATCTTTATGCATCATAAAAAAATCACTCCCGTAAAAAATTTTGGAAAAATTTAATAAGTGTCATGGAAGCTTTTATTGAACTCGATGATGCAAAAGTAGATTCATTAGAGATATAACATGAAATTGCCTAGTAAAGGGAAGTCACAATAAAGTGCAATTTTTTAGAGAAAATGTTCGTTTAGGGGAGGGGTATCCGCTTAAAATAAACTATTCAAATATATCAACTAGGCTAACTCTCTTATCCAAGCAAATAAATACAAGAATCCCTCCCGATGTAGTGGTAGGGTAATTCAAGATCGAATCCATGAGGAGGTATGTCAGCGCTTCCTAAGTTTCAAATCACGATCAAGTTTCGACTCCAGGAGACACTCGATATCTCGAGGTGTCTGGTCGATATAGACCTCAGTTTTGGTCGATTTCCAGCAAAAGTGCCCGCAGAAGACAGAAGCAACAAGTCGACGTCGAGATGGTACTCGATATCGATGTTAGCACTCGATATTGATGTGCGCGCAAATTGCCATATTTTCTATGCACATTTGAATCCATTTTATCGTCTTTTGCATGCATCTTAATGGGAAAACATGGGATTAGTGTAATTTATGCTTAAATATCAAATATATGGGTTTGCACGAGTTTCCATGTGATTTCGCAGAAAACAGGATAAAAATGGACGAATTCGGAACAACAGAAAAAGAACTCGAAATCTTCTGAAGAGGTCGAAATCGACTGGGGACCTCGACATCGAGTACATCAGAGAAATAGGAATCGAGCAGAAAAGGAAACAGAGCATGTCGACACAGAAGGGGTCGATATCGACGTCTGGGGGTCGATATCGATGCTGCCAGATCGCCCAAATTTATAGAAGTCGAGTGCTAGTTCGAGTAGGAGAAGGAGAAGCTCAAGATGAAGTTTTGAAGGGGTCGATATCGATGTCTAAGGGTCGATATCGACCATGCCAGCAGAGGAATCCGACTCCGATTTTGATAGAATTCTATCCAAAGCTTGCAACGTCTATCCAAAGGGTCGAGATTTCTTATCATCAATACCAGATCTATCAGATGGAGGCTGAGTTACCATGAAGTTTTTAGCTTTTACTTTTTATTTTTAGTTTATCTTAGAGAATAAAGATAAGGTTTCGAGTCCTTATCGACATCTACAAATAGAGGCCAATAGGGCTGAGTTTAGGCATTAGATTTCACACACAATTCAGTTTCAATTACAGTAGTAACGAGTTAGATAGAGAGAGAGGGGGCTGAGTGGAGTTGTAAAGCGAGAGCGGAGTGGCTTGTTCGGTTGTACTTTCTTTCGAAGTTTTAATTCAAAGTAGCTTTCTTTCAACAATAATGATAATGATGTGCATGATGAGGAGCGAGTAGTCAACCCACTTCTAGGGTCGGGGTGAGCCCGACGATAGCAATGTGAGGTAAGTGCATCAAAGGTATGACTTTTATGCGATTCCATATTCTACCCCATGCATGATCCTTTATGAAAGTTAGGGAGATTCATTATTTGCATTATTGAAGCGAAAGCCTTTCATATTGTGAACTTGAATTGCTCATGAATTGGATAGTAACTCTTAGGAATATGCGAGAGCCTCTAATCACCTAAGTGTTGATAACGAAAGTTATTTGACGGAAAGACATTAAATTTCATAGCTTAGCATGAAACTTGCATTGTTATCGTTGTGGCATGAAACCCCGACTTTGGAAGCCTTTTAATTAATTGAATTCTTCATAAAAGTCTTTAGTTTTGTTTTTGTTCATCTTCCTTCTCCATCCTATTTTCTTCGGAATCTTTTCTGACAAATTGGTTACGAAAACAGTTTCTGTGACAAGCATCGAAATCGACCATAAGGGTCGATATCGAGGTCTAACATCGATATCGAGGTCTCTGCTCGACGTCGACTTGCTGCTTTTGTCTTCTGCAGGAACTGCGCTAGGAAATCGAACCAGAAATGAGGTCAATATCGACCAGTATACTCGATATCGAGTGTCTGCTGAGGTCGAAGGCTTTAATCGTGAGTACAACAAGGGAAGCGCTGACATACCTCCTCATGGATTCGATCCTGAATTACCCTACTACTACAACGGAGGGGATTCTTGTATTATTTGTTTGGGACAGGGAGATAGTCTAGTTGTGCTTTGTTTTGTTTTAAATATCCGAATCTCCTATACACCTCCCCCTAGCGAACAGATATCGACCTTTACAGTCGATTTCGAGTCTTCCAACAGTAACTGTAAAACGAACCTATTTGTCGGAAAAGACGTCTGAAGAAAGTAGAATGGCAATGGAAGGATGGACAGAAATAAAAACACAAACTTTATATATGAATTCAATAAACTAAAAGCTTCCAAGCTCAGTGATTAATGCCACAATGATATTCATGCAAGTATGATGCTAAAGTTATAAAATTTAATGTCTTTCCGTCAAATAACTTTCGTTACCAACTTTTAGGTGATTGGTGGCTCTCGCATAAAACCTAAGAGTTACTATCTAAGTTCATGTTTAATCCAAATTCACAATATGATTGGCTTTCACTTTAATAATGCAAATAATGAATCTCCTCAACTCTCGCAAAGGATCATGCATAGGATAGAAGATGGAATCGCATAAAAATTATACCTTCGATGCACTTACTTACATTGCTATCGTCGGGCTCACCCCGACCCTAGAAGTGGGTTGACTACTCGCGCTTCATTAGTGAACTCGTCATCATCATGGAAAAGAAACTACTATGTATTGAAATTGCAATAGAGAAAGTATAACCGAACAAGCCTAATCTCCGCTCTCGCCTCCCTCTAACTCACTCGACTCTCTCTCTCTAACTAATTCTCTGCGTTCTTCCTTCAAAATTGGATGATTGAAACCAGCCCTAATGGCCTCTAATTATAGATCTCAAACCTCGCTATTCAAGGATTCAAAAACCTATCTTTATCTTTAAGATAAACTAAAATAAAGTAAAACAACTAAATTACTTAGGTAAATATCAAAAACTGATAAGTCTGGTAGTAGAAGATAGAAGATCTCGACTTTGGGATAAACTCGAATGCTTCGGATAGACTTTTATAAAAAACAGCGTCGGATCTTTTCTGCAGCAGACATCGATATTGAACATGAACATCGATATCGACCTCTTTTCTTCTTATCTCGAGCAGTCCTACTCGGCCTCGGATTGGCACTCGACCTCGGATTGGCACTCGACTCTTCAGTAGACTTCGAGTTCTTTTTCCGCTCTTCTGCACTTGTCCAAATTCATCCATTTTCGTCTCGATTTTTGCAAAATAACATAAAAACTCGTGTAGACCTCTATATTTGACAAATAAGCATAAACTACACAAATCTTATAATTTCCCACCTAATATGCATGCAAATAACGACAAAATGGACATAAATGTGCATAGAAAATATGGCAATTTGCGCGCACATCAGAAAACCATGAAATAGAGGTAAAAACTAATGTTGCTTTTGACATATGCATGATAAGAGGATGGAGGACTTTGTAATTTCCATACATCTGCTGAATTTCATATCCTAGCCTTACCTATGCAAATTTGCATTACACAAGTCATATATGAGCCTTACATCATTATTATTGCTCCACAATACATTACATATTTCCCATTTTTTATACCTTATACCCTATTCGGGGATTATGTTGAAAATGGATGTCATCTTTGGAGTTGTTATATGGAGTTTGTGCATATTATTATTGAAGATGTTGGCAGGAATGAAAGAAATTTTGAATTATGGAAAATTTAATAAGTGAGAAAAAATCTGATCACCTTAGGAGATAAAGGTAGATCGACCCTACTCGTTGAGATGTTAATTCGGCGAGATGGGACACAAGCTGAGGAGTCTGAAGTACTAAGTATCCGGGGCCATTTGCGACTCGCGATAAGGCAGTACTAAGGTTAGAGAGGTAAAAACATTATAGTGAAAAAATGCATTGAGCGAAGAGCGAAAGGTGAGAAATATTATGAAGAAGGAATGTTGAATGAAAGTTTGGAAAGATAATTTATTTCCCCGGATTAAACACCACATGGCCAAAAATTAGCCCACATTTAGCCTTTTACCAATCTACTCTTCCATAAGCTTACAAAAAGTCCTCTTCGTTATTAATGCTTTGTCGCACAAAATTGTTTTAAGCATATAACCCTCCTTTTGTGAGTATGATGTTGCTTTTATTCACAAGCATGGATATTGTTGACATTAGTACCTTTTCGAGGATGGCAATTGATTGTAGGGACATATAACAATGAATCTATGATGTTGAGGGTTTAGTTTCTTCCCCTAAATGACCACTAAAAGTATTGCTTGGGGACAAGCAAGCTTAAGTATGGGGTGTTTGATGTGCCCGCAAATTGCCATATTTTCAATCTAATTTTATGTCCATTTTTGTCGATATTTTCATGCATATTAGTTGGGAAATCATAAGATTAGTGTAGTTTATGTTTATTTGCCAATTATAGAGGTCTACACGAGTTCTTGTGTTATTTCGCATAAATCGAGGCAAAATCGAAGCGTTTTGGACAAGAGAAGAAAAGATGGAAAATTGCTCAAAATCTACTGAGGAGTCGAAATCGACCAAATGACTCGACATCGAGTGGAATTTGAACACCAGAAATCGAGCCAAAAGAAGAGCAAAGCAACTCGACACAGACTGGTCGATATCGACTGTAAGTGGTCGATATCGAGTGCCCCAAATCGAGTAAAAGATAGAGTTCGAGTGCAAATCCAAGGTCGAGTAGAGCTGGTTCGAGATAGAAGAGAAGTGGTCGATATCGACTAAACCTGGTTGATATCGAGTGCTGTTGCAGATAGATCCGACGATTTTGATAAAATCTTATCTAAAGGAGTTTACTTCTATCATAAGTCGAGATCTTTTATCTTTCCTATCAGACTTTATATCCTTCAGGGTGAATTCATAATTAGAAGCCATTAGGGCTGAATTTCACACATTCAATTATCCACAATCATTCAACAAGCAAGAATAGTTTCAATTCAGTAGTTAGAGAGAGAGAGGCCGAGTGGAGTAGAGGAGAGCGAGAGTGGATTTTGCTTTGTTCGGTTGTACTCTTTTGTTTGCAATTTAAATTCAAGTTTATTTTCCATGATGATGATTATGTCAATGATGATGAAGCACGAGTAGTGCCCTTACTTCTAAGGTCGAAGTGAGCCCGACGGTAGTCATGTAAGTACGCTTATTCCATATTTGATTATGCGATCTCTTCTTCTACCCCGCACTCAATCCATTATGCGAGTTTAGGATCATTCCTTATTTATCTTATATGAAGTGAAAGTGGATTATATATGTGAATTTGGATAGTAATTAGGTTTTGCCTGCGAAAGTTTACATCAACCCTAAATATGAAAAAGGTAGAAACAATTAGGTTTTTATGCGAAAACCTCTATATCCCTAATTGGTATTGAGAAACGTTTAATCTTTTATGTGAATTGGTCATAATACATGCATGGTTACCGTTGTGGTGAATTCCTATCCTGGAAGCCTTTTAGTTTATTGAAGTAAAACCCTAAAAATCTGCTGTTTTTTATTTTCTTTTCTTTATTTTATGTTTTTCTGCAAATCGACATCGACAGAGAGCCACTCGATATCGACCACTTTTGTCAATATCGACCACCCTGCATCGAGCACTTCATCGTCGACAGTTTTCTGAGTCGACAGAGCTACTGACCCATCACTAGGAATCAAGTGCCCCAGTCGACAGAGCTACTTACCCTCTCTTCGCAGGTTTTCTCTCCAGATCGACGACATCACTAGGAATCAACTGCCCCAGTCGATACCGACTTCTCAACTCGATATCGAGGTTTCTGGTTGACCTGTGCAGAGTTCCCATAGACTATCCAGGAACCGCTGACTCGCCTCCTCGTGGATCGATCCTGACTACCCTTCTACTACAACGGGGGGAAGTCTTGTAATTATTTGCATATGCTAGGATTCGGTTTGCATTCTTTATATTTGTATTCAAACTCAACATTCCTCCTATTAACAAAGCAATGGTCCATCCTGAAGGTTCGATAATGTATAACAATGTAGAATAAAGATAATCTAGAAGGGGGCGGGGGTTGAATAGAGTATGCCAAATTTTCGCTGACAATCTCAAGACTTTTGAAACGCTTTCCAAACCTCTGGGAGTAAACTCAATTCTTTCGATTGGGATACCTGTAGCACAACAAAGTTATACAATTCGAAACAAGTGCGGAAATAATGGTAAAGCAATACGTAAAGAACACGATGAATTGTTAACGAGGTTCGGCTCCTTTAAGGCTTAGTCCCCGCCTAGGGTTCTTCCACAACCCTAGGATTCAACAGGCTTTATTGATTCACAAAACTTAGGATCCTAATAGCTCACCAAGAAGCCTCTCTCCTATACAATTGCAATCTAGTCAACTCTCATTCCCTTGGAGTCCTAGACCAATCTAGAAGAGCCCCACCTCTCTCAGCTATCTAGTACAATCCTCTTACACTCGTGAATCAATAACCTAGTGCACACTTCCTGAGTTATAAACTCTCGAGTATAATACTCTCTCATAATATATCCTATAAGCTCACTGTGTAACTCTCAAAAGCTTTGAAACAAAAGATAAAACACTTAACACCTAGCAGAGAGTACACGTAGAAGAAAGATTGACTTAAGGGCTGAGTGTGCAATGTAGTTCAATGATCGTCAGTGTTCAACTCCCTGTTTCTTCTTTCTTCTTCATCTCCTTTTATTCTTGATCAAATCGGCACCAGGAATCTTCACCCAACGGATACTTGAGATCATGGCTTAGGAAGGATCTTCGCAATCTTCTATTTTGGGAAACTGCGAAGCCACCATCCACCTGATTTGATCTTCATATCTTTCAACTTTAAAGAAGGAGATTTCTTCGAAATCTTTGCTGTATGGTTAGTATAACATATGTATAATAATATTCGAAAACCATACATAGATAATATATATAAGACAATAACTAAAAATACAGGTTTTGAATTTCATCAATACAACTTTGGCTTCAAGACCTTTGACACAAGCTTTGTGTCAAAGCCTTTGAAACCATTTCCAATTTTCATCAAGGGATTGGAGTTATCAATCTCCCCCTTGATGAAAGACAAAACCTGTGCATCCCTGTAACTTAGTCAAGCAAATATATCATACAAAAAATCGGACTAAGTACCTGCAGGGGTTAGACAAATGTTGGATCATATTAGTTCAACACAAATGATAAACGCATCCAACAAAATATGGCAAAATAAGGTCTTCCAAGACCCTATACTTCAAAGTGTTTTAAAGTCTAACCAAGTTTAAAGTCTTAACATCTAACTAATCTCCCCCTTTTTGTCTTTCAACAAAGGGAGGAGTATGACAACAGTCACCAAAAGTTTTGAAAACAGGGCCAGCAGTGTTAGAGAGTTAGATCAAGGGTCAGGATAGGGGTTTAGAGTTCATCGTCTTGAGCACCATCCTTGATCAGCATCTTCAACTCGTTTAACTGCTTGGCCAACTCTCTCATCTCAACCATCAACTCGTGGCGCAACTCCTTGATGTCCAGGCGAACTTTCTCCAAACCCAACTCCAGGTTCTCCATGCATTCATCGATGGCAGAGCTAGTGGGAAGAGCTTTTGAAGAAGAAGAGGCAAGGCTCCAAGTTCCTTGAGGGGTCTGAGTTATGCCGATCTTCTCAAAGCTCTTGGAGTCAAATTTTCCCGTATGTTGTTGTTGTTCTTCATTTTCAAAATCAATTTTACCAAAACAATTTCAAAATTTGAACAAAAAGCCGTTTGAATCTTAATGGTTAAGGCAAGATGTTTATCCGATTTTAAAAAAATTTCCACAAATAAAAATATAATCGGATAACATGCAATAAAAAGATTTTCCTGAAGGTAACAATGAAGTAAAGATATTTAAACTTCCCTTTTAAAAAATATTTGATCAAATATCTAAAAAGATACCAACCAAATATATGATCCGTTATATGTGCTCTACTGTTCAGTTCACAACCTTTGAAATGAGGTTCAAAGGTCTTGACACTGAGTAGAAGTTTTCTTTCGTAAAGGGAAAGCTCCCCATATGAAAGTGCATCCCTGTTAAGCATTCCGATTTCACGTCTAATGAAGGTGAACCGATCCTCTGCCAAAGGCTTAGTAAAAATGTCAGCCCATTGATAATCAGTTGATATAAATGATATTGACACATCACCTTTTTCGACATGGTCTCTAATGAAATGATGCCTCACATCAATATGTTTGGTCCTTGAATGCTGAACGAGATTCTTTGTAATTGAGATGGCACTTGTGTTGTCACACTTAATGGGAATGTTTTTGAGGTCGATGCCAAGATCTCTCATTTGTTGAGCAATCCAAAGGATTTGGGAGCAGCATGCTCCAGCGGCTATGTATTCAGCTTCGGCAGTGGACAGAGCAACTGAGTTTTGTTTCTTTGTGTGCCAACTAATCAAGGATGCCCCTAAGAATTGGAAACATCCCGACGTGCTCTTCCTATCCACCTTATAGCCTCTAAAGTCTGCATCAGAATACCCAATTAATGTAAAATCTCTTTGCTTCGGGTACCACAAGCCAAGCTCCTTGGTGCCATTTAGATATCAAAAGATGCTCTTTACAGCCACGAGATGAGATTCTTTAGGGTCAGCTTGAAACCTAGCACACATGCAAACACTAAACATGATATCAGGTCTACTAGCAGTAATATATAATAAAGATCCAATCATCCCTCGATACTCCTTTTGATTGTCACTCTTCCCGTTCTTGTCTTGATCTAAGGACAAGGTTGAGCTCATGGGTGTCTTGGCTGCTTTGGATTGATCCATCTTAAACTTCTTCAAGAGATCCTTGGTATACTTGCTTTGGTTGACAAAGATCCCTCTCTTAGATTGATGAACTTGCAACCCGAAAAAGAAGTTGAGTTCTCCCATTAAGCTCATCTCAAATTCACTGCACATTATATCGGAAAATTCCTTGGACAAAGATGTGTTAGTAGCACCAAACAATATATCATCAACATATATTTGGATAACCAATATGTCCTTTCCTTTGGTCTTGATGAAAAGAGTCTTGTCGATCAACCCCCTTTTAAAATCATTTTCTAAAAGATATTTTGACAAGCGCTCATACCAAGCTCTTGGGGCTTGTTTCAAACCATATAACACTTTGTCTAGTTTGTAGACGTGATTAGGAAATTCCAAACTTTCAAAACCTGAGGGTTGAGCCACATAAACTTCTTCTTCTAAGAAACCATTAAGAAATGCACACTTGACATCCATTTGATATAATTTTATGCCCAAAATGATGCAAATGATAATAAAATGCGAATGGCTTCAAGCCTAGCTATGGGAGCAAAAGTCTCCTCGTAGTCTATACCTTCCTCTTGATTGTAGCCTTGAGCAACAAGCCTTGCTTTGTTCCTCACGACCTTACCATTCTCATCTAGTTTGTTTCGATGTACCCAACGTGTGCCAATGACTGATTGATGCTTTGGCCTAGGCTTCAAGGTCCAGACTTTGTTCCTTTCAAATTCGTTAAGCTCACTTTGCATAGCAATGATCCAGTGTGGCTCTTGAAGGGCCTCATCCACCTTTTTTGGTTCTACAAGTGAAACAAAAGCGTGAAAAGCACAGAGATTTTTAAGTTTAGAACGAGTTTGAACACTAGATGTAGGGTCAGAGATGATATCCTGTAATGGGTGTGACGAGGAGTATTCGAACTTTCTCTTGCTAGTCTCAGCTCCCTAGTTCGTCACATCAACAGGATTTGTTTGAGGTCCATCTGACTCCATGGATACATTATGCTCAGTTACTACAGTATCTGACGTCTCAATAGCTTTGGACTGAGCTTCAAGACCTTGAGCCAATTCCTCAGTGTTGAGAATCTGATCCTACATGTTCCTCTTCTCTGTGTTCTTGGTAGCAATATCATCACCATCCTCATTCTCTATATGGCTGTTAAGATCTAAATCTGCAACACTTTCACTTAAAAAACCGTCATTGCATTCATCAAATATAACATGAATATTTTCCTCAACCATCTTGGTCCTTTTGTTGAAGATTCTATATGCTTTGCTACTTGTGGAGTAGCCAAGAAATATACCTTCATCACTACGCGCATCAAATTTCCCAAGGTTATCTTTTCCATTGTTATGAACAAAACAAGTACAGCCAAAGGGTTTGAAATACGATATAAGGGGTTTTCGGCCTTTGAAAAGTTCATAAGGAGTTTTCTTTAAGATGGAATGAATAAGACAACGATTCAAAATATAGTTAGATGTGTTAACAACTTCAGCCCAATAGGTTTTAGGTGGTGCTTTTTCCAAAAGCATAGTCCTGGCCATGTCCTCTAGGGTGCGGTTCTTTCGTTCCACAACCCCATTCTTTTGAGGTGTCCTAGGAGCAGAAAAATTATGGGAGATGCCATATTTAGCACAAAACAAATCAAACTGAAGTTGATCAAACTCCCTACCATGATCACTTCGAATTGACACTATGGGCTCGTTTCTTAAAGTTTGCAACTCCTTACAAAGTTTTCAAAACTCAAATAAAGCCTCTTATTTTTCTTTTAAAAATGCAACCCAAGTATATCTCGAAAAATCATCAACAACAACAAGCATGTACTTTTTACCATTGGGAGATTTGACTCGCATAGGACCACATAAATCCATATGTAAAACTTCAAGGGGTCTAGAAGTACTTGCAACCTTTTTGGGTTTGAAAGAGCTGCGTGTTTTTTACCTCGTGTGCATGCTTTGCACATCTCAATACCTTTGAAGTCCATCTAAGGTAGTCCTCTTACAAGCCCTTTGGACACAAGCTTTTGTAGTGTATGTGGGCTTACATGACCGAGTCTCCTATACCAGAGCTTTGGATCGTCCGTCAAAGCCTTTAGGCAGGTTAAGCTTCCTTGTGCCACTTGCTCAGCATTCACGGCATAGATGTTGTTATAACGATAGGCAATTAGAACTATTTCACCTGTATCTTCTCTGCGCACTAAACATATTTTCTTGTTAAATCCAACATCATTACCATTATCACATAGTTGAGAAACACTAAGTAAATTATACTTCAAACCATCAACAAGGTAAACATTTTTAATACTATGGTTAGGATCACTCCCAACACTACCGATACCAACGATGTCACACTTTCCTTTGTCACCAAGAGTGATTGTTCCATTGGACTGCTTCTTCAGTTCATGGAAGAGAGACCTCTTCCCACTCATATGTCTAGAGCATCCACTATCAATAATCCATTTTTGCCCTTTCACCTTGGTGATCTCCTGCAAAACAAAAATCAACCTTTGTGGCTAGACCAATAAGCAAATTTAGATCCTTTATTGGGATAAACCATATTTGGTAAAATAGTGCCTTCGGGGACCCAAACTTGCGTTATCCGTTCTTTTCTCAAGTGAACAGGAAATGTATTGCGAATAATATGAGGATCCTTTCTTCTATAGGGGCAGGTCTCTCTAACATGTCCCTTTCTTGCACAGTGGTGACATATAGGAGATGTTCTGCTTCCTTTTGCCTTTACAAAAGTGGTAATGTGTTGCTTCTTTAAAAACCTCGGGTTGTAACCAATTCCACTTCTGTTTAGAGAACTTTGTTGCTCACCCAACATCCTATCAAAAGTGCCCTTGGACTTGGTAAAACTTATGAGGGCTGTATGCTGGTCTTGAATCTTCTTATTCAGGGAGATCTTCTCACTCTCTAAGTCATGATGTTCACTTCTTAGAGACGAGAGATCTTGCTTGATTTCAGATTTCTCTGAGTCAAGAGTCTTGACTTCAATGTCAAGACCTGAATAAGAGGTTTCAAGACTTTTGACCCTCATTGACAGTTCCTCAATAGTTCTTTCCTGGTCCACGGTTTTCTTAATAAGAGTGTTGGTTTGGGCAATAAGCTTCTCTTCATTGGCAATCATATTAGAAAGGAATTCTGATAGTACCTCTTTTGGACTTGCCATAAGTTCTCTTACAGTTACCTCAAGTTGCTCATCGTGGGATTCATCTCCTGAGGCCATGGGACAAATGTTGGCCTTCTCATCATCTAAATCTGAGTCACCTGAGTCAGAATCACTCCAAGCTGCCACCATGGCTTTCTTTTTCCATTTATCACATTTCTTGAACTGGCTCTTCTTCTTTTGAGGGCAATATTTCACTAGATGTTCTGTTTCACCACATTAAAAACAAGACAAAGGTTTAGTCTTCTTGTCATATTTGTTGTATTGAGACTTACCTCCAAATTTAGAATACTCTGATCCATCTTTGTTGTTGAATTGCTTCTTCATCTTGAGGATTCGAGAAAGACCCCTTGTAATGAGAGCAAAGGGATCATCCTCATCATCATCCTCATCTTCAGAATCAGACACATCTTTGGGCTCATCCTTCTTAGACTTGAGTGCCAAGTTCATAGTGCTTGTTGGGATTTCTCCATCGTCTTCATTGAGAATCATCTCATGTGTGATCAACTTCCCAAGCAAGTCATCAAGGGGTAGAGTGGTGAGATTTTGGGCTTCCTCTATGGCTTTCACTTTAGGGCCCCATTTGTCTTTTGGGAGGCACCTCAATATCTTCCTTACTTTCTCAACATTTTCAAAGGTCTTGTCGAGAGAGTCAAGGTTGTTCGTGATTTTCATGAATCGTGTGAACATGGCCTTGATAGACTCATCAGGCTTCATTTTGAAAAGTTCATACTTTCGAAGGAAGATACTGATCTTGGTGTCCTTCACTTGACTGGTTCCTTCGTAGGTGACAACTAACTTGTCCCAAATCTCTTTAGCCGACCTACAAGATGAAATACGATTAAACTCATCAGTACTAAGACCACAATATAGTAAGTTAATGGCCTTATAGTTCTTGGAAACGAGTTCAAGATCCGCTTGGATGTATTCGTCCTCAGTCTTCGCGACTCTGCTTCCATTTGGTCCTTCTTTCTCAGGAATCTTTGGACCATTCTCTATAATGCTCCAAAGTTCCAGATCTTGATCTATAATGAACATTCTCATCAAGAACCTCCAGTGGACAAAGTTGTTTCCCACAAAGAGCGGTGGTCTATTGGTAGACCTCCCTTGTGCAAATCCTCCGCTTGCTTCACCAGACATGATCAAAACTCACAAGATTGTTAGATCAAAAGCAGTGAGTAAGGCTCTGATACCAATTAAAGGTTCGATAATGTATAACAAAGTAGAATAAAGATACTCTAGAAGGGGGGGGGGTGAATAGAGTATGCCAACTTTTCGCTGACAATCTCAAGACTTTTGAAACGCTTTCCAAACCTCTGGGAGTAAACTCAATTCTTTTGATTGGGATACCTGTAGCACAACAAAGTTATACGATTCGAAATAAGTGCGGAAACAATGGTAAAGCAATAAGTAAAGAACACGATGAATTGTTAACGAGGTTCGGCTCCTTTAAGGCTTAGTCCCCGCCTAGGGTTCTTCCACAACCCTAGGATTCAACAGGCTTTATTGATTCAAAAAACTTAGGATCCTAATAGCTCACCGAGAAGCCTCTCTCCTATAAAATTGCAATCTAGTCAACTCTCGTTCCCTTGGAGTCCTAGACCAATCTAGAAGAGCCCCACCTCTCTCAGCTATCTAGTACAATCCTCTTACACTCATGAATCAATAACCTAGTGCACACTTCCTGAGTTATAAAGTCTCGAGTATAACACTCTCTCAGAATATATCCTATAAGCTCACTGTGTAACTCTCAAAAGCTTTGAAACAAAAGATAAAACACTTAACACCTAGCAGAGAGTACACGTAGAAGAAAGATTGACTTGAGGGCTGAGTGTGCAATGTAGTTCAATGATCGTCAGTGTTCAACTCCCTCTTTCTTCTTTCTTCTTCATATCCTTTTATTCTTGATCAAATCGGCGCCAGGAATCTTCACCCAACGGCTACTTGAGATCATGGCTTAGGAAGGATCTTCGCAATCTTCTATTTTGGGAAACTGCGAAGCCACCATCCACCTGATTTGATCTTCATATCTTTCAGCTTTAAGGAAGGAGATTTCTTCAAAATCTTTGCTGTATGGTTAGTATAACATATGTATAATAATATTCGGAAACCATACATAGATAATATATATAAGACAATAACTAAAAATACAGGTTTTGAATTTCATCAATACAGCTTTGGCTTCAAGACCTTTGACACAAGCTTTGTGTCAAAGCCTTTGAAACCATTTCCGATTTTCATCAAGGGAGTGGAGTTATCACATCCCAAGGCAGTGCGATGTTCTCTAAGGACATCCACCAACCTTTGTTCTTGGTCAAAAGTAAGCTTGTTAGAAATAATGACATGAAGTGTGTTACCCTCTCCCAAAAATGCATACTTCATATGATCAGGGAGGGGTTTCAATTCAGCTTCAGGTGCCTGAATGATAGATGGAAGAAGTTTCTCATAAGAAGGATCCAACGGTTCAGTCCTAAAGAAATGGGACCAATTGTCCGAATTGGCATCCATAGCCACAGATAATTGCTGTAGGTTGTTAGGCAAAGCATAATCACAAGATAATTCTCCCAAAGGGGATTCCAAAACAACCTGTAGCCATTCAGAACAATCAATACTCATGATATCCTTAGTGAAAATATCAACAAAATTAACCAGATTAAGAGAATATGCAGCAAATTTCCTATCAGGGATCAAATATTCAACTTTTTTCCCATAAACTTCCATAGTTAAACATTTAAACAATCAATTTTCGCCTTTGCAGTTCGCATGAAAGGTGTACCTAATATGATAGGTGTCTCAGGTATACCAAGCCCCATATCAATCCATAAAAATGAGCAGGCAAAATCAAATCATCAACTACAATCAACACATCTTCAACTACCCCCTTAGGCTGATGTTGAGAGCCGTCAGCAAGCTGTATAACAACCCTAGTCTCATTCAGAGGCCTCAATCCCAACTCATAATATAATTTGTACGATATCACATTAATAGATGCACCAAGATCAAGCATGGCAGTTTTGAATTTAACTTCACCAATCGTACAAGGAAAAGTAAACATACCTGGGTCTCCGCACTTTTCAGGCAAACGCTTTTGATAAACTAATGACAAATTTTCTTGTTGTTCCTTACCTTCTCATTCCTTCTCACATTGTGATCTTTTAGTTGCGTACACTTCCCAAAAGAAATTTTGCATAACAAGGAACATATTCAACTAGATTAAGGAGAGGAATGTTTACTTGACACTTAGTGAAAGTGTCGAATAGTTCTTTCTCATTTTCCCACTTACGATCAAGATTCAAGGCATGAGGGTAGGGTGGTACAGGTTTTGTAACCTCAGAAGACCACTCATCCGATGATTTCTCCATGGCTAGATCAATGTCAGAAATCAGATCGCTCATTGACAAGGGCGGCGGGCACCGTGTTTTGAGGTGGCGAGAGCCGTCAGGCAATGCTGTGCTTTCCGAGATCCCCCAAGTTTGATCACCCATGGCCATCATCCCCTTCGGCCTTTCCTCTAAATTTTCATTGGAAAAATTAACTTCCTTACCTCCAAGAACCCATAGACATGGAGTCGTTTTCGAAAGAGTCTCAAAACAAATCCTTTCTCCAATTCCTCAATTTGAGTACTTGTAGCTCTTGAGCCATTTTTCGCATGAGTTCTCCTTGATTCCTTACCATTATCATCAAATCTCTCAAGGCACCTCCCTTGAGTGTTTCAGATATTGTATGATGTGGTTCCTGAGCTTCTTGTCTTATTTGAGCATTCGATGTAGCCATTTGAGTGGCCATTTTCATCAAAACCTCCGTCAATTTCACAACTTTCTCCTCGCAGCTCTTCATAGGATCATTTGATATAAAAGGATCTCTAAATCCATGAAACTTCTTATACTGCTGGGTCGAATTTGCTAATCCATCGAAGATTTGCAAGGCTTCTTCCGGTGTCTTATCCAAAATATCACCTCCACTAGTAGCGTTGATGACAATGCGCTCATGATCAAGCAACCCCTCATAAAGATAGAGAATCAAATCCTCTTTAAGAAATCCATGTTGTGGGCAACTTGCCTTGAATCGCCTAAATCTATCAAGGTAGTCATAGAGGCTCTCTCCATGGAGTTGTTCTATGCTAGTCAATTGCTTCTTTACTTTTTCAGGCGTGTGGCAGGAAAGTATTTCATCAGAAAAGCTTTCTTTAATTCCAACAAAGTAGTAATACTTCCTGTAGGTAGACAATGTAACCAATCAATCGCTGCGTCTTTCAGGGTGAACGAAAATAACCTCAACATGAGTTGATCATCAGTAAATCTTTGAGGTCTGAGTCTGTAATAGACATTAACGAATTCAGTAAGATGCTTATTAGGCTCATCTCCAATCACCCCATGGAAAACTGGAAGAATCAATAACCAATCAGCCTTATATCCCAATTTGGAGCCTTCAGGGAGTTCAAGTAATGTAATTACAAGGTTTTACGAATTTAGATCAGGTTCCCTTACGTCTGTCAATGTCCTTTTGAGAGGGGACTCAACAGTTTCAAACATCTTTGCCCAACCTTTCAAAAAAAAAGACTCAACAATGATTAATTGGTAACCAAAGAGCGATCCACCAAGGTGAATCACTAAAGATAGCAATAAAAATAAACAAAAGAAATAAAGTAATCTCCCCAGCAACGACGCCAAAATTTGGTGTTGTGCAGAATGTCGTTACCTTTCTACAACCCCAAAAAGAATAACCCAAACCAACAACTTAACTAGCAACCTAGTAACTAGTATAGTGGAATAGTAAGGGGTCGATCCCATAGAGAAAACACCTTTCATGTGTATCAAATTGCTATCAAAGAGATTAAGATCGAAGAGTAATTGAATGAAAAGACAATGGAATAAGGCAAAAGTAGCAATGACGAATTTGTGATACTTAATATTGATGAGATAGTTTCCCCCTACAATTCATCAACGATGGTTATGTCGTTGATCCTTGACTCTATCCCACCTTTCTTTATTTGGTTCATCTAATGGTAGACTACTCCAACCCTAAGCAATAAAACAATGCCAATGACCCATACAACTAAAGATAGAGGCCCAACTCTCTAACCCTAATTGATGCAATTGATAAAGTAGAATTGTCAATATCCCATACACACCCAATCGATGCTTTCATGGGATCGATTGGCTATGTTGTGCTACTGATTCAATTAACTTGCAAGAGATAATCAAACCTTTAGAAAGAAAGTAAATTCCGTCAAGGAGGCCAATCAAGAGGGAATGCATGCAATCAATCAATGAAGACCAAAGATATTGAATAAATCACACAGATAATAGATAGAAATCAAGTCTCACAAATCATATAACCATCTCTCTAAATTGCAGGCGAAACTAAAGAGGTTTAGTTCCTCATGGGAGTTTTTCCACTCAATATCTCCATTGAAGTCTCTCTTAAACTAGGTCTCTCTATATTCTCCTACCAGTCAGCCAAAAGTAGGCCACAAATATATAAACTGAAAACCTAATTAATTGTCCAAAGATAGATTTCGTAATCCCGCATCCGTGTGGACTGGCGGGCGCCGTGCTCTTCATCTGATTTCTCTTGAATCCAAGCTATGCTTCTTCCTAAGCCTCTTTTTGCCTATTCCAGTGGTTTCCTCATGTTCCTAGCTCTCCATACTCATCGTTAGCAAAGCCATAAATGCATCCTTCCGAGAATCGGAACATAAATATGTGAATAAGCACCAAAAGACCGTAGATTCCCCACATGCAAGATAAAATACTAATGAGGGAAAATACTCAATAAACATGACATATACTCCTCTAAATGCAATAACAACTACCTATAATCCTATCTTAAATATGCATTATGAGTTCACACCTTTCTTTCTTCTATCAAAACTTATTTTTTTCGCTCAAATGTGTCCCAAACATGTTTATATGGCGTACATGGCATAATGGTAGCTTTCTAAAGCTTTCTATAAAATGTTCGGACCAAAAGTGACTATTTGGTGTCACATTTACTTTTTCTATCATAATTGAGTTTTTTTTCAATCAAATCTGTCCCAAACATGTTTATACAGCGAACAGGGCATAATGGGAGCTTTCTGCGCGAAAATCTTTCCTTGAAATTTTTGGACCAAAAGTGACCATATCGGCTTCACCTTTCCTTTATCCATTAAAAATGAGTTGTTTTCGCTTAAATTTGACCCAAACATGTTTACATGACGTATAGGGCATAACTGCAGCTTTCTGCGCGAAAAGATTTCCGTCAAATTTTCAAACCAAAAGTAACCATTTCGGCGTCAACTTCATTTTTTCAATCAAAACTGAGTTGTTTTTGCTCAAATGTGTACCAAACATGTTTATACGGTATACATGGCATATTGGGAGCCTTCTGCACGAAAAGCTTTCTGTAACATTTTGGGGCCAAAAGTTACCATATCGGTGTCACCTTTTTTTTCTAACAAAAAAGGTGACACCGATATGGTAACTTTCTGCGCGATACGCTTTCCGTGAATTTTCGGACAAAAAGTGACCATATCGGCTTCACCTTTCCTTTTTTATATTAAAACTGAGTTTTTTTTGCTTAAATTTGTTCCAAACATGTTTAAATAACGTATACGGCATAATGGGAGCTTTCTGCGCGAAAAGATTTCCGTCAAATTTCCAAACCAAAAGTAACCATTTCAGCGTCACCTTCGTTTTTCCATCAAAAATGAGTTGTTTTCACTCAAATGTGTCCCATATATGTTTATACGGCATACATGGAATATTGGGACCTTTATGTGCAAAAGCTTTCCGTAACATTTAAGGGCCAAAAGTTACCATATCGGTGTCACCATTTTTTTCTTACAAAACTGAGTTTTTCTTCCTCAAATGTGTCCTAAAAATGTTTACATGGCGTATGGGGCATAATGAGAGCTTTATATATGAAAAGCTTTTTTTGAAATGTTCGGACCAAAATTGACTATATCGGTGTCACATTTACTTTTTCTATCAAAACTGAGTTTTTTCGGTCAAATATGTCCCAAACATGTTTATCCGGCGTATAAGGTATAATGGGAGCTTTCTGCGCGAAAATCTTTCCGTGAAAAGTTTCGGACAAAAAGTGACCATATCGGCTTCACCTTTCTTTTTTCTATCAAAACTGAGTTTTTTTCGCTTAAATTTTTTTCCAAACATGTTTAAACGACGTATATGGCATAATGAGAGCTTTCTGCGCGAAAAGATTTCCGAAAAATTTTCAAACCAAAAGTAACCATTTCAGCGTCACCTTCGTTTTTCCATCAAAACTGAGTTGTTTTCGCTCAAATGTGTCCCAAACATGTTTATACGACATACATGGCATATTGGGAACTTTCTGCATGAAAAGCTTTCCGTAACATTTTTGGGCCAAAAGTTACCATATCGGTGTAACCTTTTTTTTCTAACAGAACTGAGTTTTTTTCCTCAGATGTTTCCGAAACATGTTTATATGGTATGTGGGGCATAATGAGAGCTTTATATATGAAAAGCTTTCCTTGATATTTTCGGACCAAAAGTGAACATATCGGTGTCGCCTTTCCTCTTTCTAAAACTTTGTTGTTTTCGCTAAAATTTGTCTCAAACATGTCTATATGACGTACATGACATAATGGGAGCACTTTGCGCGAAAAGCATTATGTGAAATTTTTGAACCAAAAGTGACCATATCGGTGTCCCCTTTCCTTTTTCTATTAAAACTAAGTTGTTTTCGCTCAATCCCAAACATTATTATATGGCGTACAAGGCATAATGGTAGGTTTCTGAGCGAAAACTTTTCCGTGATATTAACGGACCAAAGGTCACAATACCTGCGTCACCTTTGTTTTTCTAATAAAACTTAGTTTTTTTCGCTCAAATGTCCCAAACAAGTTTATATGGCGTACATGGCAAAACGGGACCTTTCTACGCGAAAAGCTTTCCGTGAATATTTCGAACCAAAAGTGACCGTATCATTGTCACCTTTTTTTCTTCTATCAAAACTGATTTTTTTTTCCGCTCACATGTGTCCCAAACAAGTTTATATGGCGTACAGGGCATAATGAAAGCTTTCTGCGCGAAAAGCTTTTCGTGAAATTTTCGGACCAAAAGTGACCATATCACTGCCACCTTCGTTTATTTTATCAAAACTGAGTTTTTCTCACTCAAATGCGTCCCTAACATGTTTATATGGAATACTGGGCATAATCGGAGCTTTCTATGCAAAAAGCTTTCCGTGAAATTTTTGGACCAAAAAGTGACCATATCGGCGTCACCTTTCATTTTCCTATTAAAACTGAGCTGTTTTTGCTCAAATATGTCACAAAATTGACTATATCGGTGTCACATTTACTTTTTATATCAAAATTGAGTTTTTTCGGTCAAATGTGTCCTAAACATATTTATACGGCGTACAAGGCATAATGGGAGCTTTCTGCGCGAAAATCTTTCTGTGAAAATTTTCGGACAAAAAGTGACCATACGGCTTCACATTTCCTTTTTCTATAAAAACTGAGTTTTTTCGCTTAAATATGATCCAAACATGTTTAAATGACGTATATGGCATAATGGAAGCTTTCTGCACGAAAAAATTTTCGTCAAATTTTCAAACCAAAAGTAACCATTTTAGCGTCACCTTCGTTTTCCATCAAAAATGAGTTGTTTTCGCTCAAATGTGTCCCAAACATGTTTATATGACATACATGGCATATTGGGAGCTTTCTGCACGAAAAGCTTTCTGTAACATTTTGGGGCCAAAAGTTACCATATCGGTGTCACCTTTTTTTTTCTAACAAAACTGAGTTTTTCTTCCTCAAATGTGTCCCAAACATGTTTATATGGCGTATGGCCATAATGATAGCTTTATATATGAAAAAATTTCCGTGAAATTTTCGGACCTAAAGTGACCATATCGGTGTCGCCTTCCTCTTTCTAAAACTTAATTGTTTTCGCTAAAATATGTCTCAAACATGTCTACATGACGTACATGACATAATGGGAGCTTTTTGCGCAAAAATCATTAATTATGTGACATTTCCAAACCAAAAGTGACCATGTTAGCGTCACATTTCCTTTTTCTTTTAAAACTAAGTTGTTTTCGCTCAATCCCAAACATGATTATATGGCATACAAGGCATAATGGGAGCTTTCTAAGCGAAATGCTTTCCGAGATATTTACGGACCAAAGGTGACCATATCGGCGTCACCTTTCTTTTTCTTACCAAACTGAGTTTTTTTCGCTCAAATGTGTCCTAAACATGTTTATATGGCATACATGGCATAATGGGACCTTTTTGCGCGAAAAGCTTTCCGTCAAATTTTCAGACCAAAAGTGACCGTATCGTTGTCACCTTTTTTTCTTCTATCAAAACTGAGTTGTTTTTGCTCAAATGTGTCCCAAACATATTTATATGGCGTACAGGGCGTAATGAAAGCTTTCTGGGCGAAAAGCTTTTCGTGAAATATTCGGACCAAAAGTGACCATATCGTTGTCACCTTCGTTTATTTTATCAAAACTGAGTTTTTCTCACTCAAATGTGTGCATAACATGTTTATATGGAATACAGGGCATAATGGGAGCTTTCTATGCAAAAAGCTTTCCGTGAAATTTTTAGACCAAAAAGTGACCATATCGGCGTCACCTTTCATTTTCCTATTAAAACTGAGCTGTTTTTGCTCAAATATGTCGCAAACATGTTTATATGGCTTCCATGGCATAATAGCAGCTTTTTGTGTGAAAAGCTTTCCGTGAAATTTACGGACCAAAAGTGACAATATCAGCATCACATTTCTTTTTTCTATGAAAACTGAGTTTTTTTCGCTCAATTGTGTCCCTAACATGTTTTTATGGGGTACAGGGCATAATGGGTGCTTTCTGCATGAAAAGATTTCCGTGAAATATTCAGACCAAAAGTGACCATATCGTCGTCACCTTTCTTTCTTATATCAAAACTTTTCGTTTTGCGCTCAAATGTATCCCAAACATGTTTATATGGCCTACATGGAATAATGGTAGCTTTCTGTGCGAAAAGCTTTATGTGAAATGTTCGGACCAAAAGTGACTATATCGGTGTCACATTTACTTTTTCTATCAAAATTATGTTTTTTCGGTTAAATTTGTCCCGAACATGTTTATACGGCGTACAAGGCATAACGAGAGCTTTCTGTGTGAAAATCTTTCTATGAAAATTTTCGGACAAAAAGTGACCATATCGGCTTCACCTTTCCTTTTTCTATAAAAATTGAGTCTTTTACGCTTAAATTTGATCCAAACATGTTTAAATGACGTATATCGCATAATGGAAGGATTCTGCGCGAAAAGATTTCCGTCAGATTTTCAAACCAAAAGTAACCATTTCAGCGTCACCTTCGTTTTTCCATCAAAACAGAGTTGTTTTCACTCAAATGTTTCCCAAACATGTTTATACGGCATACATGGCATATTGGGAGCTTTCTGCGCGAAAAGATTTCCGTCAAATTTTCAAACCAAAAGTAACCATTTCAGCGTCACCTTCGTTTTTCGATCAAAACTGAGTTGTTTTCACTCAAATGTGTCCCAAACATGTTTATATGCCATTCATGGCATATTGGGAGTTTTCTGCACGAAAAGCTTTCTGTAACATTTTAGGGCCAAAAGTTACCATATCGGTGTCACCATTTTTTTCTAACAAAACTGAGTTTTTCTTCCTCAAATGTGTCCCAAACATGTTTGTATGGCGTATGGGGCATAATGACCGCTTTATATAGGCAAAACTTTCCGTGAAATTTTCGGACCAAAAGTGACCATATTAGTGTCACCTTTCCTCTTTCTAAAACTTAGTTGTTTTTCTATGTAAACTGAGTTTTTTTCCGCTCAAATGTGTCCCTAACATGTTTATATGGGGTAAAGGGCATAATGGGAGCTTTCTGCATGAAAAGATTTCCGTGAAATATAAGGACCAAAAGTGACCATATCGTCGTCACCCTTCTTTCTTCTATCAAAACTTTTTGTTTTGCGCTCAAATGTATCCCTTGAATTTGTAAATAAAGAGCGGCCATATCCAGGGTTCGAACTGGGGACCTTTGGGTATTACCCGCAAGTCCTTTCCAGTGAGCCATTCCGGAATGGTTGCTCAAATGTATCCCAAACATGTTTATATGACGTACATGGAATAATGGTAGCTTTCTGTGCGAAAAAATTTATATGAAATGTTTGCACCAAAAGTGACTATATCGGTGTCACATTTACTTTTTCTATCAAAATTGTGTTTTTTTGGTCAATTGTGTCCCAAACATGTTTATACGGCGTACAAGGCATAATGGGAGCTTTCTGCGCGAAAATCTTTCCGTGAAAATTTTCGGACAAAAAGTGACCATATCGGCTTCACCTTTCCTTTTTCTATTAAAACTGAGTTTTTTTCGGTTCAATTTGTTCCAAACATGTTTAAATGACGTATATGGTATAATGGAAGCTTTCTGCACGAAAAGATTTCCGTCAAATTTTAAACAAAAAGTAACCATTTCAGCGTCACCTTCGTTTTTCAATCAAAACTGAGTTGTTTCGCTCAAATGTGTCCCAAACATGTTTATACGACATACATGGCATATTGGGAGCTTTCTGCACGAAAAGCTTTCCATAACATTTTGGGGCTAAAACTTTCCACATCGGTGTCACCTTTTTTTCTAACAAGACTGAGTTTTTCTTCCTCAAATGTGTCTCAAACATGTTTATATGGTGTATGGGGCATAATGACAACTTTATATATGAAATGCTTTCCGTGAAATTTTCGGACCAAAAGTGACCATATCGGTGTCTCCTTTCCTCTTTCTAGAAGTTTTTTTTTCTATGAAAATTGAGTTTTTTTCGCTCAAATGTGTCCCTAACATGTTTATATGGGGCAAAGGGCATAATGGGAGCTTTATGCATCAAAAGATTTCCGTGAAATATTCAGACCAAAAGTGACAATATCGTCGTCACCTTTCTTTCTTCTATCAAAACTTTTTGTTTTGCGCTCAAATGTATCACAAACATGTTTATATGACGTACATGGAATAATGGTAGCTATCTGTGCGAAAAGCTTTATATGAAATGTTCGGTCCAAAAGTGACTATATCGGTGTCACGTTTACTTTTTCTTTGAAAATTGAGTTTTATTCGGTCGAATGTGTCCCAAACATGTTTATACGGCGTACAAAGCGTAATGGGAGCTTTCTGCGCGAAAATCTTTCCGTGAAAATTTTCGGACAAAAAGTGACCATATCGGCTTCACCTTTCCTTTTTCTATTAAAACTGAGTTTCTTTGACTTAAATTTGTTCCAAACATGTTTAAATGATGTATATGGCATAATAAGAGCTTTCTGCGCGAAACGATTTTCGTCAAATTTTCAAACCAAAAGTAACCATTTCAGCGTCACCTTCGTTTTTCAATCCAAACTCAGTTGTTTTCGCTCAAATGTGTCCCAAACATCTTCATACGACATACATGTCATATTGGGAGCTTTCTGCACGAAAAGTGTTCCGTAACATTTTTGGGCCAAAAGTTACCATATCAGTGTCACCTTTTTTTCTAACAAAACTGAGTTTTTCTTCCTCAAATGTGTCCCAAACACGTTTATATGTCGTATGGGGCATAATGACAGCTTTATATATGAAAAGCTTTCCGTGAAATTTTCGGACCAAAAGTGACCATATCGGTGTCGCCTTTCCTCTTTCTAAAACATAGTTTTTTTTTCCTGTGAAAACTAAGTTTTTTTCCGCTCAAATGTGTCCCTAACATGTTTATATGGGGTACATGGCATAATGAGAGCTTTTTACAAGAAAAGATTTTCGTGATATATTTGGACCAAAACTGAGTTGTTTACATGACGTATAGGGCATAATAGCAGCTTTTTATGCGAAAAGCTTTTTTGTGAAATTTACGGACCAAAAGTGACAATATCAGCGTCACATTTCTTTTTTTTTATGAAAACTGAGTTTTTTTTCTGCTCAAATGTGTCCCTAAGACCCTAACATTTATATATGGGGTACAAGGCATAATGGGAGCTTTCTGCAAGAAAAGATTTCCGTGAAATATTTGGAACAAAAGTGATCATATCGTCGTCACGTTTCTATCTTCTATCAAAACTTTTTGTTTTGCGCTCAAATGTATCCCAAACATGTTTATATGGCGTACATGGAATAATGGTAGCTTTCTGTGCGAAAAGCTTTATGTGAAATGTTCGAACCAAAAGTGACTATATCGGGGTTACATTTACTTTTTCTATCAAAATTAATTTTTTTCGATCAAATGTGTCCCAAACATGTTTATAGGGCGTACAAGGCATAATAGGATCTTTCTGCGCGAAAAATCTTTCCGTGAAATTTTCCGACAAAAAGTGACCATATGGGCTTCACCTTTACTTTTTCTGTTAAAACTGAGTTGTTTTCGCTTAAGTTTGTCCCAAACATGTTCACATGACGTATAGGGCATAATGGGAGCTTTCTATGCAAAAAGCTTTACGTCATGTTTTTGGACCAAAAAGTGACCATATTGGCGTCACCTTTCATTTTCTTATTAAAATTGAGCTATTTTTGCTCAAATATGTCACAAACATGTTTATATGGCTTACATGGCATAATAGCAGCTTTTTGTGCGAAAAGCTTTCCGTGAAATTTATGGACCAAAAGTGACCATATCTGCTTCACATTTCTTTTTTCTATGAAAACTGAGTTTTTTTCCGTTCAAATGTGTCCCTAACAAGTTTATATAGGGTAAAGGGCATAATGGGAGCTTTCTGCAAGAAAAGATTTCCGTGAAATATTCGGACCAAAATGACAATATCGTCGTCACAAACTTGTTTATACCACATACATGGTATATTGGGAGCTTATTACTCGAAAAGTTACCATATCAGTGTCACATTGTTTTTCTAACAAAACTGAGTTTTTCTTCCTCAAATGTGTCCCAAACATGTTTATATGGCGTACGGGGCATAATGAGAGCTATCTATATTAAATGTTTTCCGTGAAATTTTCTGCCCAAAAGTGACCATATCGGCGTCACCTCTCCTCTTTCTATTAAAACTTAGTTGTTTTCGCTAAAATTTGTCTCAAAATGTCCATATGACGTACATGAAATAATGGAAGCTTTTTGCGCGAAAAGGATTATGTGAAATTTTCGGACCAAAAGTGACCATGTCGGCGTCACCTTTCCTTTTTCTATTAAAACTGAGTTGTTTTCGCTCAATCCCAAACATGTTTATAAGGCGTACAAGGCATAATGGGAGCTTTCTTAGTGAAAAGTTTTTCCGTGATATTTACGGACCAAAGGTTACCATATCGGCGTCACCTTTCTTTTTCTAACAAAACTATGTTTTCTTCGCTCAAATGTGTCCCAAATATGTTTATACGGCGTACACGGCATAATGGGAGCATTCTGCGCGAAAAGCTTTCCGTGAAATTTTCGAACCAAAAGTGACCGTATTGTGGTCACCTTTTTTTCTTCTATCAAACTGAGTTTTTTCGTTCAAATATGTCCCAAACATGTTTATATGGCGTACAGGCCATAATGGGAGCTTTCTATGCAAAAAGCTTTCCGTGAAATTTTTGGACGAAAAGTGAGCATATCGGCGTCACCTTTCGTTTTCCTATTAAAACTGAGCTGTTTTTGCTCAAATATGTCACAAACAAGTTTCTATGGCTTGCAGGGCATAATAGAAGCTTTTTGTGCCAAAAGCTTTCCGTGAAATTAACAGACCAAAAGTGACCATAACTGCGTCACATTTCTTTTCTCTATGAAAACTGAGTTTTTTTTTTCGCTTAAATGTGTCCCTAACATGTTTACATGGGGTACAGGGCACAATGAGAGTTTTGTGCAAGAAAAGATTTCTGTGAAATAATCGGACAAAAAGTTACCATATCGTCGTCACCTTTCTTTCTTCTATCAAAACTTTTTGTTTTGTGCTCAAATGTATCCCAAACATGTTTATATGATGTACATGGAATAATGGTAGCTTTCTGTGCGAAAAGCTTTATGTGAAATGTTCGGACCAAAAGTAACTATATCGGTGTCAGATTTACTTTTTCTATCAAAATTGAGTTTTTTCGATCAAATGTTTCCCAAACATGTTTATACGGCGTACAAGGCATAATGGGAGCTTTCTGCGCGAAAATATTTCCGTGAAATATTCGGGCAAAAAATGACCATATCGGCTTCACCTTTCCTTTTTCTGTTAAAACTGAGTTTTTTTCGCTTAAATTTGTCTCAAACATGTTTACATGACGTATAGGGCATAATAAGAGCTTTCGGCGTCAACTTCATTTTTCCATCAAAATTGAGTGGTTTTCGCTCAAATGTGTAACAAACATGTTTATACGATATAAATGGTATATTGGGAGCTTTCTACGCGAAAAGCTTTCCGTAAAATTTCCAGGCCAAAAGTTACAATATCAGTGTCACCTTTTTTTTCTAACAAAACTGAGTTTCTCTTCCTCAAATGTGTCCTAAACATGTTTATATGGCGTTCGGGGTTTAATGAGAGCTTTCTATATGAAAAGTTTTTCGTGAAATTTTCGGAACAAAAGTGACCATATCGGCGTCACCTTTCCTCTTTCTATTAAAACTTAGTTGTTTTCGTTAAAATATGTGCCAAACATGTCTATATGACGTACATGGAACAATGGAAGCTTTTTGCGCGAATAGGATTATGTGAAATTTTCGAACCAAAAGTGACCATGTCGGCGTCATCTTTCCTTTTTCTATTAAAACTAAGTTGTTTTCGCTCAATCCCAAACATGTTTATATGGCATACAAGACATAATGGGAGCTTTCTTAGCGAAAAGTTTTCCATGATATTTACGGACCAAAGGTGACCAAATCGGCGTCACCTTTCTTTTTCTAAAAAAACTATGTTTTCTTCGCTCAAATATGTCCCTAACATGTTTATATGCGGTACATGGCATAATGTGAGCTTTCTGCAAGAAAATCTTTCCGTGAAATATTCGGACCAAAAGTGACCATATCGTCGTCACCTTTCTTTCTTCTATCAAAACTTTTTGCTTTGCGCTCAAATGTATCACAAACATGTTTATATGGTGTACATGGAATAATGGTAGCTTTCTGTGCGAAAAGCTTTATGTGAAATGTTTGGACCAAAAGTGACTATATCGGTGTCACATTTACTTTTTCTCTCAAAATAGAGTTTTTTCGATCAAATGTGTCCCGAACATGTTTATACGGCGTACAAGGCATAATGGGAGCTTTATGCGCGGAAATCTTTATGTGAAATTTTCGGGCCAAAAGTGACCTTATCGGCTTCACCTTTCCTTTTTCTGTTAAAACGGAGTTGTTTTCGCTTAAATTTGTCCCAAACATGTTTACATGACGTATAGGGCATAATGGGAGCTTTCGGCGTCAACTTCGTTTTTCCATCAAAATTGAGTGGTTTTCGATCAAATGTGTCACAAACATGTTTATACGACATACATGGTATATTGGGAGCTTTCTGAGCGAAAAGCTTTCCGTAAAATTTTCGGGCCAAAACTTACCATATCAGTGTCACCTTTTTTCCTAACAAAACTAAATTTTTCTTCCTCAAATGTGTCCTAAACATGTTTATATGGCGTACGAGGCGTAATGAGAGCTTTCTATGTGAAAAGTTTTCCGTGAAATTTTTGGATCAAAAGTGACCATATCGGCGTCACCTTTCCTCTTTCTATTAAAACTGAGTTGTTTTCGCTAAAATTTGTCTCAAACATGTCTATATGACGTACAAGAAATAATGGAAGCTTTTTGCGCGAAAAGGATTATGTGAAATTTTCGAACAAAAAGTGACCATGTTGGTATCACCTTTCCCTTTTCTATTAAAATTGACTTGTTTTCTCTCAATCCCAAACATGTTTATATGGCGTACAAGGCATAATGGGAGCTTTCTTAGCTAAAAGTTTTCTATGATATTTACGGACCAAAGGTGACCATATCGGCGTCACCTTTCTTTTTATAAGAAAACTATGTTTTCTTCGCTCAAATGCGTATAGGGCATAATGCGATCTTTCTACGCGAAAAGCTTTCTATAAAATTTTCTAACAAAAAGTTACTATATCTACGTCACCTTTTCTTTTTCTATTAAAACTGGGAGCTTTTTGTGTGAAAAACTTTCCGTAAAATTTTCGGACCAAAAGTGACCATATCAATTTCACCTTTCCTTTGTCTATTAAAACTGAATTTTTTTCGTTCAAATTTGTCCCAAACATGTTTATATGGCGTACAAGGCATAATGGGAGCTCTCTACTTGAAAATCTTTCCGTCAAATTTTCATACCAAAGTAACCATTTGGGAATCTCCTTTCTTTTTCCATCAAAACTGAGTTATTTTCGCTCAAATGTGTCCCAAACATGTTTATACGGTGTATAAGCCATAATGGAAGCTTTCTGCGCGAAAAGCTTTCCGTGATATTTTCGGGTAAAAAATGACCATATTAGTGTCACCTTTCTTTTTTCAAACAAAACGAAGTTCTTTTGCTCAAATGTGTTTGATATGGGGGAAATTCCATATTTTCTATGCACATTTATGTACATTTTGTCGTTATTTGCATGCATATTGGTTGGGAAATCATAAGATTAGTGTAGTTTATGCTTATTTGTCAGATATAGAGGTCTACACGAGTTTTTATGTTATTTTGCAGAATTCAAGACGAAAATGGACGAATTTTGACAAGTGAAGAAGAGCGGAAAAAGAACTCGAAGTGTACTGAAGAGTCGAAATCGACCTAAAGACTCGAGATCGAGTGGAAACAAAGCAACCAGAAATCGAGCAAAGGAAGAAGAGAGCATGCCAACACAACAAGGTCGATATTGATGTTGCAAGGTCGATATCGAGTGGCCTAAATCGAGGATATTGATAGAAGTCGAGTGCCAATCCGAGGTCAAGTGGGACTGCTCGAGATAAGAATAAAAGAGGTCGATATCGAGGTATGAGGTCGATATCAACTCCTACTGCAGAACAGTTCCGATGCTGTTTTTGATAGAATTCTATCCGAAGCGTTCAAGATTATCCTAAAGTCGAGATATTCTATCATATATACACCAGACATTTTATCCTTTATGTTATTTACCAAGGAGTTTTTAGTTTTTACATTATTAAAGTTTTATCTTAGGAATAAAGATAGGTTTTCGAATCCTTGGATAGCGAGGTGAAAGATCTATAATTAGAGGCTATTAGGCCTGGTTTCAATCATCCAAGCAATCGGTTTTAAATTATACACGCAGAGTATTAGGTAGAGAGAGAGAGAGAGCGGAGTTGAGTTGGTGTGAAGCGAGAGTGGTGATTTGGCTTTGTTCGGTGTAATCTTTCTTTTGAATTTTAATTAAAGTAGTTTCTTTAACATGATGATGATGAGTTCAATGATGATGAAGTGCGAGTAGTCAACCCACTTCTAGGGTCGGGGTGAGCCCGACAATAGCAACGTATGTTTGTGCATCAAAGGTATGATTTTTATGCGATTCCGTCTACTATCCTATGCATGATCCTTTGCGAAAGCTGAGGAGATTCATTTTTTGCATTATTGAAGCGAAAGCCAATCATATTGTGAATTTGGCTTACTCATGAATTGGATAGTAACACTTAGGTTTTATGCGAGAGCCTCTAATCACCTAAAAGTTGGTAACGAAAGTTATTTGACGAAAATGCAACATATTTCATGAATTTGGCATAATACTTGCATCGTTATCGTGGTGGCATTAACACCCGACCTTGGAAGCTTTTAGTTTATTGAAGTTCATATAAAAAGTTGTGTTTTTATTCTGTCCATAATTCCCTCATCATCCTACGTTCTTCGGACATCTTTTCCGACAAATTAGGTTCGTTTACAGTTTCTGTTTGAAGACTCAAAATCGACTGCAAAGGTCGATGTCGAGTCCTAACATCGATATCGAGTACCCAACTCGACGTCGACTCGTTTCTTCTGTCTTCTGCAGGTACTTAGCTAGAAATTGACTAGAACTGAGGTTGATCGACCAAACACCTCGATATCGAGTGGTCTTCTGTAGTCGAAACTTGAACGTGATTGCAAGCTTAGGAAGTGATAACTCCACTCTTTTGATGAAAATCGGAATAAGTTTCAAAGGCTTTGACAGTCTGTTTGTGTCAAAGGTCTTGAAGCTTTAACAGTATTAATGAAAAACAAAACCTGTTCTATATGATATTATGTTCGAATAATATTTTATGTTATTATATGCTTCCATTATATTATTATATATACACTAACCTTTCAGGAAGTATTTTCGAATATTATTTCCTTCCTTATGTTGTATATTGAGAAGATTCAAATCGGAAGATCATGGCCTCCGAAAGTTTCCAAAGATAGAAGATCCAGCTCAAGCCATGATCCTCTCTAGCAGTTGGTGAAGATCCTTAGGCGCCAAGTTGTTTCAATAAAAAGAAAAGGAAGAAGAAGACAGCTACACACCTGTTGAACACAAGCTTTCATACACTCAAGCCTTCAAACGAGAACTGTCTTCTTCGTGTGCTCTCTACTAGTCCTTAAGAGTCTGTAATTTCATTTCAAAGCATTTGAGAGTTACACTGTGAGCTTATAGGATATATTTCGAGAGAGTGTTATACTCAAGATTTTGTAACTCAGGAAGTAGACACTAGGCGATTGATTCACTAAGTGTAAGAGGATTGTACTATATAGCATAGAGAGGTGGGGCTCTTCTAGATTGGTCTAGGACTCCAAGGGAACGTGAGTTGACTAGATTGCAATTGTATAGGAGAGAGGCTTCTCGGGGAGCTACTAGGATCCTAAGTCTTGTGAATCAATAAAAGTCGGTTGAATCCTAGGGTTGTGGAAGAACCCTAGGCGGGGACGTAGGCCAAGTTTGTGCCGAACCTCGTAAACAACTCATCGAGTCCTTTACTTATTGCTTTACCTTATTTCCGCACTTGGTTTGACTGTTTAACTTTGTGATTCAGTTTTTCAGAAGGAAAGACTAAGTCTAATCTCAAAGGATTTTGCACGAGCTTCAAAAGTCTTGAGAATCTGCGAAAAACCGGCATACTCTATTCAACCCCCCATTCTAGAGTATTTCTATATTACTTTGTTTTACATTATCGAACCTTCAATTGGTATCAGAGCTTTACTCACTGCTTTTGATCTAACAATCTTGTGAGTTTTCGATCATGTCTGGTAAAGCAAGCAGAGGATTTGCACAGGGAAGGTCTACCAGCAGACCACCACTCTTTGTAGGAAACAACTTTGTCCACTGGAGATCATTGATGAAGATGTTCATCATAGACCAAGATCTGGAACATTGGAACATTATAGAGAATGGGCCAAAGATTCCAGAGAAAGACGGACCAAATGGAACCAAAGCCGCAAAGAAGGAGTCTGAATACATCCAAGCAGATCTTGAACTCGTCTCCAAAAACTACAGGGCTATTAACTTACTTTATTGTGGTCTTAGCACTGATGAGATTAACCGTATTTCATCTTGTAGGTAAGCTAAAGAGATTTGGGACAAGCTGGTCATCACCTATGAGGGAACCAGCCAAGTGAAGGACACCAAGATCAGCATCTTCCTTCGAAAGTATGAACTCTTCAAGATGAAGCCTGATGAGTCTATCAAGGTCATGTTCACACGATTCACAGAAATCACCAACAACCTTGACTCTCTCGGCAAGAGCTTTACAAACGTTGAGAAAGTAAGGAAGATATTGAGGTTTCTCCCAAAAGAAAAGTGGGGTCCTAAAGTAACAGCTATAGAGGAAGCCCAAGACCTCACTACTCTGCCTCTTCACGACCTGCTTGGGAAACTGATCACGCATGAGATGATCCTTAATGAAGACGATGGAGAACTTCCAGCAAGCACTAAGAATTTGGCGCTCAAATCTAAGAAGGATGACAACAAAGATGAATCTGATTCCGAAGATGAGGATGACGATGAGGATGATCCTTTTGCTCTTATCACAAGAGGCCTTGCTCGAATCCTCAAAATGAAGAAACAATTCAACAACAAGGATGGATCAGAGTCTTCTAAATTCCGAGGTAAGTCTCAATACAACAAAAATGATAAGAAGACTAAACCGTTGTCTTATTTTGAATGTGGTGAAACAGATCATCTTGTGAAAGACTGCCCTCAAAAGACAAAGAGCCAGTCCAAGAAGGGTGATAGATGGAAAAAGAAAGTCATGGTGGCAACTTGGAGCGATCTCTCGTCTCTGAGAAATGAACATCATGACTTAGAGAACGAGAAGATCTCCCTGAATAATAAGATTCAAGACAAACAGACAGCCCTCATAAGTTTTACCAAATCCAAAGGCACGCTTGATAGGATGTTGGGTGAGCAACAAAGTTCTCTAAACAAAAGTGGTATTGGTTACAATCCAAGGTTTTTAAAGAAGTAACACATTACCACTCTTGTAAAGGCAAAAGGAAGCAGAACCT
Organism: Persicaria maculosa; assembly: GCA_963922045.1. Lineage (NCBI taxonomy): Eukaryota > Viridiplantae > Streptophyta > Magnoliopsida > Caryophyllales > Polygonaceae > Persicaria > Persicaria maculosa. Next base: position 38,071,553 of record OY998266.1, on the reverse strand, counting down.
CTCCTATATGTCACCATTGTGCTCGAAAGGGACATGTAAAAGAGACCTGCCCCTATAGAAGAAAGGATCCATATATCATTCACAATACATTCCCTGTTCATTTGAGAAAAGAACGGATAACACAAGTTTGGGTCCCAAAAGGCACTATTTTACCAAATATGGTTTATCCCAATAATGGATCTAAATTTGCTTATTGGTCTAGCCACAAAGGTTGATGTTTATTTTGCAGGAGATCACCAAGGTGAAGGAGAAAAAATGGATTATTAATAGTGGATGCTCGAGACATATGAGTGGGAAGAGGTCTCTCTTTCATGATCTAAAGGAGCAATCCACAGGAACAATCACTCTTGGTGACAAAGGAAAGTGTGACATCGTTGGTATTGGTAGCGTTGGGAGTGATTCCAACCATAGTATTAAAAATGTCTATCTTGTGAATGGTTTAAAGTATAATTTTCTTAGTGTTTCTCAATTATGTGATAGTGGCAATAATGTCAGATTTAACAAGAAAAGATGTCTAGTGTGCAGAGAAGATACAGGTGAAGTTATACTAACTGCATATCGTTACAACAATATATACGCTGTGAATGCTGATCAAGTGGCACAAGGAAGCTTAACATGTCTAAAAGCTTTGACGGACGATCCAAAGCTCTGGCACAGGAGACTCGGTCATGTGAGTCCACATACACTACAGAAGCTTGTGTCCAAAGGGCTTGTATGAGGGCTACCTGAGATGGACTTCAAAGGTATTGATATGTGCAATGCATGCACACGAGGTAAATAAACACGTAGCTCTTTCAAACCCAAAAAGGTTGTAAGTTCTTCTAGACCCCTTGAACTTTTACATATGGATTTATGTGGTCCTATGCGAGTCAAATCTCCCAATGGTAAAAAGTACATGCTTGTTGTTGTTGATGATTTTTCTAGATATACTTGGGTTGCATTTTTAAAAGAAAAATCAGAGGCCTTATTTGAGTTTTCAAAACTTTGTAAGGAGTTGCAAACTTTAAGAAACGAGCCCATAGTGTCAATTCGAAGTGATCATGGTAGGGAGTTTGATCAACTTCAGTTTGATTTGTTTTATGCTAAATATGGCATCTCCCATAACTTTTCTGCTCCTAGGACACCTCAACAAAATGGGGTTGTGGAACGAAAGAACTGCACCCTAGAGGATATGGCCAGGACTATGCTTTTAGAAAATGCTTTACCTAAAACCTATTTGGCTGAAGCTGTTAACACAGCTAACTATATTTTGAATCGCTGTCTTATTCGTTCCATCTTAAAGAAAACTCCTTATGAACTTTTCAAAGGCCGCAAACCACTTATATCTTATTTCAAATCCTTTGGTTGTACTTGCTTTGTTCATAACAATGGAAAAGATAACCTTGGGAAATTTGATGCGCGTAGTGATGAAGGTATATTTCTTAGCTACTCCACAAGTAGCAAAGCTTATAGAATCTTCAATAAAAGGACCCAGTTAGTTGAAGAAAGTATACATGTTATATTTGATGAATGCAATGACGGTTCTTTGAGTGAAAGTGTTGCAGATATAGATCTTAACATCCATGCGGAGAACGAGGAAGGTGATGATGCTGCTACCAAGAACACAGAGAAGAGGAACATGCAGGAACAGATTCTCAACACTGAATAATTGGCCCAAGGTGTTGAAGATTCGTCCAAAGCCCTTGGTGTCCAATTCAACAGTGTTGAAATGTCAAAAACTGCTGAAACTGAACCTAACAGGACTATGGAGTCAGATGTACCACAAATCAATCCTGCTGGTGTGACGAATCAAGGAGCTGAGACTAGCAAAAGAAAATTCAAATACTCCTCATCACACTCATTAAAGGATATCATTTCTGACCCTACTTCTAGTGTTCAAACTCGTTCTAAACTTAAAGATCTTTGTGCTTTTCACGCATTTGTCTCTCTTATAGAACCCAAAAAGGTAGATGAGGCCCTTCAAGAGCCAGATTGGATCATTGCTATGCAAAGTGAGCTTAACGAATTTGAAAGGAACAAAGTCTGGACCTTGAAGCCTAGGCCAAAGCATCAATCAGTCATTGGCACACGATGGGTATTTCGAAACAAGCTAGATGAGAATGGTAAGATCATGAGGAACAAGGCAAGGCTTGTTGCTCAAGGCTACAATCAAGAGGAAGGTATTGACTACGAGGAGACCTTTGCTCCCGTAGCCAGGCTTGAAGCCATTCGCATATTATTAGCATTTGCATCTTTTATGGGCATAAAACTATATCAAATGGATGTCAAGTGTGCTTTTCTCAATGGTTTCTTAGAAGAATAAGTTTATGTGGCTCAACCCCCAGGTTTTGAAAGTTTGGAATTTCCTAATCATGTTTATAAACTTGACAAAGCGCTTTATGGTTTGAAACAAGCCCCAAGAGCTTGGTATGAGCGCTTGTCAAAATATCTTTTAGAAAATGATTTTTAAAAGGGGGTTGATCGAAAAGACTCTTTTTATCAAGACCAAAGGAAAGGACATTTTGGTTATTCAAATTTATGTTGATGATATATTATTTGGTGCTACTAACACATCTTTGTGCAAGGAATTTTCTGACATCATGTGCAGCGAATTTGAGATGAGCTTGATGGGTGAACTCAACTTCTTTTTGGGATTACAAGTTCATCAATCCAAGAAAGGGATCTTTTTCAACCAAAGCAAGTACACTAAGGATCTCTTGAAGAAGTTCAAGATGGATCAATCCAAAGCAGCCAAGACTCCCATGAGCTCAACATTATCCCTAGATCAAGACAAGACTGGGAAGAGTGTCAATCAAAAGGAGTATCGGGGAATGATTGGATCTTTACTATATCTTACAGCTAGTAGACCTGACATCATGTTTAGTGTTTGCATGTGTGCTAGGTTTCAAGCTGATCCTAAAGAATCTCACCTCGTGGCTGTGAAGAGGATCTTTCGATATCTTAATGGCACTAAGGAGCTTGGACTATGGTACCCAAAGCAAAAGGATTTCACATTAATCGGGTATTCTGATGCAGATTTTGCAGGCTATAAGGTGGATAGGAAGAGCACATCAGGATGTTGCCAATTCTTAGGAGCATCTTTGATCAGTTGGCATTCTAAGAAACAAAACTCAGTTGCCCTATCCACTGCAGAAGCCGAATACATAGCAGCTGGAGCATGCTGCTCCCAAATCCTTTGGATAGCTCAACAAATGCGAGATCTTGGCATCAACCTCAAAGGCATTCCCATTAAATGTGACAATACAAGTGTCATCTCCATTACAAAGAATCCTGTTCAGCATTCAAGGACCAAACATATTGATGTAAGGCATCATTTCATTAGAGACCACGTCGAAAAAGGTGATGTGTCCATTTCCTTTACTTCAACTGATTATCAATGGGCTGACATTTTTACTAAGCCTTTGGCAGAGGACAGGTTCACCTTCATTAGACGAGAGATCGGGATGCTTAACAAGGATGCACTTTCGTAGGGGGAGCTTTCCCTTTACGAAAGATAAATTCTACTGAGTGTCAAGACCCTTGAGTTTTATGTCAAGGTTTGTGAACTGAATGATAGAAAACAGATATCGGATCGTACATATTTGGTTAATATCTTTTTAGATATTTGATCAAGTATTATTTTCATTGGATTTCAAAATAATTTTTTTTTGTCATATATTTTATCCGTAGAGATATTTTTAGAACAAAATATTTTCGGTTATTTCACTCCTACTCTAAAACGGTTGAGAGAAGAGATTTGAATTTTGAATTGAAATATTTTTCAAATTGGCAATGTTATCATTGCTTACATTTGAACCCTAAACCCCGTCCCATCACTCAAATCTCTCCTATTTAAAACCCAAACCCCTCTCGATTACCTCATAACCTCATAACTGCCCAAAACTCTTCCAGTTCTCCCTCTCCAATCTCTCAAACTATCCTGAAACCCTAGCCAAATACCTCCATGGCTCCCAAATCAAAGAAAGCTTCCACACCCAAAAAACTTGGCGCCACCCCCTAGGGACGCCAGGTCACTGCTACTTCTCCTACACCTGAACCCACTCCTCAAGCCATCGTCCCTGCTGTTGTCCAGAGCACCATCTCTGAGAGCACGACTACAGTAACCAAGGGCTCTAAAAAACGCTCTGCTAAGAAGCCTCTCAGTGCGAAGCAGAAAGGGAAAAAGAAGGTCATCGCTGAGGAGGTGGATGAGGAAGAGGAAGAGGAGGATCTTGATGCTATTCTGGAAAAGGATGCAGCCAAGGAAGCCGAAGAAGAAGCTTTAAGGAAGAAAAAGGTCGAGGAGGAGGCCGAGCTTGCAAGAAAGTTGGTCGAGGAGAAAGCTGAGAGAATCCGGAAGGAAGCTGAGGCGGAGGCTCTCAAGGAGGTTCCTTCTGAAGAGGAGCCTGAGGAAGAGGACGAGGAGCAAGACGAATCCGGAGAGGATGAGGAGGATACCGATGGAGACAATGCTGAGGACTCGGGGTCACAGGAAGAAAAGGAAGAGGATCCCGAGCATGTTCCCTCTCCTTCTGCTCCTCCTCCTCCTCCCCCGTCTCCAAAGAAGCGGAAAGCCTCTACAGCCAAGCCTCCTCCTCCCAAGCGCACCAGGAAGGGCACCCTCAGAAGCCTTGAGACGCCTGCCAAGAGGTCTGCTCCAACACAGACTAGAAGGAAGAACGCTGATCCTCCCGCTCTCATTCAGGTAAATCAATCCCTCCCCTCTTCATGGTTTGAAAATGCTGAAATGGCTGGTAAGTGGGTAGATGAGTTTCGAACTCGTATGATCTGCTGTTCTGATTTTTTAGATATTGCGTTCTTTGAAGCTTTGAATTTACCATGCATTGCTATCCTTAAAAAATCCCCAGCCTGGAACCTTCTCAATCTTGAAACCATCTATTATACCCAACTCACCCGTCTGTTCTATATAAATCTCAAAGCCAAACACACTAACGATGGTCGGTTCTTGGAATCTGTCATCAAGGGAGTTAGAATCTCTTTCAGCTCCTTTGACTTCGCTGATTTCCTTGGCCTTCCTAGCCCGTGTCCACCCTCTCAAGAAAACCCCTCTAAAGAAGACTGCATTACCCTTGCCCGATCTAAATATCTTCTACCCGAGGCATCTACCAACACCTCAAAGCAGCTAACCCACTCATCCCTTACCCTAGAGGCAAAGATCATATTCAACATCATTGTGCGTTGCCTCTTACCCCGTCTAAACTCCGGCTCTCTTCTCACCGACAATGCCATGATCCTACTTTACCGAATCCTCAATGGCCTTGATCTTGATCTGGCCAACACCATTTTAGGATCCATGGCTCATACTAGAAAAGCCAGGAAAGGAACTCCCCTCCCCTTCGCTACACTTTTGACCCAAATCTTCGAAGCTTCTGGAATCGATTTTAAAAATGAAGAACAGCAGCGTCATATGGGGAAGTTCGACTCCAAGAGCCTTGAAAAGATTGGCATCACTCGGTCCCCCCAAGGGACTTGGAGTCTTGCCTCTTCTTCAAAAGCTCTTCCCACTGCCTCAGCCATTGATGAACACATGGACAACCTGGAGTTGGGCTTGGAGGAAGTTCGCCTGGATATCAAGGAGCTACACAAGGAGTTTATGACGGAGATGAGCGGGGTAACCAAGCTGTTGCAAGGTCTGTGGTCGCGGCTCACTGATGATGTTCCGGACGATGAAGCTTAACCCTATCCTACCCTACCCTTACCCCAAATCTGAAACATTGCTGGATTTTGGAAACTGTTTCAAAACTTTTGGTGACTATTTTACCTCCTCCCTTTGTTGAAAGACAAAAAGGGGGAGATGATCTGTGGAGGTGTTAGACTTTTTAAAACTGCTGCGATTTAAAGGTCTTGGAAGACCTTGGTTTTATTTTCAGTTGGATGGTCTTCTTGCTTTAAAATTTTGATCCAACATTTGACCAACCCATGCAGGTACTTAGTCCAATTTTACTTATATTATATATGCTTGACTAAGTTGCAGGGATGCACAGGTTTTGTCTTTCATCTAGGGGGAGATTCATAACTCCACTCCCTTGATGAAAATCGGAATAAGTTTCAAAGGCTTTGACAGTCTGTTTGTGTCAAAGGTCTTGAAGCTTTAACATTATTGATGAAACACAAAACCTGTTCTATATGATATTATGTTCGAATATTATTTTATGTTATTCTATGCTTCCATTATATTATTATATATACACTAACCTTTCAGGAAGTATTTTCGAATATTATTTCCTTCCTTATGTTGTATATTGAGAAGATTCAAATCGGAAGATCATGGCCTCCGAAATTTTCCAAAGATAGAAGATCCAGCTCAAGCCATGATCCTCTCTAGCCGTTGGTGAAGATCCTTAGGCGCCGATTTGTTTCAATAAAAAAAGAAAAGGAAGAAGAAGACAGCTACACACCTGTTGAACACAAGCTTTCATACACTCAAGCCTTCAAGCGAGATCTGTCTTCTTCGTGTGCTCTCTACTAGTCCTTAAGAGTCTGTAATTTCATTTCAAAGCATTTGAGAGTTACACTGTGAGCTTATAGGATATATTTCGAGAGAGTGTTATACTCAAGAGTTTGTAACTCAGGAAGTAGACGGTAGGCGATTGATTCACTAAGTGTAAGAGGATTGTACAAGATAGCATAGAGAGGTGGGACTTTTCTAGATTAGTCTAGGACTCCAAGGGAACGTGAGTTGACTAGATTGCAATTGTATAGGAGAGAGGCTTCTCGGGGAGCTACTAGGATCCTAAGTCTTATGAATCAATAAAAGCCGGTTGAATCCCAGGGTTGTGGAAGAACCCTAGGCGGGGACGTAGACCAAGTTTGTGCCAAACCTCGTAAACAACTCATCGAGTGCTTTACTTATTGCTTTACCTTATTTCCGCACTTGGTTCGACTGTTTAACTTTGTGATTCAGGTTTTCAGAAGGAAAGACTAAGTCTAATCTCAAAGGATTTTGCACGAGCTTCAAAAGTCTTGAGAATCTGCGAAAAACCGGCATACTCTATTCAACCCCCCTTCTAGAGTATTTCTATATTACTTTGTTTTACATTATCGAACCTTCAGGAAGCGCTTACATACCTCCTCGTGGATTCGATCTTGAATTACCCTACCACTACATCGGGAGGGATTCTTGTATTTTATTTGCTTGGATAAGGGAGTTAGCTTAGTTTAATTTGAATATTTTATTTAAGCGAATACAAATCCCCCCCACCGAAAATCTGGGTGCTTATTTTGCATGGGAGGCAATCAATCGCGCTCTAAATTTTTCTCACGATCTTCTTTTAGTGCTTATTTTGCAGGTTTATGCGACGCTCTGATCGCGAACCTATCCTGGAAAGTATTGACGATCCTGAACCTTTCTTCAATCTTCGCATCAAAGCTATCAGAATCATGGAAGATAACGAGACATGGGCTCAGACCCATTCAGCGGTTGAGGAAGGAAATAGGGGACCACAACACTACAATCGCTGCTGAAAGGGCCGCCGCTGCTGCAGAGCAAGCCCGCGCTGATAGAGAGGAGGATGCGCACAGACAAGCCCAAGAGAGGCTCAATCTGTATCCACAAACGGTGATGCAATACATTCATCCGCCGCTAGATGTTCCTGAATCTGCTATTTTAATTCCTCCATCTAATTATGAAATAAAGATAAACTTCCTATCTGAAATTAAAAGAAATACTTTTGAAGGAAGACCTAATGAATGTCCCTTACAGCATATCTCTACTTTCATGGATTTATGTGAAACTATTACTGATGGTGTGAATTTAGAGTATGTTAGACTAAAGTCTTTTCGATGATCTCTTGTAGGAAAGACATTACAATGGCTAGAGAGTTTGGCTCCACGCTTGCTGAGGACATGGGCAGAGGTGAATGATGTGTTCCTAAACAAGTTCTTTCCTCCATCTAAAACGATGATGCTGCGGTAAAGGATCACGGCTTTTAAACAAAAGCCTGGTGAGACGTTGGCACAAGCGTGGGAGCACTCTAAGGACTTGCTGAGATCATGCCCTACGCATGGGCAATTACCATATGTCATATAAGAGATCTTTTACAATTCCCTCGATGGGCCGAATAAGGAGAGAATCAACTCATACACCTCATATCGGCACATTGAGCTTACACCAATGGAGGCCTGGGAGAAAATTGAGAGGCTGGTTAACTTTGATAATACACGTGGGACTGCTGCGGCCTATGACTCAAGGCCTGCCCCATCTATGCCACTTTATGAGCCTCCAAAGGAGATTGATCCTGATGTACGGCAACAATTCCACAATGATCAAACACGACGCCTTCAAAATCAAGTTAGGTTCCTCAGCAACAATCAGCCTTGTCAGGAATGTGGCTCAACAAGGCACAACACTAGTGCCTGTCCACATCTTGAGCAAGTATCTATGGTGGAACAACATGAGGAAGCCAAGTGGAATAGAGGCCCCTATGGAGGGGGCAATCAGTAGTATTGGGAGGATCAACGGTTCTATCAACAACAACATCAACAAAGGGATCCCCCACTGTATAGAGCACCTGGGCACCCTAAGCGCGAACCAAGGAAGGATGACCTGCAGATCATTCTTGATGGGATGCGGAGGAACCATGCTGAGTTCAAATAAGCCAATAACTCCATTCATACTCAGCTGCAAGGCATCAATTCTAGGGTCGGGGAGATCGACGTTTGGAAGCGGAACATGGAGACCGAAATGGATCAATTGGCGGAGCAAATACCTAAACCGTTAGGATCGTTGTCTGGATCTACTGTGCCCAATCAAAAGGGCAAAACTACTGGACATATAGCGGCCATGAAGTTAAGGAGTGGGTGTCAATTGCAAACGCCCAAGCAAAAAGCGGAGGAGAAAGCCCCAGAAGAGACGTCGATATCGACCAACCCAGTCTATATCGACCAAGGTGATATCGATGTTGAGCATCCTGTATTCAATGTCAACAATGATGCTGAATCACCACAGAAATCGACTCCTCCAGTCGATATCGACCACCATCAAGTCAATGTCGACACCACTCCAGCCGCAGGGTAGAAGGTGGTGTTGCCATTCCCATTAAAGAAAATTATGAAGGACCCGGCAGAAAAGAAGTTTCAGCGATTTGTGAAGATGCTTCAAGGGGTAAATGTCTCAATTCCATTCACCGAAGCACTTCATGAGATGCCATTTTATGTGAGGTTCCTTAAGGACATCCTAGGTAAGAACCGATCAATTGCTGAGATCGCAGAGGAGTGCAACAGATTGGAGCTACCAGAGAAGCGGGCGGACCCAGGTACGTTTTCTATCGCTATAGGCCTAGTTCAATATCGCTTTAATGCTTTAGTTGATTTTGGCACTAGTGTTAGCATGATGCCACTAAACATATGGCACAAGATAAAGATAGGTCCCCTAGATCCTGTGGATGCAATGCTTTATATGGCGAACAACACGGTAGTTATTCCAACAGGGATGGTAGATGATGTGCCAGTACAAGTAGGTAAGTTTTTTGTCCCTGCTGATTTTCTAGTTGGTGATATGGCAGAAGACCCTGTGATAACTCCACTCCCTTGATGAAAATCGGAATAAGTTTCAAAGGCCTTGACAGTCTGTTTGTGTCAAAGGTCTTGAAGCTTTAACAGTATTGATGAAACACAAAACCCGTTCTATATGATATTATGTTCGAATATTATTTTATGTTATTATATGCTTCCATTATATTATTATATATACACTAACCTTTCAGGAAGTATTTTCGAATATTATTTCCTTCCTTATGTTGTAAATTGAGAAGATTCAAATCGGAAGATCATGGCCTCCGAAAGTTTCTAAAGATAGAAGATCCAGCTCAAGCCATGATCCTCTCTAGCCGTTGGTGAAGATCCTTAGGCGCCGATTTGTTTCAATAAAAAGAAAAGGAAGAAGAAGACAGTAAGACACCTGTTGAACACAAGCTTTCATACACTCAAGCCTTCAAGCGAGATCTGTCTTCTTCGTGTGCTCTCTACTAGTCCTTAAGAGTCTGTAATTTCATTTCAAAGCATTTGAGAGTTACACTGTGAGCCTATAGGATATATTTCGAGAGAGTGTTATACTCAAGAGTTTGTAACTCAGGAAGTAGACACTAGGCGATTGATTCACTAAGTGTAAGAGGATTGTACTAGATAGCATAGAGAGGTGGGGCTCTTCTAGATTGGTCTAGGACTCCAAGGGAACGTGAGTTGACTAGATTATAATTGTATAGGAGAGAGGCTTCTCGATGAGCTACTAGGATCCTAAGTCTTGTGAATCAATAAAAGCCGGTTGAATCCTAGGGTTGTGGAAGAACCCTAGGCGGGGACGTAAGCCAAGTTCGTGCCGAACCTCGTAAACAACTCATCGAGTCCTTTACTTATTGCTTTACCTTATTTCCGCACTTGGTTCGACTGTTTAACTTTGTGATTCAGGTTTTCAGAGAAAAGACTAAGTCTAATCTCAAAGGATTTTGCACGAGCTTCAAAAGTCTTGAGAATCTGCGAAAAACCGGCATACTCTATTCAACCCCCTCTTCTAGAGTATTTCTATATTACTTTGTTTTACATTATTGAACCTTCAATTGGTATCAGAGCTTTACTCACTGCTTTTGATCTAACAATCTTGTGAGTTTTCGATCATGTCTGGTGAAGCAAGCGGAGAATTTGCACAGGGAAGGTCTACCAGCAGACCGCCACTCTTTGTAGGAAACAACTTTGTCCACTGGAGATCATTAATGAAGATGTTCATCATAGACCAAGATCTGGAACTTTGGAACATTATAGAGAATGGGCCAAAGATTCCAGAGAAAGACGGACCAAATGGAACCAAAGTCGCAAAGAAGGAGTCTGAATACATCCAAGCGGATCTTGAACTCGTCTCCAAAAACTACAGGGCTATTAACTTACTTTATTGTGGTCTTAGCACTGATGAGTTTAACCGTATCTCATCTTGTAGGTCAGCTAAAGAGATTTGGGACAAGCTGGTCGTCACCTATGAGGGAACCAGCCAAGTGAAGGACACCAAGATCAGCATCTTCCTTCGAAAGTATGAACTTTTCAAGATGAAGCCTGATGAGTCTATCAAGGTCATGTTCACACGATTCACAGAAATCACCAACAACCTTGACTCTCTCGGCAAGAGCTTTACAAACGTTGAGAAAGTAAGGAAGATATTGAGGTGTCTCCCAAAAGAAAAGTGGGGTCCTAAAGTAACAGCTATAGAGGAAGCTCAAGACCTCACTACTCTGCCTCTTGACGACCTGCTTGGGAAACTGATCACACATGAGATGATCCTTAATGAAGACGATGGAGAACTTCCAGCAAGAACTAAGAATTTGGCGCTCAAATCTAAGAAGGATGACAACAAAGATGAATCTGATTCCGAAGATGAGGATGACGATGAGGATGATCCTTTTGCTCTTATCACAAGAGGCCTTGCTCGAATCCTCAAAATGAAGAAACAATTCAACAACAAGGATGGATCAGAGTCTTCTAAATTCCAAGGTAAGTCTCAATACAACAAAAATGATAAGAAGACTAAACCGCTGTCTTTTTTTGAATGTGGTGAAACAGATCATCTTGTGAAAGACTGTCCTCAAAAGACGAATAGCCAATCCAAGAAGGGTGATAGATGGAAAAAGAGAGCCATGGTGGCAACCTGGAGCGATTCTGACTCCGACTCCGACGATGAGAAGGCCAATGTTTGTCTTATGGCATCAGGAGAGGAATCTCACGATGAGAAGCTTGAGGTAACCGTAAGAGAACTTATGGCAAGTCCAAAAGAGGTATTATCGGAATTCCTTTCTAATATGATTGCCAATGAAGAGAAACTTATTGGCCAAACTAACACTCTTATTAAGAGAACTATGGACCAGGAAAGAACTATTGAGGATCTGTCTATGAGGGTCAAAAGTCTTGAAGCTTCTTATTCAGGTATTGACATTAAAGTCAAGACTCTTGACTTAGAGAAATCTGAACTCAAGCAAGATCTCTCGTCTCTGAGAAATGAACATCATGACTTAGAGAACGAGAAGATCTTCCTGAATAATAAGATTCAAGACCAACAGACAGCCCTCATAAGTTTTACCAAATCCAAAGGCACTCTTGATAGGATGTTGGGTGAGCAACAAAGTTCTCTAAACAAAAGTGGTATTGGGTACAATCCAAGGATTTTAAAGAAACAGCACATTACCACCTTTGTAAAGGCAAAAGGAAGCAGAACCTCTCCTATATGTCACCATTGTGCTCGAAAGGGACATGTAAAAGAGACCTGCCCCTATAGAAGAAAGGATCCATATATCATTCGCAATACATTCCCTGTTCATTTGAGAAAAGAACGGATAACACAAGTTTGGGTCCCAAAAGGAACTATTTTAGCCAATATGGTTTATCCCAATAATGGATCCAAATTTGCTTATTGGTCTAGCCACAAAGGTTGATGTTTGTTTTGCAGGAGATCACCAAGGTGAAGGAGCAAAAATGGATTATTGATAGTGGATGCTTGAGGCATATGAGTGGGAAGAGGTCTCTCTTTCATGATCTAAAGGAGCAATCCACATGAACAATCACTCTTGGTGACAAAGGAAAGTGTGACATCGTTGGTATTGGTAGCGTTGGGAGTGATTCCAACCATAGTATTAAAAATGTCTATCTTGTGAATGGTTTAAAGTATAATTTGCTTAGTGTTTCTCAATTATGTGATAGTGGCAATAATGTCAGATTTAACAAGAAAAGATGTCTAGTGTGCAGAGAAGATATAGGTGAAGTTATACTAACTGCATATCGTTACAACAATATAAACGATGTGAATGCTGATCAAGTGGCACAAGGAAGCTTAACCTGTCTAAAATCTTTGACGGACGATCCAAAGCTTTGGCACAGCAGACTCGGTCATGTGAGTCCACATACACTACAGAAGCTTGTGTCCAAAGGGCTTGTAAGAGGACTACCTGAGATGGACTTCAAAGGTATTGATATGTGCAATGCATGCACACGAGGTAAACAAACACGTAGCTCTTTCAAACCCAAAAAGGTTGTAAGTTCTTCTAGACCCCTTGAACTTTTACATATGGATTTATGTGGTCCTATGCGAGTCAAATCTCCCAATAGTAAAAAGTACATGCTTGTTTTTGTTGATGATTTTTCTAGATATACTTGGGTTGCATTTTTAAAAGAAAAATCAGAGGCCTTATTTGAGTTTTCAAAACTTTGTAAGGAGTTGCAAACTTTAAGAAACGAGCCCATAGTGTCAATTCGAAGTGATCATGGTAGGGAGTTTGATCAACTTCAGTTTGATTTGTTTTGTGCTAAATATGGCATCTCCCATAACTTTTCTGCTCCTAGGACACCTCAACAAAATGGGGTTGTGGAACAAAAGAACCGCACCCTAGAGGATATGGCCAGGACTATGCTTTTAGAAAATGCTTTACCTAAAACCTATTTGGCTGAAGTTGTTAACACAGCTAACTATATTTTGAATTGCTGTCTTCTTCGTTCCATTTTAAAGAAAACTCCTTATGAACTTTTCAAAGGCCGCAAACCACTTATATCTTATTTCAAACCCTTTGGTTGTACTTGCTTTGTTCATAACAATGGAAAAGATAACCTTGGGAAGTTTGATGCGCGTAGTGATGAAGGTATATTTCTTGGCTACTCCACAAGTAGCAAAGCTTATAGAATCTTCAATAAAAGGACCCAGTTAGTTGAAGAAAGTATACATGTTATATTTGATGAATGCAATGACGGTTTTTTGAGTGAAAGTGTTGCGGATATAGATCTTAACATCCATGAGGAGAACGAGGAAGGTGATGATGCTGCTACCAAGAACACAGAGAAGAGGAACATGCAGGAACAGATTCTCAACACTGAAGAATTGGCCCAAGGTGTTGAAGATTCATCCAAAGCCCTTGGTGTCCAATTCAACAGTATTGAAATGTCAGAAACTGTTGAAACTGAACCTAACAGGACTATGGAATCAGATGTACCACAAATCAATCCTGCTAGTGTGACGAATCAAGGAGCTGAGACTAGCAACAGAAAATCCAAATACTCCTCATCACACTCATTAAAGGATATCATTTCGGACCCTACTTCTAGTGTTCAAACTCGTTCTAAACTTAAAGATCTTTGTGCTTTTCACGCGTTTGTCTCTGTTATAGAACCCAAGAAGGTAGATGAGGCCCTTCAAGAGCCAGATTGGATCATTGCTATGCAAAGTGAGCTTAACGAATTTGAAAAGAACAATGTCTGGACCTTGAAGCCTAGGCCAAAGCATCAATCAGTCATTGGCACACGATGGGTATTTCGACACAAGCTAGATGAGAATGGTAAGATCGTGAGGAACAAGGCAAGGCTTGTTACTCAAGGCTACAATCAAGAGGAAGGTATTGACTACGAGGAGACCTTTGCTCCCGTAGCCAGGCTTGAAGCAATTCGCATATTATTAGCATTTGCATCTTTTATGGGCATAAAGCTATATCAAATGGATGTCAAGTGTGCTTTTCTCAATGGTTTCTTAGAAGAAGAAGTTTATGTGGCTCAACCCCCAGGTTTTGAAAGTTTGGAATTTCCTAATCACGTTTATAAACTTGACAAAGCGCTTTATGGTTTGAAACAAGCCCCAAGAGCTTGGTATGAGCGCTTGTCAAAATATCTTTTAGAAAATGATTTTAAAAGGGGGTTGATCACCAAGACTCTTCTTATCAAGACCAAAGAAAAGGACATTTTGGTTATTCAAATTTATGTTGCTGATATATTGTTTGGTGCTACTAACACATCTTTGTGCGAGGAATTTTCTGACATCATGTGCAGTGAATTTGAGATGAGCTTGATGGGTGAACTCAATTTCTTTTTGGGATTACAAGTTCATCAATCCAAGAAAGGGATCTTTATCAACCAAAGCAAGTACACTAAGGATCTCTTGAAGAAGTTCAAGATGGATCAATCCAAAGCAGCCAAGACTCCCATGAGCTCAACATTATCCCTAGATCAAGACCAGACTGGGAAGAGTGTCAATCAAAAGGAGTATTGAGGAATGATTGGATCTTTACTATATCTTACAGCTAGTAGACCTGACATCATGTTTAATGTTTGCATGTGTGCTAGGTTTCAAGCTGATCCTAAAGAATCTCACCTCGTGGCTGTGAAGAGGATCTTTCGATATCTCAATGGCACTAAGGAGCTTGGACTATGGTACCCAAAGCAAAAGGATTTCACAATAATCGGGTATTCTAATGCAGATTTTGCAGGCTATAAGGTGGATAGGAAGAGCACATCAGGATGTTCCCAATTCTTAGGAGCATCTTTCATCAGTTGGCATTCTAAGAAACAAAACTCAGTTTCCCTATCCACTGCAGAAGCCGAATACATAGCAGCTGGAGCATGCTGCTCCCAAATCCTTTGGATAACTCAACAAATGGGAGATCTTGGCATCAACCTCAAAGGCATTCCCATTAAGTGTGACAATACAAGTGCCATCTCCATTACAAAGATCCTGTTCAGCATTCAAGGACCAAACATATTGATGTAAGGCATCATTTCATTAGAGACCACGTCGAAAAAGGTGATGTGTCCATTTCCTTTATTTCAACTGATTATCAATGGGCTGACATTTTTACCAAGCCTTTGGCAGAGGACAGGTTCACCTTCATTAGACGAGAGATCGGGATGCTTAACAAGGATGCACTTTCGTAGGGGGAGCTTTCCCTTTACGAAAGATAAATTCTACTCAGTGTCAAGACCCTTGATTTTTATGTCAAGGTTTGTGAACTGAATGATAGAAAACAGATATCGGATCGTATATATTTGGTTAATATCTTTTTAGATATTTGATCAAGTATTATTTTCGTTGGATTTCAAAATAATTTATTTATGTCACATATTTTATCCGTAGAGATATTTTTGGAACAAAATATTTTCGGTTATTTCCCTCCTATTCTAAAACGATTGAGAGAAGAGATTTGAATTTTGAATTGAAATATTTTTTTTTCAAACTGGCAATGTTATCATTACTTACATTGGAACCCTAAACCCCGTCCCATCACTCTAATCTCTCCTATTTAAAACCCAAACCCCTCTTGATTACCTCATAACCTCAGAACCACCC
Source organism: Persicaria maculosa (assembly GCA_963922045.1). Lineage (NCBI taxonomy): Eukaryota > Viridiplantae > Streptophyta > Magnoliopsida > Caryophyllales > Polygonaceae > Persicaria > Persicaria maculosa. The sequence continues at coordinate 38,055,478 of OY998266.1, read as the reverse complement.
AAAACTCTTCCAGTTCTCCCTCTCCAATCTCTTAAACTATCTTGAAACCCTAGCCGAATACCTCCATGGCTCCCAAATCAAAGAAAGCTTCCACACCCAAAAGACTTGGCGCCACCCCCAAGGGACGCCAGGACACTGCTACTTCTCCTACACTTGAACCCACTCCTCAAGCCATCGTCCCTGCTACTGTCCAGAGCACCATCACTGAAAGCACGACTATAGTAACCAAGGGCTCTAAAAAACGCTCTGCTAAGAAGCCTCTCAGTGCGAAACAGAAAGGGAAAAAGAAGGTCATCGCTGAGGAGGTGGATGAGGAAGAAGAAGAGGAGGATCTTGATGCTATTCTGGAAAATGATGCAGCCAAGGAAGCCGAAGAAGAAGCTTTAAGGAAGAAAAAGGCCGAGGAGGAGGCCGAGCTTGCAAGGAAGTTGGTCGAGGAGGAAGCTGAGAGAATCCGGAAGGAAGCTAAGGCGGAGGCTCTCAAGGAGGTTCCTTCTAAAGGGGAGCCTGAGGAAGAGGATGAGGAGCAAGACGAATCCGGAGAGGACGAGGAGGATACCGATGGAGACAACGCTGAGGACTCGGGGTCAGAGGAAGAAGAGGAAGAGGAGCCCGAGCATGCTCCCTCTCCTTCTCCTCCTCCTCCTCCTCCCCCGTCTCCAAAGAAGCGGAAAGCCTCTACAGCCAAGCCTCCTCCTCCCAAGCGCACCAGGAAGGGCACCCTCAAAAGCCTTGAGGCACCTGCCAAGAGGTCTGCTCCAACACATGCTAGAAGGAAGAACGCTGATCCTCCCGCTCTCATTCAGGTAAATCAATCCCTCCCCTCTTCATGGTTTGAAAATGCTGAAATGGCTGGTAAGTGGGTAGATGAGTTTCGAACTCGTAGGATCTGCTGTTCTGATTTTTTAGATATTGCGTTCTTTGAAGCTTTGAATTTACCATGCATTGCTATCCTTAAAAAATCCCCAGCCTGGACCCTTCTCAATCTTGAAACCGTCTATTATCCCCAACTCACCCGCCTGTTCTATATAAATCTCAAAGCTAAACACACTGACAATGGTTGGTTCCTGGAATCTGTCGTCAAGGGAGTTAGAATCTCTTTCAGCTCCTTTGACTTCGCTGATTTCCTTGGCCTTCCTAGCCCTTGTCCACCCTCTCAAGAAAACCCCTCTAAAGAAGACTGCATTACCCTTGCCCGATCCAAATATCTTCTACCCGAGGCATCTACCAACACCTCAAAGTAGCTAACCCACTCATCCCTTAACCTAGAGGTAAAGATTATATTTAACATCATTGTGCATTGCCTCTTACCCCGTCTAAACTCCGGCCCTCTCCTCACCGACAATGCCATGATCCTACTTTACCGAATCCTCAATGGCCTTGATCTTGATCAGGCCAACACCATTTTAGGATCCATGGCTCACACTAGAAAAGCCAGGAAAGGAACTCCCCTCCCCTTCGCTACCCTTTTGACCCAAATCTTCGAAGCTTCTGGAATCGATTTTAAAAATGAAGAACAACATCGTCATATGGGTAAGTTCGACTCCAAGAGCCTTGAAAAGATTGGCATCACTCAGTCCCCCCAAGGGACTTGGAGTCTTGCCTCTCCTTCAAAAGCTTTTCCCACTGCCTCAGCCATTGATGAACGCATGGACAACCTGGAGTTGGGCTTGGAGGAAGTTCGCTTGGATATCAAGCAGCTGCACAAGGAGTTTATGACAGAGATGAGTGGGGTAACCAAGCTGTTGCAAGGTCTGTGGTCGTGGCTCACTGATGATGCTCCGGACGATGAAGCTTAACCCTATCCTACCCTACCCTAACCCCAAATCTGAAACATTGCTGGTTTTTGGAAACTGTTTCAAAACTTTTGGTGACTGTTTTACCTCCTCCCTTTGTTGAAAGACAAAAAGGGGGAGATGATCTGTGGTGGTGTTAGACTTTTTAAAACTGCTGCGATTTAAAGGTCTTGGAAGACCTTGGTTTTATTTTCTGTTGGATAGTCTTCTTGCTTTAAAATTTTGATCCAACATTTGTCTAACCCATGCAGGTACTTAGTCCGATTTTACTTATATTATATATGCTTGACTAAGTTGCAGGGATGCACAGGTTTTGTCTTTCATCAAGGGAGAGATTGATAACTCCACTCCTTTGATTAAAATCGGAATAAGTTTCAAAGGCCTTGACAGTCTGTTTGTGTCAAAGGTCTTGAAGCTTTAACAGTATTGATGAAACACAAAACCTGTTCTATATGATATTATGTTCGAATATTATTTTATGTTATTATATGCTTCCATTATATTATTATATATACACTAACCTTTTAGGAAGTATTTTCGAATATTATTTCCTTCCTTATGTTGTAAATTGAGAAGATTCAAATCGAAAGATCATGGCCTCCGAAAGTTTCCAAAGATAGAAGATCCAGCTCAAGCCATGATCCTCTCTAGCCGTTGGTGAAGATCCTTAGGCGCCGATTTGTTTCAATAAAAACAAAAGGAAGAAGAAGACAACAAGACACCTGTTGAACACAAGCTTTCATACACTCAAGCCTTCAAGCGAGATTTGTCTTCTTCGTGTGCTCTCTGCTAGTCCTTAAGAGTCTGTAATTTCATTTCAAAGCATTTGAGAGTTACACTGTGAGCTTATAGGATATACTTCGAGAGAGTGTTATACTCAAGAGTTTGTAACTCAGGAAGTAGACACTAGGTGATTGATTCACTAAGTATAAGAGGATTGTACTAGATAGCATAGAGAGGTGGGGCTCTTCTAGATTGGTCTAGGACTCCAAGGGAACGTGAGTTGACTAGATTGCAATTGTGTAGGAGAGAGGCTTCTCCGTGAGCTACTAGGATCCTAAGTCTTGTGAATCAATAAAAGTCGGTTGAATCCTAGGGTTGTGGAAGAACCCTAGGCGGGGACGTAGGCCAAGTTCGTGCCGAACCTCGTAAATAACTCATCGAGTCCTTTACTTATTGCTTTACCTTATTTCCGCACTTGGTTCGACTGTTTAACTTTGTGATTCAGGTTTTCAGAGAAAAGACTAAGTCTCATCTCAAAGGATTTTGCACGAGCTTCAAAAGTCTTGAGAATCTGCGAAAACCTGGCATACTCTATTCAACCCCCCCTTCTAGAGTATTTCTATATTACTTTGTTTTACATTATCGAACCTTCACCCTGCTTGTCCATTATTTTAGGTAGGCCATTCTTAGCAACCGTCGATGCCAACATAAGCGTAAAGAAAGGATTGCTCTCATTCCCAATTAGTGATGAAGTGATAGAGTACGCCTTCAACAAGACGGTGAGGAATCATGAAGGGCCAATGGAGGTAAACTCAATTAAAGGTGTCTACATCACATGCGGGGAAGCTAAGGTAAGGAATATGACACCTCAGGAGCTTGAAAAGAGGGCCATAGAAGCCCAAGTGGAGGAAGTCGTGGCAATCTTGAACGAAGGAGCCAAAAAGCCACTCGAAATCGACAAAGGTAAGTCGATATCGACTAACATAGTTCAAGATTCTATGCCAAGTTATAAGTATGGGGTTGACAGAGAAGAAGAGAGCTCGAAATCGAGCACCGAGGTCGATATCGACCATAAGCCTAAGCCGAAATCGACTGCCCCAGAAGCTAAAAAAAGAGAAAGTGACTCGATATCGAGCATGACAGGTCAAAATCGACCAGACAATATCGAACAGAAACCCTCCACATCGATAGGACCTCTAGGAGCACAACAGAGCTCGATATCGAGTACTGCTGATCGACCCTACTCGTTGAGATGTTAGTTCAGCGAGATGGGACACAAGGTGAGGAGTCCGAAGTACTAAGTATCCAGGGCCATTCATGACACCCATTTTTGCGACTCTCGAGAAGGAAATGCTAAGGTTAGAGAGGTAAAAGCATATAGTAAAAAAAACATTGACCGATGAGTGAAGGGTGAGAAATATGATGAAGCAAGAATGTGGAATGTTTTGAAAAGAAAGTTTATTTCCCCGGATTTAACACCACATGGCCAAAAATTAGCCCACCTTTAGCCTTTTACCAATATACTTCTCATACGCTTGCAAAAGTCCTCTTGATTATTAATGCTATGTTGCATAAAATTGTTTTATGCATATAATCCTCCTTTTGTGAGTATGATGTTCCTTTTATTCACAGGCATGGATATTGTTGACAATAGTACCTTTTCGAGGATGGCATTTGATTGTAGGGACATATGAGAATGAATCTATGATGTTGAGGGTTTACTTTCTTCCCCTGAATGACCATTAAAGGTATTGCTTGGGGACAAGCAAGCTTAAGTATGGGGTGTTTGATGTGCGCGTAAATTGCCATATTTTCTATGCACATTTATGTCCATTTCGTCGTTATTTGCATGCATATTGGTTGGGAAATCATAAGATTAGTGTAGTTTATGCATATTTGTCAAATATAGAGGTCTACACGAGTTTTTATGTTATTTTACAGAAAACGAGACAAAAATGGATGACTTTGGACAAGTGAAAAAGAGTGTAAAAAGAACTCAAAGTCTACTGAAGAGTCGAAATCAACCTAAAGATTCGACATCGAGTGGAAACAGAGCAGCCAGAAATCGAGCTGAGGAAGAAGAGAGCATGTCGATACAAGAATGTCGATATCGATGTTACAAGGTTGATATCGAGTGGCCTAAATCAAGGATATTGATAGAAGTAAAGTGCCAATCCGAGGTCGAGTGGGACTGCTCGAGATAAGAAGAAAAGAGGTCGATATCGAGGTCTGAGGTCGATATCGACTGCTGCTGCAGAACAGATCCGATGCTGTTTTTGATAGAATTCTATCCGAAGCGTTCAAGATTATCCTAAAGTCGAGATCTTCTATCATATCTACACCAGACGTTTTATCCTTTATGTTATTTACCGAGGAGTTTTTAGTTTTTACTTTATTTAAGTTTTATCTTAGGGATAAAGACAGGTTTTCGAATCATTGGATAGCGAGGTGAAAGTTCTATAATTAGCGGCCATTAGGACTGGTTTCAATCATCAAAGCAATCAGTTTTTACATTATACACACAGAGAATTAGGTAGAGAGAGAGCCGAGTTGAGTTGGAGTGAAGCGAGAGTGGAGATTTGGCTTTGTTCGATGTAATCTTTGTTTCGAATTTCAATTAAAGTAGTTTCTTTACCATGATGAAGATGAGTTCAATGATGATGAAGCACGAATAGTCAACCCACTTCTAGGGTCGGGGTGAGCCCGACGATAGCAATGTATGTTTGTGCATCAAAGGTATGATTTTTATGCGATTACGTCTTCTATCCTATGCATGATCCTTTGCGAAAGTTGAGGAGATTCATTATTTGCATTATTGAAGCGAACACCAATCATATTGTGAATTCGGATTACTCATGAATTGGATAGCAACACTTAGGTTTTATGCGAGAGCCTCTAATAACCTAAAAGTTGGTAACGAAAGTTATTTGACGGAAATGCAACATCTTTCATGAATTTGGCATAATACTTGCATCGTTATCGTGGTGGCATTAACCCCCGACCTTGGAAGCTTTTAGTTTATTGAAGTTCATATAAAAAGTTATGTTTTTATTCTTTCCATAATTCCCTCATCATCCTACATTCTTCGGACATCTTTTTCGACAAATTAGGTTCATTTACAATTTCTTTTTGAAGACTCGAAATCAACTGCAGAGGTCGATATCGAGTCCTAACATCGATATCGAGTACCCAACTCGACGTCAACTCGTTGCTTCTGTCTTCTGCAGGTACTTCGCGGGAAATTTACCAGAACTAAGGTCGATATCGACCAGACACCTCGATATCGAGTTGTCTTCTGGAGTCAAAACTTGATCGTGATTGCAAGCTTAGGAAGCACTGACATACCTCCTCGTGGATTCGGTCCTGAAGTACATTACCACTACATCGGGAGGGATTCTGGTATTTTATTTGCTTGGATAAGGGAGTTAGCTTAGTTTGATTTAAATATTTTATATAAGCGATACCCCTCCCCTAACGAACAGTGTTCCAAACATCTTTATATGGTGTACAAGGCATAATGAGAGCTTTTTGTACAAAAAGATTTCCTTGAAATTTTTGGAACAAATGTGACCATATCAACGTCACCTTTCCTTTTTATATTAAAACTTAGTTGTTTTCGCTTAAATGTACATGGCATAACGCGAGCATTATGTGCGAAAAGCTTTCTGTGAAATATTCGGACCAAAAGTGACCATATCGGCTTCACCTTTCTTTTTATCCCAAACATGATTATATGGCGTACAGGGCATAATGGGAGCTTTCTGCGCGAAAAGCTTTCCGTCAAATTTTTAGACCAAAAGTAACCACTTTGGCATCATCATTCTTTTTCCATTAAAACTGAGTTGTTTTCACTCAAATGTGTCCCAAACATGTTTATACGGTGTACAAGGCATAATGGAAGATTTCTGCGCGAAAAGCTTTCCGTGATATTTTCGAGCCAAAAGTTACTATATTAGTGTAACGTTTCCTTTTTTCTAACAAAAATGAGTTTTTTTGCTCAAATGTGTTCCAAACATCTTTATATGGTGTGCAGGGCATAATGAGAGCTTTTTGTACGAAAAGCTTTCCGTGAAATTTGCGGACCAAAAGTGACCATATCGGGGTCACCTTTCTTTTTTCTATTAAAATTTAGTTGTTTTCGCTCAAATTTGTCTTAAATATGTTTATATAGCATACATGGAATAATGCGAGCATTTTGCGCGAAAAGCTTTCTACGAAATTTTCGAACCAAAAGTGACCATATCGGCGTCACCATTCCATTTTCTATTCAAACTGATTTGTTTTCGCTCAAATGTCCCAAACATGTTTATATGGCATAAAAGGCATAATGGGAGCTTTCTGCACGAAAAGGTTTCTGTGAAATTTACGAACCAAAAGTGACCATATTGGCATCACCTATCTTTTTTCTATGAAAATTGAGTTTTTTTGCTTAAATGTGTCCCAAACATATTCATATGGCATATAGGGCATAATGAGAGCTTTCTGGGCTAAAAGTTTTCCGTGAAATTTTCGGACCAAAAGTGACCATATCGTTGTCACATTTTTTTATTCTATCAAAAATGAGTTTTTTTGCTCAAATGTGTCCCAAACATGTCTATATGGCTTACATGGCATAATGGGAGCTTTTTGTGCGAAAAGCTTCCTGTGAAATTTTCGGACCAAAAGTTACCATATCGGTGTCGTATTTCCTTTTTCTATGAAAATTGAGTTTTTTTCGCTCAAATTTTTTCGAAACATGTTCATATGGCATAAAGGGCATAATGAGAGCTTTCTGTGCGAAAAGCTTTCCGTGAAATTTACAAACCAAAAGTGACCATATTGGCGTCACCTTTCTCTTTTCTATGAAAACTGAGATTCTTTTGGCTTAAATGTGTCCCAAACATGTTTAAGTGGCGTATAAGGGATAATGAGAGCTTTTTGCGCGAAAATCTTTCCTTGAAATTTTCAAACCAAAAGTGACCATATCTTTTTCACCTTTCTTTATTCTATCAAAAATGAGTTTTTTTCTCTTAATGCGTCCCAAACATGTTCATATGGCGTATAGAGCATAATGAGAGCTTTCAGCGTGAAAAGCTTTCCGTGAAATTTTCGGATCAAAAGTGACCATATCGTTGTGACCTTTCTTTATTCTTTCAAAAATGAGTTTTTTTTCTCAAATGTGTCCCAAACATGTCTATATGGCGTACAGGGCATAATGAGAGCATTCTGTGCGAAAAACTTTATGTGAAGTTTTGAGACCAAAAGTGACCATATCGGTGTCACATTGCCTTTTTCTTTGAAAACAGAGTTTTTTTCGCTCAAATTTATCCTAAACATGTTCATATGGGTATAAGGCATAATGAGAGTTTTCTACACGATAAGCTTTTCGTGAAAATTACGAACCTAAAGTGACCATATGATTGCACCAAAAGTCCCATGGCCCCGGACGACATCGAGGACAAGATGAGGGTGCCATTTGATGGCCCGATTACTAGAGCTCAGGCCAAGATGACCCATGATGCAACTCATGCCCTTCTTATTCGAATTGGTGCTACTTTGAAGGTTTGTATTAGACCTATATGTGTTACATTACTTCAAGCCCAATCAACAACCCAAGATCTCAATTTAAGGCCTCATTCAAGCTTGATGAAGAGAAAGGCCCAAGAGAGTGTGTGAGGAAGCTCCAGCAAGCCCAATGAAGCCCCAGCCAACCCAAAGAAGCCTTGATCCACATCATTACTCCTTGAAGGCTGACCATCCATCATCACCCTCTCTATTTGTGTTGTTTTTTTTTAATTAAAATGGCTGTTTAGAATGGCAATAGGCTAGTAATAAAGTCTAGTAAATCAGCCTAGTAATGAAGGATGGGGGTTTAGGAATGGGATGAGCCATGCTTGGCTGGCTACACTTTCATCCCTTGTAATACTTATATGCTTGATTTCCTATGAAAAAACTCAGGTTGAATTGAGTTGAAGCACTTGGCTAAGTGTCTTCAATTACAGCCCCAAAACGCTCTTGCTTCGCTTGCTCTCTTTCTATTACTCTTGTCCACTATAATCCCATCCAAATCTCCCATAAACATCCAAGAACGACCCCCTAATCCCTCACTTACAACAACCACGAAATCAGACCCAAATCGACAATAAGCCAGCGCTAAACACCACAAAACCCTAATATGCGCAAGCCGAAACAAGCCCAACGCTTACCCCTTTTTAGGAGGGACCCCTCTGCCATCTTTTGGCATCTAAAGGAACCCTTGAAGCTCTACTAACTAGTGGAAAAAATCATCAAGAATCGATCCCGAATCGATCGAAAATCAGCGTTGAATCGAGTCCTTAAAGAACAAATTCGCAAGATCGGGCCAACACTTGTGTTTCGGAATTCACCACACATCAACTGGTATTCAGATTCAGGTTTTGCAAGTTCTTTAAGCCTTGATTTGTTATTTGAGTGATTCTTATTTTTGTGCCATCTTTTATTCACCATAGCCTTCATATTAAAAAAAATATTGTTCCAAAACTGATTGCTTTCCACATTCAACCCATAAAATTTGGCACTTGTATTTGATGATTTACATGTTGGATCTATAATTTGGAAGATGTCGATTTCTTAGTTGCAAGTTTTATTTTTTTCTTATGCTATATATATCATGCCTATGACCGAGAACTTAGAATTAGCATCTATGATGAACTTGCACCACAAAGAGCCCTATTTTTCCAGATTTCGAAGCCCTTAATCCTTTTTTTTTTAAATTTTGCTTACTTTTAGATCATCGAGCATTTTTTTTCTTTCTTTTCTTCAGCATAGTCAACTATCACCCTCTTAGAAGTCAGAATATACAAAAAAAGAGTACAAAATGAAAATCAGATTCATCCTTGCTTGTTTGAGTGCTAGTAGCCCCTTTCATTGAGTTAGTAACTCATATTGCTCATCTTGCTTCTATTGCTACTTTTTGATGATCTAATTGGTTTTAAGCACTCTCAAAGAACCCTTTCTTGTGTGATTTTGTGTTGTGCCGATCAACTAGAGCCTTGGTCACACCCATCTCTCTCCGAAGCATGTTGCAATCGTCAGAGAAAGTTGACGGAGTGTGTGCACTTGACAACCCTTTTGATTGCTTGCGTTACTACATCTTTGCTGAATTCTTAGCATCACGTTGTATTCTTATTGTATACTACGGATTACAATTGCAAATCTGATCATTTGGCCGCTAGTTCCATACTTGCTACTCTTTGCTTCCAACTTGTGGCTGATTTCTTTGCATTGTGCTTCGTTAACTTGCTACTTTTGGCATTGTAAAATTTTGTGTCCAGGGTGACTTATTGAGTACAGTGCCTTGTTTTTTCATAAAACTGAATTTTCATAAACCTTGAATCACTCATAGGATCAAAGTTCTTGCATAGCTTGCTTCTCAACCTTTATGTGCGAACTACTTATGCGTGGCCTTTGTGTTCTCTAGGATCATGGCTGATGATTTTGAGACACGGGACACTCAACCCTTATCCAAAGCTGATTTGTTGGACACCTTAAAAACTGTCAACAACGAGCATCGTGAGGGTATGATTGATCTTGAGACTTGGGTACATAAGTTGATCATGTCCGAGAATGGTAAGTTGGCTTTATCCTTGCGAACGTAAATGGATAAAATGGTTCGGGTCACCCTTGAGAGTAATCCATCTTCATCTACCCATCAGCGGGAGGGCTCATGCCGATTCTAGTCCAACTTTAAAAAATAGACCTGCTACTCCTAACCCCTTTTCAGGCGAGAACGATGACATTCCTCTTAGGTCCCATAAAATTAGCGAGTCCCGACTCCTCCTCCTAGGCAAAAAAACCGACCCACCCACCAGCCCGGACCAAGGGTTGCTTGTCGAATGGAGGAATGGGATGAGGACCAAGTTGAGGAGCCGGATGAGATGCCGATCTTGGAGGACCCGTTTCAGGAGCATGATGCTTATGCAGAGGACTTTCCGGCCCCTAACTTTGGTCACCCTCACCCCAACGACCCGGCTGTCCAACGCCGCGACGTTAAGGTAAAAATGAAGACTTTTGATGGTGCCAATAATGCGGAGGCATACATCGCTTGGGAGACCCACACCGACTACGTCTTATACCATCTCTGTTATGACAAAATGGAAAAACCTGAGGTAGTAACCCTTCACCCTACAGGTTTAGCTCGTTCTTGGTGGTTCCGAACACGGGACATGAGGAGACGCCAAGGTAGGCACCGGTGGAAACATGGCCCCAACTTCGTTTTTAGCCATCCATGATTTTAGGGATATTAAAGTCCTTTGCCACAAGGTGCAACTCCTCTATGAGCAACAAAAATGACATGTAAGGTCCGGCCAATCCTCTTATGGCCGCAGGTTTTGACCTGCTCCCCCTACTTATACTCCTCCTACTTTTTCTTCTAACCCTTCTATGTAGCATAGGGGGTCTCTGACTAATCTAAAGCCGGCTTTGATGTTTAAACTAGGAAGATTGCTGCCCCACCTCCTCAAACAAAAAGTCGGGAGAAACGATGCTTCACTTGCAATGGCCCGGATCACATTTCTCGGAATTGCCCACAAAGAAAGAAAGTGTTGTTGAATGATATGGGTGATTTTTTCTACGAGGAGGAGGCCATCGATCCCACCCATAGCTCAGCCGAAGTGGAGGAGCCCGCAAATTTTGCTAATGAGGACAATGTGGTGAATGACCCCGATGCTTTTGATGATGCCCTTTGCTTGGTCAATCGACGTGTCCTCACCTTACAAGAAGCTCCCGTAGCTGATCAAAGGGAGAACATTTTCCACACTAAGTGTGTGGTCCGTGAGGCCACCCTCACCGTCATCATCAATGGAGGAAGTTGATGCAACTTGATCAATGAGAAAGTGGTTGAGTACCTCCATCTAGCTACTATTCCTCGAGCCACACACAACAGCTTGAACGGTATTTCAGATGGCCATTCTGAAATTATGGTAACTAGACAATGCTTGGTCTCTTACAAAATTGGTTCTTATTGTGCACAAGTTTGGTGTGATGTGGTAAGGATGGATTATAGCCATATATTGCTAGGTCGTCCTTGGTTGTTTGATCGGCAATTCATACATGATGATCGTTGATAATGCATATTTTTAACAGGCATTATAGGGTAGTTTAGATGCATTTAAATTGTAGAATATGCATGTTTAGTGTTAAGTTTGATTAAACTCTTTTTATGGAAAAGTTCGGAATCTACGCTATTTCGGTTAAATTGTGAAGAATCGTAGATCCGACATGGTGGAAAGAAAGAGAAAGCTGCAAAACATGGCCAAATGAAGTCAAGATATCAAGCTAAGAAGAGAAAGAAAGGAGTAAAGAAAGAATGGGGAAAGAACGAAGAGAAACAAAGCTTCTGGGCAAGACTCACTGCCATTGAGTGAAGTTTTGCTGCCAGCGAGTCGAGTCAACTGAGAAGGAGCCCAGCAAGTGAGAAAAGCAGAGCCAGCATGGGGAACCCAAAGGCATTAAGGAAGCGCCCAAGCAACCAGGCACCAGTCGATGCTAGTGGATGGACTCGCTGTAGCGAGTGACTCGCTGCCGTTGAAGAAGCCTCGCTGCCAGCGGGAGGCGCCAGGACGACGAAGCCACTCCATCTGCCAAGCCATTTGCTCTAGCAAGTGGGCTGTCTCGCACCAGCGGGAGACTAGTTTCGCTCCATCGAAAGATGAGTTTCGCTGCAGCGGAAAATCCTTCGCTGCCAGCGGAATCTACCAAGTTGACGAGAGACTAAGGCATGAAGATTCGCTGCTAGCGGGTTGGTAGTGAGCATCTAGAGAAAATCCAACAGTAGGTTGATCAAGATATCCACGAGGACTCGCTGCCAACGGAAAGGCTAGTCGCTGCCAACGAAATCCACCGCGGGACTATTTTAGGAAAGCTTTATCTTTAATCTAGTTTGTTTTAGGAAGTTTCTATCTAGGTTATCTATCTTTTACTTTGTTTATTCAGAACTTTAGGCTTATGAATAAGATGTTTAGGGTTAGTTTTATGAAGCATTCAATTAGAGCAATCACTATAGACGAGAAGAGATCATAGGTAAGCCATGAGCGACTAATTTTCCTAGTATTTTGCCTATGTTTTCGAGACTTGGTTGGTGAATTATGAGTTTTTAATTCAAGTTATCTTTCCTCTATTATAATTCTTTCCACTTCCTTGTGATTATTGTTATGTTATTGATGTTATCTTGCTTAGCCAAGTAGAAAATATTGATTTCTCGCTATGATTTAATACTTTCGTATTTGTGTTATTTCCGTAGTAGCATGCATAAGATTGTGGATTCTGTGTTTGAAGCATGATTAAGTAGAAAGTTGACATATATCTTAAACATCGATTTACCGTGTTTAATTGGTGTAATTTACGTGCTCAAGTTCTTGGGACGTTTTGCTATCTCTTTGTTAAATCTTAACCGTGTTAGGATTACATAGGGGTGTAAGGGATTAATTGGACTCGTAGGACTTTTAATCTATATAAACCAAGACAAGAGGAAATTTTAGGAAAGTTAATAACTTGAAAAGGATTCGATGATCGATAAGCCAACCAATGTCAAAGAATTCGTAGGTGGAACCGTTCCCTACTCTTTATTTTATTACAAAATTCCGTCTTTACTTTATTTTGCTTGTTATTATTTAAAAGTTGAATCTTTTCCCACTTTTGTTACTTGTTGGTGATTAAATTGCATTTGAAATCTTAAGTCTCCCGAGGATTCGACCCCTTTCTTGCCAATTATACTAATTTATGAGAGTGGGAACTATTTGATTGGGAATCAACGATTTTAATCCCATCAAGTTTTTGGCGCCGTTGCCAGGGAGATTAATTTGTGAGAGTGGGAATGATTTGATTGGGAATCAACGATTTTAATCCCGTCAAGTTTTTTGCGCCGTTGCCAGGGAGATTTAATTCGTTTCATTGTCTAGTTTAATCATCAACTTTTGTCTATACCACTCGCATGGTCCACACCCGTTATACTAATTCCAATCTCTTACCTTTTGATCCAGAAATCGGGAGGACAACTTCTAGGTTGCAAAGAGAGCACTCATCCAACCCGGAAATCGAAGAAGAGATGGAAGGCAACAATGCGATCTTGCCCTCACGAAGGTGCACTTTGAAGGACCTAAACAAGCCAAATTTGCAAACTCAACCATTAGCTATTAGGCCATGGGTCCAAATTTTACAGATGTTCCATGGCATGAGTGGAGAGGACCCAAACAAGCACCTTGTGGAGTTTCATGGAATATGCGATCGTTTGAAACCTCAAGGCATCATGGAGGATCAAATGATGCTAAGGGTCTTCCCATTCACCTTGAAGGATGCGGCCAACGATTGGCTCTATTATCTACCTACGGAGAGCATCACTGGATGGATGAAGATGAAAAAGGCCTTCTTGCGCAAATACTTCCCCGCCACTAGACACAATATTCTGAAGAAGGAGATATCATGTATCGAACAATCGGCCACGGAGACTCTCTACGAATATATGGAGAGGTTCAAAAAGCTAAAAGCTAGTTTCCCCTATTATGGCTTTTCGGAGGAAGATTTGGTCCTATACCGGTATGAGGGGCTACTTGATAATGATCGTGGGACGGTTTACTCAGCTAGGGAAGGGAATATCCTCAACAAAACACCGGAGGAAGCTTAGGAGATATTTGAAGAGCTCGCTAATACTTCTCAACAATATCGAAGGTCTAGTGGAGCTAGGTGAGTCTTACACTTGGACTCGCCCACATCAAGCATGCAAAACGAGCTGAAGGAGATTAGAGAGGCCCTAAAGAAGCTAACTATGCAAAGAGGTCGACAACAACTCAAAGCATGTGGGTTGTGTGGAAGTCCATCCCATCCTATGGATTTATGCCCCGAGATGCAAGAAGGAACCATGGGTCAATGCTATTTGAGATTACGGCGACGCAACTACGACAATAATTTCTACAATTCCAACTTCCAACAAGGATATGCTGGCCGGTTCAACCACCAACAACAACAACAACAACCTCCCTATCAACAAGGAGGACCCCAATATTGAGCACCCTATGATAATCACCAAAGGGGGTCTCCTAAAGCTAATCAACAAGGTGAGGATCCATACAAGCTCATCCTAGAAACCCTCAAGGCTCAAACGGAGAAGATGAATGCACAAGAGAGGATGATGGGCCAAATGGCTCAAGCAATTGGAGAATTACAAGCAAGAGACTCGAGCAAGCTACCATCACAAGTGGTGGTCAACCCAACGGAGAATGTTAGTGCCATCACCCTAAGGAGCAACAAGGAACTGTTGTCCGCACCTAGGGGTGAAAAGGAAGCCTTGGAAGAGATTGTTGAAGAATGTCATGAAGGAGACAAGGAGGCGACAAGTTCTGGGCAATTTCCGCTGACAGCAAAACCAGACTCGCTGGCAGTGAATGCGACTACTAAACTAGAGCCGATCTTAGTCACTAACAACGAACCCCTACTCGCTGACAGTGAGCACAACCCACTACCAGCGAATCCAGACTCGCTGCCAGCGGATTCTGCCCAGAAAACCGACGTCGCTATGTCCGGACAAGCCACTGCAGATTCCAAACCTCTTCTTGATGATTATTAGCCGGTGGCACCCTTTCCGGAGGCTTTGAGGAATCCAAGGAGGCTGGAGAGTGACACCGAACTCTTTAAGACATTCACCAAGTGTGAGGTGAGCATCCCTCTACTCAAACTAGTCAAAGCTATTCCTCATTATGAAAAAGTTTTGAAGGAATTGTGCACGGTTAAGAGGAATCAAAAGTTGAAGGGAAAGCAAAAGGTATAAGTAAGTGAACATGTCTCCACTATGCTAGAAAGGTGTATACTCGAAAAGTGTAGCGACCCAGGTATGTTTACTATCCCTTGCGCGATTGGAGATGTTAAGTTCAATCATGCTTTATTAGATTTTGGAGCATCCATTAATGTTATATCATACTCCCTTTAAAAATCTCTTGGTCTTGGATCTTTGCAAGAAACTAGAGTTGTGATCCAATTGGCAAATCGTTCTCAAATATATGCTAGGGGGTTTGTAGAAGATGTTTTAGTTATGGTGGACAAGCTAATCTTTCTCGCAGATTTCTTTGTTTTGGACATGGAGCATGGAGTAGCGGAGGTGCCCATTCTCTTGGGTAGACCCTTCTTAAGGACCGCCCGAACAAAGATTGATGTCTATGCTAGTTCACTTACTATGGAGTTCGATGGAGAGAAGGTAGAATATTGCATATTTGATGCAATGAAGTATCCTCTTGATGAACACTCTTTATTTGCGATTGATACTATTGAACCTTGTGCAGAAGATGTTTTTGATCTTAATGGAAAAGATGAATGCAAGTAGCCTTAGAAACCCCTCTAGATGAACTTTCACTTCATTATTCTATTTCACCTTTAGAGGCCCAACGTACTCATCAAAGGAATGATGCCTTAACACTAACCCTTCCAAGCGAGAAGCTTTTGCCCTCTATTGTGCAAGCACCCGTGATAGAGCTTAAATCGTTGCCATATCACCTCAAGTATGCCTTCTTGGGTAATGGAGATACCTTGCCGGTCATCATATCAAATAAGCTCAATCTTGAGCAAGAGGATAGGTCAGTAGTGGTGCTTAAGGAACACTAGACGACCCTTGGATGGACAATCACAGACATTAAAGGAATAAACCCAACTATGTTCATGCACCGCATACTCTTGGAGGAAGGAGCCAAACCATCACGACAACCCCAACAGAGACATAATCCACCAACGATGGAGGTGGTCAAGAAGGAATTTCTAAAGCTACTTCAAGCCGGTATGATCTATCATATCTCCAATAATAAGTGGTTTAGTCCAACGCATGTGGTCCCAAAGAAAGGAGGCATCATGGTCGTGGAGAACAAAGAAGGAGAGCTAGTGCCCACGCGAGTCCAAACCAGATGGAGAGTTTGCATCGACTATCTCAAATTCAACGCGGAGACTTGCAAGGACCACTTCCCTCTCCCATTTAATGACCAAATGGTGGAGCGCCTCGCCGGAAGAGCCTAATATTGTTTCTTGGATGGCTACTTGGGCTACTTTCAAATTGCCATCGCACCGGAGGACCAAGAGAAGAGAACTTTCACATGTCCTTTTGGCACAATTGCTTATCACTGAATGCCTTTTGGACTATGCAATGCTCCGGGTATATTTCAAAGGTGTATGGTAAGTATTTTCTCCGAATACATTGAAAAGTTCATCAAAGTTTTTATGGATAATTTCACCATTCATGGCGATGATTTCGCCGGTTCATCAAGGATTTTTCCAATATCGCCGCACCTCTTTGCGAACTCCTCAAGAAGGATACCACATTCGAGTTTGATGAGAAGTGTAAGGAGGCTTTCTATGAGTTGAGAAGTCGCCTTTTCACCGCACCAATCATGCAAGCCCCGGTGTGGACCCTCCCATTTGAGTTGATGTGTGATGCAAATGATTACGTCGTTGGAGCGGTGCTTGGGCAAAGGGTTGACCAAGCCTCACACGCCATCTATTATGCTTCGATGATGCTAAACGGAGCCCAAAGAATCTACACAAACACGGAGAAGGAGCTATTGGCCGTGGTGTTTGCCTTAGACAAGTTTCGCGCGTACTTGCTAGGTGCAAAGGTAATAATCTGCTCTGATCATGAAGCTCTTAGGTACCTCATGAAGAAGAAGGATGCCAAAGCAAGGCTTATTCGGTGGATCTTGCTCTTGAGCGAGTTCGACATCGAAATCAAAGACAAGAAGGGTGCGGAAAACTATGTGGCTGATCACCTTAGCCGGATTGTGCACCCGGATAGTGCGGGGGAGAAGATATAAGCACTCGGAGAATTCCCAAACGAAACCTTGCACTTCGTTTCAAGTTTTACTGAAGACTCGCTGCCAGCGAATCCTGCTGGCTCTCGGCGAACCCAACTGGCTGCCAGCGAACCATGCCCGCTGACAGCGAGTCCAGCCACCAGCGAGCCTCTCCAGTCGCCGTCATCAACTCTCATTCTGACCCCATTCGCTGACAGCGAACCTGACTCGCTGCCAGCGAACCCTGCCTAGAAGGTGTGTCAAGATTCCTGATGGGCGCGTAAATTGCCATATTTTCTATATACATTTATGTCCATTTTGTCAATATTTGCATGCATATTGGTTGGGAAAACATAAGATTACTAGTACAGAATTTTGATCTTACGGCATAAAACCCTCAGGGGTTTTTAAAAACTCCCGAGAGATGAATCTTGCAAGGGAGTTTTTTTTATAAAAACTCTTGTTAAATGTTTTTTCCCCCTAAAAAACTCTACTATATTCTTACGGGGTTTTCTTGATTAACCCTTGACATACATCTCTCTCTCTTAAGAAATATATTCTCTCTCTCTCTTAAGAAATACTATGTACTAGTGGACGATCCCGTGCTACGCACGGGCTTATATTAAAATCATGTAATTTTTAATGTTTTATTTTAAAAAGAAGTTTATTTAGTACTCATTAGAAAGTAAGTTTTAAAAATATATTGATTTTATAATTTTAATTGTTTGCTACATATATAAATATAATTATTATATTTTTATCCATTGTTAACTTATTTTCTCAATTAAATTAAATTAAATTAATCTATCTTTGTCCATTTGCTATGTAGCTTTATGCCATTTATACTAATTAATTTTTTACTAAAATATAAATAATATTATTTTCTAATTAAATTTTACTAAAATATAAATAATACTATTTTTTAAAATTTTCTTCCTATTTTATTCATTTTTTTGTGAAACATGATAATGGTTAAATAAATGGGAAATAAATGACCAAAAAAGCTTACTTTACTATAGAGTAAGATATCTTCAGAAAAAGAAGGCACGAACCAAAACCTAAATCGAACTGCTTCGCTCTTCTTTTCCACTTCGATCAATCACTTGCAGACAAGAAATCAAACCGCTTAATTAAGGAAGAGGGTATTGTTGACGAAACCCACACCGTCGAAGTCGGAGACGCCGCTGATTTCGAAGATTTTGCCGCTTCGCTCCTCTTTGCCTCTTCGATTGATCACTTGCAGAGGAGTGTCACCAAAAATCAAAATACTCTGTTGAAGAAAACGGTCGATAGAAACCCTATAGAAGATGTCGTTGAAGTAAGTAATTTGACCTCTTCACTCCTCTCGCCCTCTTCGAACAATCGTGCTAATTAGGGTTGTCTTCTTTCTCTTCGATCGATTATTTGGCTAAAATAGTACTCCGGTTGTTCATTTCTTTTGTTGAAATTGTAATCAAGTTATTTATCTGGCTGAAATTGTACCTAGGTGGGCTGAAATCGACTCTAAATCGAATTGCTCGATTTGGTTGCAGACCCTTCTTTGTTTTGCCTCTCGGTTTAGGGTTTGTCTGATCATTTTTCTTGTTGAAATCGCCCAATTGTACTCAGGTATCTCTTTCTCTCTATCTTTAATTTATGATGGTGATATGTTTTTGCTGCATGTTTAATTTTTTATGGTGAAGGCATCAAATCGTATGGGTTGAGTTTGGGTATTCTTCCTGTCGAAAATTCCATTTGGGTTGTTTGATTGAATGCTAGTTTGATTCTCTTAGCACCGAGGTTACGCAGACTTTCTAGGTCTTTGTTAACATAGAATCTTATATTACACAATAATAATACTTATATCTTCTTGGTGCTTGTAACTAAAATTTTAATTTCTTTGTGTTAAAAGCTCTGTTTACTTGTATCTAATGTTTAACTATGGATGCCAATTAAGAACCAGAACTTACATACCGTTAGTATGTCAGTGTATCTTCACGGTGCCTTAAAATCAACAGCAAATAAATCTACTAGGAATTGTTATTTCAAGTGTAACCTTCACTCTATTATATTGTTGTTATGAGGATTAGAGTAGAGAGCTTCATGCAAGAAAAGTTAGATATTCGGTCAATTTTATTTAATGGCCTGAATCTTATTTTGATAAGTATTATGTAAAACTTGCGATAGTGGGTTTTGAGACAAGTTACTAGCAAAATGACCCAGAGGATATATACCCTTTCTTATCCCCTTTCGCTTCTTATTCACTTTGTGTTCTACCTGTTTTAGTTAATTAACCTCTGAGTCCTTTATTTTTCATTGATTATTGATTCATTAAAAAGATACACTATACATGTGGGTAGGTCATGAGCCCTATGAATTTTATTTCCTTCCAACTGTGTTCAACAACCATTAAGCTACTATGTGTGTTAATGCTTGTCACTTTTTCTATTGTTCTAACTTTATGCACTTACGACCTTGGTATCAACACGTGATTTCTGGATAATGTGCTATACTTATGTATTTGAGGATTATAGTATTGTGGTATGTAATTCATGGACTTGCAGATTAGGCTATAACCACTGCTATCTTTTTTAATATTTTTTATAAGATGTGATTTTCATTGTTGGAAAACTCTCTTAGAATACATTCGGAGCTGTGCCTAACATTCTATTTATGTCTTTATGCACATGTATGAGACATCCATGAAGATCCACTGAAGTCCTACATCCACTTTATGGTGACCTTGCTTGTCCAGCAAACTACAATTGTTGTAAGACTTCACCTAGCAATGAATTTATAGTTTTGCCACGCCTACACTTCTTTAATACTCCCTCTGTTAATTAAAACTTGTCGTTTACTATTCATGCACGCTTTTTTAGAATGATAAAAATTATATGAAATATTAACTTTTTTTAAAATTTGTTTTTATAAATTCATACTTAATAGTAACAAGTATGAAATTAGTAAAAAAATATATTAAAAAAGTCAATATTTTATATAATTTTTAACACATCAAAAAGTGTGCGTAAATAGTAAAACGTCAAGTTTTAATTAACGGAGGGAGTAATATTTTTTTTCACAACTACACTTGTATTAATGTTACAAATACTCTAAAACTAGCATGCTGAATTGATTTTTTTTGTGTATTTACATATGTATGACTATATGAGGGTATGATACATTTTACAGCTTCAATTTTGCATGGTGTAATATTATATAGAGAACAGAGTGTGGCCTATGGAATAATGAAGATCAATGAGCCCCTCAACAAGAACCGTATCTGATCAAGCCATCGCGATCGTTTCATCATCACAAACTTGTAATTCATCCTAATGCTTTCTTTTCCCCCAAACTCTAACCATACATGGAATGATATATATATATATATATATATATATATATATATATATATATATATATATATATATATATATATATATATATATATATATATATATATATATATATATATATATATATAGTTTAACTTCCATATCGATAGATGTTTATTAACTAGTCTATTTGTTTTTCTGTAATAATATTGTATTATATTATTGTATATTTACATTAAATTTCATGGTTTATTTGGCATCTTTTGGCCGAATTGCAATATAGTGTATAATATAGGATCATGATGTTATTTTGGTATTTGGTGTTGAGTCTCCATCATCTTCTGCATTGGTTTAAACCGAGGCTTCCTACCGATTCAATGAATCGGGCAGGAAGCTCTTTTTTTATAAAAAATTACAGCATTTCTCGGTTGTTTTTAAAACCAAACTCCTGAGAGAGTTAAAGGTAAAATTCCATATTTGATACAACTATCTCTCGGGAGTTTTTTGAAAAAAACCCTGACCGAGAATTGGTTTTCAGGAGTTTTTATAAAACTCCCGAGATACATTTCTCAGCGATGCGAATAAAAGGAGCTTGAAAACTCCCGTACGCTATGTTAAAAAACCCCCCGAAAGATGCTTATTTTGTACTAGTAGTTTATGCCTATTTTTCAAATATAGAGGTCTACGCGAGTTTTTTTGTTATTTCGTAGAAAACGAGACAGAAATGGAGCAATTTAGACAAGAGAATAAGAGTTGAAAAAGAACTCGAAGTCTACTGAGGAGTCAAAATTGACCTAAAGACTCAACATCGAGTGAAAACAAAGCACCAGAAATCGAGCAAAGGAAGAACAAAACATGTCGACAGAGAGAGGTCGATATCGATGGAACATGGTCAATATCGAGAGTTTTAAATCGAGTTAAAAGATAGTGTTCGAGTGCCAATTCGAGGTCGAGTAGAACTGCTCGAGATAGAGAAAAGAAGAGGTCGATATCGATGTCTCCAAGTCGATATCAACTGTTGCTGCAGACAGATCCGAAGCTGTTTTTGATAGAATTCTATCCAAAGCTTTGCATCTTTCCTAAAGTCGAGATCTTCTATCCATTATCATCAGACATGTTATCCTTTACGGTGAATTTGATATTTACCTAAGGAGTTTTAGTTATTTACTTTATTTAAGTTTTACCTTAGGAATAAAGATAGATTTTCTTATCTTGTGATAGCGAGGTTAGAGATCTATAATTAGAAGCCATTAGGGTTGAGTTTATTCAATGAATTCCAGCAAGAACAATTCAATTACATTAGTTAGAGAGAGAGAGAGGGACGAGTGAGGTGAAGAGGAAGCGAGAGCGGAGATTTGGCTTTGTTCGGTTGTACTCTTTCTTTTGCAAGTTTAATTCAAAGTAGTTTCTTTCCCATGATGATGATGTGAACGATGTTGAGGCGCGTGTAGTTCCCTTACTTCTAGGGTCGGGGTGAGCCCGACGATAGCAGTGTCAGTTTGTGCATTAAAGGTATGATTTTTATGTGATTTCATCGTCTATCCTATGCATGATCCTTTGCGAGAGTTGAGGAGATTCATTATTTGCATTATTGAAGCGAAAACCAATCATATTGTGAATTTTTATTAATCATGAAATTGGATAGTAACTCTTAGGTTTTATGCGAGAGCCTCTAATCACCTAATTGTTGGTAACGAAAGTTATTTGATGGAAAGGCATCATCTTTCATGAATTTGGCATAAATCCCCGATCTTGGAAACTTTTAGTTTCTTGAAGTTCATATAAAATCTGTGTTTTTATTCTGTCCACCCTTCCATCATCATTCTACATTCTTCGGACATCTTTTCTGACGTAAATTGGTTACTTTTCTGTTTCTGTTGAAGACTCGATTTCGACTGCAGAGGACGATATCGAGTGCTGACATCGATATCGAGTGAACAACTCGACGACGACTATGTATGTTTTGTCTTCAACAGGAATCTATTGGAAATCGACCAGAACTGAGGTCGATATCGACTGCACTACTCGATATCAAGTGGTCTTCTCGAGTCAAAACTTGATCGTGATTGCGAGCTTAGGAAGCGCTGACATACCTCATCGTGGATTCGATCCTGAATTACCCTACCACTACATCTAGAGGGATTCTTGTATTTTATTTGCTTGGACAAGGGAGTCGGTCTAGTTTGAAATTGTATTTGACATAGGAGAAATTGGTGGTTTGGTAGACAAGTGTGTTCGCAAGTATCCGGACTTGGTTAGGGAGTTTCTAGCAACGTTCGCAAGTATCCGGACTTGGGTGGGGATAATAGAGCTATGACTTTCGTAGCTTTGAGAGATATATTTGGGATCACGGGCGAAGCCACCACTCATTGGTCTCATTTGCCACGCAGCTTCACCCCTCCGCGAATATGGTTTGATGTCAACCAAAAGATCAAAACCTCCGGCAATGACTATAACTCTAGCATTGTCCACCCATCCCTTAGGCTTTGCCACAAGGTATTGAACAACACTTTTTTTGGGCATGCCGAGATAAACAAGGTCTCCAAGGGGAGTTGGGCATGGATGACTTGTTTGTTGGCAGGAGCGCGGGAGACTCCTGATTGGGTGGATCTCTTCTTTAGAGCTTGTGACAAGGCTACCAAGACCCATTCAACGAAGGAAGAGGTAAAGATTGGGTTTGGAGGTTTGAATACACTGATTGCGCTCGAGCTTCATATTGATTTGAACACCTATATTCCTCTCGCGGACAACTTCCGGCTTGACTTGGTGTCTGATAGCATGCATTTAGATGGTCATAATAGGTTTCAGTTAGCTTAGTTAAGATGCATATCATGCATTCTTTAAGTACAATTTGCATATTTGCTCTCTATGTTGGTGGAGTCGGAATCTACATGTTTTTATTGATTATTTCAGGTAACTGTGGATCCGAGAAGGAGAAATGGGTTGATGATGCATTAAGATGAGGAAGTTTAGTTGATCGAAGAAGCTTAAATGAAGATATAAAGAGGTCCTGAGAAGAAAAAGCAAGCCTAAACGAAGGACAAGTCTGCAGAAGATGTCGCCAGACATGCTGAACTTGTTCTGCACTTTCTGGAGGCCTCGGTTGTCCGATCGACTATTATGACCATGCGTTCGAAAGCTCTTTTAGAGAGATACAACTTTCCTGTTGATGTCAAGAGCTCATTCAAAGTATATTTTTCGTAAAAGACCGATGCAGCGGCCGCCTCATTCTGCTGCGGCCGCCGCATGTTCCTGCAACGACGCGTTTAAAGTTTTTGCGCAGTGACAGTTTTTTCTATCCAAGACTTATTTATCTATCTTTTAGAGGCCAACTCTTTGTAGACGATTTTAGAGAGAGCTTAGCCCTAGGTTTCCATTAATTCATTAGATTATGATTGCGAACCTTAACCCAAGTAGCAAACTTATCCCTTTAGGGCTGATTGAACTAATTGGATAGGTAGGAAGTTGGATGTGTTGTTAAATCCCTCTTTAGGGACTGCAAATACATTGGTTAATCTCTGAACTTAAAGCTATCGATTAGGTTAAATCCTTTTCTGAGGGACTGCTCATGAGATAACGGTTTCTAGGACTGATTAGACTAGTAACTATATAAGGTCGGGACAAGGGCATTCATAGGAAGACTAAAAGGACGAGAAGAAGTTACAACATCAACTTGACCAAATGAAGTGGATAGTTGTAGGTAAAGCGATCTTCTCTAAATTGTTTTGCATCATTTTTTTATAGCTTATTTTGTTTTCTTTCTATTTCAATCATCAAAACCCCCCTTTCACTAATTGGTAAATACACATTGCATATGAATACTTGATTCTCTGTGGGATCGACCTCTTACTTACTTGCTATAGTAGTTTGTAGGTTTGAGTTTGACTTTTGATAGGAGACACAACGATTTTCTCCCGTCAAATTTTGGCGCCGTTGCCGGGGAAATTTATTTATTCTTGTGTGTTTTTGTTGCTAACCTTGGTGTGGACCACTTAAATGGTCCGCACTCGTGCTACTAACGTATGTTGAAGGTGAGGTTATTGCAGTTACACGGAGAGAGTTTTCATCAATACTTCATCAGACTGCAGGAGTACATTAACAATGTTTATTCATGGGGATATCAAGCTAGTATAAGGGAAGTGTTTCTATGCATATTTGATGACATGACTTTTGAGACACGGTGTCTTGATGAGCGCATGAGTGATGGAGGTTTATTAGATATGGGACTCTTGGAGATGTGGGAATTTTTCTGCTACATGGATTATCAATGTGCGCAGAACGAGTCATGTCCTCCAGTATCTCAAATCGTTGAGACCTCTGTTGCACCTCTTGAGGTCATTGTTGAAGATCAAAATAAGAAGATAGAGGAAGAAGTCACTTCATCTGACGAGATCATCCCTAACTCGCCCATTGATGAATCAAGTCCAGAGCCTATTACTGAGGCTACAAAGCAAGTAAAGGATGTCTCATGCACTATAGTGAAAATTGGTAGATGTGTTGATCCATTTGACTGCTACATTGATAAGCCACCAATAGAAATGAATTGGTATTATTATATACCCTCTGTGGGTAGTCAAGCTGAGGAATACAATAAGTCGAAACGGTACTTAAGTTCTTTATTATTTAGTTTCAATTTATTGGTATGTAGTGCATGCTTGTTTGGTAGTTGTACGCAAGAGTTTGACAAGTTATTGAGGGCTTTGACTATGTCTGATTAGAGTCTTAAGCTTACCCACCACGTCGAGCTAACAACGTGAAACTAAGGCGCTTCTCGGGAGGCAACCCGAGGTAAGTTTTCTAATTTAGTTATTTCAATTCCTAGTTAGCTAGTTTTCTTTTCAATAAATTAGGTTTTCCATTAGGCATTAGATAGTTGCTTTTAGTTTTGGATAGACAAAGTTTTCAGGAAAGGTCGCACGAAACAGGTAGCAGCCGCCACAATGCTCAGATCTGACATATCTGCCTGCTATTTGTTCATGGGTCTACTCTTCCACCACATTGTGAGTATTTCATTCATCTCTCCCTCTATGTTTTATTATTTTTTTTGTCTTTTATGTTTCATTGAGGACAATGAAAGGTTTAAGTGTGGGGGAGGGCTTGCATTGCATATAGATAGAGTTTTCATATCATGTTTATGTATGTTATCATGTTTATTTATGTTTTCATATTTATTTTTATTCATATATTGCACTTAAAAAAATCCAAAAATAGCATGCATTGCACATACATAGATTTCAAAACCCACCTTAGTTAGCGAAACTCTAAATTCTTATGGCATGAACTTGTAAATCCTACGATGAATTAGCTTTGCTTAGCATGATCGTCTTAAAATGTTTTCTTATGAAGCATGATTTTGTGATGTAATTGAGCATGTATGGTTAAGATTGAGTATGATTGAAATCCTACAAAACATGACCCTTGTAAGAATGTTTTTAGCCTTATTGAAATCATTTATAGTTCCTTTTGCTCAATTGTGTGATTTACTCTCCTTACGTTTCTACCTCTTCATATTAACTTCATTATCTATAGTCAAGATCGACTCACATGTTTGTTTCTTGCGGAGTTTATGTTTTTATGTTTATATTTGGCTTTATTTAGTGCATATTGAGTGAAATAAGGTGGCAATGGTTGATGTACTTAGTAACTGGGTCTACGCATAACACCCATGGGTATGATTCGCACAAAACGGTGTTGAAAACTATCCACTAAGGAAGAAAGCTTGATCATTGAGTAACCGGGTTCATTCATGACATCCATGTTTGCAACTCGCGTCAAAAGATGTTCAAGTGGACTTCATGCAAGTAAGTTGAGGTGTTGAAAGATACCAAGACCGAAAGAAAAAAAAAAGAAAAAGAAAAAAAAAGAAGAAAAGAAAAAAAATAAAAAAAAAATAAAAAGAATTGTAGAGTCAATTTGCTTATTTTATTTATTGTTTTCCGCAAGTGGCTGCATTTCGGAGGGGATTTGGGGATATTGTTGTCAATTTCTATGAGCTTAGTGCATTTTGGATTGAGTTGAGAGTTGACCGTTAAAGCCTAAACACATGAGAACATGAGTGAAAGGCATATTCCTGGTGAGGTTGGATGATTTCTATTTCTATGCTTTGATCGCTAAATACATGCTATGATGTTTATTCACTTGATCATGTGTTCATTCAAATTGATGTTGCTTTTGATTTGGGCTAATGCATGAAGAAGGAAAGTGTAGGTATAGGTTGCTTTTATATTGTTCGCTCGAGGACTAGCGAAGCTTAAGTGTGGGGGAGTTTGATAGCATGCATTTAGATGGTCATAATAGGTTTCATTTAGCTTAATTAAGATGCATATCATGCATTATTTAAGTACAATTTGCATATTTGCTCTCTATGTTGGTGGAGTCGGAATCTACATGTTTTGATTGATTATTTCAGGTAACTGTGGATCCGAGAAGGAGAAATGGGTTGATGATGCATTAAGATGAGGAAGTCTAGTTCATCGAAGAAGCTTAAATGAAGATCTAAAGAGGTAATGAGAAGAAAAAGCGAGCCTAAACGAAGGACAAGTCTGCAGAAATTGTCGCCATACATGCTGAACTTGTTTTGCACTTTATGGAGGCCGCGGTTTTCTGATCGACTATTATGACCATGCGTTGGAAAGATCTTTTAGAGAGCTACAACTTTCCTATTGAGTCAAGAGCTCATTCAAAGTACATTTTTTGTAAAAGACCGATGCAGCGGCCACCGCATGTTCTAGCAACGACACGTTTAAAGTTTTTGCGCTGCGATGGTTTTTTCTATCCAAGACCTATTTATTTATCTTTTGGAGGCCAACTCTTTGTAGACGATTTTAGAGAGAGCTTAGCCCTAGGTTTCCATTAATTCATTAGATTAGGATTCAAGATAATTAGAGAGATTGAACGATGTCTTCAATGAGGAACTAAACTCATTTCTTCTATCTACGATTTGAAGCTTTATTTGGATTGATTGTGAGTTTCTGAATCTTGTTCTTAATTCCTATATTGAATGTTTCAACTTCTTTGCGCTTATTGATTGATTGTTTTGTTCTATCTTGTCTGGTCAACTCGTTAGATCAATTTAATTGCTAAGGTTTTGTAGATTCCTGATTGCGAACCTTAAACCAAGTAGCAAACTTATCCATTTAGGGCTGATTGAACTAATTGGATAGGTAGGAAGTTGGATGTGTTGTTAAATCCCTCTTTAGGGACTGCAAATACCTTGGTTAATATCTGAACATAAAGCTATCGATTGGGTTAAATCCTTTTTTGATGGACTGTTCATGAGATAAGGTTTTCTAGGACTGATTGGACTAGTAACTATATTAGGCCGGGACAAGGGCATTCATATGAACACTAAAAGGACGAGAAGAAGTTACAACATCAACTTGACCAAATGAAGTAGATAGTTGTAGGTAGAGCGATCTTCTCTAAATTGTTTTGCATCATTTGTTTATAGCTTATTTTGTTTTCTTTCTATTTCAATAATAAAAAAACCCCCTTTCACTAATTGGAAAATACACATTGTATAGGAATACTGGATTCTCTATGGGATTGACCTCTTACTTACTTGCTATACTAGTTTGTAGGTTTGAGTTTTACGTTTGATAGGAGACACAACGATTTTCTCCCGTCAGTGTCCCTTAAGAAGGCTAACGCAGTGAGGGTGAATGATGATGGCCGAAGTTTCACTTGGTACACCGGGAAAGATAGGTCCCATACTTTGCTCCTCCCTCTCCCATTACCCACGGGTCCCTCCCCCACGGATTTTCATATTCCTTCCGATGCTCCACCATTGGCACCACCTCCTGTGGCCAACGAGGAAGTTTATGAGAAACCTTATGATGAATGTGTGGATTTTTGCATTTTTATAAACTAAAGTAATAATAACATAAACTTAAACATGATTGCAATGCAGCAAAATAAGCCAAGATTTGACCATAAGACATGTTTCATCCCCACTTCATACTTAAAATATACAATGTCCTCACTGTATTAAAAGAAAAAAAGGGTGAAGAGAGAAACTCACAAAGCAACATACAGATAAAGGTCGATTTCAGGTAAGGTCGATGCCAGTGGTTGATGTTGAGTCATGGAGTCGATGTCAATTGCATCTGTCTATGTTGAGGATGAAGTTGAAGTCGAGGGTCGCCAGAGTGTGTCAATATCACGGGGCCTACTCGATATCGAGTGCAGTGTTGCCCTTCTGAATGATCGATCTCAGGAAGTGGCTCGACCCTAGGCAGTCGATTTCGACCGGCCTAGTCGATCTCGAGTGCCTCTATAGTGGCTTCTATTCTTCTTCGTCGTTCCTTTTGCTTTGTAACCTTAAATTCTTATTAGTTCATAATATATAAAGCTACAATTATCAAAGTTTCAAAAACAAAATCTAAAATTCAAAACCTAAAAACCATTTAAGCAAAAATTTTAATGTTTTATGTACACGCTCTAGAGTTTTGGGTCACTAGGCCGACTTCTCCGTCAATGTGTCACGACCCTTTAAGGTAGGGACCCTTCAGGCTCGTTCCTTCTCCTGGATCATCTTGGTCTTTTTGATAGTATTCAAGCCTGTCAACCATGGCTTCTTCTTTTTTATGTCCTATATTGGGTGCTTTACTTCTCTTTCTTGACCTATCTTTGGAAATATGGGCAAACCATGTAGCATTGACCCTCCCATTAGTTGAATCATCAGTAATGGACAAAGGAGGGTTAGGGATCATAACTGAGGTTACCTTTTCGTGCCCGAAACAACGATCTTCGGGCTTAGGGTTAGTCGATCTAGACAGGGTGGTTTTGATCTCGAGTAAGTGTGGTTGACATAGGTAGTGAGGACCCCATGCTTAAGATCCTGGCAAATCGGTTGTTCATCAGACTCATTCGACATCAAGTCAGGGGTGTTGACATCGAGTACCTTGGTCGATTTCGACTAGATGAAGTCGATTTCGACTCTCTTTACAGCTTCCGTCCTTACCAACAAAAATTTGTGAAGCTTCTCCTTTGCAAGTGAGAGGGCAGCTTCTTCTAGCCGCTTTGTCTCGCTCATCATAGGGTTAAAGCGAAATTCGACGACCTCATTACCGATTGTGAATGTAAGGTTGCCATTCCTCACATTGATGTTGGCATCCCCTGTTGCTAAGAATGGCCAACCAAGGACGATAGGCACAATAGGTTCTTCTGGCATGTCCAACACGATGAAGTCCATGGGTATGAAGATCTTTCCCACCTTGACGGGGACATCATCCATAACCTCTGTTGGTTTCACGAAGGAGTTGTCCGCCATATATAGCTTGATGTCGACAGGCTCCAACGCTCCTACACCCACTTGTTGCCATATCGATAGGGGCATCAAACTAACACGGCCCCAAGATCACAAAGGGCCTTAAATTGATGCTTACCTACCCCTACCGTTACCGCAAACTTGCCTGGATCGTCGCACTTTTCAGGGAACTCAATGGAATTACATTCGCTAGTGATCTCTAAGATGGACCTCTTCTTGGATAAGATGTCCTTCAAGAACCTCATGTAGGCTGGCATCTCATTTAGCACTTTCGTGAGTGGGATAGTGAGGTTGAGCCCTTGTAGGATCTTCACAAAGCGCCAAAACTTTGTGTCTGCTAGATCTTTCAACGCCTTGGAAGGAAAATGGAGTTCTTTGGATTGCTTTGGAGCCAAAGGGATCGACTTCCCCTTTCTGGACTTGTCGACATCGACATCAGGGGGTCGATATCGACATAGGTGGTCGACCTTGGAGGTGTCTAAAGCTATTGTCGATTTGCAGAGGTGTCGACGTCGATCTAGGGGTCGATATCGACTGGTGCACTCGATATCAAGTGCCTCTCTGGCTCAGCTGTGGGCTTCGCAGTGGGCTCGACATCCATAGTGTGTTTGACGTCGACAGGGCCCTCGGTATCGACTGTGCCCTCAGCGTCTTCTCCTTTGCTCCGTCGGTCGTGCAATTGACGTCCACTCCTTAGATTCATAGTGGCAATGTGCCTGGTTTATCCCATAGGATTTTCTTGTGGTTGTCTTGAGAACTTGCCGGGTAGCTTTGGGATTTGGGCCGCTAGTTGACCTAGTTGGGTCTCCATGCTTTTTCTCCAAGTATCCATCTCCCCCATGCGAACGTTAAGCCCTGGCAGTTGGTTGTGGATGGCGTTTCTAGATTGTTAACTTGCAGCTTGGTTCCTTCTTAACTCATCGAGGATGAGTTAGACATCATCTCTTCTTGGCTCTCTCTCCGGGTGGCCTGGAGCTCGATAAGGCGGAGGATCCCTAGGGTTGTATTGGGGTGGTTGATTTCCTCAATTTTGGTACCCTTGGCGATTGGGATTCCTCATATACCTCACCTCTTGATGAGTCTTCGCTAGATCAACTTGCTCTGTGTGGGGGCAAGCGGTGGTGATGTGCCTCTCGGAGCTGCATTCGGTGCATGGTTGGTTGGCGGAGAGGAATTGGACTTATTTTTGAAGCCTCCTGAGTTGATCTTGCATGAATTGTGCTTTCACATCGGGATCAATCTTTTGGGAGGGCTCATAGAGTGGCATAGATGGGGCAAGCTATGATTTGGAGGCCACATGAATCTCATAGGTGTTGTCAAATTCTACTAACCTCTCTATAGTATCCCAGCTTGTTGTGGTAGGAAGTAAAGATACCCATAAGAGGTGTAGGTGTTGATTCTCTCCTTAGTAGCTACGTCCAAGGCATTGTAGATGATCTCCTGGATGATGTAGGGTGGTTGCCCATGCGTAGGGTAAGACCTCAGCAGCTCCTTGAATCGCGCCCACACTTGCGCCAGGGTTTCATGAGGCTTTTGTTTGAAAGCTATAATCTTCTGACGTATAACCGCCATCTTGGATGGTGGAAAGAACTTGTTTAGAAAAGCATCCCATGTGTGGAGTGATCTCGGGGCTAGGCTCTCCAACCTTCGTAGTGCTTTCTCTGCAAACGACCAACAAAAAGCCTTTATTTTTACATATTAAAGGCTTTGTCCATCAGCGATAGTATCACATAAATCGAGGAAATGAGTTATATGCTCTAAAGGGAAATCATTAGGTTTTCCCTCAAATTGATGACGCCTAATTTCAGTTAAGAAGCTAAGTTTAATTTCAAAATTGGAGGGAGGGATAAGACTGGCCGATTCAGGCACCGAGAGCACAGGGTGCATATATTGCTTGGCATTCTGAGGGAGGGCATTGATTTCGGCTTCATATTGCCTTCTCGCTTCCTCCTCCATGTCAGCACGCTCTCTTTGTGCCGCCTTTCTAGTTGCGAAGTCCTCAATTTGTTTCTTTAATCGCTTAATCTGCTGAGCCTGGGTCACTTGGTCTGCCATGATTTTGTGTACTCTGGACCTTAGATGAAGATAACGTTCAGAGTCTTCTACTCCTTTGAATTCAGGCGTGCGATCAGCGCATCGCATTCACTTATAAAGCAAACTCAAAGGTAGATGTGAGATAGACTACTAGGGCGCGATTGATCGCTTCCCCGGCAACGGCGCCAAAATTTGATGTAGGGAGAATTGAATATGAAATATATAATATAATATAAAACAATGCAATCCTTGGCCTCTTCAAATAAATTCAAGACTCCCCGCTGTAGTAGCAGGGAATCAGGATCGATCCACGAGGAAGCGTGTTAGCGGGATCCTAGATAGTCTTTGAAAGCAGTCGATATCGACCAGGGGTATCGATATCGATGTCAGTAGCACACGTCGACCTGGCTCAAAAAACTGCAAGTCTACACAAGGCACTCGATCTCGAGTATGGTACTCGATATCAAGCTCAGCAGTAGGAAGGATGAATGTCAACACAACCAACGTCAACGTAGAACAGATTTGTCAATATCAAACTTAGATGTGGATATCGAGTGGTTCCTACAGTTTGTTAGTAACAATGTCGGCAAAGAAGACCGAAGACAAATAGGATGGATGAACGAGTATGAACAGAAAAGAACAGATTTTTATGGTTGTAAATATGAATTAAAAGCAACTCCTAAGGCTAGGGTTCACCACAATGTTAACCAATGCATGCAATAAGGTAAATAAGATGGAAAATTGCACTATCTCACCCGAGGGACAAGCTTTCGCCGTACACAAACGATTAGGAATACTCTTGCAAATAAACCTAATTGTCTCTATCAATTTTATGTTTATAACCCAAGTTATTAACATGAATCCCTTTTCTTGCGATAAGGACTAAACATAGAATCGTAGGAGATGATATAGACAAAATGATATCAACATCAAGTACTTACCTCAACACGCATGGAAAATGACGGGCTCACCCCAACCCTAGAAGCTTTGGGGAACTACTCGCACTTCATCGCAACAAACACCATGATTGATGGAAAAGAAATAACTTGCATTAATTAAAAATCAGAAACTTTATAATCCAACGCCAGCTTTCGCAAACGACAAACCCCAAGCTTCTCTCTACTTCTCTAGCTATTGTTCTTGTGTTTGAATTGTGGAATGAATAAAAGACCAGCCCCTAGGGCTTTATTTATATCCTACTAATCCTTGCTAGCCAAGGAGAGTAGTTCTAATCCTACTAAAACTTATATCTTAAATTCTATTCTTAACAAGTAGGATAAATCTTTATTAAAGTAATTAACTAATTAACTAATAAATATCTTACGGTAAAAAGGAAACAACCCTAAGACATAATCTATCTTAAAAGATATGATAAATCATGGCTAGTTGATAGATCTTGCAATTAACATCCTCAATCCGCATGCAAACCATGGATCGTTTTCACTCGATATCGACCTGATGACTCGATATCGAGGTCTCTGTTTCGGCTCGACAGTCTTCACTTCACTCGAGCTCTGGTGCCTACTCAATGTCGACATCTTTACTCGACACAAGGTCATGTCGAGTGGTCTTCAATGTATCTGTGTGGGTTGTCTTGATGCTTAGTGTCCACATCGCGTTCTCTAGTCGATCTCGACTTGTCTGGTCGATATCGACCTCTTCTCTGCTTCACTTGGCTTTCTCGTTTTGACTCCAATTCTTCTCAAATTCCTACATATTTAGGCCAAAACTTGTGTAGACTCTATTTTTTGCACGTTAGCTCATTCTACATAAATTTGCATTATTTTCAACCTTTACTTTAGGAATCGAATGGAATATAAAGTCAAGACATGCAAATAAAAAGACACTAAATATGTACATCATTGATGTATGAGGAAATCAAGTCTAATAAATAAAAGATATAAATCAAATCGAATCCTAGTCCATACAAATAAAATACAAGACTTCCTCCCGCTGCAGTGGAAGGGAATCAGGATTGATCCACGAGGAGACGGGTCAACGATTTCCTAGATAGTCTCTAAAGTTCTTGCACAAGTAGACCAGTAGCCTCGATATCGAGTTGGGAATTCGATATAGACATGTGCATTCAATTCCTAGTGTTTGATGTCGAGTAAGTCAGTGGGTTCTTGTCAACTCAGAAGACTGTCGACAAGAGGTCTCTCGATGCAGGGTGGTCGATATCGACTAAGTAGGTCGAAATCAAGTTGAATCACAAAAAGAAAACATAAAGTACGAAGAATAGAAAAATAAAGAAATAAATAAAAGAAATAAAAAAGGAACTAATTGTACAACCACCGCCTTCTTCTACGCTATCTCCTACTTCTCTCGCCCTTCTCTCTCTCCCATTGGTTGATTGATTGTTTATTGATTGAATTAATAAAGCCAGCCCTCTAGGGCCTTATTTATAACCTCTTAACCCTTGCTAGCCAAGGATTGGAGTCCTAATCCTACTATGATTGGTATATGGAAAGTTTATCTAAACTAAATCATATCCTAAAATAAAATATTAAAATAGGTAATATTCCCTAACATGCTTGGAATATACCCCTAAGATAGACGAATCTTGGTAGACGATAGATGTCTTCATGGCTAAGCAATATCCTTCAATGATTCGGCCCAATCCGAGTTTCTCACACGTCTGTTGCACCAGTCGATGTCGAGTGGACAGATCGATATCGAGTGACCTATGTCGAGCCGAGTTGGTGTATTGTGGTCGACATGGCATTAGCTCGATCTTCATCTTTTCTCCTTAGTCGATCTCGGGTCATGTGGTCGATGTCGAGTACAGGTGTCGAGATTGAGTACTCTCTGCTCGAGATCGAGCACTTCTTCATTGTCTTGTCTTCACTCCAAAATGCTCTGTTTTCTGCGAAATCAAACCAAAACTTGTATAGACCTCTATATCTTGCAAATGAACTCAAACTACACAAATTCACTACTTTCCCAACCCGAAAGTATAAAATATGCATAAAAACGGAATAGACGTAAGCATGAAACATTGTGAAATATGCACACATCACCTATACATCCCAACTTAGTTGTCGTGCCGGCCTTTTTACAAGTGGTTGGCATCTCCACTTTGTGGGAAAACGGGTACAACAACAAGAAATAATTTGTGATGCATAGAGAATGGGTTGGAATTGTTCACCACAAAATACAACTTTGATCCTATGCATCCATGAGTAATAAATAGTTGCTTCGAAAGCTAACAACTTAGCTTGAAATAGTTGGGTTTTCTGCACAATAGTAGATTCTTTCGCAAAAAATTGTAGCCACTCACTAATCATGGCATGCCTGCACGAGATCCCAATCCAATCGAACACCAAATTCTGAACCTCCTAGATGCCCAGACAGCCGAACAAAAGGTGGTCTTCGCTCTCTTCCGCAAAGTTACAAATCAAACACGTAGCCGCTGCATTCCACTTCCAATGTTTGACTCGTCTCCTAGTGCTTAGTTTGTTGATGGAAGCAAGCCACACAATGAAAGCCCATTGTCGATATTGTAGTCCCCTCCAAATCAGCTCACCCCACCTGACATCTTCATTTTTACTACGCAACAGATGGTAGAGTTGTTAACGGGAGACTCCACCGTTAACTCCCATGATAGCACTAAGTGGAATAGATGAGGAGTTACCCGAATGCAACAACTTCTTCACTTCATCCCTGGAAGCAAGAAGGCTCTTCCAGAGCCAGCTGTCATCGACCTTTTTGTTCACATTCCATATTGTGTCACCCCTCAGATGGTTCTGTGAGCACCAGGCTATCCAGATACACAGCTTGTCAAGCGCAATATCTCTGATCAGTGTTCGCAGGGGGAAGGGATCGCTAATAAAATATCAATATAAAATATCAAACTAAACCAACTCCCTTGTCCAAGCAAATAAAATACAAGAATCCCTCCCGATGTAGTGTTAGGGTAATTCAAGATCGAATCAACGAGGAGGTATGTCAGCGCTTTCTTAGCTTGCAAACACGATCAAATTTTGACTCTAGAAGACCACTCGATATCGAGTAGACTGGTCGATATCAACTACAGTTCCAGTCGATTTCCAGCAAATTCCTGCAGAAGACAAAAAGCGCAGTCGACATCGAGTTGTTCACTCGATATTGGGTCAGCTACTCGATATCGACCTCTGCAGTCGATTTTGAGTTCTTCAACAGAAACTGTAAACGTAACTAATTTTTGCCGGAAAAGAGTCCGAAGAAAGTAAGAATGATGATGGAAGGGTGGACAGAATAAAAACACATATTTTGTATAACTCAATAAACGTAAAAGCTTCCAAGATCGGGGATTCATGCCACAACGATAACCATAAAAGACTTATGCCAAATTCATGAAAGATGATGCCTTTCCGTCAAATAACTTTCGTTACCAATAATTAGGTGATTAGAAGCTCTCGCATAAAACCTAAGAGTTACTATCCAATTTCATGACTAATCCAAAATCACAATATGATTGGCTTTCGCTTCAATAATGCAAAATAAGGAATTTCCTCAACTCTCGCAAACAATCATGCAAATGGGATAGAAGACGAAATCGCATAAAAAGCATAACTTTGATGCACAAACTTACATAGCTATCATCGGGCTCACCCTGACCCTAGAAGCAGGTGAACTACTCATGCCTCATCATCATAGACATCATCATCATTTAAAAGAAACTACTTTGAATTGAAATTGCAAAAGAAATAGTACAACCGAACAAAGCCAATTCTCCGCTCTCGCTTCCTCCCAACCTCACTCGGCTCTCTGTCTCTCTAACTATCGTATTGACTTGTTCTTGCTGGAATTGAATGCTTGTGGATGAATAAAACTCAGGCCTTGATGCGTTTGGAATTCCCGATCCTTCGCTTGTGGGCTCGGAATCAAGAACAACGACTTAGATTTGTCCCGATCTTGCAATTATCCTTGCTATATTCTCGATGTTTATAATCAATTACAATAAAGGCTTTGAACTATTGTGGAAGAAATGAAAACAAACAAATAAAAACTAAGGCAAAAACCAACAAAGGAAACACCGACGGAAAAGGTGCAGCAGGACGGATGCTGTGGCCGCAGCAGCTAGGGCAGCGGCCGCTGTCTGGTGAACAGCGACGGTTCTGCTGTGCACTGCAATGGATTCCTGGCTTCTGTTTTGCGACGGTTTTCCAGCTAGGGTTCTTTGTATTTTGGGATTGTGTTTAGGAATTAGGGTTTTGATCTTGAAAGTTTGAGTAACCAATAACATAAATTGATTGCTAGAGTTTTTGGATTGGGAGATTGAAGAACATTTTTAGCCAAAAAGGTTTCCTCAATATAATTTCCAATCTAATTGAATTGAATGATAAAAAGGGTTTAAATAACAAAGGGTTGTCAATCATTCCTTGCAAAGGATATAATTTGACTTCCTAAAATAATAATAAATAAACTCCTAGATAAATCCTTGATAAATATTCCTACTTAGTGGTCAAGGAAAATATCCAAAGGGATAGACTTTCCTTTTCCACTTTTATTCACCTAACTAAGTATTACTAAAAATAGGTAATTCCATAATTAGACTCCAACTAACATAGGAGTTACTAAAAACAGAATATATTAAAAATAAGAAATATAAATAATAAACTAATTAACGTCGTTTCTTCAACGACTAGCAAGGTGGAGCCTTCTTCTTCCCCTTGAGGATGACATCATTCTCCTCCATTTGGAATCGAATCGTCCTCGAGTCGTCGCCAGGGTCAAGGTCATTGTTTGACCCATAGAAGGTCATCCTTTATTGTATCATTCTCCTCCTCTTATCTTCGATTCGTCCTTGAATCGAGTCGGCGATGATCAGCGAGGAAGGAGCAGCAAACTTCAAATAAGACGATGGAGTAATGTGTGAAATAGGTGCCAGGAGAATTTGAGGTCTAAAAACCCCAAAGACAACACCTTTATGCGCCACCGTTTAACGAACTTGATCTTTAAGAAGAATAGGATCAATTATCACACAAATCTCATCAAATGGAACTTCAACAACATGCCCAAGAGGTACAATCGCTAACTCTTGAGACACGTCATCAAGTACCTCATCCTTGTCACTTGAGACATCCAACACATCCGGTGCAACACTGCAGTCCATTTTCAGCACAAATTCAGAGGCCTTCCCGGGGGAGTCGTGCATCATGTGACCCACCATTGGAAAGCACGTCGAGTCAGCTTTGCAACAAGACTGAGATGAGGTGAATCAAAGGTCGGAGTCAACAGAAACCTGCGAAACAAGATCGGCGCGTTGTGCTGAATCCTGGGCAACGAATTCAACACTAGGCTCCGTAGGCTCAACTATCTCATCATCGGTTGAGGAAACAACATCCTCGGAAGCCGGTTTGGAAGGCGGAGGAAATGCTTGATGGTAGCGAACAAGGATGTCCGCAACCCAAGCCTCCCTCTCTCGGCGTCGTTCCTCCTTCTTTCGTCGTTGTTCTTCCTCGGCCTCTTGTTGTTGGAGAAGCCAAATCTGTCGGCGATGTTGAAGTTGTTGATGACGCCTCTCCTCTTCGATTTCCGGTTGCCTTTGAAGCCAAAGTTGGCATCTTTTGGCTTCGCGTTGACGCTGTAGTTGTTGTTGTTGTTGTTGCAAAGCTCTTCTCTGCAACTCGAGTTGGCGTCGTTGTTGTTTAGCATGATCTAAAGCAAAGAACACATCCAATGGATCGGGATCATCATCCCAATCGCCCCAAATCTCCCAAGCCATCAAATTAAAACATTAGGAATACCAAACTCAACGAAACAAAGAGCGTAGCATAACCTGTCTCTGAATACCACTTAATGCGTTCGGAATTCCCGATCCTTCGCCTATGGGCTCGGAATCCAGAAAAATGACTTAGATTTGTCCCGATCTTGTAATTATCCTTGCTATATTCTCGATGTTTACAATCAATTACAATAAAGGCTTTGAACTATTGTGGAAGAAACGAAAACAAACAAATAAAAACTAAGACAAAAACCAACAAAGGAAACACCGACGGAAAAGGT
Organism: Persicaria maculosa; assembly: GCA_963922045.1. NCBI lineage: Eukaryota > Viridiplantae > Streptophyta > Magnoliopsida > Caryophyllales > Polygonaceae > Persicaria > Persicaria maculosa. The sequence goes on along the minus strand of OY998266.1, from coordinate 38,016,579 downwards.
GCAGTAGCGACGGATGCTGCGGCTGCAGCAGCTTGGGCAGCGGCCGCTGCCTGGTGAACAGCGACGGTTCTACTGTGCGCTGCAACGGATTCCTGGCTTCTGTTTTGCGAAGGTTTTCGCAGCTAGGGTTCTTTGTGTTTTGGGATTGTGTTTGGGAATTAGGGTTTTGATCTTGAGAGTTTGAGTAAACAATAACATTAATTGATTGCTAGAGTTTTTGGATTGGGAGATTGAAGAACCTTTTTAGCCAAAAAGGTTTCCTCAATATAATTTCCAATCTAATTGTATTGAATGATGAAAATGGTTTAAATAACAAAGGGTTGTCAATCCTTCCTTGCAAAGGATATAATTTGACTTCCTAAAATAATAATAAATAAACTCCTAGATAAATCCTAGATAAATATTCCTACTTAGTGGTCAAGGAAAATATCTAAAGGGATACACTTTCCTTTTCCACTTTTATTCACCTAACACTCTCGATCGGAAAAGAATCAATAGAAAAAGAAAGAATCGGAAATGATCGATATATAAGTATTACTAAAAATAGATAATTCCATAATTAGACTCCAACTAACATAGGAGTTACTAAAAATAGAATATATTAAAAATAAGAAATATAAATAATAAACTAATTAACGTCGTTTCTTCAACGACTCCCAAGGTGGAGCCTTCTTCTTCCGCTTGAGGATGACATCATTCTCCTCCATTTGGAATCAAATGATCCGCGAGTCGTCGCCAGGGTCAAGGTCATTGTTTGACCCACAGAAGGTCATCCTTGATTGCATCAGGCCTAATGTCCTCTAATTATAGATCTCAAACCTCGCTATCCAAGGATAAGAAAATCTATATTTATTCCTAAGATAAAACTAAACTAAAGTAAATAACTAAAATCTCCTTAGGTAAATATCAAATTCACCATAAAGGATAACAAGTCTGGTAAGAATGGATAAAAGATCTCGACTTTGGGATAAATGTAATGCCTTCGGATAGAATTCTATCAAAAACAACGTCGGATCTCTCTACAGTAGTAGTCGATATCGACCTCTTCTTTTCTATCTCGAGCAGCTCGACTCGACCTCGGATTAGCACTCGGAATCTATCTTTTCACTCGATTTGGGGCACTCGATATCGACCACTACATGTCGATATCGACCTTTCTCTGTCAACATGCTATGTTCTTCTCCTGCTCGATTTCTTTTGTTCTGTTTTCACTCGATGTCGAGTCTATAGGTCGATTTTGACTCCTCAGTAGACTTCGAGTTCTTTTTCAGCTATTCTTCTCTTCTCCAAATTGATCCATTTTTATCTTGATTTCTGCGAAATAACATAAAAACTCGTGTAGACCTCTATAATTGGCAATTAAACATAAACTACAACAATCTTATGTTTTTCCAACAAATATGCATGAAAATATCGAAAAAATGGACATAAATGTGTATATAAAATATGCCAATTTGCGCGTACATCAAAAACCCCATACTTAAGCTTGCTTGTCCCCAAGCAATACTTTTAATGGTCATTCAGGGGAAGAAACTAAACCCTCAACATCATAGATTCATTGTTATATGTCCCTACAATCATTTGCCATCCTCGAAAAGGTACTAATGTCAACAATATTCATGCTTGTGAATAAAAGCAACATCGTACTCACAAAAGGAGGGTTATATGCATAAAACAATTTTGTGCAACATAGCATTAATAATCAAGAGGACTTTTGCAAAGCTTATGAAAGAGTAGATTGGTAAAAGGCTAAAGGTGGGCTAATTTTTGGCCATGTGGTGTTAAATCTGGGGAAATAAACTTTCTTTCCAAACATTCATTCCACATTCCTTCTTTATCATATTTCTCACCTTTCACTCTTCGGTCAATGCTTTTTTCACTATAATGCTTTTACCTCTCTCACCTTAATACTGTCTTCTAGCGAGTCGCAAACATGGGTGTCATGAATGGCCCCAGATACTTAGTACTTCGGACTCCTCACCTTGTGTCCCATCTCGCTGAACTAACATCTCAACGACCAGGGTCGACCTACCTTTATTTCCTGAGGTGATCGAATTTTTTCTCACTCATTAAATTTTCCATATTTCAAAATTTCTTTCATTGCTGCCATCAACTTCATAATAATATGCACAAACTCCATATAACAACTCCAAAGATGATATCCATTCTCAAAATAGTCCCCGGATAGGGTATAAGGTATAAAAATGGGCAATATCTAATATATGTGGAGCAATAATAATATAAGGCTCATATATGGCTTGTGTAATTGCAAATATGCATCGATAAGGCTAGGATATGAAATTGAGCACATGTATGTAAATTAGAAAGTCCTCCATCATCTTATCATACATATGTCAAAAGCAACTTCAAATTTTACCTCTCTTTGATGGTTTTCTCTAAAAAATTCGCACTTCATTGTGACTTCCCTTAACTAGGCAATTTCATGCTGCATCTCTAATGAATCTACTTTTGCATCGTCGAGTTCAATAAAAGCTTCCATGACTCTTTTTTCTTTATTTTCAAAATTTTTGATGGGGGTGATTTTTTTCTCTTTTTTTTTCTTTTTTTTTTAAATAAATATGCATAAAGATAAATAATGCTTAAAGATAAAGATATCTAAAGTAACTATGTATGATGCATAAACATTAAAAAGCAATATGCAAAAACTATGAAAAATTTCAAAACATGCTAAAAAATGCTAAAAATATGCAAGTAAGCCTTCCCCCACCCCATACTTAACGATTACAGTGTCCTCACTATATAAGAACTAGGGTTAAGAAAGAAACTTACTAAAAAATCGCGAATATCAGGAGTCGAAGACGTCTACAGGGGCAGTTGATATCGGGTGGACCAGTCGATATCTACCAGTTTCACTCGACTCCTGCTAGTTCCATGTTTCAGGGTGATCTCAGGTCGACCACAAGCTCCTCTAAATCGACCTGCTAGGTCGATATCGAGCATTTTACTCGATATCGAGTTCTCTTTCTCGCTGCTTTTCTTTCCTGAAAGTCGTTAGAAAATAAAAAAAAAACAAACAAATAATAAAGCATAAAGTCTTAAAACAAACAAAAAATGTCCAAAACAAAAAAACTAATTGTCTTGTTACAAGTTATAGACTTTATAGTCGCTAGACCGACTTCTTCCTTTATGCTCTCAAGGTGGCATCTGCAGAGCACATGTAGCCTAGGCCTCAAATAACACTCCGTTCTTGTCCTGTAGCTGCATCCCGCCTAGATGGATTTGGTTCACAGTAAAGGGGCCTATCCTCTTTATTTTGAATCTACTCGGGAACCAATGTTCCTTTGATTTGGAGACATACACCTTATCTCCTACTTCGTAATTGCTCGGATCATCATTGTATACCCTGCACAAGCACACGTACCAAGGCAAACCTCTTCCGAAAAGAGATAAATCTTTGATTGAAATAGAAAAATAGGAATTCGTACCTTGGCTTACCTTCTCGGAGCTTTTTTCTATTTCTGGGTCTAGTCGATATTGATTAGTGTCACTCGATGTCGACCTCTGTTCTGCTCTTGGTGGTTCTGTCGATGTGGAGGATTTCTGATCGATTCGCTGTACTCGATTTCGACCTATACTACTCGATATCGAGTTGCTTTTTCCTCCTTCAGCGTTTGGTTCAGTCGACGTCGGCTTAGGGTTTTGGTCGATTTCAACCTCTGTACTCGATTTCGAGTGGCTTGCTCCAACGTCGACCCCATACTTAAAACCTGGCACAGAATTGTGAACTATGTTAGTCGATATCGACTTACCTGGTTCGATTTCGAGTGGCTTTTTGGCTCCTCCCTTCAAGATTGCCACGATTTCCTCCACTTGGGCTTCTATAGCCCTCTTTTCAAGCTCCTCATGTGTCATATTTCTTACCTTTTCTTCCCCACATGTGATGTAGATACCCTTGATTGACTTTATCTCCATAGGCCCTTCATTCTTCCTCACCGTTTTGTTGAAGGCGTAGTCTATCACTTCAACCCTAATGGTGAAGGAGAGCAATCCTTTCCTTATGCTTATGTTGGCATCGACGGTTGCTAAGAATAGCCTTCCTAAAATAATGGGACAAGCAGGGTCCTCTTCTATATCAACAACTAGAAAATTAGCAGGGACAAAGAACTTACCTACTTGCACTGGCACATCATCCACCATCCCTGTTGGAATAACCACCGTATTGTTGGCCATAAAAAGTTTAGCATCTATAGGCTCTAGGGCACCTATCTTTATCTTGGACCATATGGTTAGTGGCATCATGCTAACAATAGCACCTAAATCACATAAAGCATTAAAGGGGTATTGACCTAAGCCTATAGCGATAGAAAACTTACCTCCGCTCGCGTCTCTGGTAGCTCCAACCTGTTGCACTCCTCTGCGATCTCAGCGATTGATCACTTCTTACCTAGTATATCCTTAAGGAACCTCGCATATGATGGCATCTCATGAAGTGCTTCGGTGAATGGAATCAGGACATTGAGCCCTTGAAGCATCTTCACAAAGCGCTGGAACTTCTTTTCCGCCGGGTCCTTTTAATAACTTTCTTTGGGAATTGCAACACCTTTTTCTTTACTGCGGCTGGAGTTGAGTCAACATCGAGTAGAGGGTGGTCGATATTGACTAGAGGAGTCGATTTCTTGTCCAGCTCAGCTTCTGTGTGGACATCGAGTAAAGGGGACTCGACGTCGACTTCACCTTGGTCGATATCGACTAATATGTCGATATCGATGTCTCTTCTCGAGCTTTCGCCTCCGCTTTTTGCTCAGGCGTTCGCAATTGACGCCCACTCCTTAGATTCATAGCCGCTATATGTCCAGTAGTTTTGCCCTTTAGATTGGGCACAATAGATCCAGGCAGCGATCCTGACGGTTTAGGAATTTGTTCCGCCAATTGATCCATTTGGGTCTCCATGTTCCGCTTCCAAACGTCGATCTCCCCAAGCCTAGAGTTGATGCCCTGCAGCTGAGTACGGATGGAGTTGTTTGCTTGTTTGAACTCAGTGTGGTTCCTCCGCATCTCATCAAGAATGATATGCAGGTCATCCTTCCTTAGTTCGCGCTCAGGGTGCCCAGGTGCTCTATAAGGCGGGGGATCCCTTTGTTGATGTTGAGGTTGATAGAACCTTTGATCTCCTCAATATTGCTGATTGTCCCCTCCATAGGGGCCTCTCGTCCACTTAGCTTCCTCATGTTGTTTCGCCATGCTGACTTTCTCAAGATGTGGGTAGGCATTGGTGTTGTGCCTTGTAGAGCCACATTCTTGGCAAGCTTGGTTGTTTGAGAGGAATCTAACTTGCTTTTGTAGGCAAAACTACTTTGAATTAAACTTGCAAAAGAAAGAGTACAACCGAACAAAGCAACTCCGCTCTCGCTTCCTACACCCCACTCGGCTCTCTCTCTCTCTCTCTCTCTCTCTAACTCTTCTCTGCGTATTAAAACTGAAATTCTTGTTGTGTGGATGCTTGTGGATTGAATGAATAAACTCAACCCTAATGGCCTCTAATTATAGACTTCTAACCTCGCTATCTAAGGATAAGAAAATCTATCTTTATTCCTAAGATAAAACTTAAAAAAAGTAAATAACTAAATCACTTTAGGTAAATATCAAATTCACCATATGGGATAACATGTCTGATGTTTAATGGATAGAAGATCTCGACTTTATGATAATTGCATTGCCTTCAGATAGAATTCTATAAAAAAACAGCGTCGAATCTGTCTATAGCAGCAGTCGATATCGACCAGGGGACATCGATATCGACCTCTTCTTTTCTTTATCTCGAGCAGTTCTACTGGACCTCGGATTGGCACTCGACTTCTATCTTTTTACTCGATTTACAACACTCGATATCGACCACTACATGTCAATATCGACCTCTCTGTGTCGACATGCTCTGTTCTTCCTCTGCTCGATTACTGGTACTCTATTTCACTCGATGTCGAGTCTATAGGTCGATTTTAACTCTTCAGTAGACTTCGAGTTCTTTTTCAGCTCTTCTTCTCTCGTCCAAATTGCTCCATTTTTGTCTCGATTTCTACAAAATCACATAAAAACTCGTGTAGACCTCTATATTTGACAAGTACGCATAAACTACACTAATTTTATGCTTTCCCACCCTATATGCATGCAAATATCGACAAAATGGACATAAACGTGTAATTAAAATATGGCAATTTGCGCGCACATCAGAAACATGGTGAAATAACCGCACATCTCCTAATTCCAAAGGTCTAAAATTTTCTCAAGCAACTTTAGTTACCCAATTATCATTGTCATAGAAAACTAGTTCCTCAATAATATCATTACTATTCCTAGTACAACAACCTATCTATCGCTACATCCTCCCTATATGAATTCCTTGATCAATACTCACTCATACCTTTCCTCAATGACACCCTAACGAACTATCTTACCCTCAACGAAAGTACCCTCCTATGTTACACATTTATACAAACACCTCTTACTCAAACTCTTGCAATCCTAATCCTACTCCTCGCCTAAGGCCTACCTAGAAGCTCATCTGAAACCACTAACCACAATATCCTATAAGTCCTAGAACTTGATCGGTCCCCATCTAAGCTATCATCGCCTCCTTATATCTCCATCTCATACTATCATCAGTCAAATCTCATAACTCAAGTCCCCTCACCACACTCCGATCATTCTACCCAAGGTCCTCAGCCCATATAATCAAGCAGAACAATCATGGAAGTCATCAAATATCCTACGTAATACTTACTAATAACCTATATCTACAACATCGTCAATACATCGCCAGTCATATCACACAACTTAAGATACAACTATATTCAATAATATTGTGAATCATTATACATATAGAGCCAACCGAGTCAAATCATCAAGTTACATCATGCTAACAACTACAGCAAGGATAATATCATATCAACATCATAATAGTTTATCATCACATACTAACAGAGCCGATCATCTATCATATCATATCACCATATAATGGTCCCACATTTGAAATTCACATTTTAGAGGCAAAGAATTCAGACAATATTTGCTAACTCAAAGTATCAATACATCATAACATCGTTGCATATCAGAACACCAAGGTATTGAAACTCATCATCATAGATGAAAGGCAACCAAGGAATATTACTACCATCCCAGCATATCAATGTCAGCACATCAAAATTCATCATCATGTCAATTCTACAACTATCGCACAGGGTTCCAAGTCGACGAAGATAGTGGAAGGACAAAGGCGGACAATTCCAATTCCTGACAGACTCGAACATAGACCCATGCTAAAGACGACAAGACTAGAGACAAGGTTCCAACCTGAGAAGGACAACGATGCCCTTATGAAAGTCTATGAGGTTGTAATAGCGGCAAGCAAGCATGTATTCATAATAGAGCATATTAGTCATATTAACTTACACTAACATGTTTTTATCTCAAGGAAGAATGACATATTCATTCATAACATGTATATGTAATCAAGTTTTACACAGACGTGTATGCGAGACAAACTAGCAGCCTATCATCTCATGTAATCTAGGTATGTCGAACAAATTCTAAGCATGGCATGCGGGACTAGTAATGGTCATGCGAGACACGAGGTCATGCAAAATTTAATATACATCACAGGCATTTCATATATGAACAATTACACAAGCATGGTATACACATTAGCAAGTAAAGTCAACTACAAGCACGTCGAGATATACACCAAAACATGAATACAGTCAAGGTAATCCAAATAGGTCCAACCTAACATATATATGTCATATGCATACGAAGTCATGATATAGCGTGGTGTGATCATGCAAGGTGTCAGGTCATATATTCATGTAAGCATGAGAGGACGTCACATAAGGCATGATAAGCATAGAGGGCATCATCAACTAACCATGCTAAGGAGATCATTTTATAGGGTATACATACAATAGAGTTGACAACACTACCATGATCCTAATTCAAAAGGAGGTAATAGTCATGTGAATTCATACATGTGGCACATGCACTCATTCATAGGCGCAATAATGCAAGAAGCCATGTATATCATGCTGAAAGCACACTAACACACCATGTTATGCAATTACAAGGAGGGCAACCATTATAATCGTACAGAATTCCCCAAGTGCATTCACCGACTCATCACCCCGTTTTCCCCATGAGATGCTAGTATGACTCATTTGGTAGAACACAAGGACATTCACACTATTTCCCGAGAGAAGATGGTAGAGTTTGTGTTTAGACTCTTGTGGCCAGAAGACGCCGATTGAACATTACAAAATGGAGAAGAATAAATCCATCAGACCACTCACTTCTAGACTCGAGATCATGTCAATAACCACCCGCCCTCACATTCGGAAACAATCCTCGAAGGTAGTTGGCTAACCGACTCAATTTTCCATAGCATATGTTGACACAGGTAGGAGGCTTGATAGGAACATCGATAATTGGAATATGAAGTAGGACTCGGAACAAGGAGAACTGATACTATTCGACCTTTACTAACACATCTTGATGTTTTGTGGAACAAACGATGGAAGTGGGGATTATCAGGAGGGGTGAACCCTGGAAGAACAGTTTTGACAAGACGGGGTTCTGATTATATAAGATTAAGGTTTCTCCCGCTATCCCATTGGCACAAACATTCATTACATGTTTCAAGTTAAGGCATACCGATTAGTTCTCTATCCTAAGCACAATAGCACTCATCACAGAAGCAACCAACGAGTTTAATATGATCCTCATCGAGAAACCACTAGTACAAATTAGCTCTAATATCAAGGATATTTGGAGCCAAATATCACGGATATATGTGAAGAAACGCCCGGGCTTCCCCTTGGTGGGCTATTAGGCATGGCAATCAAATATCACGGATATGGAAATAGGCATGCCTATGATATTAGGTTGGGGGATTTTTAATACTACACTCTAATATCACAGATATTTTATTTGACACGCCCGTGATATTAGGGTCTAATATTTTTCATATTATACTCTAATATCACGAATCTGCCAATGGGTACGCACGGGATATTAGGGGTGTTGTATATTTTTTTTAGAGTCTAATATCACGGATTCCCTCTAGGGACGACCGTGATATTAGGTGTGATAGTAGATTAGTGCATGAAATTGTCATATACTCCCTCCGTCCGGAAATAAATGATGTTTGACTTTTTTGCACGTAGTTTTAAGAGCTAAAAACTATATAAAATCTTATTTATTTTAATTAATTTTTTCATAGTTTAATAATTATTACTAATAACTATTAAACTATGAAAAAAATTAATTAAAATAAATAAGATTTTATATAGTTTTTAGCTCATAAAACTATGTGCAAAAAAGTCAAATATCATTTATTTCCGAACGGATGGAGTATATAATTCGGCTTTGTAGGTCCAGGCTATATAATTATATCCGATTTTTAAAATATTTTTTTAATTTTTTGTAATACTATCTGTACGTAGGGGTTGGCCAAACTTCCAACACACAAGTACAAAGTTTGTCCACAAAACTAACCATAACTTCCAGATTACATCGAAAAATAGTTTATTACAATCTAAATTGTTTCCTTCGGTAAACCAAAGTCTAACCTACTAACAGAAATCATACTTTCTAAGGTTCTACAGATTTAGAATGATCCCAACATATTAAATATCGTTAAAACGGAAAAAATACAATAGCTTCTTCAACTACTTTATGCTACTCACATCGTTCTGCTACTCACATCGACCCTTTTGCACTCCAGTTGTTGCAATGCCTGCAAAATGAAGATTGCCCACCAAAGCTAAGTCTAAAACAAGCTAAAACTAAGAATTGTTCCTAAATTTCTAGAATTTCGTTAACCGTCAAGATCAAAGATAAAGTATACAACTTTGTATGTGATAAAGTTACACAAGATTATAGATTGATAGTAAAAAAAATAAAATGCATCTAGTATTTGATTGTAAAGAGACTCACATTCTCTTGCACTTTGGCACGATGAAATTCCATCTTGCTATGTGTCATTCAACACTTTACCACTAGGCTGCAATTAGAAATATTTATAAGTAAGCCAAGTATCTGCAATAATTGATTTGGAATGTAGAGAAAAGAAATATCATTAAATATCTTACCTCTACGAAAAGAGTAATAAAATAGTCTAAAAACTCTTTTTGTAGTTCATCAATCTCTTGATTTTTGTAAGTAGGCATGTCATTGTACCACTGTAAAATCAAAGAATATTTATGTTTATAAATCTTATATAATAACAACCAAACTTCTTTAAATATAGAAATCAAAGAATATTTATGTAAACCTCCAACATGCTTATTGAGAATGTAAAAGACTCCGAGCTATTCGTGGCTCAACTGATTAGCTCCTAGAGAGCTCTAGGTACAATCCCTAACTGGGACTTTGTTCCCTCCTAAACAATGAACCAAAGTTGTTAAAAAAATCTGATGAAATACTACGAAAGTATGAAACACGGATGCTAATCGCAAGAGACTAACCATCGTAAATGTATTGCCTGTGCCGGTTTGACCATAAGCCAAAATACATACATTGTGTCCATCCAATGCAGATCTGAGAATTGGTTCAACCTCAACAAAAACATCTTCTACAAAGTGCAAGAATATGTGCTCTTACTATATAGACAGACAACAAAAAAAACATACAATCTTCGGCTAAGAAACGAATTAGCTACAAGGGAAAGAGTACTTACCTTCAGTTGAATCATGTAAAAACACCTTGTCGAATTCGAATTCTTTTCTGATCCCTACTGATCTAACAACAACTTTCTCCTGACCAGCCAAGATGGGTTCATGAATTGCTTTCCTATCAGTTGACAAAAACGGTCGGATTCGACAGAACACCCTAATACTACCTATCAAATAAACCCTCGTTCAGATACCAACTACCAACTGTGAATAGATACAAAAGACAAAAGGTGAAACAATTCATAGGAAATTGAATGTTGGTTACCTTTCAAGTCCAATAGTTTATTCAATGATTCTCTCCGCTTTGCATCCAAACTTGTCTGCTTCAATTGTATTCTTAAAAGTTTCAAATAGTCTTAATGATTGAATCTAGTTTGAAATGGCCCCAGCTGATGATTATAACTCATACTCGTAATTAGTCGGACTTGATTACGATTCATATTCGAGAGTTTAACGTAGCTAATCTGACCAACTAATGATATTGACCCGATTGGATACAAATACTAATATGGGGTTAATAGGGTATGACTTATGAGTGGTTGAATTAAAGGTAGAAGAGAAGTGTTTGGTGCAGAGGAATCTTCTACTTGGGTTTGATTACTATGTGGACTACAGTAGAGTGCCCCTTACAGAGGGATTTCACTATTTGTGTTGAGGCATAAGATCTAATCGGCAAAAGGCAAGGGATGATGAAAGCTAGCACAATTACTGCTCCAAACCAGAAAAGTACACGCCAATTACTTCGAGCAGATGCCATTTCAGACTATAATAGAATTCCTGACTATCCGAGCACCTTTAAAACTCGAGATTCCCAAACTATCACAACTAATTACAAATTGAATTCAAGAACCGACAAAACCCTAAGTATAGATTGAATTCGAGTGTACTTACCCAAGAGCAAAATTCTAAGGATAGACGTCGGCGGCCATAAGTTCACTTCGTCAAGAGCAAAATTTCCTCCGGCGAGACGAGAGAGAGACGAGGACGGCGAGAGAGGCGAGAGAGAGACGGTGTGGTGAGGTGTGCAGACAAGGACGGCGAGAGCGACGAAGTGTGCACGAGACGAGATGAGGACGAGGACGAACACGGAGCGAGAGACGGCGACGAGGACGAGGCCGGAGAGAGAGACGAGGGCGGCGATGGCGAAATCTAAGAGACGAAGTGAGGCCAGAGAGACGAGCCTCTAGAGAGACGAAGACTCCAGAGAGACAAAGTAAGGTCGTGAGGGCTGGGTAAAAAATTCGAAATTGTAAAATATCACCCAAATATTCCGTTTTTACAATCCGGGATATTTTTCCGGGATATTACATCTAATATCCCGGGCGTGTTTTACATTTTATGCCCCGAAATATTAGATTTTGTTACATTTTGGAATCTACCCCTAATATTCCTGTTTTATTTGTTAATATCCGTGATATTAGGTCTTTATCTATTAAATTTTTATTTTTCCCACTTAAAATGTCCTAAAATCACGGATATATTAGGTCCGCGATATTAGGGTAACGTGATATAATTGAAGATTTGTACTAGTGAAGATTGTCTTTGGGCCAAATTGAATATATAAGCATGGAGACAATCTATGTTGTCCTTTGAGGGACAGCTGAACGGAGGGGGCGATTACCTCTCGGTGTCCTAACCCAGCCACTCAAACCTCCACGGTGCAACTCCTTGGGATGCCTAGTATTTTGCCTATTATTCCCCGATTCTATATCCTTATGGGATGTCTATCGCCTTGGTCTCTACCCACGAGTTTGATCCTATTTACTATCCTATGTCCAATTAAATTCATTTTGGCCTTTTTAAATCCGATCAAAACTTTTGAAATCATTGGGCGGGTTTTTCAAAATCGATTTCAACCCTTTGTACTCAGTTTGCAAAACCTGGCTCTGAAACCAACCTTGTAATGACCCGAGTTCATTAACCTGGGTTACGTTTCAAAGGTCAGATACCTTCCATTGGATCTTGCGCACCAAGTACGGGTTGAAAGTTTGAAATTCGAAAGTTCAGTTTTGAAAGTTGGATTTCATATCCAAAATTCTCGTGAGGCCCATTGGAGACCCAATGTTATCACACTTGTACCTGTCCTAAGTACTAAGTTGGGAAAACATGTCTACTTAAACCAATAATCTCGTAATTACAAGGTGCCATGAACAAGTCGGGTCAAAACATATTTTATTATGTGGTTATCCTACTAGTATTTTTATATGGTCATGTGGCTATTTAACAACCAGTTTTTCGTCATGAGTATCCCATGCCAAACAACACACGACACTAGATAGGATCATGCATATATACCTAAAAACAATAAGGGGGCATAGGATCAGATTGAGGCCTGCACTTGGTTGTTCCCCACATATAAGCACACATATACGCTAGTCTTAATATCATGCTTCAAATGCAGGATAATATTTAACTCTCAAGCATGATAGTTGTTTATATATATATATATATATATATATATATATATATATAATGTGGAAACAGTAAATTGGATCCCTAACACAGAATGCCAAGTGGCATATCCCTCTCCTACCACCACCCCCCTTGAGGATGGAGACTGGCCAGCTCGAGAATGCATTCCATTTAACCAATTCATTTATATAATCATCATGCTCATATAGGTGTTTTAAATAAAAGTGTTGCTCATGACTCGAATGACTCAGGAAAAGACCCGATAGGACTGGGTTGTCCTATAACCCTAGCAACGACTCTAGTTGACTTCACAGATAGCTACTGTTATGTTTACATATGCATACAGAATAAGGATGCTCAATCATTTATCCAAGTCCTAGCATGATACTACATGGAATGCTATTATGATTATGCACCACTTAGTATATCATGCACATATAAGCAGGTAGGTTTTATTTTCAATCTAAGTAAGCTCCGAAGAAACATACCTGGTGGTGCAAAACAACATTGTAGCAATCATACATTTTACAGTCACCTAATAGTCATAATGGAAGTATAAGTCTATCTATTCAAATATACAAGCAATCATGATTTCACATAGTTCTACATATCGAAAGTCTCATCGTCATATTTCCATCCCATCTCATTGTTCATGACATTCAATCTCGCATCTCATCCCATATCAATTTCTCATAGCATAACATCAGTATAACTCATTAAACATCATTTGAACTAATTATTATACCATATACCCATCTTTTAGAATCATGTATTATCATCCCTTCAACTATCCTAATAGCATATATAGTTATGTTTTCATACTCATACTTAGCCAATTTTTCATGCTACCCATACTAGCACATATGCCAACTCTTAAGGTACTACTCACATGTGATCATGCTATAACATATCACGACATTATCATGACATTAATTACACAACTGTTCGCTGAAGGGGGTGGTGTAGGAGATTCAAATATCTAAATTAAATAATTCAAATAAACAATGCACAATTAGGCTAACTCCCTGTCCCAAACAAATAATACAAGAATCCTCTCCCTTGTAGTAGTAGGGTAATTCAGGATCGAATCCACGAGGAGGTATGTCAGCGCTTCCCTTGTTGTCCTCACGATCAAAGATTTCGACCTCAGAAGACACTCGATATCGAGTAATCTGGTCGATATCGACCTCAGTTCTGGTCGATTTCCTAGCGCAGTTCCTGCAGAAGACAAAAACAGCAAAGTCGATGTCGAGCAGAGACCTCGATATCGATGTTAGACCTCGATATCGACCCTTACAGTCGATTTCGATGTTTGTCACATAAACTGTTTTCGTAACCAATTTGTCGAAAAAGAGTCCGAAGAGAGTAGAATGGGAAAGGAGGATGATCAGAAACAAAACTTAAAACTTTTATATTGATTCAATAAACTTAAAAATCTTCCAAAGTCGGTATTTCATGCCACAACGATAATAATGCAAGTTTTTGCTAAAGCTATGAAATTTAATGCCTTTCCGTCAAATAACTTTCGTTATCAATACTTAGGTGATTAGAGGCTCTCGCATAGTTCCTAAGAGTTACTATCCAATTCATGAGCAATTCAAGTTCACAATATGAGTGGCTTTCGCTTCAATAATGCAAATAATGAATCTCCCTAACTTTCGCAAAGGATCATGCATGAGAAAGAAGACGGAATCGCATAAAAGTCATACTTTTGATGCACTTACCCTACATCGTTATCGTCGGGCTTACCCCGACCCTAGAAGTGGGTTGAATACTCGCTCCTCATCATGCACATCATCATCATTGTTAAAGAAAACTACTTTGAATTAAAACTTCGAAAGAAAGTACAACCGAACAAGCCACTCCGCTTTCGCTTTACAAACTCCACTCGGCCCTCTCTCTCTCTCTAACTCGTTACTACTGTAATTGGAACTGAATTTTATGTCAAATTGAATGTAAATTGAATGCCTAAACTCAGCCCTATTGGCCTCTATTTATAGATGTCGATAAAGACTCGAAACTTTATCTTTATTCTCTAAGATAAAACTTAAATAAAGTAAAAACTAAAACTCATATGGTAAATCAGCCTTCTCATGGTAGATCTGGTGTTAATGATAAGAAATCTCGACTTTTGGATAGACGTGCAAGCTTCGGATAGAATTCTATCAAAATCTGAGTCGGATTCTTCTGCTGACATGGTCGATATCAACCTTTAACATCGATATCGACCCCTGTGAAACTTTATCTCGAGCTCTCATTCTCCTACTCGAACTAGCACTCGACTTATATCATTTAACTCGATCTGGCAACATCGATATCGACCTCCAGACGTCGATATCAACCTCTTTGTGTCGACATGCTCTGTTTCATTTCCTGCTCGATTCCTATGTCTCTGATGCACTCGATGTCGAGGTCCCCAGTCGATTTTGACCTCTTCAGAAGACTTCGAGTTCATTTTCTGCTCTTCTAAATCCGTCCATTTTTATCCTGTTTTCTGCGAAATCACATAGAAACTCGTGCAGACCCATATATTTGATATTTAAGCGTAAACTACACTAATCCCATGTTTTCCCATTAATATGCATCCAAAAGATAATAAAATGGACTTTTATGTGTATAGAAAATATGGCAATTTGCGCGCACATCAAACACCCCATACTTAAGTTTGCTTGTCCCCAAGCAATACTTTTAATGGTCATTCAGGGGAAGAAAGTAAACCCTCAACATCATAGATTCATTTTTTATATATCCCTACAATCAATTGCCATCCTCGATAAGGTACTTATGTTAACCAAGTCCATGCCTGTGCATAAAAGCAATTTCATATTCATAAAAGGAGGTAATATGCAAAAACAATTTTAGCGACATAGCATTAATAATCAAGAGGACTTTTGCAAGCTTGTGAGAAGTGGATTGGTAAAAGGCTAAAGGTGGGCTAATATTTGGCCATGTGGTGTTAAATCCGGGGAAACATACTTTCTTTCCACATTCCTTATTCATAATGTCTCAACTTTCACTCATCGCTCAATGCTTTTATTCAATATAATGCTTTTAGCTCTCTAACATTAGCACTGCCTTCTCGCGAGTCACAAACATGGGTGTCATGAATGGCCCCGGATACTTAGTACTTTGGACTCCTCACCTTGTGTCCCATCTCGCTGAACTAACATCTCAACGAGCAGGGTCGACCTACCTTTATCTCCTGAGGTGATCAGATTTTTTCTTGCTCATTAAATTTTCCATATTTCATAATTTCTTTTCATTCCTGCCAACAACTTCATAAATAATGCACAACTCCATATAACTCCAAAGATGACATCCATTCTCAAACTTGTCCCCGGATAGGGTATAAGGTATAAAATGGGCAATATGTATATATGTGGAGCAATAATGATCATGATAAGGCTCATATATGGCTTGTGACTTTTGCAAATATGCATAGGTAAGGCTAGGATATGAACTTGTAAGCACTTGTATAGAAATTTCATAAAAAGTCCTCCATCATCTTATCATGCACATGTCAAAAGCAACTTCAAATTTTTCATCTCCTTTATTTTTTTCTTTTGCACTTCATTGGGACTTCCCTTAACTAGGCAATTTCATGTTATATCTCTAATGAATCTAATTTTGCATCATAGAGCTCTTTTTTATACTTCCATGACTCTTCTTTTTTTCAAATTTTTGATGGGGGTCATTTTTTTTTTCGAAATATAAACTAAATATGCATTAAGATAAATATGCAAATCTAAACTAAGTATGAATATGCAAATCTTTCCCCCACCCCATACTTAAAACTTATAGTGTCCTCACTGTATTAGAACTAGGGTTAAGAAGAAAACTTACTAAACCGTCACAAATTTCAAGAGTTGACAAAAACAGCAGGTGTGGTCGATATCGACCTTTAACATCGATATCGATGTTCCTCATTGATTTCTGCTCAGGCTTCAGGGTGATCCAGCCTCGATCACAAACCCTATCTGAATCGACCATAAGGTCGATGTCGATCTTGGACATCGATTTCGATGTCTTTTCTGTGTGCTTTTCTCTCTCCTGTAACTTGTTAACAAACATAAAACCAAATATGCAAAACAATAAAATGTCTCAAACCAAAGTAAAACTGTCTAAAATCAAAACTAAGTCTTTGTTACAAGCTCTAGACTTTTAAGTCGCTAGGCCGACTTCTTCCTTTGCTTCTCCAGGCGGCATCTGCAGAGCCCATGTGGCTTGGGCCTCAAATATGACTCATTTCTTGTCACACAGCTGCGTTCCGCCGGGATGGATCCGATTCACCATGAATGGTCCTAAATTCTTATCCTTGAATCTTGTAGGGAACCAATGGTCCTTAGATTTGGCAACATAGACTTTGTCTCCTATCTCATATTGGCTCGAATCATCATTGGATACCCTACATAAGCGCACATGCCAAGGCACACCTCTTCCAAATAATGATAAATCCTTAATCGAAATGGAACAAGAGGAATTAGTACCTTGACTTACCTTTTTCTCAGTATGTGGCTCAGGTCGATGTCGATGTTCAGAGGTCGATATCGACCCTTGTTGTACTTCTGGAGGATCATTCGATTTCTGTGGTTTCTGCTCGATATGATCAGGTCAATGTCGACCCTCAGAGATCGATATCGAGGTCTTAGTTCCTCCCTTCTCAGCGCTGGTGGTGGTCGTTTTCGGTAGGGTATGGTCGATATTGACCCTTGACCCCAATTTCGATGTTTCTTTTTCTTCTCCGTCGACCCCATACTTATGACCTGGCATAGAATCTTGAACAATTTTAGTCGATATCGACTTACCTGGGTCGATTTCGATGTTCTGTTGGGGTCCTTCGTTCAAGATTGCCACAACTTCCTCCACTTGGGCTTCTATGGCCCTCTTCTCAAGCTCCTCCGGTGTCATACTTCTTACCTTCTCTTCTCCACATGCAATGTAGACACCATTGATGGCTTTTATATCCATTGGCCCTTGATTTTTCACCGTCTTCTTGAAGGCATACTCTATCACTTCGTCACTAATTGTGAATGAGAGTAATCCTTTCTTTACACTAATGTTGGCATCGACGGTTGCTAGGAATGGCCTACCTAAAATAATTCGACAAGCAGGGTCCTCCGCTACATCAACAACTAAGAAATCAGCAGGGACAAAGAATTTACCTACTTGTTGATGTGCGCGCAAATTACCATATTTTCTATGCACATATGAATTCATTTTGTTGTCTTTTACATACACATTAATGGGAAAACATGGGAATGGTGTAGTTTATGCTTAAAAATCAAATATATGGGTTTGCACGAGTTTCCATGTGATTTCGCAGAAAACAGGATGAAAATGGATGAATTCAGAAGAGCGGAAAAAGAACTCGAAGTCTTCTGAAGAGGTCGAAATCGACTGAAGACCTCGACATCGAGTACATCAGAGACATAGGAATCGAGCAGAAAAGGAAACAGAGCATTTCGACACAGAAGAGGTCGATATCGACGCCTGGAGGTCGATATCGATGCTGCCAGATCGACCAACTTGATAGAAGTCGAGTAGGAGAAGGAGAAGCTCGAGATAAGATTTTGGAGGGATCGATATCGAGGTCCAAGGGTCAATATCGACCATGCCAGCAGAGGAATTCGACTCCGATTTCGATAGAATTATATCCAATGCTTGCAATATCTATCCAAAGGTCGAGATTTCCTATCATCAACATCAGATCTATCATGAGGAGGCTGATTTCACCATGAAGTTTTAGTTTTTACTTTGTTTTAATTTATCATAGAGAATAAAGATAAGGTTTCGAGTCCTTATCGACATCTACAAATAGAAGCCAATAGGGCTGAGTTTAGGTATTCCGAATTCCGTTTTAGACACAATTCAGTTGCAATAGAGAATAGAGAGAGAGAGGAGGCCGAGTGGAGTTGTAAAGCGAGAGCGGAGTGGCTTTTTCGGTTGTACTTTCTTTCGGAGTTTTAATTCAAAGTAGCTTTCTTTCAATAACAATGATGATGATGTGCATGATGAGGAGCGAGTAGTCAACCCACTTCTAGGGTCGGGGTGAGCCCGACGATAGCAATGTGTGGTAAGTGCATCAAAGGTTTGACTTTTATGCGATTCCGTCTTCTACCCCATGCATGATCCTTTGCGAAAGTTAGGGAGATTCATTATTTACATTATTGAAGCGAAAGCCACTCATATTGCGAACTTGAATTACTCATGAATTGGATAGTAACTCTTAGGAATTATGCGAAAGCCTCTAATCACCTAAGTGTTGATAACGAAAGTTATTTGACGGAAAGACATTAAAGTTCATATCTTTAGCATGAAACTTGCATTGTTATCGTTGTGGCGAGAAACCCCGACTTTGGAAGCCTTTTAATTAATTAAATTCTTCATAAAAGTCTTAGTTTTGTTTCTGTTCATCTTCCCTCTCCATTCTATTTTCTTCGGATCCTTTTCCGACAAATTGGTTACAAAAACAGTTTCTGTGACAAGCATCAAAATCGACCTTAAGGGTCGATATCGAGGACTAACATCGATATCGAGGTCTCTGCTCGACGTCGACTTGCTATTTTGTCTTCTGCAGGAACTGCGCTAGGAAATCGACCAGAACTGAGGTCGATATCGACCTGTATACTCGATATCGAGTGTCTGCTGAGGTCGAAAGCCTTGATCGTGAGTACAACAAAGGAAGCGCTGACCTACCTCCTCGTGGATTCGATCCTGAATTACCCTACTACTACAAGGGAGGGGATTCTTGTATTATTTGTTTGGGACAGGGAGATAGTCTAGTTGTGCTTTATTTTATTCTCCTATTTTACATATACACCCCGCCCCTCCCTCCTTCGAACAAATTGGCGCCGTTGCCGGGGAGGTAATCAATCGCCACCTAAGTTAATCACGATCTTTTCTAAGCTTATTTTGCAGGTTTATGCGACGTTCTGATCGCGGACCTATCCTGGAACCAATTGACGAGCCTGAACGTTTCTACCATCTTCGCAACAAAGCAATTCGCATCATGGCTGACAACGAGACGCAGGCTGAGATCATGAGCGGTTGAGAAAGGAGATCGAGGACCACAATGCTACAATCGCTGCTGAAAGGGCCGCTGCTGCTGCTGAGCGAGCCCGTGCTGATAGGGAGGAGGATGCGCGCAGACAAGCCCAAGAGCGGCTAAATCAGTATCCACAGACGGCGATGCAATACATGCATCCGCCCCTTCATGTTCCTGAATCTGCCATTATAATTCCTCACTCCAATTATGAATTGAAAATTAACTTCCTATCTGAGATTAAAAGAAATACTTTTGAAGGAAGACATAATGAATGCCCCCTGCAACACATCTCTACTTTTATGGACTTATGTGAAACAGTTGCTGATGGAGTAAACTTAGAGTATGTGCGACTAAAATCTTTTCGATGGTCTTTGGCAGGAAAGGCATTACAATGGCTTGAAAGTTTGGCTCCACGATCGCTAAGGACATGGGCGGAAGTGAAAGATGCATTCTTGAACAAGTTCTTCCCACCTTCTAAAACGGCGATGCTACGACAAAGGATCACGGCTTTCAAACAAAAGCCAGGTGAAACCCTAGCACAGGCGTGGGAGCGCTTTAAAGACGTGCTGAGATCATGCCCGACGCATGGGCAACTTCCATATGTCATCCAAGAGATCTTTTATAACGCCCTTGATGCGCCGAATAAGGAGAGGATCAATTCATATACCTCCTATCGGTACATTGAGCTTACACCAACGGAGGCATGGGAGACCATTGAGAGGCTTGTGAACTTTGACAACACCTATGGGGTTGCTGCGGCCTATGATGCAAGGCCTGCCCCATCTATGCCACTATATGAGCCTCCAAGGGAGATAGATCCTAAAGTACGGCAACAATTCCATAACGATCAAACACGCCGCCTTCAAAAGCAAGTAAGGTTCCTGAGCAACAATCAACCTTGTCAGGAGTGTGGTTCAATAAGGCATAACACCAGTGCCTGTCCACATACTGAGCAAGTATCCATGGCGGAACAACATGAGGAGGTCAAATGGACGAGAGGCCCCTATGGAGGGGGCAATCAATAAAATTGGGGTGATCAAAGGTTCTATCAAAGGGATCCCCCAACCTATAGGGCTCCAGGGCATCCTGAGCGGGAGACTAAGAAAGATGACCTGCAAATCATCCTTGATGAGATACGAAGGAACCACGCTGAGTTCAAACAAGCCAATAACTCCGTCCATACTCAGCTGCAGGGCATCAATTCTAGACTTGGGGAGATCGACGTTTGGAAGCGCAACATGGAGACTCAAATGAGTCAATTGGCGGAAGCAATGCCGAAAGCGTCCGGATCACTCCCTGGATCCACTGTGCCCAACCAAAAGGGCAAAACCACAGGTCATATTGCGGCAGTAAACCTAAGGAGTGGGCGTCAATTACAAACGCCCGAGCGAAAAGTGGAGGAGAAGGAGCCAGAACAGACGTCGAAATCGACCCCCCCTGTCGATATCGACCAAGATGACATCGATGTCGACCCTCCTGTCGATGTCGACCCTAATTCTGCGTCACCACAGAAATCGACTCTTCCAGTCGATATCGACCCTACTGATGCCGATATCGACCTCACTGCAGCCGCAGGAAGGAAAAAGGTGTTGCCATTCCCAACTAGAAAGGTGACTAAGGACCCAGCGGAAAAGAAGTTCCAACGGTTCGTGAAGATGCTCCAAGGGCTTAATGTCTCTATACCATTCACAGAGGCACTTCACGAGATGCCATCTTATGTAAGGTTCCTTAAGGATATCTTGGGAAAGAAGCGATCGCTCTCCGAGATCGCAGAGGAATGCAACAGATTGGAGCTACCACAAAAACGGGCGGACCCAGGTAAGTTTTCTATCGCTATAGGTCTAGGTCAATTCAAATTTAATGCTTTAGTTGACTTGGGCGCTAGCGTTAGCATGATGCCACTAACCATTTGGCACAAGGTAAAGATAGGTCCTCTGGAGCCCGTGGATGCAAGATTATACATGGCTAACAATACCGTAGTGATTCCAACTGGGATAGTGACAGATGTGCCAGTACAAGTAGGCAAATTCTTTGTCCCTGCTGATTTCCTAGTTGTTGACATAGCGGAGGACCCTGCTTGTCCAATTATTTTAGGTAGGCCATTCCTAGCAACCGTCGATGCCAACATTAGCGTGAAGAAAGGATTGCTCTCACTCACAATTAGTGATGAAGTAATAGAGTATTCCTTCAACAAGACGGTGCAAAGTCAAGGGCCAATGGAGATAAAAGCCATCAATGAAGCCCAAGTAGAGGAAGTTGAAGCAATCTTGAACAAAGGAGCTCAACAGAACATCGAAATCGACCCAGGTAAGTCGATATCGACCACTAATGTTCAAGATTCTGTGACAGGTCATAAGTATGGGGTCGACGGAGGAAAAGAGGAAGCATCGAAATCGGGGTCAAGGGTCGATATCGACCACACCCTATCGAAATCGATCACCATCAGTGCTGAGAAGAGAGGCGAGGAGACCTCGATATCGACCTCTGAGGGTCGAAATCGACCTGATCATATCGAGTCAAAACTCCCCAAATCAACTGATCCTACAGGTGTACAACAGGGATCGATATCGACCTCTGCACATCGACATCGACCTGAGCCACAGACTGAGAAGAAGGTAAGTCAAGGTACGGATTCCTCTTGTTCAATTACAATTAAGGACTTATCATTATTTGGAAGAGGTGTGCCTTGGCATGTGCGTTTATGTAGGGTATCCGATGATAGTTCAAGCCAATATGAGATAGGAGACAAGGTCTATGTTGCCAAATCTAGAGACCATTGGTTCCCTACAAGATTCAAGGATAAGAGCTTAGGTCCATTCACGGTGAATCAAATCAATCCTGGGGGAATGCAGCTGCGGGACAAGAAAGGAGTGATATTTGAGGCCCAAGCCACATGGGCTCTGCAGATGCCACCTTGAGAAGCGCAAAGGAAGAAGTCGGCCTAGCGACTTAAAAATCTAGAGCTTGTAACAAAGACTTAGTTTTGGTTTTAAGACAGCTTTTGTTTTGGTTTTAGACACTTTATTATTTTGCATATTTTGTGTTTAGTTTTCAAATTGCAGGAGAGGGAAAAGCACACAGAAAGGCATCGAAATCGATGTCGGACATCGAAATCGACCTCAAGGTCGACATGGATAGGGTTTGTGATCGAGGCCGAATCACCTTGAAGCCCGAGCAGAAATCAAGAGAGACATCGATATCGACGTAAAGGGTCGATATCGACCTTCCTTGTTGTCTTCTTCGACTCCTGAAATTGGTGACGGTTTAGTAAGTCTTCTTCTTAACCCTAGTTCTAATACAGTGAGGACACTGTAAATTTTAAGTATGGGGTGGGGGAAAGGCTTATTTGCATATTCATACTTAGTTAAGGGTTGCATATTTATTTTAATGCATAAAAAAAAAATGACCCTGACCCCCATAAAAAATTTAAATTTTGGAAAAGAGAGAGTCATGGAAGTATAAAAAAGAGCTCTATGATGCAAAATTAGATTCATTAGAGATATAACATGAGATTGCCTAGTTAAGGGAAGTCCCAATGAAGTGCAAATTTTTTGAGAAAATCATAAAGGAGATGAAAATCTGAAGTTGCTTTTGACATGTGCATGATAAGATGATGGAGGATTTTTTTATAAAAATTCCATACAAGCAAAGTTCATATCCTAGCCTTACCTACGCATATTCACAAAGCCATATATGAGACTTATTATGATCATTATTGCTCCACATATACATATTGTCCATTTTTTACCTTATACCCTATCCGGGGACAAAGTTTTTTTGAATGGATGACATCTTTGGAGTTATATGGAGTTGTGCATTTATAAAGTTGTTGGCAGGAATGATACAATATGGAAAATTAAATGAGCGAGAAAAAATCCGATCACCTCAGGAGATAAAGGTAGGTCGACCCTGCTCGCTGAGATAATAGTTTGGCGAGATGGGACACAAAGGTGAGGAGTCCGAAGTACTAAATATCCGGGGCCATTCATGACACCCATGTTTGCGACTCGCGAGAAGGCAGTGCTAAGGTTAGAGAGGTAAAAGCATTATATTGAAAAAAAGCATTGAACGATGAGTGAAAGGTGAGACATTATGAAGGAGGAATGTGGAATATTTTGGAAAGAAAGTATACTTCCCCGGATTTAACACCACATGGCTAAATATTAGCCCACCTTTAGCCTTTTACCAATCCACTTCTCACAAGCTTGAAGAAAGTCCTCTTGATTATTAATGCAATGTCGCTAGAATTGTTTTTTGCATATTACCTCCTTTATAAGTATGAAATTGTTTTTATGCACAAGCATGGACTTGGTTGACATAAGTATCTTCTCGAGGATGGCAATCGATTGTAGGGACATATGAAAAATGAATCTATGATGTTGAGGGTTTACTTTCTTCCCCTGAATGACCATCAAGAGTATTGCTTGGGGACAAGCAAGCTTAAGTATGGGGTGTTTGATGTGCGCGCAAATTACCATATTTTCTATGCACATATGAATTCATTTTGTTGTCTTTTACATACACATTAATGGGAAAACATGGGAATGGTGTAGTTTATGCTTAAAAATCAAATATATGGGTTTGCACGAGTTTCCATGTGATTTCGCAGAAAACAGGATGAAAATGGATGAATTCAGAAGAGCGGAAAAAGAACTCGAAGTCTTCTGAAGAGGTCGAAATCGACTGAAGACCTCGACATCGAGTACATCAGAGACATAGGAATCGAGCAGAAAAGGAAACAGAGCATTTCGATACAGAAGAGGTCGATATCGACGCCTGGAGGTCGATATCGATGCTGCTAGATCGACCAAGTTGATAGAAGTCGAGTAGGAGAAGGAGAAGCTCGAGATAAAATTTTGGAGGGGTCGATATCGAGGTCCAAGGGTCGATATCGACCATGCCAGCAGAGGAATTCGACTCCGATTTCGATAGAATTATATCCAATGCTTGCAATATCTATCCAAAGGTCGAGATTTCCTATCATCAACATCAGATCTATCATGAGGAGGCTGATTTCACCATGAAGTTTTAGTTTTTACTTTGTTTTAATTTATCATAGAGAATAAAGATAAGGTTTCGAGTCCTTATCGACATCTACAAATAGAAGCCAATAGGGCTGAGTTTAGGTATTCCGAATTCCATTTTAGACACAATTCAGTTGCAATAGAGAATAGAGAGAGAGAGAGGAGGCCGAGTGGAGTTGTAAAGCGAGAGCGGAGTGGCTTGTTCGGTTGTACTTTCTTTCGGAGTTTTAATTCAAAGTAGCTTTCTTTCAATAACAATGATGATGATGTGCATGATGAGGAGCGAGTAGTCAACCCACTTCTAGGGTTGGGGTGAGCCCGACGATAGCAATGTGAGGTAAGTGCATCAAAGGTTTGACTTTTATGCGATTCCGTCTTCTACCCCATGCATGATCCTTTGCGAAAGTTAGGGAGATTCATTATTTGCATTATTGAAGCGAAAGCCACTCATATTGCGAACTTGAATTACTCATGAATTGGATAGTAACTCTTAGGAATTATGCGAAAGCCTCTAATCACCTAAGTGTTGATAACGAAAGTTATTTGACGGAAAGACATTAAAGTTCATATCTTTAGCATGAAACTTGCATTGTTATCGTTGTGGCGAGAAACCCCGACTTTGGAAGCCTTTTAATTAATTAAATTCTTCATAAAAGTCTTAGTTTTGTTTCTGTTCATCTTCCCTCTCCATTCTATTTTCTTCGGATCCTTTTCCGACAAATTGGTTACAAAAACAGTTTCTGTGACAAGCATCGAAATCGACCTTAAGGGTCGATATCGAGGACTAACATCGATATCGAGGTCTCTGCTCGACGTCGACTTGCTGTTTTGTCTTCTGCAGGAACTGCGCTAGGAAATCGACCAGAACTGAGGTCGATATCGACCTGTATACTCGATATCGAGTGTCTGCTGAGGTCGAAAGCCTTGATCGTGAGTACAACAAAGGAAGCGCTGACCTACCTCCTCGTGGATTCGATCTTGAATTACCCTACTACTACAAGGGAGGGGATTCTTGTATTATTTGTTTGGGACAGGGAGATAGTCTAGTTGTGCTTTATTTTATTCTCCTATTTTACATATACACCCCGCCCCTCCCTCCTTCGAACACTTGTACTGGCACATCCGTCACTATCCCAGTTGGAATCACTACCGTATTGTTAGCCATGTACAATCTTGCATCCACGGGCTCCAGAGGACCTATCTTTACCTTGTGCCAAATGGTTAGTGGCATCATGCTAACGCTAGCACCCAAGTCAACTAAAGCATTAAATTTGAATTGACCTAGACCTATAGCGGTAGAAAACATACCTGGGTCCGCCCGCTTTTGTGGTAGCTCCAACCTGTTGCACTCCTCTGCGATCTCAGAGAGCGATCGCTTCTTACGTAAGATGTATTTAAGGATCCTTACATAAGATGGCATCTCGTGAAGTGCCTCTGTGAATGGTATAGAGACATTAAGTCCTTGGAGCATCTTCACGAACCGCTGGAACTTCTTTTCCGCTGGGTCCTTAATCATCTTTTTAGTTGGGAATGGCAACACCTTTTTCCTTCCCGCGGCTGCAGTGAGGTCGACATCGACGTGAGTAGGGTCGATATCGACTGGAGGAGTCGATTTCTATGGTGACACAGCATTAGGGTCGACATCGACAGGAAGGTCGACATCGACGTCACCTTGGTCGATATCGACAGGGGGGGTCGATATCGACGTCTGTTCTGGCTCCTTCTCCTCCGCTTTTTGCTCGGGTGTTTGTAATTGATGCCCACTCCTTAGGTTCACCGCCGCAATATGACCAGTGGTTTTGCCCTTTTGATTGGGCACGGTGGATCCAGGGAATGATCCTGACGCTTTGGGTATTGCTTCCGCCAATTGACTCATTTGAGTCTCCATGTTGCGCTTCCAAACGTCGATCTCCCTAAGCCTAGAATTTATGCCCTGCAGCTGAGTATGGACGAAGTTGTTGGCTTGTTTGAACTCAGCGTGATTCCTCCGCATCTCATCAAGAATGATTTGCAGGTCATCTTTCCTTGTCTCCTGCTCAAGGTGCCCTGGTGCTCTATATGGTGGGGGATCCCTTTGTTGATAGAACCTTTGATCACCCCAATATTGTTGATTGCCTCCTCCATAGGAGCCTCTCGTCCACTTGCCCTCTTCATGTTATTCCGCCATAGATACTTGCTCAGTATGTGGACAGGCACTAGTGTTATGCCTTGTGGAGCCACACTCCTGACAAGTTTGATTGTTGCTCAGGAACCTGACTTGCTTTTGAAGACGGCGTGTTTGATCGTTGTGGAATTGTTACCGCACATCAGGATCTATCTCCCTTAGAGGCTCATATAGTGACATAGATGGGGCAGGCCTTGCATCATAGGTCGCAGTAGCCCCATAAGTATTGTCAAAGTTCACAAGCCTCTCAATGGTCTCCCATGCCTCTGTTGGTGTAAGCTCAATGTACCGATAGGAGGTATATGAATTTATCCTCTCCTTATTCGGCACATCAAGGGCATTGTAGAAGATCTCCTGGATGACATATGGAAGTTGCCCATACGTTGGGCATGATCTCAGCAAGTCCTTAAATCGCTCACATGCATGTGCTAGTGTTTCACCTGGCTTTTGTTTGAAAGCCGTGATCCTTTGCCGCAGCATCGCCGTTTTAGAAGGTGGGATGAATTTATTCAAGAATGCATCTTTCACCTCCGCCCATGTCCTCAGCGAGCGTGGAGCCAAACTTTCAAGCCATTGTAATGCCTTCCCTGCCAAAGACCATCGAAAAGATTTTAATCACACATACTCTAAATTTACTCCATCAGCAACTGTTTCACATAAGTCCATAAAAGTAGAGATCTGTTGCAGGGGGCATTCATTAGGTCTTCCTTCAAAAGTATTTCTTTTTATCTCAGATAGGAAGTTAATTTTTATTTCATAACTGGAGTGAGGAATTAAAATAGCGGATTCATGAACATGAAGCGGCGGATGCATGTATTGCATCGCCATTTGTGGATACTGATTTAGCCGCTCTTGGGCTTGTCTGCGCACATCCTCCTCTTTATCAGCACGGGCTCGCTCAGCAGCTGCGGCGGCCCTTTCAGCAGCGATTGTAGCGTTGTGGTCCTCTATCTCATTCCTCAACCGCTCTATGGTTTCGGCCTGCGTCTCGTTGTCAGCCATGATGCGAATTGCTTTGTTGCGAAGATGGTAGAAACATTCAGGCTCGTTGACTGGTTCCAGGATAGGTCCGTGATCAGAACGTCGCATAAACCTGCAAAATAAGCTCAAAAAAGATCGTGATTAAACTTAGGTGGCGATTGATTGCCTCCCCGGCAACGGCGCCAATTTGTTCGCTGAAGGGGGTGGTGTAGGGAATTCAAATATCTAAAAGAAATAATTCAAATAAACAATGCACAATTAGGCCAACTCTCTGTCCTAAACAAATAATACAAGAATCCCCTCCCTTGTAGCAGTAGGGTAATTCAGGATCGAATCCACGAGGTGGTATGTCAGCGCTTCCCTTGTTGTCCTCACGATCAAAGCTTTCGACCTCAGAAGACACTTGGTATCGAGTAATCTGGTCGATATCGACCTCAGTTCTAGTCGATTTCCTAGCGCAGTTCATGCAGAAGACAAAACCAGCAAAGTCGACGTCCAGCAGAGACCTCGATATCGATGTTAGACCTCGATATCGACCCTTCCAATCGATTTTGATGTTTGTCACAGAAACTGTTTTCGTAACCAATTTGTCGGAAAAGAGTCCGAAGAAAGTAGAATGGGAAAGGAGGATGATCAGAAACAAAACATAAAACTTTTATATTGATTCAATAAACTTAAAAATCTTCCAAAGTCGGGGTTTCATGCCACAACGATAATAATGCAAGTTTTTGCTAAAGCTATGAAATTTAATGCCTTTCCGTCAAATTACTTTCGTTATCAACACTTAGGTGATTAGAGGCTCTCACATAGTTCCTAAGAGTTACTATCCAATTAATGAGCAATTCAAGTTCACAATATGAGTGGATTTCGCTTCAATAATGCAAATAATGAATCTCCCTAACTTTCACTAAGGATCATGCATGGGAAAGAAGACGGAATCGCATAAAAGTCATACCTTTGATGCACTTACCCTACATCATTATTGTCGGGCTCTCCCCGACTCTAGAAGTGGGTTGACTACTCGCTCCTCATCATGCACATCATCATCATTGTTAAAGAAAACTAATTTGAATTAAAACTTCGAAAGAAAGTACAACCGAACAAGCCACTCCGCTTTCGCTTTACAAACTCCACTCAACCCTCTCTCTCTCTCTCTAACTCATTACTACTGTAATTGGAACTGAATTGTATGTCAAATTGAATGTAAATTGAATGCCTAAACTGAGCCTTATTGGCCTCTATTTATAGATGTCGATAAAGACTCGAAACTTTATCTTTATTCTCTAAGATAAAACTTAAATAAAGTAAAAACTAAAACTCATATGGTAAATCAGCCTTCTCATGGTAGATCTGGTATTGATGATAAGAAATATCGACTTTTGGATAGACGTGCAAGCTTCGGATAGAATTCTATCAAAATCTGAGTCGGATTCTTCTGCTGACATGGTCGATATCGACCTTTAACATCGATATCGACCCCTGTGAAACTTTATCTCGAGCTCTCCTTCTCCTA
The DNA here is from genome assembly GCA_963922045.1 of Persicaria maculosa. NCBI lineage: Eukaryota > Viridiplantae > Streptophyta > Magnoliopsida > Caryophyllales > Polygonaceae > Persicaria > Persicaria maculosa. Next base: position 37,986,761 of record OY998266.1, on the reverse strand, counting down.
CTCGAACTAGCACTCGACTTCTATCATTTAGCTCGATTTGGCAACATCGATATCGACCTCCAGACATCGATATCGACCTCTCTGTGTCAACATGCTCTGTTTCATTTCCTGCTCGATTCCTATGTCTCTGATGCACTCGATGTCGAGGTCCCCAGTCGATTTCGACCTCTTCAGAAGACTTCGAGTTCTTTTTCCGCTCTTCCAAATCCGTCCATTTTTATCCTGTTTTCTGCGAAATCACATAGAAACTCGTACAGACCCATATATTTGATATTTAAGCATAAACTACACTAATCCCATGTTTTCCCATTAATATGCATGCAAAAGATAATAAAATGGAATTTTATGTGTATAGAAAATATGGCAATTTGCACGCACATTAACAACGTCATGCTACTAGTCACACAATCATCATCCTATTAGTCGTACATTCATCATACTATTTTACCAAGTTATTTAACCATTATTTAGTTCAAAACCCCTTTTTAAATCATTGTGAAAAGATGTTTCAAAACCTATCTCAAAAGGTTAACAAGGAGTCCTCACAATCGACTAAGAGTAATTTCGTCGCGGCGAAACATAGTTTTTCCATGGCGAAACCTCCTCAACAAGCACCCTGCGAGAAGGGATCCTTGTGACCATGGGAAGGCACTCACCATGGCAAAATATCATTTCATCATGGCGAGGCCCGGGTGCTCGGATGCCCACTGGGCTCATACTCGCCGATGCGATGAAGATCTCTCGTCGTGGCGAGACTGAACACCACGGTGCCCGGGAGTGGCTTGCGGAGCCAAGGCCGCGCCCGTGCCCTTCACCACGGTGAAACTCAAATTTTACCATGGCGAGAGCCAATCCCATACGACTAGTTCTTGTTCATGGTGGCGAGTTCTTACTCGCCGCGGCGAACTGCATTTCTAGGCTCAGTTTTTGGGCTTATCGGGGCGGAGTTTGTTGTTGTTAGCTTCCCCAGATTTTCGTCAACCCATCCCCAGCCTAGTCGCACATGTTAGAATAAAAAGGGAGGCAAATGATCGAGGCAATAGAGATCTAACTCACCCATTGGTCTTCCTTCTTGAAATGAGCTCCATTTGTGCGTTTGGGATGATTTCTGGCCGAATCATTGAACCAAGGTACCTAGGATTGTTAGAGGGTGTTAAAGGTGGATCCTTTGATCTAGTGGGAGGTGAAATGAAGGGAAATGGACCACTTACCACTCTCAAAACCGAAAATAAGAGAGGTGGTCTTCAATGGGCTTCAATGGCTCCTTGGAAGCTTCTCAAGGCTGCGGAGCTCTTTCTTCGGCTTGGAGGTCATCAAGGAAGTGTTGGGGAAGCCATGGCCAGCTGCTCAAAGTGGTTGAAGGAGAAATGTGCGGGTGGTGCTCGTGGAACAAGCGAGGGAGCTCGAAAGTGGCTCGGTTTTGTGGTGCTAAGGGAGGAAGTTGAAGAAAGGGAAGGTGTGGTAAAACTTTGGCTGAGTGAGGGTGTAGATTTGATGAAGAAAGGAGGTGCCTTTGGGCTCCTAGAGCTCACAGAACAAGGTAAGGGAGAGGAGGGTCTTCTTGGGAGCTTTTGGATAAGATCTTTGGAGAGAGAGTCTAGGGTTGTGTTTTTGTTTTGTGGTGAGTGAGAGAAGCCAACAAATATGATATATTTTTTTATGGGAAATAGGAGGTTAGGGATGCTGAAATCGGATGGCATGGAAGGAGTGGAAGGTTATCTTGTCACATTACCCAAAGAAGGGGGTGCAAGGAAGGAGGAGAGGAAAAGTAGAATGTGGGTATCTCTCCAAATGGGAAATGGCATCTTTTTGTTTGAATTCAAATGGGTCACATGGGCAAGGAGAGGGCTGATTTTTAGATTTGGGTTAGGACAAGGTAGAGCAGGAATTTAAATCCCAAACACGCGAATTTTGAATCCCTACGTTAATTCCCCGGAGTTAGTTTGCCGATTCCCGCTCTCTCGATTAATTTTAATTTTAAAAATTCCGAAAAGGATGTCACCATCTGAAGTTCATATTAATATCGAGGTGAAGGGTCAGAATAGCTCGCCAAGATTTAGATTCAGGTCGGAATCCGCTTCAAGAGGTTCGAAGTCGATTTATTAAGTTGAGGATGAGTTTTTCTCAAAATACCCGATTTAAACCCTTTTCAATTTATTTATTCGAATTTGATTCTTTGAAAATCCGAAGGATCTTTACATTAGCTCCCTTGATGATCTTCCATTGTCTTAATTATGCTCCAAAATCAGCTCTTCAAGACATCTTAATCCTCCATCCAAGCTCAAATTATGAAACTGTAGAATAAACATAAAATAGTGTGGATTTTGAACTCGAATGCTATAACAGAAAAAAATTTGAATTAGCTACAAAACATGCAAGAATCCTATATAAATGCACCTAAATAAAACTACCTCTAATGCCTATTTAAAATATGCATTATCACCGAGTAAGTTGAGGTATTGAGTAAACGAGGCCATTCATGACACCCATTTTTATAACCCACATTAAACGATACCAAATCCGAAAGCAAAAAATAAAGAAGAAAAGGAATGAAAAAGAAGAACAATATAAAAAGAATTAGAGCAAAATTACATATTGTTTTTAATGTTTTGCCGCAAGTGATGCCATTTCATTGGAGATTTGGTGATATCGTTGTCAATATCTATGAGCTTAGTGCATTGTAGATTGAGTTGAGAGTTTGACCTTAAATGCCTACACACGAGAGGGAGAGAAACACAAATTCTCAATGAGGTTGGATGAATGTCTACTTATGTGCTTTGATCAATAAATATATGCTATGTTGTTTATTCACTTGATCTCGTGTTCAATTTAATTTGATGTTGCTTTTGATAGTGGTTAATGAATGAAGGATAAACTCATAAGTATAGGTTACTTTCTATTATTCGCTCGAGGACTAGTGAAGCTTAAGTGTATGAGAGTTTGATAATGCATATTTTATATAGGCATTCTTGGTAATTTTGATGTAGTTTTAGGGTGCATTAGATAGGTTTTATAACTAATTTTCATTCTTCATTATTTGGTATTCGAACTTCAAAATCTACTATTTTTAGGGCTTATTTGTAGGTCTTAAGATCCGAGCTCGAATGTTGGAGAAACCACGGAGAAAATGGAGCTAGAGAGAGTTGAAGAACAAGCCAAGACAAGTGGAGAAGCAAGGGAGAAAGGAATTAAGATCTAAGAGATGAAATGACAGTGAGCTGCAAAAGTTGTATGTGCGGTGATCAGCTAAACATAAGAGACGAATTCCCAAGGCCTCGAATGTAAGATTGCCTATTATGATGATGCATTGGAAATTTGTCGATGAGCTCTACAAGAATAAAAAAAGTGGCACCAGTCTCTAGAAAACTGGCACACACCATTGAAGGAAAAAGTGGCGCCCATCGCTGGAACACTGACGCCCTTCATTTTTGATGTTTTCAGAATCCACGAGATCTTCCGAAATGTTATATTTATGGAAGATCTTATCCGACTTTTCTAAGGTTCTGTTGAGCTTTTTAGAAGCTATATTAGGTTATTTTATAGTAGTTTGTTATGCACACAATAGGAAAGGAGACATAGAATACTTTAGAGGATTTCAGATTAAAGATGTCAGGTACGTTATGAGTACTTAGGATTCATTTGGTTTTGCCTACGATTCCAAACATGGTAGGTTGAATCGTGAGACTCGATTTCTATATTATTCCTATGTTTAATTCATTATTCTTGTGCTTATTTATGTTTATATTTTTACTTTAATTGGCCATCTTTGTAGAACTGCATCTTGTTAGGGTTTTAATTGATTCGTAAGGACAATTAGACCTTTTACAGCAAGTATAATTTGGTGAGTCCGTAGGAGGATCTTGATTATGTAAGGTAATGATAGCTTGGGTAAATATTGGTTTCTGAGTCGCTAGGTTGAGGGGATGACAACTTTTGACATACACTAGTTGTTTAGGAGGGTTAATACTGTCATTTTGCCAAGTACATTTGGTCATTTTGTTCTCTGTATATTAAATCCTGCAGGGCTAGGGTTGCATATAGATGTAAGGGATTGTCATGTCCATAAGGAATGATAATCTATTTAAACCAAACCAATGTTGCGAATTTGTAGATGAAACCACATCCCTTCTATCCTTTATTCACTCTTCTTTAAATTCTTTATTGCTTATTTCCATTCACATTCTATCTTTAGATTCACATTGATAAATACACATTGCATTTGAAATAATTGGTTCTATAAAGGTTCGACCCCTTACTTATATACTATACTAGTTTGTTGGTTTGGGAATTATTATTTGACGAGGTGAAACGAAACCTTTCCCCTTACCAACTGCCATTATGCAAGTATATTGGGAGTTTGTGCTTTTTGTATGTTAACTCTTGTAGGGATAGAATTGTAAATGAGTGTAAGGGGTTGTCATATTCGCAAAGATTGGTAATCTATTTAAACCGATGTTGAAATAATCAATTGAATTGCAATAACTAGGAATTGGGTCAATAATCATGAATACTAACCATTGTTGAGAAGTCGTAGGTGAATCCATTCATTCCTATTGTTATCAAGTCATTCATAATTACTCTCTATATTGCTTTTGTCTACTTTTTACTCTACAATCTCTTTACTTAGTTACTTTTAGTTAACAATGAAAGCGCATAGAAATAGTAGATGTCCTCGTGGATTGATTCCGGAATTACTGACTATACTGGTTAATGAGTTTGGATTATCTTTGAAAGGGAACAAACGAACTTCATTCCCATGAGCTAATCTAAGTGCTCAGCCTCTATTTCTCTTGTAATCTTTTTTTAAGAAAAAAGGTGACAATTTTACACCCTTGATAAGCTAGTATAAGATTAGTTCGGATATTTTTAATGGTGGTTTAGGTCTTTACATTTCACTGCAGATGTAACTGCTCTAGAAGATTATTGTGGAATAGAAAAATGTGTGGGTTCGTGTGATTATAAAAAAATATCTTAAAAATCTCTACATTTTGGAGTACCAAATGAAAGGTGCTTCATATTTGCAGTGGGCGAAGCTTTTGTCAGTTAGATAGTTATTTACGTCGAGCCTTTGCTAGTGCATCGGTGACGGGGGCACGGTTAAGTTCTTATCTAATAATTGGGTTTCTCACAAACCACAGATGTCTCAAACTACCACTCATTTGCGTGACATCCAACTAACAACTAATGTAAGACAGTTTTACCCAACCGTACGTGGGATGTGAATTGACTGTAGAATAAGTTAACTAGGATCGAACACAATAAGTTATTGATTGGATTAAAAACATGGTATTACATGTAGCTACTTCTCAAACCGTTTGTATTGGGCCCTGGGTTGAATGATTTATTCTCCACAAAGTAAGCAATTGGCTTAGTTCTTGAGGGAGTGGCCATTTCAGACTTTCAGTGTGATGGATTTGGAAGTTCGATGTTCCGCCTAAGGTATGACTTTTTGTTTGGAAAATTACTAGGGACAATTACGCTATAAAGGAAAGATTGTACAGATCACACATTTCCATTCCAACGGGATATTCTTTTTGTGATAATCTAGAGGAATCTATTGATCATTTGTCTACTAATTGTGTTCTAGCAAAATAGTTTTTCCTGATAATGAACATTCTCCCTTCCAGACTCCATTGGACCAATTTCAACGACATAAGCAATACTCAATTCTCAATGACATTTAGAAACATATGGGATGGTAACGGATGAAGGATATTGCATACTACCGATGGGCAATCTGGTACTTCATAAACAAATTAGCTTTTGGTCATATTATAACTCTTTTTTGTATATGCAGTTAAAGTTTTTCTTCTTACAGTTAGGCAATCATGGGTTAAAGCATGTAAGTTCAATTTCGGTGATGACCTTGTTACTCCTTATAACCCAGCCTTTGGTTCGGGTACGATTGGCTATAAGTCTAGTTATATGAAAAAGGAAAAATGTAATGGGTTTGGGGATAAGCCTCCCATGAGATTTGCTAAAATTAATTTCGATGAGTTTAAACACTAGTCTGGAGAGACAACTTATGGATCTTCCGTACGTGGTGATGCAGGTGAGATTATCACCCTTAGAGGGGGCACTTGTTTTAGTTGTTCTTATTTTCACCAATTCCAAATGAGTGGTGAGATTATCACCCTTGGAGGCAGCTTATGGATTTTTCATATGTGACGATGTAGGTGACAATGTATGTGAGTTTTTATTTACACCAATTCCAATTAAAGAACCAAAAATTTTACTATGTTTAGAAACTATCTAAACTCATTACATGAAATATATAAAAGAGCATCTAACTTTGGGAGATCAAGGCTAAACCTAAAATTCGAACTCATCGCAATCAAACTACATCAACACATATAACCAAAATTCACTAATACACTTACACCAGCATTCATCACAATTTCAGCTTAAATTCACTAATATATATATAGATCAAAGATAACCCTAAAATCTGCATTCATCACAATTAAACTACATCAACACAAGTTCATCACAAATACACTTACACCAGCAAAAAATCAATAATTTCAGCATAAATTCATCCCAAATTAACCAAATTTTCAACTAAATTTGAACATAATAAAGTAAGAAAAGCATTAAAAAATATACTTTTTTTTAGTCTTAACGGTTAAATTGAGGCAAAAACAATGGGGGCGCACTTCAGTGTTTCATGGCAGCAACAAAGATAAGCAACAAAATGGGATAAGCAACAATGGCGGGGCTTGCCGTTCAGTAGCGATAGATGCAGCAAGAGAACATGATGAGCAATAGAGGCCACAATAGAGCAATTTTGATAGAAAGTTCAAGAAAGATTAGGATGAGGTTGCAAACGGTGAGTGGCAAGAAGAGGAACTGCGAAGAGCGGTGGGAAGAGGAAACCAACAACGAGACTGGGTCAAGATTGCGAACAACGAGCAACAGAAAGAGGAAGCCAACACCGAGCGCCGAGAAGGGGATAACAACGACGACACTAGTGGTAGGCAAGTGGGAAGATTGATAAAAGAGAACAGGAGGTAGGGAAATGGATAAGGATATGGGTCAAGATTGGGCGTATTGTTCATACGACGTTTGATCTACCCAAATTAATTGTGTAGCATTTTTTTTTTATTATGTGTAGGATTGAAGAAAGAAGTGGTTTGAAATAAGAAATAGTTAATTTCATTATTAACCAATAATAGTAATTAGTCTTGACTGTTGATTTAATTCAACAGTCAAGATTTAATGATTAGGACAATATTAGAAAACCACTTATTATTAATGGATCCTAATCCTATGAAATGGAATAATTTTTTCCTTTTCTTAATCCATAGTATATTTTTGGGTTTTTTCACTGTATATCATCTACAATAAATTACATATTATATAATAACAACAACGACGACGACAACAACAACGTACAACAATAAAAACAACAATAATATTAAATTTTATAGGGTCTTATGATACTATAATTCAGTTTTACAATCCGATATGCAAACCGCAATATTGGCCCATAACGTATCTTATCCCCAATATTAATAATATTAATAATTACAAGAGATGGTAAAATGAAATAGATGGTTGTAACTTGTACAATATTTAATCCCCCCCCCCCCCCCGATATCCCTTGTTGTTTCCTCTCTCTACCATTAACCCTCTAAAATTCTAAGAATTCTCTAGATGCCCGATCTAGTTGGTAAATTGATTTTTTTTTATTAATTTCTTTTTTTAAAAGGATTCCCTAATTCCCACCTCATCAAATCCAAATATAATGCATCTTCATTTTCTTTGATATTTTCGTTTGCGTTTTTAGATATATGTCGTGATGTGGTGGAGTTTTTATTGATACTTCTTCTAAGAATTCCCATTTTTTATGGCCATAAACACGATTAACTACATGGTAATGGTTGTTTGTTCATGATTGATCTTATTTAATTTTCTTCTCTCAACTCTCATCCCTCTCCTAAAGGTATATGAAACCTTTAATTTATTATCTTATATTTGCTTTAACATTATAAAATTTTGTTGAAATTCCTGCATATTTCATTGTTCTCTTTCATTGTTTGATACGAATGTGATTGGTGAAAAGTGCATTTTACAATCTACCACTGAACATTATAGGATTCTCATTTTTCTTCTGATTTGTTTGAAAATTGGCAACAAAACATGTATAGTTTTTTGTGTATGTGAATTTTAGATGATAATCTTTGATTGGCTTAGGATAATTTTTTTTATTTAGGTACGAGTGTTGGAATGGAACCGAAGATGAAAAACATGGCAATCTTTTCTGTGTAGGAGGTGTAGGAATGCTAGAATTGTACTTCGTGGACTTGGTACACCATGCAGTACCGATAAAAGAATGACAAGGTAATTAGATAAAGGTTTGAATCTCATCGACACTTTTCAAAATTTGTATTTCACCCCTTACCTTGAGCCAATGGAATTTACAAAATGAGAAGTGAGATAAGACAAACGAACCAATTTCAATCTTTGGCTAGAATAGAAATCAAACACCAGATAATATGTATTTGGTGATATGATTTAAGCATGTTGAAATGAAAATGAATTGAATTGTATCCGTACCAACATCCATGAATCTGACATGCAGGATATGGGAACTTTCATGCAGTTGCAATAATTAGAAGGAAGTTTTCTATCGGGTAAAAGAGGTTAAAATCAATTAAAACTGATTTGGTAATTGTGGAAATCTACAACCATATCGTGTGTGCCAAGTATGTATTATCCCATTGCTCCTATTTACCCATAGAACTTGAGAGCACTTAGTTAGGCATATACTCTACATCCCAAACCCACATGAAAGTTGTTTGCCTTGTCATTGGTACTTGTGAATCCTCATTCACATCAAAAGATGAAATAACTAGCTAAAACCACCAACATGAGGGAAATGTAGACATCTTGAAATGACGTGCAAAAGGAAAGCCAGAATGGCCATAGTTGTGGGAAAGACTTAATAATGACATTTTACTTTGCCCCAGGCTTTCTTTGAGGGAGATTATACCATATTTTAGAAAATTGAGCATTGTGATATTTCATATTGTAGACTTTTGAAACCAAAATTGTAGTTTGTTTTACATCAAATGGATTCATTATGTACATTTCAAGTCACATTGTCAAAACATTGTTAAGATACTTAACCTCTTTGAGATAATGCTATTAACAAGTCTCCAATATTAATATTGTTTGCTCAGTGTTAAGTTATGTTTCCACTCCAATCAAAAAGAGAGTATGCTATAAATGGGAGGATATTAAATTATTATCATTCATTTCTTCAGTTTAAATAACGCTATAAATTAAGAAGTTTATAATGTCCTTATATTGACCACTTATCCCATTTTAATATTAATAAAGTGCATTAGATGTGTAAAGAGCACCACTTCTCCTTTACAAAAAAAATAAAAGAAGTTTTGATGCCTTCTCACCTTACAATATACATAGTTGAAAGTATGGAAAATGACAAGTCAACTTTGAAGGACTTCTTACTTACTATAGGTCATATCCATTAGTATAATTTGGTTGATGTATACTCTAGCTTAGCTAGCATTTTTAATGATACCATGGTTGTGCCTGCAACTGAATTATCTAGATTCCTTTTATATTCACACGCATTTATGCTTCTTTTTTTTTATCTTTTGAGTTGAATTATCCACAGTAAGTTAGTCAAGAAATTGAAGATGGCTTGCTTTGGCTGTTTTGGAGGAGGTCATGGATTCAAAGATGTAGATAACGGAGGTCCTCATGTGATGAAACCTATACCAGGTATATCCTTTTTTTTTTTATATTTTGCAATGGCAAGTTAACTCATGTAGCTGAGACATGCTATAGATAATCTTACTGAATGGTTTAGACTTTAGAGAGAGAGAGAATTTGTGTATAAAATGCATCTGTCCTTGAATTCATTTGAGACGTGAGAGAAACTCATATTGGAGAAGAATATCGTCGTGACATGTACAATAACAATAACTAAGGGTTAGATATGCACAATAATTGAGTTTCTACTTTTCACCAATCATTGGTTGGTGGATTGCTTCCTCCAATCATTTCATGACGGGGATCTTTTGTGTTGTAGGTTCGTAGGATGCTACTTTTCGTTTCTGTTATATATGATACAATTGGTGGTTGTGCATTTTGCTTAATGAATAGTTAGAAAGATTGAAAATAATACATTTATGTTTTCTTGAAACTTTATATCCTCGCATAGGTAGAGAAGGAAATCATCATTCTCCACGCAATGCGCCTATTAAAGCTCAAGTTTCTAAAGTACAACCTATTTCTATCCCTCCCCTTTCTATTGACGAACTTGAGGAAGTTACAGATGATTTTGGAGCAGATGCTTTGATAGGAGAAGGATCATACGGAAGAGTATATCATGGAGTGTTAAAAAATGGGCGTGGTGCAGCTATTAAGAAGCTAGATCCCAATAAACAACCTGATGATGAATTTCTAGCTCAGGTCAATTTTTATTTTTAATGGGCTAACAAGTTTAACTGATTTTCTATGAAATGTTTGAGTAGTTGTTAATTTTTTATTATAGGTGTCTACAGTTTCACGCATAAAGCATGAAAATTTTGTCGAAATTCTAGGGTACTATATGGACGAAAATGTCCGTATGCTTGCTTATGAGTTTGCATCTAAGGGGTCTCTTCATGATATTCTTCATGGTATGTTTTATTTCTCTAAATTTTGATTTGGAACATAAAACGTCTTATATATTCTCTTTTTCTTGAGTGCATTTAATAAACCTTATCATTGCTCAATTTAATGAAAGGTGTGTTATATATGGGTGGTTGAATGTAATGAATTATTTATTTCATTAAAAACCAAACTTTAACACATGGATCGTCGACAACGTTCATTCATTATTGAGGTGCAAGGCTTGTGATAGTTTAATGATTTTATTATTCCATATGTTCTCTAGGGAAAAAAGGCGTTAAAGGTGCTCAACCTGGACCTATTTTATCTTGGTCTCAACGTGTTAAAATTGCAGTAGGGGCAGCAAAAGGACTTGAGTACTTACATGAGAAAGTAGATCCATATATAACTCATCGTGATATTAAGTCGACCAATATAATGCTCTTTGATGATGATGTCACGAAGATTGGTGATTTTGATTTGTCTAATCAAGCACCTGATATGGCATCACGTCTTCATTCAACTCGTGTTCTAGGAACTTTTGGTTATCATGCACCAGAGTGAGTTGTGTGGAATTCCTTTATCTTTCCTTTTGTTGTTTTTGTGAAGATAGTTGTTCGAATTAATAAATATTAACTCATATATGACATGCTAATTAATAATGTACTCCATATTATTTTGTGTCAAATGTTGTAAGTTATAGTTTCATTTCCATAAACTTATTTCAAAAAATAACCAATGAGGTTTTATATATTTCAATTACTTGAAAAAGACTAAAATCTTTATTGACGTTAAATTGGAAAATAGGTATGCAATGACTGGACAATTGAATGCAAAGAGTGATGTATATAGTTTTGGGGTTGTGTTGTTGGAGGTCCTCACTGGACGGAAACCCGTTGATCATACTCTACCTCGCGGACAACAAAGTCTCGTGACATGGGTATATTACTTTGTTTATGTTTTTTTCCTTTTACTTGTACAAAAGATTTCTTTAAAGTTTTTTTGATGAATTTTTAAATCATTTATCAGGCAACACCTAGACTTAGTGAGGATAAGGTGAAGCAGTGTGTCGATCCAAAACTTAACGGAGATTATGATCCTAAAGCTGTCGCAAAAGTAAGCTTATACAACTTCATTGACTAGATTTCTTTAACTAGAAAAGTATAAATAAAATTTATCCTTTTGAAAGAGTGAAATGATAGTCTATGTTTACTTATTATGTAGATGGCAGCTGTGGCTGCATTGTGCGTTCAATACGAAGCTGATTTCCGACCAAACATGAGTATTGTGGTCAAGGCTTTACAACCTCTTTTGAAAATACGAGCTGGGCCTAGTACCGAGCCATGAAACATCTCGATCCCCATTTTTCTAGTGGAACTACCTTTATATTTCAAGAGTCCATTTGCCTTTGATGGATAGGGATTATGATCTTTTTTAGATGATTGAATTCTATGCATCTTATTAATTGATAAACAATGGTATCAATCTTTCCTATGTGTGGTACCAAATTTTAGTCTTGTATTGTGTAATATACAATTCTATGTGATAAACTGCAATTGAAAAAGGGTTGATCGCTTGTTTTTTTTTTTTGATGTTTGATCAAGAAGGTGAGGAGATTGATTGGTCTTTGTTAAGAATGTGATGGTGTAACACCCTATCCAAAAGGACCAAATGTTTCTTGACAATAGAGCCAAGCTAGATCCATTAACCATATGTGCTGACATGCGTATATGGATCTTTCAACTCAAGCTTGAATAATATTTAAAACTAACAAACATATAATTTAGAAGTCCAAATCACATACTAAGTGAAATATAACGGCCCAAATATAAATATTCAGGTTACGTTTTGAAGGTTGGATACCTTCGTTCGGATCTTGCAATCCAGATACAAGTCGAGGTTTCAAACGTCAAATGATACCATTTTCAAGTGGGGATTTCGAACCTCAAATCAATCGTAGGGCAATTGGGTACCATTAAACTGTCCTATGAGTCTACATCGCTAAATTCATTTTTAAGTAGAAAGGCGAAAACAGAAAGTAGAGTACAACTTGCCACGGCGAGGCCGGGTCAAAACCAAAACACAAAATCTCGGATTTACGAAATAATTTAAGCTAAGTGATAAGGTGAGTTCAATTGCGAACGCCCAAGCAATTCCCCGTCGTAGAAGCTAGATCCATTATCCAAAAGGGCCAAATGTTTCTTGACATTAGAGCCAAGCTAGATCCATTAACCATATGTGTTGACATGCGTATATGGATCTTTCAACTCAAGCTTGAATAATATTTAAAACTAACAAACATATAATTTATAAGTCCAAATCACGTACTAAGTGAAATATAACGGCCCAAATATAAATATTTAGGTTACGTTTTGAAGGTTGGATACCTTCGTTCGGATCTTGCAATCTAGGTACAAGTCGACGTTTCAAACATCAAATGATACCATTTTCAAGTGGGGATTTCGAACCTCAAATCAATCATAGGGCCGTTGGGTACCATTCAACTGTCCTATGAGTCTACATCGCTAAATTCGTTTTTAAGTAGAAAGGCGAAAACAGAAAGTAGAGTACAACTTGCCACGGCGAGGCTAGGTCAAAACCAAAACACGAAATTTTGGATTTACGAAATAATTTAAGCTAAGTGATAAGGTGAGTTTGATTGCGAACGCCCAAGCAATTCCCCGCCATAGAAGCATGGAACATACATAATCTGCAAACAAATCTAAAAAAATATATGCAGGGCATGGGATCAAACCGAAGACCTATTGCATTTCGTTCCCACAAGCAGGCATACACATACGCTATACCTAATAAAGATGCTTCTAATGCAAAACCGATTTAAACACACAAGTCATGCTTATCAGGATATAATACGCAAAAATACGATAAATGCCCCAAAGAATGTCAAATTGCATATCCCTCTCCTACCTCCGCCCCCCTTCTCGTTAGGGAAAACGCTGCCCAGCTCGGGCTATAGCATAGCAATTCCTACAGCAAGTGGTATATGTGCACATCAATAATCTCATCATCATGGTCATATGGTGAATCGAGCACGAAAGCTCGACTCTAATCAGACTCGATGGAGGACAAGCCCGATGGGACTGGGTAATCCTATGACCCTAACAATGACTCTAGGACACACAAATCATGGTCATTCTCTTTTTCATACGCATAAAGTAAACAAATGCTCAGTCAAGTGTGCAACCTAAGCATGATACTACATGGCATGCTTCAATGCTTATGCAACACCTAGTATGTCATATGACTACATGTAGGAGGGTATATCTGATTTGTCTGAGTAAGTCCATAAAGGACCTTACGTGAAAAGTCAAACAACAAAGTGTAGCACAAATAGAATCCACACAATCAACAAGCACCTATGATATTAATACGAAAGCAATAAGGCACAAGACTACTAGTCACACACACACAAAGACCATGTCCCCAAAATCATCTTTAAAACCAATCCTATGTCCAATCATTTCAAACCATTGCAAATCGGGAAACATCAAAAGCCAAATCATCCGAATAAGCCAAATCCATAATAGTAACATACATTTCTATTTCCAAATATCCATCATTTAATCAAGTTAAAGAATCCCCACATTTTAAACAAAGGCTTTCAAAACACTTCCATGTATTCAATCTGACATTTCAAATTGCGTCAAAATCCCCTTTTTAATATTAAAATAATCATTAATTAATATCTTCAAAACTCACATTTCCAAATCGACCTCTGACCAAAATTCGACTCAAAGATCGAACCAAAAACCAACAAATCCTCCAAAGCATAAGAGAACAGCTCAGCCAAAGCTTCTAGGGTGGTTTTCGCGGCGGCGAGAGGGCCTTTTGCCCCGGCGAAAACCATCCCAGTGCACCCGCAAGAAGGGAGCCCTCGTTGACGTTAAAGACAGGTTTCGCCATGGCCAAACCCGCGGTCGCGGCCGCGAGAAGCATCCCCTTCCTGCCTCCGGTTTGTTCTAACTCGCCATGGATACCATGGTTTCGGCGCGACGAGATTCGAAACTTTTTGCTCGTTTTGCCTCGATTCAAATCCGTTTTGCATCGATTCAAATCCATTTTAACCAAAACTTGTTTCAAAATATTTCTAACATAAAATCGACACCAAGCAACCATATATGACTCAAACGAGGACTAGAGGGGAGAGCGGAAGAGGGATTACCTAGCCTCCTTGAGGCTTCTATGAAAATCTTAGGAGAGGTAGATCCTTGGGCTCCGATTCAAAAAGGTTTTGCTAAGACAAGGCTTCGGAGGGATAGATCTTGGTAAAAAGAGGAACTTTACAATGTTGTAGATCCAAAACGAGAGGATGGAAGGATGTTTCCCGATTTGGCTTGGGAGGTAGATGAGAGAGTGTGGAACAAGAAAGAACAAACGGGGAAGAGAAATGAGTGAAAACGAGGGAGAACGAGGTGTTTTACCGAGACTACAACAGAACTGGGTTCCAACTCGAAGCGGCGATGATGAACTCATGGCGGATAGATAGAACTCGCGGCCATGAAAGCCAACCTCCCATTTCAGGGTTCTTCCTCGCGGCGGCAAGATAGAACTCGCGGTCACGAAATCCTCCAGAAGTTGCTGTCTTCACATGAATCGGCGTCCGACCTTCGTTTTCTGGGCTCGATCTTCAAAGGAGTGATGATTGAGTTGTGTTTGGAGGAATTTGTGGCTGGAGAAACACAAAATATGGAATTTAAGAGAGTGTTTAAAGGATTGAAGCGGAGAGAGAGTGGAAAGATGATTTCTTTAGGGTTTTGATTTTGAATTCCAATGGAGAGAGAGAGAGAGAGTGAGAGGCTGAGGTTGGGCTCAGAATTCCATGAAGATATTTTTGAATATTAGGGACTGGTACCTCCTTTATATAGTGGAGTAAATTGGGCACATTAGGATTATAATGGGGAAAAAGATAAAACAATTAAGATGGTAGTGAGAAGGAAGAGAGAGAGTGAGTGGGAGAGAGAGAGAGACGGGTGAGAGAGAGATTCCGCTCATCCCACCCCGAATCCCGACAACCTATCCCGAAATCTGACTCAAGTTCCAAATCATTTCAAATGACTCTTGAGACTCCATGTTTTAAAATTCGAATAAAATAGCGGACTTTAGCTCGACAATCTACGTTTTAGAATGTGCCGGGATGATTTCCAAAGACTTTCCAAATTTAGAAATGCACTCTAGGATGGGTTTCTGAAACTTTCCAATTTTGGCAATTAAATACTTATTTGAAATTCTGGTCTTTACATTCATCCACCTTTAAAAACAAGTCTCGTCTCCGAAACTAAAAACCTTTCCAAAAGCAACCCTTTTCTCAAAATGGTTCAAAACTCTTTAAATCCCCAAATCATTCATCAATCAATCCAAAACTCGAGAGGTGGAGGCATCCACCTCTAAGAACTATTCCCATATTCTCTTCCTAGGTTCCGGAGTCAAATCAATCTACCAATCTCAACTCAATAGGAATCATAAGCCATAAACGCATCAACTCATAGGTAATAACCAGCATGTCTCAACTCAATACCAAACATGTCAAAAGCATCTCAACCACATAACATCTCTCAATCCGTCCATAAGTCATAGGAAACATGTCAAAGCATGCTAAAAGTAATAACAGGGTCTCCACATCATACGACGAGTCATAAAAGTATCTCTACATCATATTGAAGGCATAACAAGTGCATCTTCGAACCATCGTAGCTAGTCACGCAAACACACATGATCATTTAGCACTCAGGCACCATTACCTCATATATACAAGCCATATTCATCATTTAAAATATCCATAATCATGCTTATCAACCATATATCATCATACATTCACACAACAACGAGTCATAATCTCATAATTCATAGATCATATCACAACACATTATAACATGATTCTAAAACAACATACCAGGATAGCAATGTATTAATATCTCATGAGAACACTTGCCACTACCAACTAGATTTCAGTATTGCATATCAACGTGTAATGTCATTAAATATCAGGTTCATCAAGGTCGCTACTTAACATCATGCCAGCACATATTAATAAGTCACATAATCAAGAAGATCATCACACCATTACCAGTCACAATACATTGCAATCACCACTCGCTCACCTTGATGCAGATCAAGATGGCCTTCTGTCGGTCAAACAATGATCTTGATCCAGGCGAGCTCTCAAGACCGATTCGAGGGCTATTGATGGCAAAGAGTGTCGTCATCAAGAGGAAGAAGAAGGCGCCACTATGGCTTGAAGAAAAGATATTTTATTTATTTAATTATTATTATTATTTTTAGTTCTTTCCATATTTAGTAACTCCTATGGAGCTATTTATGGAATGTCTTATTTATAGTATTACTTAGTTAGGTTAAATAAGATGGTTAGGAGAGTCTATCCTTAGGCTTTCTTAATTATCATCTTTTTATGATTTATCTAGTTAGGATTTTATTTATATTATTATATTATGATTAGGACAACCAAGTCTACCATTTTGTAAAGGATGGCTGGCCAACCCTAGAAGATATTAGATTTTCTATTGTCTATTTAAACATTCATCTCATTCAATAAAAATTAGATTGTAATAGAATTGAAGAAACCCTTTGGCTAAAGGGTTATTCGATTATCAATCCCAAAACTTTGCATTCAAAAATTCAGATTGTTCTTCATCCTTTTAGTCATCCAAACAAGTGCCTTTCGAAACCCTAACCCCAAACACAACCCAAAACACAAAACACAAATTCTGCAAAAAATCGTCGCAGAACAGAAGAAGCTCCCCGTCGTTGAAGAGAAGGCAGGCTCCGTCGCAGAGCCAGCCCAGCAACAGGCGGCGGCCGCCCCTATATTCCAGCGGCCGCTGCCACCTTGGCCACCCCGTCGCTGCCCCGCGGCCTCCGTCACTGCTGTGTTTTGTCTTTGCTGAATTTTAGTGTGTTAACCGTCGCTATAACAGTCATTTGTTGTCCTTTGCCTTAGTTTTTATTTTTTTGTTTTCATTTCTTCCACAATAGTTCAAAGCCTTTATTGTAATTGATTGTAAACATCGAGAATATAGCAAGGATAATTGCAAGATCGGGACAAATCTAAGTCGTTGTTCTTGATTTCGAGCCCACAGGCGAAGGATCGGGAATAGCAACGCATCACACCTCCAACTCTCTAGCCAAAATCGCTCCTCATCTAGACCCATCATATGAGACAACATCCCTTAGAAGAAATCATAACTCCCTTCCATACTCCCATCTCACTCATCATCCCACCAAGCTCCCTCACAAGTGATCCACCTCTAAGAACCCAATCCCTATATCTAACTTCATACACAAGTACCCTCCCATACAATGTCCTCAATACTTACAAGGGCCACTCCTTACGCTTCCCATCTTACCTAAAATATCATAAGCATCACATCCTGCTAACAACACCTCCTCTAGTAAAATTCTTCGACCACTGCCTAGCCTTCCTATACTCCCACCTAAGGTTCACCTAAAAAGATCACTTGAAAATCACTAAGCACTACCCCTTATAAGTCCCAAAAGTCGTTCGGCCTTTCCTAAGCTAACATCTCTTTCCTGCAACTCTACCTCATACCACCATTGATCAACCTACGAAATCCTTTCACCACCCTCCGACCACTCTATAAGAGAATCTCACCCATATGCTCAAGGAGGAAGCAATTATGGAAATCATCACACATAAGGCCTACACTATATCAACTAGTATTCATAATAATAGCAATCATCATATCATCAAACATTGCATCATTGTCGAAAAGTCTCACTTTACCGGTGTGCTCAATAATCATTGCAGAACAAAATGTGGACATGATCAAGTCAAGCTATCAAGTTTCATCCTCACTTCATCTACTTAGCATGTAAAGACTCAAAATTTTAAAATATTATTTTACGACTTATGATTAAAATTAAATATTAAATTTCTAAGATTTCGAGAATTTTTAAAATCTCCGTCCTCGATCAAAATGATTTCTATTTTTTATTCAAATCAAATTCCAGCGTATATCCGATTTCAAAGAAATAAATATTGTTTGGAATCTGTCAAGGCGAGTATGACAATGCTAATGATATTTTAAATTTAAAAAAATTGGTTGAGTTAGATTACATTAATTATTGTGGCAGAATTTTAACAGGACGAAATTAGCGGATGAACTTTGAGAATTTCATAATTCAAGATAACCCAAATTCACCGGTATATATATTCCTATTTAGCCTCTTTCACTTTAGTGCCACCCTCATTCAAGCTCTCTAACCTCAAACGTTCTCTTCCTTCTCAATGGCTCTCTTTGAGCTCAAATCGGCTAGCCCTTGAAGCTCCCATGACTTCCATTCCCATCTCCTGCCTCCACCTTTTCCCAAATCGACCTTATTACTCTATCCGCTTCCCTTCTCGCTCGTCTCTGACCTCAACAAAAAAGACGGAGGAGGTCGAGGCAGCACCCCGCCTGCGGGCCTCGCACCAGTGGTTGAGACACACCTCACCTTGTCCTCCGCCCCTCGTTTCCTTGCCTTCAGTCGACTCTTGTCGGAGAACCTCGAGCCAAGCTGACCCATCGTTGTCGCTCTCTCGTTCACCTTCTTTATCACCGAGGCAGTGACGAGGCCACTGAAGCCTAACAGAGCCCATTCGCCGCCACTGTTGCTGTGTTCCACCGCCATTGTTGATGTGCTGCTGCTGCTTCATCAGAACTTCCTTTCCTTCTCCCTCCTTTCTGGATTTGAGCCAGGGTCTTACGCCAATCCCTCTCGATCTCGACCTGGGCACAACGGAAGCCGTGGAAAGCCATTGACATGGCTAACTAGCACCTCGCCTCTCTATCTCCTTGTTCGGATCCACGAGCAACCTCGATGCCCTCATCTCTACCATCGAGATGCACCAGCAGCTGTAGACGCCAAGCCCGAGCCCTAAAATCTGAACCTTTGAGTCAAGAATCCATGCAGCCCGTGTACTGAACCTCGAGCCCTTTTCGGACTAACTTCATGAATTGGGTATAATCCTGGGTTCCCTTCTTAGTTTAATCGGTTATTTAGTTTTTAATTGAGACTAATAATGCTAATAAATTGAATCAAAACTTGGGCTTGTATTTGAAGTTGTTCAGATGGTTGTGTTGCTATTGTGGTGTTCTTTATTTCTTTGAGTAAATTATAGTATGAAATAAATTGGTCACTTATTTCATAAACCCACTTGATCGAATTGCTCTGAGTTTACTAGCGACTAAAGGGAAAAATGAATTATAAGTAAGTTTCTTGATTAATAACTTGACTAATGTGACCTATGTTTCGTCGATGAATAAGTTAGGTTTAACTTGAGCTAGGTTATATATCCTAATTGATTAAAACAAAAAATGAGCTAAGAATTGTTTTATAGAAAACTAAGTAATGACTATAAGTTATATTAGATAATTGGATAACTTGTTTGGTTGAAGTATTTGAGTTTTGATAGTTTGAAATGATAACCAATGGACTTAATTGATTCTAATTCGAGTCGAGCGAGTTATTGTCGAGTGTCTTAAGATAATATGAGATAGGAACCTTTTTTTTTGAATTATATGTCTTAGGTTTGAGCGGTTTGACTATAATTAAATTATAAAGGCTCATAAAAATATTGACTTATCCTATATTTGTAGTTAAGAATTTGTTATACTTATAAATTTGTTGTTGTACTTTGAGCTATGAATGTAGTTAGTAAGACTATATAAAAGATGTTTTATAAATTCTTATACTCGCATGCTTTAAACTTGATTGTAGTGCTTTGTTGTTGAGTAGTTCTTATAGTTGAGATTATAAATGAATTCTTGAAATATCAACTTACCTTGGTTACTTATAGAGCACGATTTGTTATGCGAGTTTTGATAAATAAGTGATGTGCGCACAAATTGCCATATTTTCTATGCACATTTAAGTCCATTTTATCATTCTTTTCAATGCATATTAGTGGGAAATCATGAGATTAGTGTAGTTTATGCATTATTGTCAAATATATGGGTCTGAACGAGTTTCTATGTGATTTCGCAGAAAACAGGGCGAAAATGGACAGATTTGGAAGACCGAAAAAAGAACCCTAACTCTTCTGAAGAGGTCGAAATTGACTATGAACCTCGACATCGAGTGGAATAGGGCAACCAAGAATCGAGGAGAAGAGAAACAGAGCATGTCGATACAACAGAGGTCGATATCGATGTCTGATGGTCGATATCGAGTGGCCTAGATCGAGGTTATTGATAGAAGTCGAGTACCAATCCGAGGAGAAGAAGGAGTGCTCGAGATAGAGTTAAAGAAAGGTCGATATATATCGATGTCCATAGGTCGATATCGATGTTGTCCAGCAGAGAAGTCCAACTCAGATGTTGATAGAATTCTATCCAAAGCATGCACGTCTATCCTAAAGTCGAGATCTTCTATCCAATGCACCAGACTTCATCCTTTACTAGTTTTACCATGGAATTTTTAGTTTTACTTTATTAAGTTTTATCTTAGAGAATAAATATAAGTTTTCGAATCCTTGGCTAGCAAGATTTGAGATCTATATCTAGATGCCCTTAGGGTTGAGTTTAATCATCCAAGCAATCAGTTTTTACATTATAGAACGCAGAGAATTTGTACAGAGAGAGAGATGCCGAGTGAGTTGGGTGTGAAGTGAGAGCGGAGATTTGGCTTTGTTCGGTTGTAACTTTCTCTTTAGTTTAATTCAAAGTAGTTTTCTTTTCAATGATGATGATGAGTTCCATGATGAGACGCGAGTAGTCAACCCACTTCTAGGGTCGGGGTGAGCTCGACGATAGCAATGTAGGGTAAGTGCATCAAAGGTATGATTTTTATACAATTCCGTATTCTATCCTATGCATGATCCTTTACGAAAGTTAGGGAGATTCATTATTTGCATTATTGAAGCAAAAGCTAATCATATTGTGAAATTGGATTTTTCATGAATTGGATAGTAACTCTTAGGAATTATGCGAGAGCCTCTAATCACCTAAGTGTTGGTAACGAAAGTTATTTGATGGAAAGACATTAATTTTCATAACCTTAGCACCATACTTGCATTGTTATCGTTGTGGCATGAATCCCCGACTTTGGAAGCCTTTAATTAATTGAATTTCATAAAAATTTTGAGTTTTATTTCTGTCCACAGTTCCTCCACCATTCTGAAATCTTCGGATGACTTTTCCGACAATTAGGTTATGCTTTACAGTTTTTGTTACAGACATCGAAATCGACTGTCACAGGTCGATATCGAGCACTAACATCGATATCGAGGTCTGTCTCGACATCGATTGTGTTTGCTTTTGTCTTCTGCAGGAACTTTACTAGAAATCGACCAGAACTGAGGTCGATATCGACCAGACACCTCGATATCGAGTGTCTCCTGATGTCGAAAGCTTGATCGTGATTACAACAAGGGAAGCGCTGACATACCTCCGCGTGGATTCGATCCTGAATTACCCTCCCACTGCATCGGGAAGGATTCTTGTATTATTTGCTTGAAAAGGGAGTTAGCATAGTTGAGATATATATTTGAATATTTGAATCGCACCTCCCCTAAACGAACAAATTAGCGCCGTTGCCGAGGAGGCAATCAATCGCCAGCTCAGTTTTCTCACGATCTACTTTTAGTGTTTATTTTGCAGGTTTATGCGACGTTCTGATCGATGACCAATCCTGGAAACCATTGACAGGCCTAAATGTTTCTTCCATCTTCGCAACAAAGCTATTCAAATCATGGCTGACAATGAGACGCAGGCTGAGACCATAGAGCGGTTGAGGAAAGAGATTGAGGACCATAATGCTACAATCGCTGCTGAGAGGGACGCCACTGCTGTAGAGCGAGCCCGTGCTGATAGGGAGGAGGATGCGTGCAGACAAGCCCAAGAGCAGCTCAATCAGTATCCACAGAAGGCCATGCAATACATTCATTCGCCGCTTCATGTTCCTGAATCCGCTATACTTATTCCTCCTTCCAATTATGAAATTAAAATTAACTTCCTATCTGAAATTAAAAGAAATACTTTTGAAGGAAGACCAAATGAATGCCCACTGCAACACATCTATACTTTTATGGATTTATGTGAAACTATTGCTGATGGTGTAAATTTAGAGTATGTGAGACTAAAATCTTTTCGATGGTCTTTGGCAGGGAAGGCATTGCAATGGCTAGAGAGTTTGGCTCCACGCTCGCTGAGGAAATGGGAAGAGGTGAAGGATGCATTCCTAAACAAATTCTTTCCTCCCTCTAAAATGGCGATGCTGTGACAAAGGATCACGACTTTCAAACAAAAGCCAGGTGAAACATTGGCACAGGCGTGGGAGTGCTTTAAGGACTTGCTGAGATCATGCCCGACGCATGGGCAACTTCCATATGTTATCTAGGAGATCTTCTACAACTCCCTCAATGCGCCGAATAAGGAGAGGATCAATTCATATACCTCATATCGGTACATTGAGCTTACACCAACGGAGGCATGGGAGACAATTGAGAGGCTAGTCATCTTCGACAACACGTATGGGACTGCTGCGGCCTATGACTCAAGGCCTGCCCCATCAATGCCACTATATGAACCTCCAAAGGAGATAGATCCAGATGTGCAGCAACAATTCCACAGCGATCAAACACACCGCCTTCAAAAGCAAGTCAGGTTCCTGAGCAACAATGAAACTTGTCAAGAATGTGGTTCAACAAGGGATAATACCAGTGCCTGTCCATATATTGAGCAAGTATATATGGCGGAACAACATGAGGAAGCCAACTGGACGAGAGGCTCCTATGGAGAGGGCAATGAACAATATTAGGGAGATCAAAGATTCTATCAACAAAGGGATCCCCCACCATATAGAGCACCAGGGCACCCTGAGCAGGAAACAAGGAAGGATGACCTGCAGATCA
Organism: Persicaria maculosa; assembly: GCA_963922045.1. NCBI lineage: Eukaryota > Viridiplantae > Streptophyta > Magnoliopsida > Caryophyllales > Polygonaceae > Persicaria > Persicaria maculosa. The sequence continues at coordinate 37,963,246 of OY998266.1, read as the reverse complement.
TTCTTGATGAGATGCGGAGGAACCACACTAAGTTCAAACAAGCCAATAACTCCATCCATACTCAGCTGCAGGGCATCAATTCTAGACTTGGGGAGATAGACATTTGGAAGCGCAACATGGAGACCCAAATGGGTCAATTGGCGGAAACAATACCCAAAGCGTCTGGATCATTCCCTGGATCAACTATGCCCAATCAAAAGGGCAAAACTACTAGACATATAGCGGCAATGAATCTAAGGAGTGGGCATCAAGTACAAACTCCCGAGCAAAAAGCGGAGGAGAAGGCCCCATAACAGACGTCGATATCGACCTCCCTTGTCGATATCGACCAAGGTGGTATCGATGTCGACCATCCACTCGATGTCGACACTGAATCTGAGTCACCATATAAATCGACTCCCTCAGTCGATGTCGACCCCCATTCAGTCGATGTCAATCTAACTTCAGCCACAGGGAATAAGAAGGTGTTGCCATTCCCATCGAAAAAGGTGATTAAGGACCCAGCGGAAAAGAAGTTCCAGCAGTTCGAGAAGATGCTTCAAGGACTCAATGTCTCAATACCATTCACCGAAGCACTTCATGAGGTTCCATCTTATGTAAGGTTCCTTAAGGACATATTGGGTAAGAAGCGATCGCTTTCTGAGATCGCAGAGGAGTGCAACAGATTGAAGCTACCACAAAAGCGGGCGGACCCAGGTAAGTTTTCTATCGCTATAGGCTTAGGTCGATATTGCTTTAATGCTTTAGTTGATTTGGGTGCTAGCATTAGCATGATGCCACTAACCATATGGCACAAGGTAAAGATAGGTCCCCTGGAGCCCGTGGATGCAAAACTATACATGGCAAAAAATACGGTCGTAATTCCAACAGGGATGGTAACTGATGTGCCAGTACAAGTAGGTAAATTCTTTGTCCCTGCTGATTTCTTAGTTGTTGATATAGCAGAGGACCCTGCTTGTCCAATTATTTTAGGTAGGCCATTCCTAGCAACCGTCGATGCCAATATAAATGTGAAGAAAGGATTGCTCTCATATACAATCAGCGATGAGGTGATTGAGTATGCCTTCAACAAGATGGTAAGGAACAATGAAGGGCCAATGGAGATAAAGGCCATCAATGGTGTCTACATCGCATGTGGAGAAGCAAAGGTAAGGAGTATGACACCGGAAGAGCTTGAAAGGAGGGCCATAGAAGCCCAAGTTGAGGAAGTTGTGGCAATCTTGAACAAAGGAGCCAAAATGAACATCGACATCGACCCAGGTAAATCGATATCAACTAACATAGTTCAAGATTCTATGCCAGGTAATAAGTATGGGGTCGACGGAGGAGAAGGAACCTCGAAATCGAGCATAAAGGTCGATATTGACCATGCCCTAAAGCCGAAATCGACCACCATTGATGTTGAGAAAGGAGAACCAAAGTCCTCGATATCGATCCCTGAAGGTCGAAATCGACCTGATCATGTCGAGCAGAAAGCCTCCAAATCGACTGAACCTCCAGGAGCACAACAGAGCTCGATATCGACGACTGATGATCGATGTCGACCTGAGCCACATACAGAGAAGAAGGTAAGTCAAGGTAAGGATTCCTCCTATTCCATCTCAATTATAGATTTATCATTATTTGGAAGAGGTGTGCCTTGGCATGTGCGCTTGTGTAGGTTATCCGACGATGATTCAAACCAATATGTAGGAGACAAGGTTTATGTTGCCAAATTAAAAGATCATTGGTTCCCTACCAGATTTAAAGACAACAGGATGGGACCATTCACGGTGAATCAAATCCATCCAGGCGGGATGCAGCTGCATGACAAGAAAGGAGTTTTATTTGACGCCCAAGCCACATGGGCTCTGCAGATGCCACCTTGAAAGCGCGAAGGAAGAAGTCGGCCTAGCGACTTTAAAGTCTAGAGCTTGTAACAAAGACTTAGTTTTTGGTTTTGGACAGTTTGAGACTTTGCATTAGACATTATTATTGCATGTTTTGGTTTTGTTTTAGTTTATAACAAGTTGCAGGAAAGAGGAGAAAGAGCACAAAAACAGACATCGAAATCGATGTTGAAGCTCGATATCGACCTTAAGGTCGATTCTGAGGGGATTGTGGTCGAGGCCGGATCACCCTGAAGCTTGAGCCAGAAATCGATTAAAGAGATCGATTTCGATGTTAAAGGTCGACATCGACCACCACCGCAGTCTTCTTCGACTCTTCAAATTTGTAACGTTTTAGTAAGTTTATTTCTTAACCCTAGTTCTAATACAGTGAGGACACTGTAATCTTTAAGTATGAGGTGGGGGAAAGGCTTACTTGCATTTTTTAGCATATTTTAAAAATTTTCATAAGTTTTTTCATATTTTAGTTCATGCATATTACATAGTTATTTTAAAGATTGCATATTTATCTTTGGGTAAATTGCAACTAATATCCCAACCTTTAGGGATGGTTGCTTTCAATACCCTAACCTTGTAAAATTTCACAAAATATCCTAACCTATACCATTAGTTGGAATTAACACCCTAAATGAGTTTCTTAAATTAAAAAATTACCCACATCAAACAAAAATTACAAAAAATCACCCATATTTGTATAATATTTTCAATGAACCCCTAATAGATTTAAAAAAAAAGAGAATTAAATAAATCTCTTACAATTTAACCCCATCCGACCGACCATCCAAAAATAATTATAATATATATATATATAAATATACTCCTTTAAAATATAATATAATTACTTTAGCATCTACTCATTTAAAATTTTAATATAATCAATCAAAATAATTAATTATTTATCTAAAAAACATACATTATAATTGAAATCTAAATTTATATAAGTCTGTCTCGATACATGCCGATTTGTGCATCTATATATTCCCTGTATATTATTTGATATGATATATATATTGTCTTTTTGGTTAGTATTATGTTATATATACTAAAACTAATACATAACATCTTATAATATATCACACATAAATTTCATGGTATTAAAAAATGATTCTATAAGAAATGTTTAACATAATAGTTTTACAAAAATAAAATAAAGTAGATTTAAAAAAATAAATGGTAAAAGATATGATAACCATTTGCAATAAATAATTATATAATAAAGCTATATTAAAAATAATATGGTAAAAAATAATAATTTTACCATATTATTTTTAATATATCTTTATTATGTAACTATTTATTACAAATGGTTATCATATCTCATACCATTTCTTTATTAAAATCTACATTATTTTATTTTTGTAAAAATATTATGTTTAAGATAAATAATTAATTATTTTGAGTAATTATATTAAAATATTAAATGACTAAATGCTAAAATAATTATATTATATTTTTAGAGGAGTAGATTTTATATACATGTTATAATTATTTTTTAATGGTGAGTTGGGTGGGCTTAAATTGTAAGAGATTTTTTTAATTTCAAATTTTAAAATATATTAGGAGTTTATTGAAAATATTTTATGAATATGGGTAATTTTTTGTAATTTTTGTATGATGTGGGTAATTTTTAAATTTTAAGAATCTCATACAGGGTTTTAAGTGCAACTAATGGTATATGTTAGGATATTTTGTGAAATTTTACAAGGTTAGGGTATTAAAAGCAACTATCCCTAAAGGTTGGGATATTAGTTGCAATTTACCCTTTATCTTTTGCATACATAGTTTATATTTCGAAATAAAAAGGAGAAAAATGATGACCCCCATCAAAAATTAAAAATAAAGAAAAGAGTCATGGAAGTATAAAAAAGAGCTCTACGATGCAAAATTAGATGCATTAGAGATATAACATGAAATTGCCTAGTTAAGGGAAGTCTCAATGAAGTGCAAAGAAAAAAACATGAAGGAGGTAAAAATTTGAAGTCGCTTTTGACATGTGCATGATAAGATGATGGAGGACTTTAAGAAATTTCCATACAAGTGCTTACAAAAGTTCATATCCTAGCCTTTCCTATGCATATTTGCAAAAGTCACAAGCCATATATGAGCCTTACTATATCATTATCATTATTGCTCCACATATACTACATATTGCCCATTTTTTATACCTTATACCCTATCCGGGGACAAGTTTGAGAATGGATGTCATCTTTGGAGTTGTTATATGGAGTTTGTGCATATATTATTGACGTTGTTGGTAGGAATGAAACAAATTATGAAATATGGAAAATTTAATGAGTGAGAAAAAAATCCGATCACCTCAGGAGATAAAGGTAGGTCGACCCTGCTCGTTGAGATGTTAGTTCAGCGAGATGGGCCACAAGGTGAGGAGTCTGAAGTACTAACTATTCGGGGCCATTCATGACACCCATGTTTGCCACTCGCGAGAAGGCAGTGCTAAGGTTAGAGAGGTAAAAGCATTATAATTGAAAAAAGCATTGAGCGATGAGTGAAAGGTGAGAATCATTATGAAGAAGGAATGTGGAATATTTTGGAAAGAAAGTTTTATTTCCCCGGATTTAACACCACATGGCCAAATATTAGCCTACCTTTAGCCTTTTACCAATCTATTTCTCTATAGCTTGAAAAAGTCCTCTTGATTATTAATGCTATGTCGCTGAAATTGTTTTTCTGCATATAAACCTCCTTTTATGAGTATGATGTTGCTTTTATGCACATGCATGGATTTGGTTGACATTAGTACCTTATCCCGGATGGCAATTGATTGTAGGGAGATATGAAAAATGAATTTATGATGTTGAGGGTTTACTTTCTTCCCCTGAATGACCATTAAAAGTATTGCTTGGGGACAAACAAGCTGAAGTATGGGGTGTTTGATGTGCGCGCAAATTGCCATAATTTCTATGCACATTTAATTCCATTTTTTCATTCTTTTGCATGCATATTAGTGGGAAATCATGAGACTAGTGTAGTTTATGCATTATTGTCAATATATATGGGTCTGCACGAGTTTCTATGTGATTTCACAGAAAACAGGGCGAAAATGGACATATTTGGAAGAGTAGAAAAAGAACTCGAAGTGTTCTAAAGAGGTCAAAATCGACTATGAACCGCGACATCGAGTGGAATAGGGCAACCAAGAATCCAACAGAAGAGAAACAAAGCATGTCAACACAGCAAAGGTCGATATCGAGTGGCCTAGATCGAGCTTATTGATAGAAGTCGAGTGCCAATCCGAGGACAAGAAGGAGTGCTCGAGATAGAGTTAAAGATAGGTCGATAACGGTGTCCATAGGTCGATATCGATGTTGTCCAACAGAGAAGTCCGACTCAGATTTTGATAGAATTCTATCCAAAGCATGCACATATATCCTAAAGTCGAGATCTTCTATCTAATGCACCATACTTCATCCTTGACTAGTTTTACCATGGAATTTTTAGTTTGACTTTATTAAGTTTTATCTTAGAGAATAAAGATAAGTTTTCGAATCCTTGGCTAGCAAGATTTGAGATCTATATCTAGAGGTCGTTAGGGCTGATTTTAATAATCCAAGAAATCAATTTTTACATTATAGAACGCAGAGAATTTGTAAAGAGAGAGAGAGGCCAAGTGAGTTGGGTGTGAAGCGAGAGCGGAGATTTGGCTTTGTTCGGTTGTAACTTTCTCTTTAGTTTAATTCAAAGTAGTTTTCTTTTCAATGATGATGATGAGTTCCATGATGAGACGCGAGTAGTCAACCCACTTCTAGGGTCGGGGTGAGCCCGACGATAGCAATGTAGGGTAAGTGCGTCAAAGGAATGATTTTTATGCTATTCCGTCTTCTATCCTATGCATGATCCTTTGTGAAAGTTAGGGAGATTCATTATTTGCATTATTGAAGCGAAAGCTAATCATATTGTGAACTTGGATTTTTCATGAATTGGATATTAACTCTTAGGAATTATGCGAGAGCCTCTAATCACCTAAGTGTTGGTAACGAAAGTTATTTGACGGAAATACATTAATTTTCATAACCTTAGCACCATACTTGCATTGTTATCGTTGTGGCATGAAACCCCGACTTTGGAAGCCTTTAATTAATTGAATTTCATAAAAAAAAGCTTGAGTTTTATTTCTGTCCACAGTTCCTTCACCATTCTAAAATCTTCGGATGACTTTTCCGACAAGTAGGTTATGCTTTACAGTTTCTGTTACAGACATCAAAATCGAGTGTCAAAGGTCGATATCGAGCACTAACATCGATATCGAGGTCTGTCTCGATGTCGACTGTGTTTGCTTTTGTTTTCTGCGGGAACTTTACTAGAAATCGACCAGATTTGAGGTCGATATCAACCAGACACCTCGATATCGAGTGTCTCCTGAGGTCGAAAGCATGATCGTGATTACAACAAGGGAAGCGCTGACATACCTCCTCGTGGATTCGATCCTGAATTAGCCTACCACTGCATCGGGAGGGATTCTTGTATTATTTGCTTGAACGGGGAGTTAGCATAGTTGAGATATATATTTGAATATTTGAATCGCACCTCCCCTAAACGAACAATAAGGCTTGTAGATCCTTGGTGTTGAGAACTTATGATTTTGGTTAAGTATTGAGGATTTGATAAACAATGAGTTACTTGAGCAATTGTTAAGAAAAACCTGAGTTGATCTGATCTAAGATGTTTGAGTGATGATATTGGTCAGGCTTTGAGTTGAGTTTTATACTTGATGAGAACAAGGTTGATTGAGAATGATGGTTATCATGATAATGCGAGGTTACTTGAATAAAATATTATTTGGTCTTGTGATGACTTGAAAGCCTGCTTGTGTGTTAATTAAATGTGTATTGATGAACTATTCCTTGCTTATTATTTGCTAGTGTGATTGGATGATTATCTGAGTGGCTTGTTTGCTGATGGATGATTCTCTTAGGGGATTGTTTGCTGACTAATTGAATGTGAAGACTCCAGGTAAATCCTCCAGGGCTTGCTCAAGTGATTGGACCTCATGCCTGATGTGTCATATAGTATCTAGGTGTTGTACATGCATAAAAGCACGTCATGTAGTATCATGCTTAGGACTTGCACTTATGAATGAGCATCCCTATTCTCTATGCGTATGAAACAGAACGACCGTTATCTGTGAGTCCTAGAGTCTTTGCTAGGGTTATAGGATAGCCCAGCCCCATCAGGTTTGTCCTGAGTCGTGGTGTCATTATATGAGATGATATGATAGCCCAGCACCATCGGGTATGAGCATAAGATATGAGATATGATGAGATATGATATGCTATGATGCGATATGATGAGATATGATAGGCTATAGCATCGAACTGGCCAGTCTCTGCACTAACGGGAAGGGGTGCAGAGGTAGGAGAGGGATATGCCACTTGACATTCTGTGTGGATCCAATTTATCACTTTCTGCATTATATAAACTGTCAGCATGCTTGTGTGATTTATATTCCAGTACTGTATTAGAGCATCCTTTATTCTAGGTATAGGCGTATTATATGACCTCAGCGAGGACTTCCAGTCCCGCATGAGTGGCTCGACCTTGACTTGTGGTATAGTTTCCGGTACCCGCACCCTTTTGCTTACTGATTTGCTTCTATGGCGGTGTTTTCTCATGGGACGAGAGTGTTAAGAAGACTTCGCACCTATTACAACTTGACTTTACAAATGTTTTGGTTAAGTTTTTCATTTAGAAACATGTTGTATTTACTTTGATTTCCACTCGTCTTATTTCTTCATGAGCTTTGACTAGTTCAAATAAGACAATTGTTCCGTTCGCAAGCACAAAATCATGTTGGATTATTTTAGTTATTTTGAAGGTTGAAATCCTCTTTCTTTTTAAATCCTAACTTTTGATTCTTTAAGACTTAACAAGATTATAACTTAAAAAAGATCTATATACAGCTCATACTTGGACTGCAAGATCTAGCAGAGGGCTAATCCTTCCCTCTAAACGTAACTCGGATTTTAAAATCTGGGTTGTTACATAGCAATTCAGGTTCTTCAACAATTGTAGTTCACAACGCTAGCTTCTCGCGAGTCACAAACATGGGTGTCATGAATGGCCCCAGATACTTAGGGCTTCAGACTCCTCACCTTGTGTCCCATCTCACGTGAATTTTATCCTCCCAAGCAGGGTTGATCCACCTAACTCTTAGGTGACCGAATTTTCTTTCACTCATTAAATTTTCCATTAAAAATAAACTCTTGCCATCAACTTTATAATAATCTTCAGAACATATCAACTATACAACAACTCCATAACATGACTTCCATTTCATAACATAATCTCCTGGATGGGTAAAAAGGTATAAAATGGGAAATTTAAGAACTCGTGGAGCAAATATGACGTTAAGCACATATGTATTAGAATATGATGTAAGGCAGTAAGCATGGGTAATGGCTAGTAAGGTAAATCTTGAATGGAAAATAAAGTCCTCTGTCCTCTTATTATGCACATGTCAAAAGCAACTTCAAATTTTACTCCTTTCATGGTTTTCTCTAAAAATCTCACTTCATTGAGACTTCCCTTTACTAGGCAATTAAATTGTTATATCTCTAACGGGTCTACTTTTGCATCGTCAAGTTTTGTAAAAACTTCCATGACACTATATTTGTTTTAGGGTATGAGTCCTTAAATTCTTTTCAAATACTCTAATAGCACAAATAATATCCATAAAATCTAGACCATTCAACAGTTTTAGCCATAAAAAAAATTTAAAATTTTAACAGAAAAGATGTTAATATGAAGCTATACAAGAAAAAACTAAGAAAAGATGATGATATTATGCACACAAGCTCTTCCCCCACCCCATACTTAAATATACAGTGTCCTCACTATATTAAAATCAAAGGAAGACAATGGTAAAGGAAGAAACTCACCGAATAACGCACGAGAGAAGTCAATTTCAAGTTCTGTTGATCGAGTTGCCAGCAGTCGACATCGACCAGAGCAGTCGATGTCGACAACAACTCTGCTACTCAAGAAGTAGGTCAAAGTTGAGGGTCGCCTTAGGTGGTTGACATCGAGTAGCTTGCTCGATGTCGACTGCAGTGGGCAGCTCCAGAGTGATCTACGTCGATCACAAGTTATGGCTCGACCCTTGTGGTCGATGTCGACTAATCAGGTCGATCTCGATGACTTCTACAGGGACTTCCTTCTTTTTCGTTGTATCCTTATGCTTGCAACCTAAAATTGTTAGCTCATAATACGAAACCACATTTTAAAATTTTTCAAAACCAAATTCAAACCCTAAAATCCTAAAATTTCAATAAAGTCTATTTACACGCTCTAGATTATTGAGTCGCTAGGTCGACTTCTTCAATAATGCTCACAACCCTTTAAGGTAGGGCCCCTTCGTGTTAGACCCTTCTCCTGGATCATCAAGGTCCTCATCGTAGTGCCCAAGCTCAGCGAATATGGCATCATCTTCTATTTGCTCCTGAACTTGGTTCTCTTGATTCGTCAGGACTCTTTGGAACCTTGATTGTAGATGTAGAAATCTCTCGGGGTCTTCTAGGCCTTCGAATTTCAGTGTGCAATCAGCGCATCGTATTCAAAACAACACTCAATAAGAACGTTATAGAAAACTACCCGGGGTGCGAATAATCGATTCCCCGACAATGGCACCAAAATTTAAAGTAGGGGAGAATCGAATATAAAATATAACAAATATATTGGCTCGCGCCGTCAAACCTAGTTGTCTCCACCTTTTAGTTGTTTCGACCAAAGGTAGGAGATGATCAAGAAATAACGATATCAATATCAAAACCCATATCCTAGGCATGCATGGCTAACGTCAGGCACACCCCGCCCTAAAAGAAAAACTCTCAATTCAATGTAAATTGTTTGTGTAAATTGGAATGAGTTAATAAAACTCAGCCCCCGTGCGCTTTATTTATAGGCTACTAATCCTTTCTAGCCAAGAAAATTATTTCTAATCTTAATAAAATTGGTCTATCTAAATTCTATCTAATATTAAAATCCTATATCTAAAACTTTATCTAAATATAAAATCCCCTTGGATAAATAAGAAAATACCTCCAAGGAAAGAGTTATCTAAGATACAAAAGATAAAATAAAAACGTGGCTAAGCAATCCTCATCAGATTTGGATTCATCAGCATCCTCTCGTCTATCGTTGGATTTCGGGTCGACGTCGAGTGCTACCAGTCGACGTCGAGCACTACTTCCTGCTTTTTCAGCATTCAGCTTCATCCTAAAACACACTGTCCCGAGTCCTCGTTCGATTGATTGACACATATGAATTTTAGTTGGAAAGATCTTTTTTAGAACTACAACTCTCATGAAGGCATTAGAACTTGATTCAAAATGATGAATGGCGAAAAGTGGGCTTTTCTCGAGCTGCACCATCATGTGCTCTTCCTTAGCTTCTCTGTTGCCTTCATGACTTTCCTTTAAGCTCCAAAGTGTGTCCAAGCTTCTCTAAATCAGCTATAAATCCCTGAAAATCACATCTAAAGAGTCTATAAGGTGATAAATAATACTCTAGAAGGGGGGGATGAATATAGTATGCACGATTTTTGCAAATCACAAACCTTGTCACATTTTTACCAAAACAGTTTGTCAAAACCTTGATATAGCTATCAAAACATGACAAAGTAAAAATCAATGAAATAAAAGTGGTTGCGGAAAAGTAAATGAACAAGTGAATTGTTAACGAGGTTCGGCACCAACTTGGCATATGTCCACACATAGGGTTGACCAACCCGTAAGATTCAACAACTCTTTATTTCACATCCTCCTGAGCCCTAGAATATCCTTGAAGAACCTTCCCTTCTTCTATACAAAGTCTCACGCTTCTATTCTAGCAACTCAGCCTTATCGATGAAATAAAAGCCCTCACCACACACATAAGTGTGTTTAGTTTGAGTATGAGATACTCTTAGTGTAAGATAAATGAATTGTACTATGAGCTTAGTTGTTCCCTCAAATCTTAACAAAAGAAGCGAGCTAAGAACAATGAGAACTAGGGAGACACAAATGTAATGAATGCTATGAAGTGGATGTGATCGTCTTAAGCTTGTATTGCAGTGTTGTATGTGTCTCTTCTTGCTTTCATCTCTTTATAGATGCCCCCATCACCCGGGTGGATATGGAGTCGTTTGAATTTGAAACTCTTCAAATCTTTTCTTTCCATATCTACTTCACACGATCTTCACCATATCTTCAAAATCCTTGTCATGTATGCTTCTGGAGGATTTGATGAATCATCGTGTGGAAGCCATAGCAAGAAGTATCCTTAACCAGATCTTGGGTTCAAATCTGAAAAGATCTCAATATCCAAACTTTCTACACAACAAGTAAGGAGAGATGTATATATGTATATATTGAAATGGCCGGACTCAAAAAAAAGATATGGTCCAATATTGAGGCCCAGTATTGAGGCCCATATGTGTAAACTCATATAGCCCATCCTTCTGGTCTTATAATATTCTCTACAAAAACAATATTATATAAACTATGCATCTTAGGATTAATATGACATCAAACATTTTGGCCTTGGTTTCAAGACGTTGAAACCAAGTCCGGTTTTGTCTTTCATCATCCTTTCATATAGACCTGCAAGTTAGTATCTCAAGGTCTTACAATAAAGGTGGAGTCTTCAATCTTCCCCTTGATGGAAGACAAAACATAATGCATATATGATCAGATACCAGGCATAATAAGCAACGCATATGAGACTAATATTATGCACATGAAATGTTTGGATCAAAAGGTTTAGAACGTCAAAGACCGTAACCAAAACATAAAACCAGTCATAGGCAAAACATAAAACCAGTCATTCTCCCCCTTTTTATCTTCCAACAAAGAGCAGAGATGAAAATATTTCAACCATAAAAATGACCACCAGAAATTTTAACCACAAAATAGAGTTTTAAGCAAAATAGTCAGAGGTTTTAACATGGAAGATATGAGATCAAGGCCATGAGAAGGAAGCACCAGCAGAGGACTTCTTGGCAAAAGTCTTTTTTAGAGTCTTCTTAGTTTTAGTGTCTTCATCATGCCATTCTCCAAAGGTAGGGTACTGCTTATCTGGGCCAATGTACTTCCTGCAAACACTGTCCCGAGCCTTCCCTTGCTACCTTTGCATCGCCTCTTTGGTGATATGTGCAAGCTTTTTCTAGCGCTCTACATCCCTTTACTTCTTAACCACACCATATTCTCCAAGAGTGAGAATGGTGGGTTCAGTGTGAGTGGGGTGAACGATGGGCTTCTTCTTCACCAAGTTCTCACAGTTGAGGATGACATTTCATGTCTTCTCCATGACATGATAAGTTGCCCCCTCATCCAAGGGCATGATAGAACATGTTGCAAGCAACTTGAGCGCATTGAGGAGCAGTATTTGGTTCATTTTGCAGTCCATGATGGTGAGCAGCGGATGGGTGTTGTCTTGCCGTGAGACAATGTCTATCCACATTCTTCCCATTTCCAGTCGAAGGTCTTGAATCTCTGTCTCCAGAAGTGCAACCCTTTCCTCTAAGACACTCTTGTCAGCAGCAGGAGCCTTCCCTTTATTTTCTTGTTTGAGCATTCATCGCCCCCTTAGAGTCTTCACAATCCCTAGTCTCTCCAGGCAAGCTTCATGAATGACCCCGCTATATGTTTGTTTTTCTTCATCTAATGTGTCGACATCAAAAAATTGGAAGATTTTGGGAAGGATATTGGCATAGGGAAGGAGCATTGGTCGGGAAGAGGAGGAGGCATGGAACATATAGTTGAGGATTAAATCAGGAAGATTAGGCTCATAACCATTCATGACCAGAAAGAGGGTTTCAAGGAGGCTTTCAGTGACAAGTTCTCGAGAGTGAACTATGGGAAAAATGCATCTAGCTAGAATGGTGAAAATTAGTTTAGGTTGAAGTTTAAAGATGGTGTGGGTTGGTTTGGAGGAGGATCTAGATTCAGGAGGGTTGAGGAAGAACTCCTCCCGAGCATGGTTGATGGAATCAAGTTTCACTGGGAATGTCAAGAGTAAAGGCTAGGTTGTCAAATGTGAGACAGATTTTGGTGTTCTTTACTTTCGTGATCAAGGTGAGGGTTCATTTGACACGATGAGCAGAGAGGTTAGCATAAAATAATCGAGTGAGGCATGGGTGGGCTACAGTTCCTAGGTTCAAAATAGACCAAAGGCGGGCCGATTTGAGAAGATTTATGCAGGGTAGGGGCATAGATTGAAGGACAGAGGTGTCGACAGCATCACAAAAACATAAGCGACGATTGCTATAGCCCTGTGTCTAGGACTCAGCCACATTTTCAGATGCAAACCAGAAGTTAGGGATTCCATGGGTTACATGGGTTGAGGGTGCTGGAGCAGACTTAGCTTGGAGGGTCTTCTTTGATTTGCAAGTGAGGGGCGTAGGAGAGGGAGATCCTGAGCTGTCTGAGCAGACTTCCTGAACTTCCTGAACCTTCTTCCCTTTCTGAGCAGAGACCTTGATGCGCTTGGAGGAAGATCCGGGGGTAGCAGCACTTGATCTCTTGGGTGCCATGGGAGCAAGAGGTTGAAGAGGGAAGGATTTTGGGAGGTTTGAAATCAGAGAAAAGCAACAGTGGGAAGAGATTAAAAAGCATATTGATTTGACGTAAAGAAGGTGAGGGTTAAATACATGTACTTGGGAAGTTGAAGCATCACACACTGTATGCACACAGAGGGTAATTATCCCCAAATCCGGTTTTAATTAGGGTAAAGAATTATCAAGCGATTTTATTGAAAAGGCAAATGGGATAAATTTTGGAAGAGGCATTTTCAAATACGATTTTTAATACAATCGGATAGAAAATATTCAAAAAGGAATAGTATAAACAAATGATTTCCTAAAAGAATTTTAAAACGTAAAAAATATTCCACTATTACGTAAAAACATAATAACAGAAATTTTGATCCAAATCTTTGTTATTTGTTTTGAATTTCCCATGATCATAAAATGTCAAGATCTTGAGATATGCATCAAATTCGAAATTTGTAAGGGAGTAAATTCTCCCCTCTACAAATGTGCATCCTTATTAAGCATACCAAGTTCTAATCTTATGAAATTAAAACGATCCTCAGGTAATGGTTTAGTAAAGGTATCAGCTAATTGAAATTCTGTAGATATGAAAGAGATATGTGCATCACCTTTTTCCACATGATCTTGGATGAACTGATGTCTCACATCAATATGCTTAGTTCTCGAATGTTGCACATGATTCTTAGTAATAGAGATTGCACTAGTATTGTCACACTTAATAGGAATACCTTTGAGATCAATTCCAAGATCTCGAAGTTGTTAAGCAATCCACAACACTTGTGAACAACAAGCTTCTACTGCTATATATTCTGCCTCTGTTGTGCCTGTCGATAGGGCAACTAAGTTTTGTTTCTTAGAGTGCCAACTTATCAAGGAAGATTTCAAGAGTTGACAACATCGAGAGGTGCTTTTTCAATCTACTTTGTATCCTGCAAAGTCCTCATCTGAATATCCCAAGGTTGAAAATTACTTTGCTTAGGGTACCAAAGACCAAGGCCTTAAGTCCCATTCAAGTATCTAAAGATCTTTTTTACAACAATGAGATGTAATTCATTAGAATCTGCCTGGAATCGAGCACACATGCACACACTAAACATGATATCAGGTCTAGTAGCAGTGAGATAGAGGAGTGAACCAATCTGATGTACATATTCATAGTCATTTTAATCGCATGTTTTGACTTCATATTCCATTCGATTCCTAAATTAAAGGTTAAGAATAATGAGAATTTGTGTGGAATGAGCTAACATGCAAGAAATAGAGTCTGCACAAGTTTTAGTTTAAATGTATATGAACTGGAGCAGAATCAGCGTCAAAACAAGAAAGCCAAGTGAAGTAGAGAAGAAGTCGAGATCGAGTAGACCACTCGAGATCGACTGGACAGATAGACGTTCACACTGAGCGTCGAGCCAAGACAACACAGAGCTACTAGAGAGCACTTGACATGACTACAGACCGAGTGGAGACCTCGACATTGACACCCTGTCCGCGCTCGAGTGAAGTGAAGACATGTTGAGCAGAAATGAAGCACTCGATATCGAGTGACAATGTTGATATCGAGTAGAAGATTCCAATGGATTGGACGCGATTTGAGCAATCCGGATTTGAGATCCACTTAGAGGCCACGGTTTTATCATATCTTATTAGATAGATTATGTCTTAGGGTTGTTTCCTTTTTACCCTAGGAAATTTATTATTTACCTTAATAAAGTTTTATCTTAATTGTTTTGGGATAGAATTTAGAATAGGAGTTTTAGTAGAATTAAGACTACTTTCCTTGGCTAGCAAGGATTAGTAGGCTATAAATAAAGCCCTAAGGGATTGGTTTTTAGGCATTCAAGCAAGGAATTCTATTCCACAACACAACAATAATTCAAGTTTAGAGATTCATATCTCACCATAGTTAGAGGAGTAGAGAGCAGAAGAAGCTTTAGGGTTTGGCTTTTACGAAAGCCGACGTTGAGGTGTAAAGTTTCAATGTTGAAGTTAATGCAATTTATTTCCATTCAAGATGTTTATTGCGATGAAGAGCGAGTAGTTACCCAAGCTCTTAAGGTTGGGGTGAGCCCGACGTTAGCCATGCGAGCTTGAGGTAAGTACTTGATGGTGATATCGTTGTGTCTTGATCCTCTCCTACGATTCTATGTTTAGTCCATATCACAAGAAAAGGGATTCATGTTAACAACTTGGGTTATAAATATAAAATTGGTAGAGACAATTAGGTTTATTTGCAAGAGTATTCCTAATCATTGGTGTACGGCGAAAGCTTGTCCCTCGGGTGAGATAGCGCAATTGTCCATCTTGCTTATCTTATGCATGTTTGGTTAACGTTGTGGTAAACCCTAGGCTTAGGAGTTGCCTTTTTATATATATTCTTATTCATACAAAATCTCTGTTATTTCTGTCCATATTCCTATTTCCATCCTATTCTCTTCGACAATTCTTTCCCGACGTCCTAACCTTCTGCAGGCTTACGTCATTCACTAAGTCTGCATCTGAGCTCGAGATCGAGTCCCTTACTCGATATTGAGGGCCCCTGTGTCAATCGACAGTCTTCTGAGTCGGTCGACGTTGCTACTGACGTATAGAGATCGACTATTACTTGTGTTGTTTCAGGTCTTCTGCTGCACTAGAGATCGACTGCCAATACCAATGTCGAGTGACCTACTCGAGATCGAGGCTCCTGGTCGACACAGACGTGAATTTTAGGACTATCTAGGATCCCACTGAAATGCTTCCTCGTGGATTAATCCCGATTCCTTTCCACGATAGCGGGAGGAAGTCTTGTATTTTATTTATGTAGACTGGGATTTGGTTTGATTTATATTTCATATTTATTAGACTCGATTTCCTTCTTACCAAATTTTGGCGTCGTTGTCGGGGAGGCCATCAATCGCGGCCAAGTAGTCTGTCACATCCTCTTCTAGTGTTGTTTTATAGGTGTATGTGATTTGCTGATAGCACGCCTGAATTCGAAGGAATAGAAGACCCTAAGCATTATCTCAATCTATGATCTATAGTCCAAAGAGCCATGGCTGACACAGACGCCCAAGCTCAGGAGATCGAGTGCCTAAGGAAGCCAATCGAGGACTTCACCGCTAGAGAGGCAGCACAAAGACAGCGTGGTGACAGGAAGGAGGAAGCAAGGAGGCGATATGAAGCCCAAATCAATAGCCTCCCTTAGAATGTAAAGAAATATATGCACCATGTGCTCTCTGTGCCTGAATCGGCGATTCTTATCCCTCACTAAAAATTTGAAATTAAATCTAGCTTCTAAACTGAAATTAGGAGACATCAATTTGAGGGAAAACCTAATGAATGCCCTCTAGAGCACATAACAACCTTCCTTGATTTATGCGATACTATTGCTGATGGACAAAGCCTTTAATATGTAAAACTAAAGGCTTTTCGTTGGTCTCTTGCAGGGAAAGCTCTAGCATGGTTGGAGAGCCTAGCACCAAGATCGCTCCACATGTGGGATGAAGTCAAGGATGCATTTTTAAACAAATTCTTTCCCCCATCCAAGAGGGCGGTGATTCGTCAAAAGACCATGGCTTTCAAACAAAAGCCTCATGAAACCCTAGGGATAGTGTGGGGAAGCAATTTAAAGAGCTTCTGAGGTCTTGCCCTACGCACGGGCAACCACCCTAAGTCCTCCAAGAGATCATCTACAATGCCCTGAACGTAGCTACAAAGGAGGTGATTAACATCTACACCTCCTATGGGTATCTAGAACTCCTATCGCAACTAGCTTGTGATACCATAGAGAGGTTTAAGGAATTTGACAACACATACGGGACTCTTGCAGCCTCCGACTCAAGGCCCACCCCATCGATGCCACTCTGTGAGCCCTCTAAAGAGAATGATCCAGATGTCAAGGATCAATTCATGATAGATCAACTCAGGAGGCTTCAAAAGCAAGTCAAGTTCCTCTCCGTCAACCAACCCTGCGCCGAATACGGCACCGAAAGGCACATCACCACCGCTTGCCCTCACACGGAGCAAGTAGATCTAGCGGAGACTCACGAGAAGGTGAGGTACATGAGGAATCCCAATCGCCAGGGATCCCAAAATTGGGGAAATCAACCACCACAATACAACCCTAGGAATCCTCCACCTTACCGAGCTCTAGGCCACCCAGAGAGAGAGCCATGGAGAGACGATGTCCAAATCATCCTCGAGGAGATGAGGCGGAACCCTGCAGAGAACAAAGGAGCGCTCAACCATCTTACCACAAGGATTAGAGAGATGGACGTTTAGAGGAAGAACATTGAGACCCGATTGGGTCAACTAGTGACACAAATTCCAAAGCCACTCGGAAAGCTCCCAGGACAACCACAAGAAAATCCAAAGGGGCAAGCGGGGCACATTGATGCTGTCAATCTAAGGAGTGGACGTTTATTGCACGAGCAACTGAGTAAAGGAGAAGTCACTGAAGATGTAGTCGATGTCGACACCCAGTCGATGTCGAGGGCCCTGTGGACGTTGAACACCAACTTGATGTCAAGCCTACTGCAAAGCCCAAAACAGCGCTAGAGAAGCAGTCGATATCGACACTCGAGTCGATATCAATACCTCTGCAAATCAACATCAGCTTCAGACTCCTTCGAGGTCGACCAACCCTATCGATATCGACCCTTCTGTCGATGTCAACTAGGCCAGAAAGCAAAAGTCGACCACTTTAGCTCCAAAGCCAACCAAAGCACTCTCATTCCCCTCCAAAGCATTAAAAGACCCGGCGGATACCAATTTTAGGTGCTTTGTGAAGATCCTACAAGGACTCAACGTCACCATCCCCCTCACGAAAGCCCTAGACGACATGTCGGCATATATGAGGTTCCTAAAGGACATCCTATCTAAGAAAAGGTCCATCATTAAGATCGCTGGCGAATGCAACTCAGTTGATTTTCCTTAAAAGAGAGGCAATCCAGGAAAGTTTATTGTGATAGTAGGGGTAGGTAAGTATCAATTGAAAGCCCTATGTGATCTTGGGGATAGTGTAACTTTGATGCCCCTATCGATATGGCAACAAGTTGGAGTAGGAGCATTAGAGCCTGTCGATATGAAGTTTTACATGGCAGACAACTCCTTCATGAGACCCACAGGGGTTATGAATGATGTCCCTGTCAAAGTGGGGAAGTTCTTTATACCCACGGACATCATCATGTTAGACATGTCGGAGGATCCCATTGTGTCTATCATCATTGGTAGGCCATTCTTAGCAATCGTTGATGCCAACATCAATGTGAGGAATGGCACCCATACATTCACAATCGACAATGAGATCGTCGAGTTCCGCTTCAGCCCGACGATGAGCGAAACTAAAAAGCTAAAAGTGAAGAACATCGGCCTAAGCAATGACTATATCCCTTGTGGAGAGGCAACAGAAAGAGTCACAACCTCTGGAACCTATGAAGAAGTTGGGCTCACACCTGCGAGGGAGAAGCTTCACAAATATTTGTTGGCGAGAATAGAAGATGGAAAGAGAGTCGAGATCGACCTCCCCGAGTCGAGATCGACCAAACATCTCGATGTCGACCACACTGACTCGATGTCGAGTGACCATGAACATCAATCGAGTTACCAGGAGCCTAAGTACGGGGTCCTCACTGCCGATGTCGACCACAACTACTCGATGTCGACAAAAACACTCGAGATCGACACCACCTTTTCGAGATCGACTGACCCTCAGACTGAAGAGAGTTGTTTCGGGCCAAATAGGGTAAGCTCTGGTATGATCTCTAACCCTCCTCTGTACATTGATGATAATTCCACTAATGGGAGGGTCAAAGCTCCATGGTTTGGTCATGTCGGCAAAATTAGGTAAAGGAATAGAAGGAAAGATCCAAATAAAGAACCTAATGAAGAAGAAGTCCTAATTGCTGAGCTTGGCTACTATCAAAAGAACCTAGATGATCCATGAGAAGGGACAAGCTTGAAGGGGCCCTACCTTAAAGGGTCTTGATGCACTGACGGAGGAGTCAGCCTAGCGACTCAAAAATCTGGAGCTTGTACATAAAACTTTAAATTTTCTGCTTAGAAGTTTTTAGGGTTTTAAATTTTGGATTTTGATTTTGAAAACATTGATAAATCGTGGCTATATATATTATGAACTAAAAAGAATTTCAGGTACAAAGCAGAAGGGTCGAGCCTAGGCCAGTCGACACCGACTGCCTAGGGTCGAGCCACTTCCTATGATCGACATTGATCACTTAGGAGCAAAAGAGAGATCTCAACATCGAGTAGGCCACTCGATATCGACCACCACTGGTGACCGTCGACTTCAACTTCTTCTAGGATACACGTAGATGCAGTTGACATCTACATATGTACTCGACATCGACTACTAGCATCGACATAACCTGAAATTATTGACCTCATACGTTGGTTTCTCTATGAGTTTCTCTATTCACCCTTTTTTTCTTTTAATAAAGTGAGGACACTGTATATTTTAAGTATGGGGTGGGGATGAAACATGTCTTTCGGTTAAATCTTGGCTTATTTTAATTTTTTGCATCATGTTTAAAGTTTATGCACTAGTTTATTAGTTCATGAAAAATGAAAAAATCCAAAAAAATTAGAAAATGTCAAAAGAAACAAAAAATGCATATTTAATTTATTTAGTTTGTTTTAGACCCTACTTAGATGTCCAATGATAAAAAAAAAAATCAATGGCTGACTTGATCATGTAAATCCTATGGCATATTTGGATCGTTTAGCCTATGTCCTTAAAAAAAATTTATGTAGATTGTGAACTTGTGATGAAATTGAGCACATATGATCTCCTAGGCTAAAAAGCAAAGTCCAAAAAAATTGTCCTAGTAAGAATTTTGGCCTACAGGGAGAACATTAAAAATCCCTTTGCTTTATCGAGTGTATTTACTTTTGCTATGCATCTCTAAATGTTGTGATAGTTATTCAAATCCAATGCATATATATGTTTATGTTTATAAGAATTAAATGATGGAGGCATCTTTTAAGCCATTTTTATCCTCTCTTTACTTACCCTCCATTATCTCTGCTTGAAGCCAAAACATTAGCCTGAGCCTTTATATTGTAATCTCCACAAAATTATCCCTAGCCGAATTTAGCCTGGCCCCTATTTGAGAATTGAGACTTAGAATGGTTAGAATAATGTATTGTGCAAAGAAAGTGCATATGTTTATGTTTTGGGTAAAGAAGAATTATGGGTTGGTATATATTTGCATCTTGTCACATATTTGTAAAAGAATTTTTGGCCCACATTATAAATGCACATATTATTTTATTTATTAATTTTTGTCCAAAAAAATCAGAAAAAAGAGCTATTTAAGTTATTTACAAGTGCATGAGCCAATTATTCCTTAGTTCTTTTATTTTTTTGCAAGATTTATATTTCGAGAGGTTTATTAGGTTGAAGTACTTCATGAGAAAGCAAGTTTGGAAAGTACATTATTTTGGGAAATATGGTTTGGTTGAGTTGTGTTGATGTTCAGGAGTCTTGATTCCCGAATTTTAATAAGCACCACATAGCCAAATAATTCCATACCCTTTATTCCTTGCCAAGCCGCATTACAATCCCGTCGAATGGAGTCTTCTTTGAAGTCTTCTATTGAGCGAAAGTCCTCCTGACGGTTCTTGTTGCATTTACATAATTGGTTGCGAAGTGGATTATTATAAATTGAAATATTTAGGAGTTTGTATATGGAATGGAGTTGAGAGTTGATCTTCATAGCCCAAACAGATTGAGAGTTGAGTGAAACACATTACCCCTGTGAGGTTGGATTTAAAATTGCATATGCCTATGGATCGCTCATATATGTGTGATGACGTTAAATTCACTTGCTTTGCTTTGCTACCACTTATGATGTTGCTTTTGACAAGGGCGAAGACTTGAAGGGTGTGTTGTAGGTGTCGGTTATTACTTGGTTATTGCTTGAGGACAAGCAAGTCTAAGTATGGGTGTTTTGATGTACACATTTATAGTCGTTTTAATCACATGTTTTCACTTCATATTTCATTCAATTCCTAAATTAAAGGTTAAGAATAATGAAAATTTGTGTAGAATGAGCTAACATGCAAGAAATAGAGTATGCACAAGTTTTGGTTTAAATGTATAGGAATTGGATCGGAATCGGAGTCAAAACAAGAAAGCCAAGTGAAGCAGAGAAGAGGTTGAGATCAAGTAGATATGAAAGAGATAGATACATCACCTTTTTCCACATGATCTTCGATGAAGTGATGTCTCACATCAATATGCTTAGTTCTCGAATGCTGCACTTGATTCTTAGTAATAGAGATTGCACTAGTATTGTCACACTTAATAGGAATATCTTTGAGATTAATTCCAAGATCTCGAAGTTGCTGAGTAATCCACAACACTTGTGAACAACAAGCTCCTGTTGTTATATATTATGCATCTATTGTGGATAGGGCAACTCAGTTTTGTTTCTTAGAGTGCCAACTTATCAAGGAAGATCCCAAGAGTTGACAACATCGTGAGGTGCTTTTTCAATCTACTTTATATCCTGCAAAGTCTGCATCCGAATATCCCATGAGTTGAAAATTACTTTGCTTAGGGTACCATAGACCAAGGTCTTAAGTCCCATTGATGTATCTAAAGATCTTTTTTTACTGCAATGAGATGTGATTCTTTAGGATCCGCCTGGAATCGAGCACACAATCACACACTAAACATCATATCAGGTCTACTAGCAGCGACATAGAGGAGTGAACCAATCTGATGTACATATTTATAGTCGTTTTAATCGCATGTTTTGACTTCATATTCCATTCGATTCCTAAATTAAAGGTTAAGAATAATGAGAATTTGTGTAGAATTAGCTAACATGCAAGAAATAGAGTCTGTACAGGTTTTGGTTTAAATGTATAGGAACTGGAGCAGAATCAGCGTCAAAACAAGAAAGCCAAGTGAAGCAGAGAAGAGGTCGAGATCGAGTAGACCACTCGAGATCGACTGGACAGATCGACGTAGACACTGAGCGTTGAGCCAAGACAACACAAAGCTATTGGAGAGCACTTGACATGACTACAGATCGGGTGGGGACCTCGTGATCGACACCCTATCCGAGCTCGAGTGAAGTAAAGAGAGGTCGAGCAGAAAAGAAGCACTCGATATCAAGTGACCATGTCGATATTGAGTAGAAGATTCCAATGGATTGGACATGATTTGGGAAATCCAAATTTGAGATCCACTTGGAGGCCACAGCTTTATCATATCTTATTAGATAGATTATGTCTTAGGGTTGTTTCCTTTTTACCCTAGGATATTTATTATTTCCCTTAATAAAGTTTTATCCTAATTTTTTCGGGATAGAATTTAGAATAGGAGTTTCAGTAGAATTAGGACTACTTTCCTTGGCTAGAAAGGATTAGTAGGCTATAAATAAAGCCCTAGGGGGTTGGTTTTTAGGCATTCAAGCAAGGAATTCCATTCCACAACCCAACAACAATTCAAGTTCAGAGATTCATGATGTACATATTTGTACCTTTGTTTATTGCACCTTTTGACTTCATATTTCATTCCATTTCCAAAGAAAAGTTTCAAAAGTATATAAACTTGTGTAAGAATGGGCTAAAATGCAAGAAATAGAGTCTGCACGAGTTTTGAGCTAACCATGCAGGAATTCGATGAAATCGGAGTCAAAACGAAGAAGCCAAGTGAAGCTGAGAAGAGGTCGATATCGATTGGAGACATCGATATCGACCCTAGATTTCAACACGACTTCTGAGTGTCAAGATAGGCCACACAGACCAGACAAGAAAACCTCGATATCGACATACAAGCATCGATATCGACCATCGTCATAGACATCGACTGGAGCTGGACAAGTCGAGCAGAAACACAAACATCGATATCGAACTCTGGTGTCGATATCGACCCTACCTCGACAGAAGATAAATCCGATTTTGAGACTCGGATTGTGAAGTCTATCATCAAAGCCATGAGTTATCTCGTTCTTTTAGATATTAGCAGCTGTTTATTATCTTTTCCTTTAAAGTTTTTATCAAAATAAAAGACCTATCCTAATTGTTCGGATAGAGTCCATAGTTTAGATAGGAGTTACATCCTCGGATAGCGAGGATTAGTAGCCTATAAATAAAGCCCTAGGGGCTGATTTTTTAGATCATCTAATCCAAGAAACAATCATCAATCAAGACAATAGAGTTAGAGTTAGAGAGAAGTTTTAGGGTTTGACGTTTGCGAAAGTTGACGTTGAGTTGTAAAGCTTCGGAGTTTATTTTAATGCAAGTTTCTTCCTTTCAATCAAAAATGACTTTCATGATGAGAAGCGAGTAGTTCCCCAAAGCTCTTAGGGTCGGGGTGAGCCCGACATTAACCATGCGCACTTGAGGTAAGTATTGGATGTTGATATCGTTGTGTCTATCTCTCCTCCTACGATTCTATGTTTAGTCCTAATCGAAAGAAAAGGGATTCATGCTAACAACTTGAGTTATAAACATAAAATTGGTAGAGACAATTAGGTTTATTTGCAAGAGTAATCCTAAGAGTTGGTGTACGGCGAAAGCTTGTCCCTCGGGTGAAATAGCGCAATTGTCCGTCTTATTTATCTCATCGCATGCATTGGTTAACGTTGTGGTGAACCCTAATCCTAGGAGTTGCCTTTTAAATAAGTTTATATTCAGTCAAAACTACTTTTATTTCTGCTCATCCCTTCTCATCCATTCTTAAATCTTCGGCCTTTCTTTGCCGACGAAGAACTAACTCACTGCAGGAAGACATCGATATCGACCCCAGACATCGATATCGACCACTGAGTTCGTCGACAGTTTTCTGAGTCCACGACGAAAATCGCTGCGGAGTTTGCTGAGCATCGATATCGACCCCTAGCATCGATATCGACCCTACTGTGTCGACTGACAGTCTTCTGACCTAGTCGATTTCGTGGACTAACATCGATATCGACCCCTTCCAGTCGATATCGACTACAGTTTTTTGTTTCTGCAGGTCTTCTGTTGCAGAGAACATCGACAGCCGAGGTCGACATCGAGGCCCAAGGTCGAAATCGAGGCTTCTGGTCGACGCAGACTTGAGATTTCCAACACTACTAGGATCCCGCTGACACGCCTCCTCGTGGATCGATCCTGACTACCCTTCCACTACAACAGGAGGAAGTCTTGTATTTATTTGCTTAGGCTAGGAGTCGATTTACATTTATACATCTTATTATTTGTACTCGACTCACCCTCCTTTAACAAATTGACGCCGTTACCGAGGAGGCAATCAATCGCGCCCTAGTAGTCTATCTCACGTCTCTACCTAGTTTGGTTTTGCAGGTGTATGCAACGCGCTGATCGCCCACCTGAATTTGAAGGAGTAGACGACCCTGAGCGTTATTTCCATCTAAGGGCCCAAGCTCAAAGAATCATGGTGGACAACGTGAACCAGGCTGAACTTATTGAGCAACTAAGGAAGCAGGTTGAGGACCTAACGACTAGAGAGGCGGCACTTAAGGAGCGTGCGGATAGGGAGGAGGAAGGCCGGAGGCAAATAGAATCCCAAATCAATGCCCTCCCAAGGATGCCAAGCAATATATGCACCCCGCTCTCACAGTGCCTGAATCGGCAATTCTTATCCCTGCCTCTAATTTTGAAATAAAACCTAACTTCCTAATTGAGATTAGAAGGCACCAATATGAAGGAAAACCTAACGAATGCCCTATGGCACATATTTCAACCTTCTTAGACCTTTGTGATACTATTGCTGATGGACGAAGTCTTGAATATGTCCAACTAAAAGCCTTTCGTTGGTCTCTTACAGGGAAAGCATTGCAGTGGTTGGAGAGCTTAGCCCCAAGATCGCTCTGCACCTGGAATGAAGTCAAGGACGCGTTCCTCAACAAGTTCTTTCCTCCTTCTAAGACGGCGTTGATCCGACAAAAAATCACGGCTTTCAAACAAAAGCCTGGTGAGGCTCTGGCGACTGTTTGGGAAAGGTTTAAGGACCTACTACGATCATGCTCGACGCATGTCCAACCACCTTATGTAATTCAGGAGATCATATACAATGCTCTTGACGCTGCAACTAAGGAGAGGATCAACACCTACACCTCCTATGGCTACCTTGAACTCGCTCCACAAGAGGCTTGGGAGACCATAGAGAGGTTGGTGGAGTTCGACAATACATATGGGACTCCTGAGGCTTCCGACGCACCATCATCGTCGAGGCCTGCCCCATCTATGCCCTTCTATGAACCCTCCAACGTGATCGATCCGGACGTAAAGGAGCAATTCCATAGAGATCAACTTCGAAAGCTCCAAAAGCAAGTAAGGTTCCTTTCAGCGAACCAAGATTGCATTGAATGCGGATCGCAGCGGCACACCACCATCGAGTGCCCATACGCCGAACAAGTACACCTAGCAGAGACTCACCAAGAGGCGCACTACATGAGGGGTCCCAATCACCAATATTGGGGAGACCAAAGGTTCCATCAACCACAAAGGAACCAGGTTAACCCTAGGGACCCTCCGCCTTATAGAGCTCCTGGGCACCCGGAGAGGGACTAAAAGAAGGATGATCTTCAACTAGTACTGGATGAAATCAGACGGAATCAGGCTAAGAATGATCAATCCAACAATGCCATCCATTCTCAACTCAATCACCTTACCACAAGGATTGGGGAGATGGATATATGGAAAAGGAACGTAGAGACCCAACTGGGTCAATTGGCGGCACAAATCCCTAGACCGTCCGGAACACTCCCTGGGCAACCCACTACAAATCCTAAGGGACAATCCGGGACGGGCCACGTCGCAGCCATACATTTGAGGAGTGGCACCAAAGTACATAAGCCACGAACGGAATCGGAGAAAGCAACAGACCCAGTCGACATCGACAGACCAGTCGATGTCAACCCAGAGGTCGATATCGACCACCATGTCGACCCCCTGGTCGATGTCGATGACACTGCAGAACCTGAGAAATCACAACAGAGTTCGAAATCGACCCTACCAGTCGATATCGACCCAACTCCAGTCGACATCGATGTTCAGCAGGCTCCTCCGACCACCGTTTTGGCCCCTCCACCAAAGAAGACGTTGTCATTCCCTTCCAAAGCATTGGAGGATCCCACCAAAGGTAAGTTTAGGCGCTTTGTAAAAATACTTCAAGGACTTAACATTACTATCCCTCTTACAGAAGCCCTAAGCGAGATGCCCGCCTATTTACGATTCCTCAAACACATCCTGAGCAAGAAGAGATCCATGGCAGAAATCGCAGAGGAATGCTCAAAGATGGACTTCCCTGAGAAGAAGAGTGATCCAGGGAAGTTTGCAATCACTGTGGGACTTGGCCAACATCGCTATAAAGCCCTATGTGACCTAGGGGAAAGTGTAAGTCTCATGCCTCTCTCTATTTGGCAAAAGGTGAACATTGGTGCCCTTGAACCTGTGGACATGAAACTTTATATGGATGACAACTCATTCGTTAGGCCCACAGGTATAGTTGATTACGTTCCGGTAAAGGTAGGTAAGTTCTTTGTGCCTACTGATTTCATTGTATTGGAGATGCCTGAAGATCCTGTAGTGCCTATTATACTTGGTAGGCCTTTCTTAGCTACTGCTGATGCCAATATCAATGTACGTCGAGGGTTACTAACCTTTACTATAGGGAACGAAGTAATAGAATTCTCTTTCAATCCGACCATGAGCGAAATGAAGCACCTGGAGCAAGTAGTCCTCTCGCCCGCTAAGGAGAAGCTTAGAAAATTTTTGTTGGCAAGGACGAAAACAGCAAGCAGGGTCGACATCGACTGGAACCAGTCGATATCGACTAAAAACATCGAAATCGACCCCCCTTGGTCGAAATCGAGTATGCCAGATCATTGCCAGGAGCTTAAGTATGGGGTCACAGAGGTCGATATCGACCCCCACATATCGATATTGACCAAAGAACTCGAAATCGACCCTCCTTGGTCGAAATCGACTACCCCTCAGCCCGAAGATTTCTGTTGCGGGCCCAAACAGGTAAGCCCAGGTATGACTTCCAACCCTCCTCTGTCCATTATTGATAAATCAATTAAACCTATTATTGATAATTCTACTAAAGAGAGGGTCAAAGCTCCATGGTTTGCCTATATTGCTAAAGTTAGGTCAAGAAAGAGAAGAAAAGCGCCCAAAGAAGAACCTGACATCAAAGAAGCCTTGGTCGCCGAACTTCGCTACTACCAAAAGGACCTAGATGACCCAGGAGAATGCTCAAGCTCGAAGGGTCTCTACATAAAAGGGTCGTGAAGAATTGACGGAGAAGTTGGCCTAGCGACTCAAAAATCTAGAGCATGTACATAAAACCTTTAAATTTTGCATAGATGGTTTTTAGGATTTAACTTTTGGCTTTTTGAACTTTTAAAACTGAGACAATTCATGCTTTATCTATATATCTAACAAAGATTTCAGGTTATCAAGCAAAAGGAACGATGAAGAAGAAAAGAAGCTTCTATAGAGGCAGTCGAAATCGACCAAGCCAGTCGAAATCGACCCCCCCCCAGGGTCAAGCCACCTCCTGGAGTCGACATCGAGGACTCAGGAGCGAAAAAGCAAAGGTCGATATCGACCCTAATACTCGATATCGACCCCAATCAGGCAGCCCTTGTCTTCACTTTCTTCCTCGACTTCGACAGATGCAGTCGACATCAACCACTGACCTAGATATCAACTTCTGGCATCGACTTCATCTGAAATTGACCTAAATCCGCAGGTTGCGCTGTGAGTTTCTCTCTACCCTTGTTTTTCTTTTTAATACAGTGAGGACACTGTATATTTTAAGTATGGGGTGGGGGAAAAACATGTCTTATGGTCTTAACTTGGTTTCTTCTTCGCATTGCATTCATGTTTAAATTTTCGTTCTTAGTTTTACTTTTATAAAATGTCAAAAAAAAAACAAGAATCCAAAAAAAATAGAAAAATGTCAAAAATAAAAAAAAAAATGCATGTTTATTTTCTAACCCTACTTAGATGTCCTATGATGAAAACTCAATAGCTGACTTGATCATGTAAACCCTATGGCATATTTGGATGGTTTAGCCTAAGTCTTTAAATTTTTATGTAGATTGTGAACTTGTGATGAAATTGAGCACATATGATCCTAGGCTAAAAAGCAAATCCAACAAAAATTGTCCTTGTGAGAATTTTGACCTATAGGGAGAACATCAAAAATCCCTCCGCTTTCTTGAGTGAATTTACTCTTCCTATGCATCTCTAAATGTTATGATAGTTATTCAAAACCAATGCATATATGATTATGTTTACGAGAATTAAATGATGGAGGCATCTTTTAAGCCATTTTTTATCCTCTCTTTACCTACCCTGCATTATCCCTCCTTGAAGCCAGAACATTAGTCTGAGCCTGAAATTGCAAACTCCATAAAATTATCCCTAGCCGAATTAAGTCTGACCCCCATTTGGGAATTGAGACTTAGATTGGCTGGACTAATGCCTTGTGGAAAGAAAAGAGCATAATGTCCAGTTTTGAGCAAGGAAATTATGGGTTGGTGCATATTTACATTTTGTCATATTTTGTAAAAGGATTTTTTGGCTCACCATATAAGTGCACATAGCTTTAGTATTTATTTATTATTTCCGAAAAAAAAAAGAGATGTATATATAGTGCATGAGCCAAAATCCTTAAGTCTTTTATTCATACAAGTGTTATATTTTTGAGAGGTATATTAGAACTTGGAAGAAGGGTTGATAGTATGGTTTACATCTTTAAGTGCATCTCTAGAACATATTATATAAAGATGAGTTGGGAAATAGCACTATAGAGATTGAGCTCACATTGAAGAGTTATGGTTTAGGTATTGCAAGTGTTGAGATTTAGGAGTCTTGATTCCCGAATTATAAAAGCACCACATAGCCAAATAATTCCATACCCTTTTATTTTATACCAAGCCCCATTACAACCCAGCCGAATGGAGTCTTCTTTGAAGTCTTCCATTGAGCGAAAGTCCTCCTGATGGTTCTTATTGCATTTTCATAATTGGTTGCGGAGTGGATTATTATAAATTGCAATGTTTATGAGATTGTATATGGAATTGAGTTGAGAATTGATCTTCATAGCCTAAACACATGAGAGTTGAGTGCAAACACATTATCCCTGTGAGGTTGGATCAAAATTGCATATGCCTATGGATCGCCAAAATATGTGCTATGACGTTAAATTCACTTACTTTGCTTTGCTACCGCTTATGATGTTGCTTTTGACAAAGGCGAAGACTTAAAGGATGTGTTGTAGGTGTTGTTTATTGCTTGGTTATTGCTTGAGGACAAGCAAGTCTAAGTATGGGGTGTTTTGACGTACATATTTGTACCTTTGTTTATTGCACCTTTTGACTTCATATTTCATTCGATTTCCAAAGAAAAGTTTCAAAAGTATATAAACTTGTGTAAGAATGGGCTAAAATGTAAGAAATAGAGTCTGCACGAGTTTTGAGCTAACCATGCAGGAATTCGATGAAATCGGAGTCAAAACGAAGAAGCCAAGTGAAACTGAGAAGAGGTCGATATCGACTGGAGACATCGATATCGACCCTAGATTTCGACACGACTTCTGAGTGTTAAGATAGGCCACACAGACCAGACAAGAAAGCCTCAATATCGACATACAAGCATCGATATCGACCATCGTCATAGACATCGACTGGAGCTGGACAAGTCGAGCAAAAACACAAGCATCGATATCGACCTCTGGTGTCGATATCGACCCTACCTCGACAGAAGATAAATCCGATTTGAGACTCGGATTGTGAAGTCTATCATCAATGCCATGAGTTATCTCGTTCTTTTAGATATTAGCAGCTGTTTATTATCTTTTCCTTTAAAGTTTTTATCAAAATAAAGACCTATCCTAATTGTTCGGATAGAGTCCATAGTTTAGATAGGAGTTACAATCCACGGATAGCGAGGATTAGTAGCCTATAAATAAAGCCCTAGGGGCTGATTTGTTAGATCATCTAATCCAAGAAACAATCATCAATCAAGACAATAGAGTTAGAGTTAGAGAGAAGTTTTAGGGTTTGACGTTTGCGAAAGTTGACGTTGAGTTGTAAAGCTTCGGAGTTTATTTTAATGCAAGTTTCTTCCTTTCAATCAACAATGAGTTCCATGATGAGAAGCGAGTAGTTCCCCAAAGCTCTTAGGGTCGGGGTGAGCCCGACGTTAACCATGCGCACTTGAGGTAAGTATTGGATGTTGATATCGTTGTGTCTATCTCTCCTCCTACGATTCTATGTTTAGTCCTAATCGAAAGAAAAGGGATTCATGCTAACAACTTGAGTTATAAACATAAAATTGGTAGAGACAATTAGGTTTATTTGCAAGAGTAATCCTAAGAGTTGGTGTACGGCGAAAGCTTGTCCCTCGGGTGAAATAGCGCAATTGTCCGTCTTATTTATCTCATCGCATGCATTGGTTAACGTTGTGGTAAACCCTAATCCTAGGAGTTGCCTTTTAAATAAGTTTATATTCAGTCAAAACCACTGTTATTTCTGCTCATCCCTTCTCATCCATTCTTAAATCTTCGGCCTTTCTTTGCAGACGAAGAACTAACTCACTACAGGAAGACATCGATATCGACCCCAGACGTCGATATCGACCACTGAGTTCGTCGACAGTTTTCTGAGTCGATGACGAACATCGCTACGGAGTTTGCTGAGCATCGATATCGACCCCTACCATCGATATCGACCCTACTGTGTCGACTGGCAGTCTTCTGAGCCAGTCGATTTCGTGGACTAACATCGATATCGACCCCTTCTAGTCGATATCGACTACAGTTTTTTGTTTCTGCAGGTCTTCTGTTGCAGAGAACATGGACAGCCGAGGTCGACATCGAGGCCCAAGGTCAAAATCGAGGCTTCTGGTCGATGCAGACTTGAGATTTCCAACACTACTAGGATCCCGCTGACACGCCTCCTCGTGGATCGATCCTGACTACCCTTCCACTACAACGGGAGGAAGTCTTGTAATTATTTGCTTAGGCTAGGAGTCGATTTACATTTATACATCTTATTATTTGTACTCGACTCACCCTCCTTTAACAATTTATATCTCACCATAGTTAGAGGAGCAGAGAATAGAAGAAGCTTTAGGGTTTGGCGTTTGCGAAAGGCGATGTTGAGTTATAAAGTTTCAAAGTTCAAGTTAATGCAAGTTATTTCCTTTCCATTCACAATGTTTATTGCGATGAAGAGCGAGTAGTTCCCCAAGCTTTTAGGGTCGGGGTGAGCCCGACGTTAGTCATTCGTGCTTGAGGTAAGTACTTGATGTTGATATCGTTGTGTCTTGATCAACTCCTACGATTCTATGTTTAGTCCTTATCGCAATAAGAGGGATTCATGTTAACAACTTGGGTTATAAACATAAAATCGGTAGAGACAATTAGGTTTATTTGCAAGAGTATTCCTAATCGTTGGTGTACGGCGAAAGCTTTTCCTTCGGGTGAGATAGCGCAATTGTCCGTCTTGCTTATCTTATGCATGTTTGGTTAACGTTGTGGTAAAACCTAGGCTTAGGAGTTGCCTTTTTATATATATTCTTATTCATACAAAATATCTGTTAAGTCTGTCCATATTCCTATTTCCATCCTATTCTCTTCGGTCGTTCTTTGCCGACGCCCTATCTTTCTGCAGGTCTACTCGATATCGACACCCTCTGTCTATGTCGGCATTTTTCTGAGTCGGTCGACGTTGCTACTGACGTATCGAGATCGAACTCCCATGTCAAGATCGACTATTGCTTGTGTTGTTTTGGGTCTTTTGCTGCACTAGAGATCGACTGCCAATACTATCGTCGAGTGACCTACTCGAGAACGAGGCTCCTGGTCGACACAAACGTGAACTTCAAGAGTATCTAGGATCACGCTGCCACAATTCCTCGTGGATCGATCCTGATTCCCTTCTACTACACCGGGAGGAAGTCTTGTATTTTATTTGCGTAGACTGGGATTCAGTTTGATTTATATTTCATATTTATTAGACTCAATTTCCTTCTTAATAAATTTTGGCGACGTTGCCGGGGAGGCCATCAATCGCGCCCAAGTAGTCTATCTCACGTCCTCTTCTAGTGTTGTTTTATAGGTGTATGTGATGCGCTGATCGCAAGCCTGAATTTGAAGGAATAGAGGACCTTGAGCCTTATCTCCATCTACGATCTAGAGTACAAAGAGCCATGGCTGACACAGACGCCCAAGCTCAGGAGATCGAGCGCCTAAGGAAGCAAATCGAGGACTTCACCGCTAGAGAGGTGGCACAAAGATAGCGTGGTGACAGGGAGAAGGAAGCAAGGAGGCGATATGAAGCCCAAATCAATGCCCTCCCTCAGAATGCAAAGCAATACATGCACCATGTGCTCTCTGTGCCTCAATCGGCAATTATTATCCCTCACTCAAACTTTCAAATTAAACCTAGCTTCTTTGCTAAAATTAGGAGGCATCAATTTGAGGAAAAACCTAATGATTGCCCTCTAGAGCACATAACACCCTTCCTTGATTTATGTGATACTATTGCTGATGGAGAGGCTTTTCGTTGGTCTCTTGCAGGGAAAACTCTAGCATGGTTGGAGAGCCTAGCACCAAGATCGCTCCGCATGTGGGATGAAGTCAAGGATGCTTTCTTAAACAAATTCTTTCCCCCATCCAAGACGGCGGTGATTCGTCAAAAGATCATGGCTTTCAAACAAAAGCCTCATGAAACCATGGCGCAAGTGTGGGAGCGATTCAAAGAGCTTCTGAGGTCCTGTCCTACGCACGGGCAACCACCTTACGTCATCCAGGAGATCATCTACAATGCCCTGTACGTAACTACAAAGGAGATGATTAACACCTACACCTCCTATTGGTATCTAGAACTCCTATCGCAACAAGCTCGAGATACCATAGAGAGGTTGGTGAAATTTGACAACACATATGGGACTACTGCGACCTCCGACTCAAGGCCCGCCCCATCAATGCCAATATATGAGCCCTCCAAAGATATTGATCTTGATGTCAAGGATCAATTCATGAAATATCAACTCAAGAGGCTTCAAAAGCAATTCAAGTTCCTCTCCGCCAACCAACCCTGCACCGCATGCGGCTATGAAAGCCACATCACCACCGCTAGCCCCCACACGGAGCAAGTAGATCTAGCGGGGACTCACCAGGAGGTGAGGTACATGAGAAATCCCAATCACCAGGGATCCCAATATTGGAGAAATCAACCTCCCCAATACAACCCTAGGCATCATCTACCTTACCGAGCTCCAGGACACCCGGAGAGAGAGCCAAATAGAGACATCCTCCAACTCATACTCGAGGAGATGAGGCGGAACCATGCGGAGAACAAAGGAGCGCTTAACCGTCTTACCATAAGGATTAGGGAGATGGACATTTGGAGGAAGAACAATGAGACCCGATTGGGTCAACTAGCGGCATAAATTCCAAAGCCACTCGGGAAGCTCCCAGGAAAACCACAAGAAAATCCAAAGGGACAAGCCGAGCACATTGTTGCTGTTAATCTAAGGAGTGGACGTCAATTGCATGAGCAACGGAGTAAAGGAGAAGTCGCTGAAGATGCAGTCGATGTCGACACCCCAGTCGATGTCGAGGGCTCTTGTCGACGTCGAACACCAACTCGATGTCAAGCCCACTGCAATGCCCACAACAGTGCCAGAGAAGCAGTCGATGTCGACACCCGAGTTGATATCGACACCTCTGCAAATCAACATCAACTTCAGACTCCTTCGAGGTCGACCAACCCTGTCGATATCGACCCTGCTGTCGATGTCGACCAGTCTAGAAAGAAAAAGTTGACAACTTTAGCTCCAAAGCCAACCAAAGCACTCCCATTACCCTCCAAAGCGTTAAAAGACCCGACGGAGACCAATTTTAGGCGCTTCGTGAGGTTCCTAGAATGACTCAACGTCACCATCCCCCTCACGGAAGCCCTTACGAGATGCCGACATATATGAGGTTCCTGAAGGACATCCTATCTAAGAAAAGGTCCACGATTGAGATCGCCGGCGAATGCAACTCAATTTATTTTCCTTAAAAGCGAGGTGATCCATGAAATTTTGTTGTGACAGTAGAGGTAGGTAAGCATCAATTCAAAGCCCTATTTGATCTTAGGCCTAGTGTAAGTTTGATGCCCCTATCGATATGGCAACAAGTTGGAGTAGGAGCATTAGAGCCCGTCGATATGAAGCTCTACATGGCGAACAACTCCTTTGTGAGACCCACAAGGGTTGTGGATGATATCCCTGTCAAAATGGAGAAGTTCTTTATACCCACGGACTTCATCATATTGGACATGCCGGAAGATCCCATTGTGCCTATCATCCTTGGTAGGCCATTCTTAGAAACCGTTGATGCCAAAATCAATGTGAGGAATGGCACCCTTACATTCACAATCAGCAATGAGATCGTCGAGTTTCGCTTCAACCCGACGATGAGCGAAACTAAAAAGCTAGAGGTGAAGAACATCGGCCTAAGCATGGACTATATCCCTTGTGGAGAGGCAACAGAAAGAGTCACAACCTCTGGAATCTTTGAAGAAGTTGGGCTTACACCTGCGAGGGAGAAGCTTTGCAAATATTTATTGGCGAGAATAGTAGCTGCAAAGAGAGTCGAGATCGACTGCCCCACTCGAGATCGACCTCCCCCAGTCGACATCGACCAAACATCTCGATGTCGACCACACTGACTCGATGTCGAGTGACCATGAAGATCAACCAAGTTTCCAGGAGCCTAAGTATGGGGTCCCCACTGCCGATGTCAACCACACCTACTCGATGTTGACAGAAGCCCTCGAGATCGACACCACCTTATCTAGATCGACTGACCCTCAGCCTGAAGAGCGTTGTTTTGGGCCTGAAAAGGTAAGCTCAGGTATGATCTCTAACCCTCCTCTGTCCATTGATGATAATTCCATTAATGGAAGGGTCAAAGCTCCATGGTTTGCTCATGTTAGCAAAATTAGGTCAAGGAAGAGAAGGAAAGATCCAAATAAAGAACCTAATGAAGAAGAAGTCCTAATTGCTGAGCTTGACTACTATCAAAAGGACCTAGATGATCCATGAGAAGAGACAAGCTTGAAAGGGCCCTACCTTAAAGGGTCTTGATGCATTGACGGAGAAGTCGGCCTAGCGACTCAAAAATCTAGAGCTTGTATATAAAACATAAAATTTTTCGCTTAGAAGGTTTTTAGGGTTTAAAATTTTGAATTTTGGTTTTGAAAACATTGATAAATCGTGGCTATATATTTTATTAACTAACAAAAATTTCAGGTACAAAACAAAAGGAACGACGAAGAAGAAAAGAAGTCCCTACAGAGGCACTCGAGATCGACTAGGCCAGTTGACATCGACTGCCTAGGGTCGAGGTTCTTGTGATCGACATCGATCACTCAGGAGCAAAAGAGAGAAGTCAACATCTAGTAGGCCACTCGATATCGACCACCACTGGCAACTCTCGACTTCAACTTCTTCCAGGATACACGTAGATGTAGATGACATCGACATATGTACTCGACATCGACTACTGGCATCGACATAACCTGGAATTGACCTTATCCGTAGGTTGCTCTGTGAGTTTCTCTCTTCACCCTTGTTTTTCTTTTAATACAGTGAGGACACTATATGTTTTAAGTATGTGGTGGGGATGAAACATGTCTTTCGGTTAAATCTTGGCTTATTTTAATTATTTGCATCATGTTTAAAGTTTATGCATTAGTTTATTAGTTCATGAAAAATGAAAAAATCCAAAAAAATTAGAAAATGTCAAAAAGAAAACAAAAAATGCATATTTAATTTATTTAGTTTGTTTTAGACCCTACTTATATGTCCAATGATAAAAAAAATCAATGGATGACTTAATCATGTAAATCCTATGGCATATTTGGATGGTTTAGCCTAAGTCCTTAAAAAAACTTTTATGTAGATTGTGAACTTGTGATGAAATTGAGCACATATGATCCTAGTCTAAAAAGCAAAGTCCAACAAAATTGTCCTAGTAAGAATTTTGGCCTATACGGAGAACATTAAAAATCAATATGCTTTCTCGAGTGTATTTACTTTTCCTATGCATCTCTCTCTAAATGTTGTGATAGTTATTCAAATCCAATGCATATATACGTTTATGTTTATGAGAATTAAATGATGGAGGCAATTTTTAAGCTATTTTTATCCTCTCTTTACCTACCTTGCATTATCTCTGTTTGAAGCCAAAACATTAGCCTGAGCCTTTATATTGTAAACTCCACAAAATTTTCCCTAGCCAAATTTAGCCTAACCCCCATTTGAGAATTGGGACTTAGAATGGTTAGAATAATGTCTTGTGGAAAGAAATTGCATATGTTTAAGTTTTGGGTAAACAAGAATTATGGGTTGATATATATCTGCATCTTGTCACATATTTTTAAAAGGATTTTTGGCTCACATTATAAATGCACATATTATTTTATAATTTTTGTCCAAAAAAAATCTGAAAAAAGAGCTATTTAAGTTATTTACAAATGCATGAGCCAATTATTCCTTAGTTCTTTTATTTTTTTGCAAGATTTATATTTTGAGAGATTTATTAGGTTGAAGTTCTTCATGAGAAAGCATGTTTGGAAATTACATTATTTTGAGAAATATGGTTTGGTTGAGTTGTGTTGAAGTTTAGGAATCTTGATTCCCGAATTTTAATAAGCACCACATAGCCAAATAATTCCATACCCTTTATTCCTTACCAAGCCCCATTACAACCCTGTCGAATGGAGTCTTCTTTGAGGTCTTCCATTGAGCGAAAGTCCTCCTGATGGTTGTTGTTGCATTTACATAATTGGTTGCGAAGTGGATTATTATAAATTGCAATATTTAGGAGTATGTATATGGAATTGAGTTGAGAGTTGATCTTCATAGCCTAAACACATTTAGAGTTGAGTGAAACACATTATTCCTGTGAGGTTGGATTTAAAATTACATATGCCTATGGATCGCTCATATATGTGTGATGACGTTAAATTCACTTGCTTTGCTTTGCTACTACTTATGATGTTGCTTTTGACAAGAGCGAAGACTTGAAGGGTGTGTTGTAGGTGTTGGTTATTGCTTGGTTATTGCTTGAGGACAAGCAAGTCTATGTATGGGGTGTTTTGATGTACATATTTATAGTCATTTTAATTGCATGTTTTGACTTCATATTCAATTCGATTCCTAAATTAAAGGTTAAGAATAAATAGAATTTGTGTAAAATGAGCTAACGTGCAAGAAATAGAGTATGCACAAGTTTTGGTTTAAATGTATAGGAATTGGAGTGAAACCAAGTAAAAACAAGAAAGCCAAGTGAAGCAGAGAAGAGGTTGAGATCGAGTAGATATGAAAGAGATAAATACATCACCTTTTTCCACATGATCTTGGATGAAGTGATGTCTCACATCAATATGCTTAGTTCTCGAATGTTGCACATGATTCTTAGTAATAGAGATTGCACTAGTATTGCCACACTTAATAGGAATATCTTTGAGATCAATTCCAAGATCTCGAAGTTGCTGAGCAATCCACAACACTTGTGAACAACAAGGTCCTGCTGCTATATATCTGCCTTTTTTTGTGGATAGGGCAAATGAGTGTTGTTTCTTAGAGTGCCAACTTATCAAGGAAGATCCCAAGAGTTTACAACATCGAGAGGTGCTTTTTCAATCTATCTTGTATCCTACAAAGTCTGCATCTGAATTTCCCTTGAGTTGAAAATTACTTTGCTTAGGGTACCATAGACCAAGGTCTTGAGTCCCATTCAAGTATCTAAAGATCCTTTTTACAGCAATGAGATGTGATTCTTTAGGATCAGCTTGGAATTGAGCACACATGCACACACTAAACATGATACCGGGTCTACTAGCAGTGAGATAGAGTGAACCAATCATACCTCGATATTCCTTTTGGTTCACTTTCTTACCATTTTTTTCTTGATTAAGTGAGAGTGTAGAGCTCATAGGTGTTTTTGCTACCTTTGATTGATCCGTCTTGTATTTCTTGAGCTATTCCCTAGTGTATTTCCCTTGATTAAGGAAAATACCTTTCTTAGATTGACGTACTTGTAAACCTAGGAAGAAGTTTAGTTCTCCCAAAAGACTCATCTCAAATTCCCTGCACATGATATCAGAACATTTCGTGCAAAGGGAATTGTTAGTAGCTCTGAATAATATGTCATCAACATAGATTTGCACAACTAGAAGATCATTCCTACGGGTTTTAATGAAAAGAGTTTTATCAATCAAACCTCTTTGAAAACAGTTTTCAAGAAGATACTTGGACAATCTCTCATACCATGCCCTAAGGGCTTGTTTGAGACCATAAAGTGCCTTGTCCAATTTGTAAACATGATTTGGAAAATCTTCATTTTTCAAAGCCAGGAGGTTGTGCCACATATACCTCTTCTTCCAAAATACCATTTCAAAAGGCACATTGACATTGATGTACATATTTGTACCCTTTTTATTCGCAAGTTTGGACTTCATATTCCATTCGATTCCTAAAATAAAGGTTGAAAATAATATAAATTTATGTAGAATGAGCTAACGTGCAATAAATAGAGTCTGCACAAGTTTTGGTCTAAATATGTAGGAATTGGAGCGGAATCGGAGTCAAAACGAAGAAGCCAAGTGAAGCTGAGAAGAGGTCGATATCGACATGACTAGTCGATATCGACTACAAACATCAACACAGACTCTGAGTGTCGAGATAGACCACATAGACCAACTAAGAAGGACACTCGATATCGACAAAATGAGGTCAATATTGACTTAACACCAGAAATCGAGTGGAGAAGAACCCGTCGAGCAGAAAAAGAGAGGTCGATATCGACTACTCTGGTCGACCAGACTTCGAGATGGGTTAGACGTGCTTTTCAAGATGCGGATTGGGAATCTTATCAACTAAAGCCCGAATTGTCTTATAATATTAGATAGATTACAACTTAGAGTTATTTGTTTTTTTTTACCTTAAAGATTTATTCAGTTGTTTTAGATATTTACCAAAATAAAAGATCTATCCTACTTGTTGGGATAGAATTTAGATAGAAGATAGAAGATACTATCCTTGGATAGCAAGGATTAGTAGCCTATAAATAATGCCCTAAGGGGGCTGGTTTTTATTCATTCAAGCAAGAAAGACACAATAGCATTAAGCAATAAAGTTAGAGTTTTAGGTTTTGAGCTTTAGGGTTTCGGCGCTTGCGATAGTTGGCGTTGAGATTGTAAAGATTCAAAGTTCTTCATCAATGCAAGTTTATTTCTATTCAATTTCAAGCTCGGGAAGCCCGTCTAATTCTCCGGAAAGGATCAATTGAAACCCTCTAATTGTTTCTGCTAGACCAACATATGTCTTCTTTCAACATGAGCGAGTAGTCGCCCTTTCTTCTAGGGTCGGAGTGAGCCCGACGATAGCCATGGTGGTA
Source organism: Persicaria maculosa (assembly GCA_963922045.1). Lineage (NCBI taxonomy): Eukaryota > Viridiplantae > Streptophyta > Magnoliopsida > Caryophyllales > Polygonaceae > Persicaria > Persicaria maculosa. Next base: position 37,923,381 of record OY998266.1, on the reverse strand, counting down.
ACGTTTGTATGTCACTGAAGAAGGTATTTTTTATCTCGCTCTACCTTGTGCTTCATCTTTAAATGTGAATTTAAGAAAGTCATGTTGTGAAACTTGGGTGGTAATTAGAGTTTCTATTTGAAAGATTATAAAATCAATTATGATAAAGGTAGATGAAAATTAGGTTAATTTATTGCAAGATATCTTTTCCTATTTGCTGGTTTAGGTGAAAACCTTCTCCTTTATGATAAAAGCATCCATCTTTAGTGGTTTCGTACTTATACTATCATGGTTGCTGTCGCGGTAATCCTTGGCTTTGGAAGACTTTTCTTTATTAGTTTACATCCTTATAGCCTGTCGTTCGATGAGTTATCGAAAAACCCAACACCCCTTGTTTATTTTTGATCATCGCTCCTTATTCATCCTTATTTCTTCGGCCTTCCTTCGCCAACAAGAACTAACCTTTCTGCAGGAACAAGTCGATATCGACCACCATCATCGATATCGACCACTTTGCCTAGATCGACGGTTTTCTGTGTTGATCTCGAATCTTCTGCACGAATTAGATGAGGTCGATTTCGAGTCACCTACTCGATATCGACCACCCTGCGTCAACTAGCAGTCTTCTGAGCCAGTCGATTTCTGCACTAACATCGATATCGACCTCACTAGTCGATATCAACTGCCGTTTTTGTCTCTGCAGGTTTTCTGTTGCAGAAGGAATTGACAGCCAAGGTCGACATCGAGTGTTGTGCTCGAGATCGAGGCTTCTGGTCGAACATTCAGGACATGCCTTCAACGCTACTAGGATCCCGCTGACTCGCTTCCTCGTGGATCGAACCTGATTCTCTACTACTATAGCGGGGAGTCTTGAATTTATTTTAAGAGGCTAAGGATTGCATTGTTTTATATTTTATTATATATTTCGATTCAATTCTCCCCACGTCAAATTTTGGCGCCATTGCCGGGGAGGCAATCAATCGCGCCTTAGTAGTTTATTTTCATGTTCCTTTTTAGTTTTGTTTTATAGGTGTATGCGACATGCTGATCGCCCACCCGAATTCGAAGGAGTAGAATTCTATCTCCATCTAACGTCCCGAGCTATTAGAATCATGGCGGACAACGAGACCCAGGCTCAACAGATTGAGCGCCTAAAGAAGGAAGTAGAAGATTTCAATGCCAGAGAAGCGGCACAAAGAGAGCGCGCTGAAAGGGAGGAGTAAGCTAGGAGACAATATGAAGCTCAAATCAACACCCTCCCACAAAACGCAAAGCAATACATACATCCATCGCTCACAGTGCCTAAATCGGCGATTCTTATCCCTACCTCTAACTTTGAAATTAAGCCTGATTTCCTTACTGAAATTAGGAGACACCAATATGAAGGAAAACCTAATGAAGGCCCTATGGCACATATATCAACCTTCTTAGATCTCTGTGATACTATTGCTTATGGAAAAATTCTTGAATATGTCCAACTAAAAGCTTTTTGTTGGTCTCTTACAGGTAGAGCATTGCAGTGGTTGGAAAGCTTAGCCCCAAGATCGCTCCGTGATGTGCGCGCAAATTGCCATATTTTCTATGCATATTTATGTTCATTTTATCGTTATTTGCATGCATATTAGTGGGGAAATCATTAGATTAGTGCAGCTTATGCATAATTGTCAAATATAGAGGTCTACCCGAGTTTTTATGTGATTTCGCAGAAAACGAGACAAAAATGGACAGATTTGGACAACAGATGAAGAGCGGAAAAAAAAACTTGAAGTCTAATGAGAGGTCAAAATCAACAATGAACCTCGACATCGAGTGAAACAGAGCAACCAGGAATCGAGCAAAGGAGAAACAGAGCATGTCGACACAGAAGAGGTCGATATCGATGTCTGATGGTCGATATCGAGTGGCCTGAATCGAGGATATTGATAGAAGTCGAGTGCCAATCCGAGGAAGAGAAGGAATGCGCGAGATAAGATAAAGGGAGGTCAATATCAAGGTCTAAAGGTCAATATCGATGTTTGTTGCAAAAAGATCCGACTCAGTTTTGATAGAATTCTATCCGAAGCGTTCGAGATTATCCTAAAGTCGAGATCTTCTATCTTCTACACCAGACTTTATCACTTTATGGTATTTACCAAGGAGTTTTTAGTTTTTACCTTTATTTAGTTTTATCTTAGAGAATAAGGATAGGTTTTCGAATCCTTGGATAACGAGGTTTGAGATCAATATCTAGAGGCCATTAGGGCTGAGTTTGATCAATCCTCACACATCGAGACACATTCAATTACAGCAAGTTTTAGTTATAGCGAGTTAAGAGAGAGAGAGAGGCCGAGTGAGGTTGGAGGGAAGCGAGAGCGGAGTGGCTTTGTTCGGTGTAATCTTTCTTTCTTTTGCAATACAAAGTAGTTTCTTTTCTATGATGATGATGAGTTCAATGATGAAACGCGAGTAGTCAACCCACTTCTAGGGTCGGGGTGAGCCCGACGATAGCAATGTAGGATAAGTGCATCAAAGGTATGATTTTTATGCGATTCTGTCTTCTATCCTATGCATTATCCTTTGCGAAAGTAGAGGATATTCATTCTTTGCATTATTGAAGCGAAAGCCAATCATATTGTGAACTTGGATTACTCATGAATTGCATGAATATCATTGTGGCATGAAACCCCGACCTTGGAAGCCTTTAGTTTATTGAATTTCATAAAAAGTTTGAGTTTTTATTTCTGTCCATCTTTCCATCACCATTCTACTCTCTTCGGACTACTTTTCTGACAAATAGGTTACGCATTACAATTTTTATTACAAACATCAAAATCGACTGACAAGGTCAATATCGAGCACTAACATCGATATCGAGGTTCATCTCGACGTCGACTGCTTTGCTTTTGTCTTCTGCGGGAAACTCACTGGAAATCGACCAGAACTGAGGTCGATATCGACCAGACACCTCGATATCGAATGTCTCCTAGAGTCGAAAGCTTGATCGTGATTGCAACTAAGGAAGCGCTGATATATCGAATGTCTCCTGGAGTCGAAATCTTGATCCTGGATTACCCTACCACTACATCGGGAGGGATTCTTGTATTTTATTTGCTTGAACATGGAGTTGGCTTAGTTGTGATATTTATTTGATATTTCGTTTAAGCGAATCAACCTCCCCTTTACGAACAAATTGGCATCGTTGTCGGGGAGGCAATCAATCGCCACCTAAGTTTTCTCACGATCTTTTCTTAGTACTTATTTTGCAGGTTTATGCGACAGTCTGATCGCGGACCTATCCTGGAATGTCTTGACGAGCCTGAACGTTTCTTCCATCTTCGCTGTTGGACAAAAATGCGCAATAATTGTAAAACATATTTTATTTGATTTTTTTTAATATTTGAGTTCGACCCCTTTTAGTTATCCTCTTGATTCGAAGTTGTATCGACACCAAGACTGGAATGGTTTTGGTGATTTGGGCTGCACCCGAAATTTAACGAGTTGCCTACGTATCTCTTAGAAGAGAATCAAGCCTCACGTAGTTCATATGGTTTGAGTTTATGTATTTTAATATTTTAAAGATTTTCATGCATCATTGGATCGTATTAGGACCCACCTTCTCGGAAGGGTAGCCCTAACATAAATCGCATTATCATATGCATGAGATTTTCTCATGTATCACCCGAATAAATTGAGCACACCTTCTCAAAAGGGTTTCCCAACTTAACGGCTATCACTTACACGAAAAATCAAATATATTTGGTTTAAATTTAATTTTAACCTCTTTTTTCATTTTAAAAGTGAATTTAGAGGTTAGCGACAGTACCCGACATATTTTTGAGACTTAATATCGGGTTACCTACGTAGCCGTTTTTACGGCGTCAAGTCTTCACGTAGTTCTGTATGGTGAACCAATTTGATTTTTTTTGGATCAGCTATTGTACCCGACGAGCTCAAGCTTTATCTCGAGCTACCTACGTACCCGTTTGAACGGGATCAAATCACCCGTAGTTCTTTCGGGAACCAAGTTTGATTTAAAAAATGGTAAACCAATTTGATTTTTTTTGGATCGGCGATTGTACCCAACGAGCTCAAGCTTTATGTCGAGCTACCTACGTACCCGTTTGAACGGGATCAAATCACCCGTAGTTCTTTTAAAAGAACAAATTTGATTTAATTTGGAAAGGGCGAGCGAATTCGATGTATGTTAAATTTTATACCGAATTTCCTACGTAACTCGTAAAGAGTATCAAGTCTATACGTAGTTCTTTTTAAAAATACTCGTTTGAGTTTGAGAAAATTTGGTTTGAGATTCTTACTCCGTTTTTGTTAGAAGTCAAAATTTTTTTATCGTCCCATTAAACTAGCAAAGGATTTTCGGAATTATAACTTGATATGTGTTTTTTTTATCAAATTCAAATCCTTAACTTAAGCTAGTCTTAATTTTTTTATGTTTTAAGGGGACGATTTTGTTTAAACACATTTTAATATTTTATACCAAATGGATTGGGAATTATACGTAGCCATGCACTTCATAAATGCACATATATGGTCACATTACTTTGGGCCAAAAACTACGGCTTCAGTTGCTGACCCAAACACATAAAATTGTAATGGGTAAAAGCCCAATCTTTTATATGTCTGCATACATTTTCTATCAACCCAGATATTTTATTTCTGCAAAAAAATTTCTGAAGCTCCCCCAAAAGGACTGTACCCCCGTCACTATCAGCTTAAGATCCCCTTTTCATTAGTCCACCTCCATGGCTACTGAATTCAACCGATTCGAAGAGTGGAACACCAAATTAGGTGAAGAGACCATTTTTGTGATGAGATCTGCGGCTCGGAAGGCTCAATTCCTGGTGATGCCACTGAAATAGAAAACAAAGGGTTGTAGCAACTGTGCGTCTTAATCATTCAAAGAAAATGATGAAGCAACGACTCGGTGAACTCCAGGTAAAAGCCCGAGCGCCTTCGTCATTTTTTTAATTAATTTGGGACCTGGATTGCAATTGGATTGAGTCTCATACCAATCGGGATTTGATTCAAAATGTGTTTGATTCATCCCGATTTGAACCCGCAGGTATTGGTACTTAGAGAATTTTAGAATTGATTATCCCAGAGAAGACACCCCGTTTCTATTTAGTTAGGGGGACAAGGCCGGGGTGGGTTTTGGTCCTTCCAATTGATCACAATCAGCTCACAAATTTTTGCTCTGGGTTTGTTTTGGCTGAAACAGCAAAGGCAATGGTATATTATCCCTTTTCAATTTGATTTTCAGGAACTCAGTTTTTCACCTTCTGCAATTTCAACCTTGTAAGGCCCCTTGCTTCAGACCTAATTAAAAAGTCCATCGTATCTTTTATGGAGCTTTAAAACCATTGGTGAGAACCCCTGCTTGCATTTGTTCATTAAGGGATATATTTTTTTTGTTTTTCCAGGCCTCAAGAATGACACATGAGTAATTGATCCAAATGTCATTTGATTTCAGTATTCATCAATTTTCCCCGCTATTAATGTTTTTGAGTTGCAAATTCAGCAGAGCTCCGCCCCCAGAAGCCGATCCTCGTTGAGATCGAGTGTAGCGGCGAAAGTATTTACTTTCAAGCCAACTACGGGATACTCTCGACCTACTACGTGGTACATTCCAGGTAAGAAAGTTAAACCTTTCGAACCCTTAAGGAATGAAACACTAGGGGAGAGTATGTATAACCGATTAGCCATTGAAGATTGAACCTGTTTGAACAAGTACAAACCCATTAGTTTTGAAAGGAAGTTAATAAAGCAGTTTAAAGGGTGTACCCTTGGATGCTTCTTGTCTTGCTTTTGAATTGCTCTCCGTGTTGTGCCTACACTGGAGCTTTACTTTCTTTCTCTTTGTATGCTTTGATTTCTTTTTGGTAAACTTGTGGGTTTCTCAGACTTTTTGCAGCCCTTGAATCTGTCTCCCTGTTTTATATTACGTGCAATAGGGAGTTATTCCAAGTAACCTCCCCTTACAGCGGTTCTCTAGGCCACCTCCCCACTCTTTCTGTCAGTTACATCTCTTCCAAAAAACTGTAAACAAACCTTTTTTTTACTTATCTGAATTGTATTTTTTTTCTTGTTTGTTTGGGCTACTTTTGCATTACTACAGCTGGCCCAAGTACCGTAACACAAAGCCCATTTCTCCAATTAAACCAAACACACTTGGCTTTAGAATAAAATTATGGACATGATGAATTTGTAAAATTTTATATTTCAACAGTTGCCCCCCGAACTTTGTGCGTGTGAGATATTGAACAGGTTCAAAGTTCGACATATGTGCTAGTTATGCACAATTTATGCTTCAAGCAAACTTTGCTTAAGAAAGCTTTTTGTTTGATTTGTAGTTCGAAGAAAAGTACAACTTGTATTGTTGTCTCGATGAAAATAAATCACAAAGAAAGCAAACCTACTTGAAATTTGCTTAGGACCAACGAAAAGTAATCTGGTATGGATATGTAAGAGTCGGAAAGATTTTCCTTCTCAAAATTTGATTTCGGCCTTTGTGGCTTTTTTTAACCAGTTTGGCTTTTGAGCTTTCAAACGGATTGAAATTTTTTTTTTTGCTTGAGTCAATTTTGACTTTTTGCCGATTTGGGTTTTTGGCTTTTAGTTGAAAGCTTGAATTTGGATTTGACAGTTTTCTTGTGAGGGACAAGAATTTAGATTCGACGACTTGGTGTCGTAGGTTTGAGCTTTTGTCTTTTGACCGATTTCATTTGATTTTCGGTTTTAGACTAAATTTTATTTTGACGACTTGGTGTCATGGGCTTAGCTTTTGTAACCTTTGAGGTTAAAGCTTTGTGATCAAAATCTCATATGAGATGATTTTGAAATATGATACCCATACCATTTGAAGCAAAGACATTTGGTGGCTTTTTCTTTGAGTTTTCGTTTTGAATTTTCGGGGCTTTGAATGACCGAACATATACCAATAATGTAGGCCAATTTTTGTTTGGAAGGGTTTGAAGAGTTTTGGGAGGCTTAGGCCTTTTTTCTTTGAGTGGGAAGAAAATATTGACTATTTGATAAATCATGTTTTGAGACAGCTTTTGATTTATGGTTCCTTGGAAGGAAATTTTGATTTATAGGACTTTAATTGATCACCGCATTTGGCCATAATGATCAAAGTCAGGAAGCTTAGGCATAAGTTGTTTGTTTATTTCTTTTTTGTGAGAATGTCTTTTGACTTGATAATCGGAGTCATACAGTTTAGGCAAAGGCCTTTTGTTTGTTTATCTCTGTGAGAATGTCTTTAAAAGACAATTTCTTTCTTCTTCTCTCTTTTCTTTTGCCTCATTTTCAATATATGCACGAAATGTGCAAGTCTTCGGACCATATTTGATTTTTCTCCTTGTAGTCGAGACAATGCTCATACGACTACATAAGTAGAGAATTTGTCTTCTTTTTCTTCTTCGTTTGGGAAAAGAAGATGTTTTGTTTGTTTTTGTGGCTGCACATAGCACTTTGACTAGCTAGACTGTCTACGTACCCCCTTTGTGAGGGATCAAGCCGCTCGTAGTTCTTTTTTAACCCATTTTTCATAATTGCTTCCGGGTTGTTTGAATTTCGGACTAATTTGAAGTCCTATTTTTTTTTAGTATGCATCACTCGAATTATTCAAGCACACCTTCTAGGAAGGGTTTCCCAAATAACTCGACTATCATTTGCAAATCGGGGTTTTTCCTTTTTCCTTTTTTTTTACCGAATCATTTAAATCATTCGGGCCCACCTTCTAGGAAGGGTTTCCCGAGTAACCCGACTATCATTTGTGAACCCGAAAATTTTTTTTTTTGTGCGACTGAATTTGACACACATTTTTTTATGCCAAATTTCCTACTTACCCCATATTGGGGATCAAGTCTGCACGTAGTTCTAGGCAGAACTATTTGTTTTTGATCCGCCTTTGAGACTATTTGATCATTTTGACACCCTTACTTGACTTTAGGTGTCCATGATTTGCTTGAGCTTGTGGACGAGAACTTTTAATTTTCTCTTCCGGAACTCTTGCTTTTGGTCCTTTTCATTTGGAACTTCTTGCTTTTAGACTCATCAAATTTTCCAAGCCTTTTAAATATTGGAGCTTTAGATTCTCCACTTTTCGAGGCTATATTAAGCCTTTGAAACACCGAAGGTTTAGATTCTTCACTTGCCAAGGCCATATCAAGCCTTTGAAATACTGAAGATTTTGATGCTTCATTTCTTGAGGCTAGCTCGAGTCTTTTGAATACTGAAGATTTCGATGATTCACATGTAGAGGCTAGATCAAGCCTGTTAAACACCGAAGATTTGAGAGCTCCAACTGAAGCTTTCTCGAGCCTTTCAAATGTGGACACTCTAGGCTCTATCACACTTGCAGTTAGAATACCCTCTTTGTATGAGATTTGAAAATTTTTGACGAAAGTCTCATTGACAAGTTTTTGTGGAGCTTTACCCTTAAAAGAGGGTTTTAGCTTTTGCACTTGAACTTTATGCTTCTTGTGCATTTTTGAAACTTCCACGAAGCTTGGTTTCTTTCCCTTTGATTTCTCTTTTGATTTTGAGGAGAGAATTTGCTTCTTGGAGCGAAGAGTAATCTTGTCAACTCTCGCTTTCTTTTCGTCCATGTCATTGGTCCATGAAACCATACAACATTGAGCGATTTCTTTCTCTTTTAAAAGCTCTTCTTTTGAAGGGTTATTTTTCACCAACGCTTTAAGAGGCAATGAAACCGTGGGGCTGACCCCAGTTTTAATAGCCATAGAAGACGCTTTTTCTGTTTGAGAAGATACTTGGAGTGAGGGAGTGGACTCTACAACATCTACCATTGAGGTTGTATTTGATGAAGATGTTTGAGTTGAGGATGTTGCCCCCTCGATTTCAATTTCCCATTTGTTAATCATCTCCTCTATAATGTCTTTGAAGACATAGCAATCCTTGATTGGATGACTAATGAGCTGGTGGTATGAGCAATATTTTGGATTGCTCGTCATTCCAACTTGTTTTGGCCTTTTTGGCTCCGGGAGTGTTAAAAGTTTAGCACTCACCAATTCATCGAATATCCCTTGTACATCGTCATCGTCAAAAAGATATTTCTTTTGCCTTCTTTCATGAAGGGTGAGTCTATTGGCAGGTTCATTGGCTTTCCCTTTTCTTTGGGCTTTAGAACCATTCCCGTTACCGGACTTTCGATCATGTTTGGCGAAAGTTCCCATAGACTCTTCTTTATCTTGTAGCTCATCGCCATCATGTTCATTAGTCTCACTATTTTGAGACCAATTGGATCCTCGTGCGAGTTGCTTTTCAACGTTGCACGCTTTCGATACCAACTCATCAAATGAATGAGGTTCGGCACTCCCAACATGTACCGCTAATTTCGGTATTAAGTTGTTGGTGCACATCTGAACACATGCTTATTCACTTAATTTTTCATAGCATTGGAGTCTTATACTCCTCCATCGGCCGATGAAGTCGTTGACGAGCTCATTAGGCCTTTGATAGGTGTTTGCGAGATCTAGAATGGAAACTCTCATTTTCGAGCTCACAAACTGAGCTAGGAACTCTCTTTGTAGATTGTCCCATGTTTGAATCGACCCTGGTTGCAGTTGAGTGTACCAGGTGAATGCCGATCCCTTCAAAGATTGGACGAATTGCCTAATTAATAAGGCGTCACTTATGGCAGTTTCACCACAAGCAGAATAGAAATGAGATAGGTGCTCGTGAGGTGAACCGTGAAGGCCATCAAACTTTTCAAAGCTCGGTCTTTGGTAGCCTGGGGGAAATGGCATCAAATCATAGTGTGCTGGATAAGGCTTTCTATACCCAAGCATTATCGGATTTTGTGATGAATAAGCTTCTTTTATCCCTTGAGCGATCATCTCTTTGATTTCTTGTGGAGAGATGGATGTGCTACCGCTTGAGCCTTCACCATTTGGCCTTGTTTGCTCTTGTCCTTTTTCTTGAGCTTGAATATTGATTTGAGAAAGAAGTGATGCAATTTGAGCATCTTTCTCATCAAGCTTCCTTTGCAACTCTTGAAGTTGCTCTTCGACACTTGATGTGCTGGTTGTCAATACTTGCATCACATCTAGTCCGTCTTGTGAGATGCTTACTTCTCTCGCATCATATTTGGAAACTTGACATATTTCATGAACCTCCTTGCCCTTCTTGGCTCTTAAAGGCTTAACCTTTGCAACCTTGGGCTCCGTCTCTTCCATGTATGAGGTCATGTTGACTTGTGCAACCTCTTTCAGATAGATAGGTATAGACCCAATGAGGATCGCTCTTGGAGAAGCCGCTAGGGGAGTTTCTTTTGCCACCTGCGAGTTAAGAAGATCTTTAGCAAGGGTTGTATTGGCTCTCTCTAAAGTTGATGAACAAGCTAGCACAAGAAGAGGTCTTGTCTTTTCGGATTGAGATTCACACTTGCGTCCCCTTCTCTTCATGGATTTTAGTGCCTTCTTGGCAATAGAGACAGGTTGTGCAGATGTTGTGCTTGACCTCTCATTCCTTTTGTTGACAAGAATGATTGGCCCTTGAGCGACTTCTTTGGTGGGCTTAGTGCCATTATAACCACCCTCCCTCATTTTAATCTTTTGGCAGAGAGGTTGGTTCTTGAGCTTGTTGTCGCCGAGTCGGCTGATCTTGAGCTTCCTACCCCTATGGCTTAGAAGTGATTTAGGCTTCATGCCCCCTTCCCTTGAGAGCGTCGCAGGAGACTTCAACACCCACTTGGAGATGTTCTTGTTCTCCGGAACTTGAAGAGCTCAAAGATGTTGTTGGCTGGGATCGTTGCAGACATCGAGTCCCAGGTGATGTCAAAGTCAGCTTCAAATGATTGTTTCTTGATCAAGCGGTCTCCTTTGATGATGAAGGTTGTTGGAAGCTCGTTGAAGTTGACAATCACTTGAGGTGCCATTTATACCTTCCAAAAAGAGATAACCATGTATTAATATAAATACAACTAAGAGATGAAAAGGCAAAAAGGGTCCGACTGGGCGTGCCAAAAATATGTTGGACAAAAATGCGCAATAATTGTAAAACATATTTTATTTGATTTTTTTTAACATTTGAGTTCGACCCCTTTTGGTTATCCTCTTGATTCGAAGTTGTATCGACACCAAGACTGGAATGGTTTTGGTGGTTTGGGCTGTACTCGAAATTTAACGAGTTGCCTACGTATCTCTTAGAAGAGAATCAAGCCTCACGTAGTTCATATGGTTTGAGTTTGTGTATTTTAATATTTTAAAGATTTTCATGCATCATTGGATCGTATTAGGACCCACCTTCTCGGAAGGGTAGCCCTAACATAAATTGCATTATCATATGCATGAGATTTTCTCATGTATCACCCGAATAAATTGAGTACACCTTCTCAGAAGGGTTTCCCAACTTAACGGCTATCACTTACACGGAAAATCAAATATATATGGTTTAAATTTAATTTTAACCTCTTTTTTTCATTTTAAAAGTGAATTTAGAGGTTAGCGACTGTACCCAACATATTTTTGAGACTTAATATCGGGTTACCTACGTAGCCGTTTTTACGGCGTCAAGTCTTCACGTAGTTCTGTATGGTGAACCAATTTGATTTTTTTTTTATCGGCGATTGTACCCAACGAGCTCAAGCTTTATGTCGAGCTATCTATACGTACCTGTTTGAACGGGATCAAATCTCTCGTAGTTCTTTCCGGAACCAAGTTTGATTTAAAAAATGGTAAACCAATTTGATTTTTTTGGATCGGCGATTGTACCCAAAAGAGCTCAAGCTTTATGTCGAGCTACCTACGTACCCGTTTGAACGGGATCAAATCACCCGTAGTTCTTTTAAAAGAACAAATTTGATTTAATTTGGAAAGGGCGACTGAATTCGGTGTATGTTAAATTTTATACCAAATTTCCTACGTAACTCGTAAAGAATATCAAGTCTATACGTAGTTCTTTTTAAAAATACTCGTTTCAGTTTGAGAAAATTTGGTTTGAGATTCTTACTCCGTTTTTGTTAGAAGTCAAAATTTTTTTATCGTCCCATTAAACTAGCAAAGGATTTTTGGAATTATAACTTGATATGTGTTTTTTTTTTATAAAATTCAAATCCTTAACTTAAGCTAGTCTTAATTTTTTTATGTTTTAAGGGGACGATTTTGTTTAAACACATTTTAATATTTTATACCAAATGGGTTGGGAATTATACGTAGCCATGCACTTCATAAATGCACATATATGGTCACATTACTTTGGGCCAAAAACTACGGCTTCGGTTGCTAACCCGAACACATAAAATTGTAATGGGTAAAAGCCCAATCTTTTATATATTTTTTTTAAGAAGAAAGAATTTGGCCGTAAGCAAAGAAAACTAGCCAAGAGCATCCTTTCGGATGATGATACTACAAAGGACTGCATCTGTAGGGAGTGAGGAGCTAGAGAAATCGATCCCGATGTGAGATAGACGGTCAGAAGCTCGATTGCCATCCCTAAAGATATGAGAGATCTCAAATTCAGAAAACTGCCTCAGAGCGCATAAAGAGTCGGATAAGAGTATCTCTATATCACCAAAGCTAGAAGCGCCTGTGCTAAGGCATTTGATAATACTGATATTATAGCCTTCAATGCAGATACGCGTAATGTTAAGTTCCACTGCTTTAAGAACACCCTTCCACATACCGAAACATTCGGATCTAATAACGGAAGAAAGAGGAGAGGTACCAGATTCTGAATACAGAACACTACCCCAGTTATCTCGGATAAGAAATTCATAAGTGTTGCAGTTGTCAGTGGACAGGGCTCCATCGAAATTTAATTTATATCAATTGTTTCGTGGCTTAGTCCATTAGGGTATGCGTTTTCTGGTCTTGCGAGGTCCGGTATCTTTATTTTGTATTTCCGGATCTGAACTTATGTCATCAATTTTTTCCTTCTCCCGGTTAGATAACTGGTCTTTTATATAGGATACTATTGTTTTAGAGTTAGGATTGAGTTTATCGAAAAGGGCTTTGTTCCTAAAGTACCAAGAGCACCACCAAGCTGTAGCAAGCGTGAAAAAATCCGATTTGCCAAGGGTTGCATAAAGGGCACATAAGGCTTCATTTGTGTTGGACGTGGTGTCGTAAGTATATTGAAGAGTGTTATGGATTGTCGGAGAGAGTTGTTGTATTGCATGTTTTATTGTAAGGCATTCAAATAAGAAATGATCGATGTCCTCATAGTTCAAACCACAGAGGGGGCAGTCAGTGGGAATGCCAGATCCACGGGAGGCCAGTTTAACGGAGGTAGGTAGGCCATTCTTGGATACTCGCCACATGAAGTCTTTTATTTTTGGGGTCACATCTAAATTCCAAATCCACTGAAATTCCGATGTGGAATGGTTTTTTGTTTTGTGGATAAGTTTAATCGTCGAAGCTATTGAGAACCAACCATTTTTACTATAGGCTCAGTATAGCCTATCTTGGTGGATGTGCTTTGGTATTGGGGTTTGTATAATGGTTTTGAAGGTTTCCTTGCTGACGTTGTTGTTTATAGTGTTTTGTAGTTTATCAGCATCCCAAACCTTGTCGTCTGTAATAAAGGTGCCCACCATGAGGTAATCATCAATTAGGTTTGAGTTTGTTGCTTGGGTCCACAGGGGTGACTCCCCAACCCAAAGGTCATGCCAGAAATTTATTGATTTCCCATTAGCAATTCCCCAGCGCAAGCCGCTTTTGAAAAGCGGAAGAAGAGAGGTTAGCTTTGACCATTGCCAGAATACGATTCCTTTTTTTTCGTAGTTGAGAATAGTTTTGTCTTTCAGGTATTTTTGTGATACTAGCTTAACCCATGAGTTGTTTGGTTCCGCTAGAATTTTCCAAAGGAGTTTTAGCTAAAGTGATTTGTTCATGGCTTTAGAAAGGTGAAGGCCCAACCCGCCTTTAGAACGTGATTTGCATACCTCAAACCAATTGATTAGGGGTCTATGTTTAGGACCCTTATTCCAAAGGAAGTTCCTGTTGATTTTGTCTAGCTCCTTATGAATGTGCGAAGGAAGAAGGAAGCATTGCATGATGTGTAATGGTTTAGCAGCTAAGTTGGCTTTGATTAGTGTGCATCTACCAGCTTGTGATAGGTTGTTTGCTGTCCATTTTGTTAGTTGTGTTCTACTAGCAGATGTGATGTCGTTAAAGGTGGAGTTTGTGACTTTGCTAGATATGACAGGGCATCCTAGGTATTTCGCTAGATTGGCTGTATAGGGTATCTGGAGTTCGTTTTGTATTGTGTTTTTTATAGTGTTTTCTATATTTGTTGTGGCATGAAAGACAGATTTATGAAAATTAATTCGCTGTCCAGAGTATCGACAAAACTCTTGGGTGATTGTGTTTATTTGGTCACAAGCTTTCTTAGTTGCAGATGCAAAGATGATGATATCGTCTGCAAAGGCCAGAAATGGAATCTTGTCACATGTCCTTTTGATCGAGATGCCAAGGTGACTACCAGGTAAATTCGCATCATGTTGTAGTCCTCGGGCAAGGACCTCAGAGACTAGAAGGAATAGGTACGGTGAAAGAGGGTCTCCTTGTCGCATGCCTTTGGATGGGGAGAACATGTCGGTAGGTTCATTGTTAACAAGAACCGAGTAAGTGACTGTTGTTATGCATTCCTTTATCCACGAACAAAACTTGTTGCTAAAACCAAATTTCTCCAGGGTTTCTAGTAGGAAGTCCCATCTGACCATGTCAAAAGCTTTTTCCATATTCAGTTTTACCGCCATCCAGCCAGAAGATCCTTTTTTATGTTGAAAGGAATGAAATATTTCATTTGCAATTAGGATATTATCTTGAATAGAGCGTTTGGCTATGAAAGCACTTTGGAGCGGGTGAATTAGTTTGGGGAGTATATGTCGTAGTCTGGTAGCTAGGATCTTAGAGATTATTTTGTAAATGGTTGAGCAGAGGCTAATGGGTCTGAAATTATTTGCCGTTTGTGGTTTATCACATTTAGGTAATAGTGCAATAAAGGTGTGATTTATTTGTTTGAGTATTTTCCCACTGGAGAAAAAGCCCTTGGTGGCTTTGATGACAGAGGGGCCGACAATCTGCCAGTAAGAGCGGAAGAAGCCCGCCGGGAAACCGTCAGGCCCCGGAGATTTATCTCGAGCCAGTGAGAAGACGGCAGTCCTGACCTCAGAGTTTGAGATTGGTTGGGTTAGCCACTCATTGTCTGCAGCAGTGACCTCTGGTGTTATGTATTGTAGAAGCCGACAATGCCCTTGGATTTGTGGTGTGGCAGAAAAACGGCCAGAAAAGTCCAATTTGATCTCGTCCTGGATCTGTGTTACTGTGTTAAGGGTAATACCTTCTTTTGTGACAAAATATGTTATTATATTTCTGTTTCTTCTTCCAGTAGCCACACGATAGAAGTACTTGGAGTTAGTGTCCATGTTTTTAATATGGATTCTCTTTGCTCTCTGACCCCAATAGGTTTTTTGAAAGTTTACAAGTTGATTATATTTGTTTAGTAGGCGTTTATGCTTCATGTCTATGTTTGTGTCGTAGTTTATAAATAATTGAGATTGTAGTTGTTGTAGCTCTATTTCAATATTGGCAATTTGTGTGAAGATATTCCCAAACGTGTGTTTGCTCCAAAGCTTACTTTTCTTTTGAGATCTTGTAGTCGTTTGATTAGTTTGAATAGATGAGAGCCGAGAGGATTAAGACGCCAAGCTTGTCTAACCAGATTTTCATAGTATTTATGCTTTGTCCATGCTAATTCAAATTTAAAAGATTTCATTATTGGTAGTTCATTCGGGAAAAGTTCTAATGTTATTTGAGTATGGTCCGAAGTCGTGAAGGCATGGTTTTTGGTGGTTAGATTTGGTAGTACTGCATATATGTTCTTATGAACCAGGAAGCGGTCCAATTTTTCGTAAGTATTGTGCTCTGCCTGGGAGCTTTTGCGCCATGTAAATTGGTTCCCAGTTGTTGGTAGATCTATTAGGTCGTGTTTTAAAATGAAATCCGTGAGTCTGTGGAATCTTGAAGGGGTAGGGGATGGCCCTCCTAGTTTGTCGGAGTTACATAGGATGTCGTTAAGATCGCCGACAATAATGCATGGATGTGGGTTAGTTAGGAGTATTGTCGATATTTCATTCCAGAAATCTAGTTTTTGGTGTTGATGTGGTGGAACATAGACGAATAAAATTATTAATGTTAACATGTGATTAACGTTATGGTATTTTGTCAGAATATATCGCTCTTCCGATCTTATGATATCAAAGGTGTCTTTGTTTAAGTGGGAAGATTTCCATAAGAGACAGAGGCCTCCTGAGAAGCCAACAGATGGGCAAAAACGAAGGTTATCAAATCCTGCTTGTCGCCAAAGAGATTCCTTTGGAGGTGTTTGAAGCTTGGTTTCTGCTAGTGCTAATATTTGTTTATGTTCAGTTTTATAAGTCGAGTCTATTTGAGTCCATATGTTCTTCCAAGCAAGACCCCTAACGTTCCAGAAGCTTATTCTCATGAGATATTATTTACGTGAATTAGGGGTATCATTGGGTATTGCTTACGCAAAAGGAGTGGTTCCAAGATCGGGGTTATTATCTTGGAAAGACGGTTGGTTAATATGGTTGTTTGCTTCATAGTTTTGTATAGTTGCATTGTAATTGATAACTTAGTCTTCCTCCAAGTTGCTAATTTAACAAAATAAAATAGTTGGTCCAGAAGGAGGTTAAATAGGATTGCATTGATACATTGATGACCAAATCTAATTAAAATTTGACACTGTAACTTGAAATTTAGCTCTACATTAGTATAACCATTAAGTTCCAGAATGAAATGCCTTGTTATACAAATATAAGCAGTAACTTTCTTGTGTTGTTTCTTGGTATAGTCTTGCAATAGCAATGGAGATTCCAAACGCTGGAGAGAGAAACTTTCTCGAGCGAATGCAATATAGCATTTGCTAAGGTTGTATCTAGCTAAAATGTTCATCATAAGAACAAAATAGAGGCTGCAATACTGGGAGAATGCTAAATATTTCAGTAGATTGGTTTTGTCTGCGTTAATTTCCAGTGCAAGAGAATACAACAAAGAAATCGAGAGCCCGGATAATTCGTACATTATAGCAGTAGAACAGCTGAAGATAATTAGGTTTACTGTCACACAACAAGAACAAGGTTTAATGATAATGTGTATCTTCAAATTAAAATTTAAATTTACATGTTTAAGGTCATAATGTTCAATAGCGAAAAACCATGATGAGCTGTTGTGATCAGAAACATGCTTGTTTAGTACCTTAGTGTAGTCCATAGTGCTAATTTCAAAGGTAACAGTGTCGCTAAGCTTGGGAGTGTTGCAAGTAGTGTATGTGTTGTGCATCTTTATCTTGAGTACAGATGCATGAACGAGTGTTTGATTGAGCATAATTGCAGGGCGGCATCTAGCAACTCTTTCCCTGTATGATTCCAATGGATGCACCTGGAACAAAGGTTGTGATTCAAGGTGCTCGAGGGAGAGACTCCCTCGAGAGCAATTAGTAAGAGAATGATTGTGTTCAGTACAAACCCAAGAGAGTTTTATATAATCAAAGTAGATGCAACAGAATTGATTGAGATGTAAAAGGTTAGTGAAAGTAGTTTGATTAATATGAGTTGTGTTATTTTCATCAGGTGGGGGGTAAGGTTTGACAGAGCCTGCATCAGTAATATTAGTGTTACCAGCAACAACAAGAATTCTAATTTTCCAGCCAACAAACCAATATGAGTATAAGTGCCTTACTGTGACTGTTGTAGTAGTGTGCAGGGGCGAGTACCAGCTCGAGAGCAAACGGTGGTGATGAACAGTAGTAATAGTTATCCAACAGCAGTTAGAATATGAGTTGAGAGTAAAGATGTAATGACAAAGGTTGATATGGAACAAAATCCACAAGCGAAAAGCAATCACAAAGGTAATAATATAGTATATGATAGAAATGAGCCATAACCAGTTCAAATTACTGCATGTATATTTGTATATTTTATGACAAGAAAGTGAGCTTGAGAGCGGATTATTGATAATAAGATGGTAGATAAAAATTAATTTCCAAAGCCCGAAGAGCTGGCAAGTAATGACGAAAGTTTCCAGTCTAGTGAAGCTGATGCAGGTAGTTGTGTTTGTTCGAACAAAAAGATTGTTACACATCTTATTTTTAGGTGAGTCAAAAGCAGTGATTGCATAATTTGATTGATGGCATAATTTAGAATCATAGATGTTGTTTAGACTTAAAAACTTGGGTTTGTGTAGAAGTAAGGGGAGGATATTGGTATGTGGTTTGATCAAAATAGATATTCTTGCTTTTGTCAAAATTAATATTTTTGAAGGGTAATGGTAGATCAAGGAAAAGCCATAAGGCTTCCCAGTTGGTGAGGGGGTGATTTGGGGTTCGCACCGAGATTTTCCAATAGGTGCATATTGTGGGTTGGGGTTATGGGTGTCATTCCCGAAGGAATGACACCCAAAGAGGAGTTATATCAGGAGTAGTTATAGCAGGAGAGCAGAGAAACGGGTATTAGCACAGACAAAGTGACTCGAACCCAAAGAGGGACTCGATCAATGGTTAAACTTGATTTTATTATGCAAAGTCCAAACAAAAAAGAATCACTTCGGACCTTGAAGTTTGTTTTGACTTTTAAGAGTTGGGTGTAGAGTGTTGAATTGTCAAGCTTCCCTTTGCCCTTGTCATATTTCAGCGACTTGGAGGGAGGTGGGTTAAGGTGGGTGTCGCCCGAAGGCTTCCCAGTTGGTGGGTTTGGTGGTTGTGGGTTGGGGGCGCTACAAAGAGTATAAACTCCCATACTAGTATTGGAAGTGTTATTTTTACACATAAGGTCACAAAGCCAAATAAAAAATAACCAGAAGCAATTCCAGATGTTTGCAAGTGATAGTGAAAGAGATGCATTTAATTGGCTGGCATCAAGGTATGTATAATAGAAGATGGAGAGGGAGAGATTTATTGTAAGATGAGATAAATTAGGAAGATGATGATTGAGGGGTTCAAACCTGGGAGATGAAGGTTGAGCGTAGCAGAGGTTGAAAAAGAGCATCCAGAGGCGCTCAAGATGAAAACAGGCACGCAGAGCACCGAAAAAACACCAAGCCACACACAGGTTTGAGAGAGCCGTACAAGCCTTAGCCACGCCAAAATACCAAAGAAAAGAACCTGATCGAAGGGGGCAGGCCAAGGAGCACCCAGACTCGGACCAAGCCTTAAGAGGGATGCCGAACCAGGATTCGGTCAGCGGTCTGACAAGATCGGGGCGAACCTTATGATGATCATTTAATTTGTGATTAATAATAAAATGGGATTTTTGATAATTATGGTAAATTGTGTGAAATAGGAATTCACCAGATGTTTTAATAGCAAAATCCCTATTTATGCTGCTATAAGGTGAAGTTGAGTAGATACTGATTTGAGGTTTGAACTTGACCCTTGTTATTTTATTAATGCTGGGTGGGTTGGGTGTTGAGTTTATTAGCTTATAATGGGTGTTTAGGATTATGGCAGACCTTATATTAAATATGAATTTCATTGTGTTCTTGTAAGAAATGGGGTATGCAGAGTATCTTAGAATTGAGCTGGTTGATTCATGAGCTAAATTTACGATGAAGCTGTTGAGAAAATTGTACCAAGTAGTTGGAACATAATTGCTTAGATACTGCCAAAGATGGGTAATAACATATAAAGGGTATGAATGCCACATCTCACTGATTACAGAGCCAAGAGATATAGACCCCAACAAAAAAACAGCACAAACCAATAGAGGAGGTAAAACAAAAGTCTAGAAAAGTAGTAAGTCGGAAGGATACATGCTGTTAAAGTGGGAGTCCAGTTAAAAAATATGGTTATGGTTGAAATTTGTAATTGCAATTCTTTGGAATTTAGGGATTTTTGTGTAGTATTATGTTTGGAGATGATGTTAGGTGTTTTTGAAATAGTAATCAAAGGTAGGAGTGTGGTTGTAACAAGTAAACGATCAGACAAAACAAAGTAGATAGTATAATTATGTATTTGGAAAAGTAGCAAGTGAAAGATTGGAGCAAAGCCTGATGGACTTGTTGATAGGTGTGATGCAAAAATTCCAGCTAAGTGAAACAATGGGATAGTAGAAGAGTGGTTGTAGGTGAGCCAAACATTGAGATTGAAAACACTGGGGTGGATTTTTCATTTTTCTAGGCATTGAGATAAATGCCGTAACAAGAAAAAAGCACCACAAGTGCCCTATAAAGAGGTGTAAATGATACTTGTGGATTCGGGGTAAACCCCAAGCTAAGTTAAATAAGATAAAGAAGATACATATGTAATGAGTAGTTAAAAATACCATGATCATATATATTACGCTTATGTTTTGTAAACGTAAATTTGGGTATTCTAAATGTAAATTTGGGTAGATCAGTAAGGAGTATAAGTGAGTGATTTGAGTTCGATTTCCTGCGCCGTTAAGGGGTTGGGTGGTGCAGAGCAGCAGCCTTGTTGATGGTTGGGTTGATTGGGAGCCACATAGAGACACCCTAGTTTGTATAATTTGGAGGTTTAGATTTTGGGTGTCATTCCTAAAGGAATTTCCCTTTTGGTTGATCATAGTAGTCTGAGGATGCCAAGTAAACAAGTATAGAGAAATAGGAGGAGGATGGAGATCAAACCAATGTAGAGGTGAACCGGCGCCGACAACCCAAGTAGCAAGGGAGGAGCGAACACGGTAAAGCGGAGAGAACGGCCACTGTAGAGTCGCCAGAGGAGAGAAAAACCAGACGAATGGAAAGCCACCGAGCTCGGAAGACCAGAGCGACCCCCAAAACCACCAGCCAAACTTCATCTTCCTCCTCTTTTCCTTGTAACCCCTAAACTTAAACATGAGTGAACGATTGTGTTTTGGGAAGTCTTTGTGCTTTTTTCGATCGATCGAAGTCCAATCTAATACGATTTGGACATTGAAATTGATCATTGGGGTTTTAAGATCGGGGCGGAGAGGGAACAGGAGAGGGTAGATGGTGGCACTAGACAACCATAGATCGAGACAAAGAAACTGCAAATCAAAGGATTGAAGGATAGGGAAAAATATTGGAGTTGGGATTCCCTTGGATGAGGATTGGTGAGGGTTTCTTGAGTGGAATTGGGGGCGCGTACTTCTGGCGCGTGGAGGGTTTTTGTTCGGATACTTGCTAGATTTCTTGTAGCCCAATCTTTTATATGTCTGCATATATTTTCTATCAACCCAGATATTTTATTTCTGCAAAAAAATTTCTTAAGCTCCCCCAAAAGGACTGTACCCCCGTCACTATCAGCTAAAGATCCCCTTTTCATCAGTCTACCTCCATGGCTACTGAATTCAACCGATTCGAAGAGTGGAACACCAAATTAGGGGAAGAGACCATTTTTTTGATGAGATCTGCGGCTCGGAAGGCTCAATTCCGGGTGATGCCGCTGAACAGAAAACAAAGGGCTGTAGCAACTGTGCGTCTTAATCATTCAAAGAAGATGATGAAGCAACGACTCAGTGAACTCCAGGTAAAAGCCCGAGCGCCTTCGTCATTTTTTTTAATTAATTTGGGACATGGATTGCAATTGGATTGAGTCTCATACCAATTGGGATTTGATTCAAAATGTGTTTGATTCATCCCGATTTGAACCCGCAGGTATTGGTACTTGGAGAATTTTAGATTTGATTATCCCAGAGAAGACACCCCGTTTCTATTTAGTTAGAGGGGACAAGGCCGGGGTGGGTTTTGGTCCTTCCAATTGATCACAATCAGCTCACAAATTTTCGCTCTGGGTTTGTTTTGGCTGAAACAGCAAAGGCAATGGTTGCAATTTCAACCTTGTAAGGCCCCTTGCTTCAGACCTAATTAAAAAATCCATTGTGTCTTTTATTGAGCTTTAAAACCATTTGTGAGAACCCCTGCTTGCATTTGTTCATTAAGGGATATATTTTTTTTGTTTTTCCAGGCCTCAAGAATGACACATGAGTAATTGATCCAACTATCATTTGATTTCAGTATTCATCAATTTTTCCCGCTGTTGATGTTTTTGAGTTGCAAATTCAACAGAGCTCCGCCCCCAGAAGCCGATCCTCGTTGAGATCGAGTGTAGCGGCGAAAGTATTTACTTTCAAGCCAACTACGAGATACTCTCGACCTACTACGTGGTACATTCCAGGTAAGAAAGTTAAACCTTTCGAACCCTTAAGGAATGCAACACTAGGCGAGAGTATGTATAACCGATTAGCCATTGAAGATTGAACCTGTTTGAACAAGAACAAACCCATTAGTTTTGCAAGGATGTTAATAAAGCAGTTTAAAGGGTGTACCCTTGGATGCTTCTTGTCTTGCTTTTGAATTGCTCTCCGTGTTGTGCCTACACTGAAGCTTTACTTTCTTTCTCTTTGTATGCTTTGATTTCTTTTTGGTAAACTTGTGGGTTTCTCAGACTTTTTGCAGCCCTTGAATCTGTCTCCCCCTTTTATATTACGTGCAATAGGGAGTTATTCCAAGTAACCTCCCTTTGCAGCGGTTCTCTAGGCCACCTCCCAACTCTTTCTGTCAGTTACATCCCTTCCAAAAAACTGTAAACCAACCATTTTTTTATTTATCTTAATTGTATTTTTTTCTTGTTTGCTTGGGCTACTTTTGCATTACTACAGCTGGCCCAAGTACCGTAACACAAAGCCCATTTCTCCAATTAAACCAAACACACTTGGCTTTAGAATAAAATTATGGACATGATGAATTTGTAAAATTTTATATTTCAACATTCGCAACAAAGCTATTCAAACCATGGCGGATAACGAGACACATGCTGAGACCATTGAGCGGTTGAGGAAAGAAATTGAGGATCATAATGCTACAATCGCTGTTGAGAGGGCCGCCGCTGCTGTAGAGCGAGCCCGTGCTGATAGGGAGGAGGATGCGCGCAGACAAGCCCAAGAGCGGCTCAATCGGTATCCACAGACGGTGATGCAATACATGCATCCGCCGCTACATGTTCCTGAATCCGCTATTTTAATTCCTCCTTCAAACTATGAAATTAAAATAAACTTCCTATCTGAGATTAAAAGAAACACTTTTGAAGGATGACCTAATGAATGCCCTTTGCAACATATCTCTACTTTCATGGATTGATGTGAAACTATTGTTGATGGTGTGAATTTAGAGTATGTGAGACTGAAATCTTTCCGATGGTCTTTGGCAGGGAAGGCATTGCAATTGGCTAGAGAGTTTAGCTCCATGCTCGCTGAGGACATGGGTAGAGGTGAAGGATGCGTTCCTAAACAAGTTCTTTCCTCCATAAAAAATGGCGACGCTGCGGCAAAGTATCACGGCTTTCAAACAAAAGTCAGTTGAGACATTGGTACAAGCGTGGGAGCGATTTAAGGACTTGCTGAAATCATGCCCAACGCATGAGCAACTTCCATATGTCATCCAAGAGATCTTCTACAACTCCCTTGATGCGCCGAATAAGGAGATAATCAACTCTTATACCTCTTATCGGTACATTGAGCTTACACCAACGGAGGCCTGGGAGATGATTGAGAGGCTGGTGAACTTTGACAACACATATGAGACTGCTGCGGCCTATGACTCAAGGCCTGCCCCATCTATGCCACTTTATGAGCCTCCAAAGGAGATTGATCTTGATGTACGGCAACAATTCCACAATGATCAGACACGCCGCTTTCAAAAGCAAGTCAGGTTCCTGAGCAACAATCAACCTTTGTCAGGAATATGGCTTAACAAGGCACAACACTAGTGCCTGTCCACATCTTGAGCAAGTATCTATGGCGGAACAACATGAGGAAACCAAGTGGACTAGAGGCCCCTATGGAAGGGGCAATCAGCAGTATTGGGGAGATCAACGGTTCTATCAATCACATCAACAAAGGGATCCTTCACCTTATAGAGCACCAGGGCACCTTGAGCGGGAAACAAGGAAGGCTGACCTGCAGATCATTCTTGATGAGATGTGGAGGAACCACGCTGAGTTCAAACAAGCCAATAACTCTGTGCATACTCAGCTACAGGGCATCAATTCTAGACTTGGGGAGATAGACGTTTGGAAACGCAACATGGAGACCCAAATGGGTCAATTGGCGGAGCAAATACCTAAACCGTCAGGATCGCTGCCTGGATCAACTGTGCCCAACCAAAAGGGCAAAACTACTAGACACATAGCGGCCATGAACTTAAGGAGTAGCGTCAATTGCAAATGCCCGAGCAAAAAGCGGAGGAGAAAGAGCCAGAACAAACGTCGATATCGACCCCCTATCGATATTGACCAAGGTGATATCGATGTCGATGCTCATGAAGTCGATGTCGACACTACTGCTGAATCACCATAAAAATCGTCTCCTCTAGTCGATATTGACCCCCATCCAGTCGATGTCGATCTAACTCCAGTCGTAGGACAGAAGAAGGTGTTGCCATTCCCATCAAAGAAGGTAATTAAGGACCCGGCAGAAAAGAAATTTCAGCGGTTCGTGAAGATGCTTCAAGGACTCAATGTCTCAATTCCATTCACCGAAGCACTTCATGAGATGACATCCTAAGTGAGGTTCCTTAAGGACATATTAGGTAAGAAGCGATCAATTTCTGACATCGCGGAGGAGTGCAACATATTGGAGCTACCACAAAAGCGGGCGAACACAGGTAAGTTTTCTATCGCTATAGGCTTAGGTCAATATCGCTTTAATGCTTTAGTTGATTTGGGCGCTAGCGTTAGCATGATTCCACTAACCATATGGCAAAAGGTAAAGATAGCTCCCCTGGAGCCCGTTAATGCAAAGTTGTACATGGCGAACAATACGGTAGTGATTCCAACAGGAATGGTAGACGATGTGCCAGTGCAAGTAGGTAAATTCTTTGCCCCTGCTGATTTCTTAGTTGTTGATATGGTAGAGGACCCTGCTTGTCCCATTATTTTAGGTAGGTCATTCCTAACAACCGTAGATGCCAACATAAGCATGAAGAAATGATTGCTCTCATTCACAATTAGTGACGAAGTGATAGAGTACTCCTTCAACAAGACAATAAGGAATAATGAAGGTCCAATGGAGATTAAGGCCATCAATGGTGTCTACATCACATGTGGAGAGCAAAGGTAAAGAGTATGACACCGGAAGAGCTTGAAAAGAGAGCCATAGAGGCCCAAGTGGAGGAGGTCGTGGCAATCTTGAACCAAGGAGCCAGAAAGAACATCGAAATCGACCCAGGTAAGTCGATATCGACTAACAAAGTTCAAGATTCTGTGCCAGGTTATAAGTATGGGGTCGACGGAGGAGAAGGAACCTCAAAATCGACCATAAAGGTCGATATCAACCACAAGCCAATACAAAAATTGACTGCCACATGAGCTGAGAAGGAAGGAGCAAAGACCTCGATATCGATCTCTGAAGGTCAAAATCAACCAGAACATATCGAGCAGGAAACCTCCAAATCGACAGGACCTTTAGGAGCACAACAGAACTCGATATCGACTACTGATGATCGATGTCGACCTGACCCATAGAAAGAAGAAAAGGTAAACCAAGGTACGGATTCCTCCTTTTCCATCTCTATTAGGGATTTATCACTTTTTGAAAGAGATTTGCCTTGGCATGTGCGCTTGTGTAGGGTATCCGATGATGATTCAAGCCATTATGAAGTAGGAGATAAGGTGTTTGTCTCCAAATCAAAAGATCATTGGTTCCCTAGTAGATTCAAAGACAAGAGGATGGGACCCTTCACGGTGAATTAAATCCATCCGAGCGGAATGCAGCTGAGAGATAAGAAAGGAGTTCTATTTGAGGCCTAAGCCACATGGGCTCTGGAGATGCCACCTTGAGAGCGCAAAGAAAAAAGGTCGGCCTAACGACTATAAAGTCTAGAGCGTGTAACGAAGACACTTAGTTTTGGTTTTGGACATTCTTTTGGTTTTGTTTTGAGACATTAGACATTATTCTTTATTTGTTTGTTTTCGTTTTAGTTTTATTTTCTAACAAGTTGCAGGAAAGAAGGAGATAAACACAGACATAGAAATCGAGTGCTATGCTCGATATCGACCATAAAGGTCGATTCAGAGGAGCTTGTGGTCAAGGCTGGATCACCCTGAAGCTCAGAGCCATAAATCGATGAAACTAGCCGATTTCGATGTTGAAGGTCGATATCGACCACCACTGCAGACAACTTCGACTCCTGAAATTTGTGACGTTTTAGTAAGTTTCTTTCTTAACCCTAGTTTCTAATACAGTGAGGACACTGTAATCTTTAAGTATGGGGTGGGGGAAAGGCTTACTTACATATTTTAGCATATTTTGAAATTTTTCATAAATTTTTGCGTATTTTAGTTACATGTTGATGCATATTTTTCATACTTAGTTAATTTAGATGTTTTTATCTTTAAGCATATTTTTAAGTATTGCATCATAGTTTTTATTTTCGAAAAAAAAAAAAAAAATGAGCCCCATCAAAAAATTGTGAAAATAAAGATAAGAGTCATGGAAGCATATAAGGAACTCTACGATGCAAAAGTAGATTCATTAGAGATATAACATGAAATTGCCTAGTCAAGGAAGTCATAATGAAGTGCAATTTTTTTAGAGAAAACCATGAAGGAGAGGTAAGATTTGAAGGTGATTTTGACATGTGCATGATAAGATGATGGAGAACTTTATATTTTCCATACAAGTGCATACAAAAAACTTCATATCCTAAGTCTTACCTGTGTATATTTGCAAAAGTCACATGCCATATATGAGCCTTACTATATCATTATCATTGTTCCTCCACATATATTACATATTTTCCATTTTATATACCTTATACCCTATCCGGGGACAATGTTGAGAATGGATGTCATCTTTGAAGCTCTTATATGGAGTTTGTGCATTATTATGAAGTTGTTGGCATGAATGAAAGAAAATTTTGAAATATGAAAAATTTAATGAGTGAGAAAAAGCTTTTAATGCAAGTTTCTTTTATATCAATGATGTTTTCGACGATGAGGTGTGAGTAGTCTCCCAAAGCTTCTAGGGTCGGGGTGAGCCCGACGTTAGCCATCCTGGCCTGAGGTAAGTGTTAGATGTTGATATCGTTGTGTCTATATCATCTCCTACGATTCTATGTTTAGTCCTAATCGAAAGAAAATGGATTCATGCTAACAACTTGAGTTATAAACATAAAATTGGTAGAGACAATTAGGTTTATTTGCAAGAGTAATCCTAAGAGTTGGTGTACAGCGAAAGTTTGTCCCTCGGGTGAAATAGCGCAATTGTCCGTCTTATTTGCCTTATCGCATACATTGGTTACCGTTGTGGTAAACCCTAATCCTTGGAGTTTCTTTATATATAGTTTATTCACATAAAACCACTGTCTTTATTCTATTCATCGCTTCTTATTCATCTTTGAGTCTTCGGCCTTTCTTTTCCGATAAAAAGCTAACAATTCTGCAGGACAATATCAATATCGATCCAATCATCGATATCGATCACTGTGCCAGATCGACGGTCTTCTGTGTCGATCTCCAGTCTCTTGTACGAAGTAGCTGAAGTCGATATCGACCACCAATGTCGAAATCGACCACACTGTGTCGACTGGCAGTCTTCTGAAGCCAGTTGACTTCATTGACTAACATCAATATCGACCTTCCCTTGTCGATATCAACTGCTTGT
Source organism: Persicaria maculosa (assembly GCA_963922045.1). NCBI lineage: Eukaryota > Viridiplantae > Streptophyta > Magnoliopsida > Caryophyllales > Polygonaceae > Persicaria > Persicaria maculosa. Next base: position 37,895,780 of record OY998266.1, on the reverse strand, counting down.
TTTTGTTTCTACAGGTCTTCTGTTGTAGAGAGGAGCGACAGCCAAGGTCGACATCGACAACCAAGGTCTAGATCGAGGCTTCTGATCGACCAAAGACGTGAGCTTTACGACGCTACTATGATCCCGCTGACCTGCCTCCTCGTGGATCGACCCTGACTACCCATCCACTACAACGGGAGAAAGTCTTGTAATTATTTTCATAGGCTAGGAGTTGGTTTGCATTATATATCTTTATATTTGTATTTAACAACTTGACATTCCTCCTACTTAACAAATTGGCGCCGTTGCCGGGGAGGTAATCAATCGCGCCCTAGTAGTCTATCTCACGTTTCTATCTAGTTCGGCCTTTCAGGGGTATGCGACGCACTGATCGCCCACCTGAATTCAAAGGAGTAGACGACCCTGAACACTATCTTCATCTAAGAGCCCAAGCTCAGAGAATTATGACAGATAACGCGACCCAGGCTGAGCTAATTGAGCAACTAAGGAAGCAAGTCGATGACTTAACAACTAGAGAAGCGGCACTTAAAGAGAGTGCAGATATGGAGGAGGAAGGCCGGAGGCAAATAGAAACCTAAATCAATGCCCTACCTCAGATTGCCAAGCAATACATGCACCATGTGCTCTCATTGCCTGAATCAGCTATCCTTATCCCCCACTCTAATTTTGAGATTAAGCCTAATTTTTTAACTGAGATTAGGCGACGTCCATTTGAGGGGAAACCTAGCGATTGTCTTCTTGAGCATATATCTTTATTACTTGATTTGTGTGACACTATAGCTGCTGGCCAAAGCCTTGAATATATAAAACTAAAGGCTTTCCGTTGGTCTCTCGCCGGAAAAGCTCTAGGATGGTTGGAGAGTCTAGCCCCCAGATCGCTCCGCACGTGGGACGAGGTCAAGGATGCCTTCCTCAATAAATTCTTCCCACCATCAAAGACAACGATGATGCGCCAGAAGATCACGGCTTTTAAAGCCAGGCGAGTCATTGGCGCAACCATGGGAGCGCTTCAAAGGGCTACTGAGGTCCTGCCCTACGCACGGGCAACCACCCTACCTCATTTAGGAGATCATTTATAACGCCCTGGACGTAGCTACCAAGGAGAGGATCAACACCTATACCTCATATGGGTATCTTGAGCTCTTACCGCAACAAGCTTGGGATACTATAGAGAGGTTGGTCGAATTTGACAACACTTATGGGACTCATGTGGCCTCCAACTCAAGGTCTGCCCCATCTATGCCACTCTATGAGCCCTCTAAGAATATTGATCCCGACGTCAGAGATCAATTCATGCACGATCAACTCAGGAGGTTGCAGAAACAAGTCAAATTCCTCTCCACCAACCAACCCTGCGCCGAATGTGGCTCCGTCAGGCATATCACCACTGAATGCCCCCATATGGAGCAAGTACAACTAGCAAAGACTCACCAGGAGGCGCGCTACATGAGGAATCCCAATCTCCAAGGGTACCAAAACTGGGGAACTCAACCACCCCAATACAACCCGAGGGATCCTCCGCCCTATAGAGCTCCAGGCCATCCGGAGAGAGAGCCACGACGAGATGATGTCCAACTCATTCTTGATGAGATGAGGAGGAACCAGGCTGCAAACAATCCAGCAGTGCTATCCAGAACCAACTTCAGGGCCTCAACGCCCCAATGAGGGAGATGGATGCTTGGAAGAGGACGATTGAGACCCAACTGGGTCAACTGGCGGCCTAAATCCTAAAGCCACCCGGCAAACTCCCTGGACAACCACAAGAAAATCCAAGGGGACAAGCCGGGCACATTGCCGCCATCAATCTAAGGAGTGGAATCACGTTGCTCAAGCCAAGGAGCGAAGGAGATGTCGCTGGAGACGCAGTCGATGTCGACCCCCTGGTCAATATCGAGGGCCCTGTCGACGTCAATCCTATGACCTGGTCGATGTCGACCCCTCTGGAAATCGACCACAGCTTCAGGCACTCCCGAGGTCGACCACCAATGACGATATCGACCCCCTGATGTCGATATCGACCTGTCTATGAAGCAGAAATCGACCACTTCGCCTCCGAAACCATCCAAAGCTCTACCCTTTCCTTCCAAGGCGCTGCGGGATCCAGGACACACCAAGTTCAGACGCTTTGTGAAGATCCTACAAGGTCTAAATCTCACCATACCACTCACGAAAGCGCTCAATGAGATGCCTGCATATATGAGGTTCCTGAAGGACATCCTATCCAAAAGGAGGTCCATCTTAGAGATCGCTGGCGAATGCAATTCCATTGAGTTCCCTGAGAAGCGCGACGATCCAGACAAGTTTGCGGTGATGGTAGGGGTTGGTAAGCATCAATTCAAAGCCCTTTATGATCTTTGGGCTAGTGTTAGTTTGATGCCCCTATCAATATGGCAACAACTGGGCGTAGGAGCATTGGAGCCCGTCGACATGAAGCTTTACATGGCGGACAACTCCTTTGTGAGACCAACTAGGGTTGTGGATGATGTCCATGTCAAGGTGGGAAAGTTCTTCATACTCACGGACTTCATTATGTTGGACATGCCAGGGGATCCTATTATGCCTATCATCCTTAGTAAGTCATTCTTAGCAACAGAGAATGCCAACATCAATGTCAGGAATGGCACCCTTACATTCACAATCGGCAACGAGGTCGTGGACTTTCGCTTCAACCCCACAATGAGTGAAACAAAACAGCTCAAGCAAGTTGTCATCTCACCGGCTAAGGAGAAGCTTCGCAAATTTTTGTTGGTGAGGACGGAAACAGCAAGCAGCGTCGACATTGACTGGAACCAGTCGATATCGACTCCAGACCTCAATATCGAGCACACCATATCGATATCGAGTGAGCCAGATGATTGCCAGGAGTTTAAGTATGGGGTCCCTAACATCGACATCGACCCCCGCATGTCGACATCGATCACAACACTCGAAATCGACCCTTCTTGGTCTAAATCAATGTCTCCTCAGCCCGAAGATTTCTGTTTCGGGCCCGAACAGGTAAGCCCAAGTATAATTCCTAACCCTCCTCTGTCCATTATTGATAATTCCACTAATGGAAGGGTCAAAGCTCCATGGTTTGCCCACATTGCAAAAGTTAGGTCAAGAAAGAGAAGGAAAGCACCCAATGAAGAAGAACCTAACAAAGAAGAAGCCTTCGTTGCCGAACTTAGCTATTATCAGAAGGACCTACCTTTTCTATTGCATCTATTGACTTCATATTTCCTTCGATTTTCAAAGAAAAGGTTCAAAATAATATAAACTTGTGTAAGAATGAGCTAACGTGCAAGAAATAGAGTCTGCACAAGTTTTGATCTAATTATGTAGGAATTCGAGCGAAATCGGAGTCAAAACGGAAAAGCCAAGGAAAGCTGAATAGAGGTCGAAATCGACCCACATAGTCGATATCGACTACAGAACATCGACACAGAACTGAGTGCCGAGACAGACCATCACACAACAGAAGAAAAGCACTCGATATCGATCTCCTATCATCGATATCGACCACAACCCAGGAATCGAGAGAAGCTGAGCTCATCGAGCAAAAACAGAGAGGTCGAAATCGACCTTCCTGGTCGATATCGACCATACTTCGACGCGGGTTGGACACGCTTCCAATTCCGGAGCAAGCTTGGTATAGTATCTCCCTGGATTTTGTGGAAGGATTGCCGAGATCACAGGGAAAGGATGCGATTATGGTAGTCGTGGATAGATTCACAAAGTATGCTCACTTTGTCGCGCTTACCCATCCTTTCACTGCAGCTCGTGTTGCGCAGTTGTTCATGGAGCATGTTTACAAGCACCATGGGTTGCCGAAAGGTATCGTCTCTGATCGAGACAAGGTCTTCATGAGTCATTTTTGGCGGGAATTATTCAAGGCGCTAGGGACATCATTGAACTTCTCGACAGCCTATCATCCGCAGACTGACGGGCAAACCGAACGAGTCAATCAGTGCCTTGAACAGTATCTAAGGTGTATGACTTCCACCAAGCCTGCAAAGTGGTCATCTTGGTTGCATCTGGCGAAATGGTGGTATAACACCAACCATCACACAGCCTTGGGAGCATCCCCTTTCATAGCCTTATATGGGTACTGGCCACCGCAGCTGGGATTAGATAGTGCCACAGTGAGCACCGCATCACTAGCCGATTGGTTAGAAGAGCGAAAGAAGATGATCGGAGAACTCCGACAACACTTGCAAAGGGCTCAAGCTAGGATGAAGCAAGTGGCAGGTAGAGCACGTTCTGAGCGATCCTTCGACGTAGGGGACTGGGTGTTTCTCAAACTTCAACCCTATAGGCAGTCTTCGGTGGCGGTTCGAAGATGCCTCAAGCTGAGCTCGAAGTTCTATGGTCCGTTTCAGATTGTTGAGAAAGTCGGCAGTGTTACGTATCGCCTATCACTTCCCAGGGGTTTTAGAATTCACCCTGTCTTCCATGTGTCTCAATTGAAGAAGAAGTTGGGTGCTCTGTCATCACCAACTCCTGCGTTATCCTCCACCTCGGACGACGGCGAGATCGGAACTTTTCCGGAGACTATCCTGGATACTCGTCTACTGCACTTGCAAAATGGAGAGACAGTGACGGAGTGGCTTATCAAATGGAAGAACTTACCAGTGGAGGAGGCGACTTGGGAGGCCGCCGGCCATATCATTCAGCAGTTTCCGACATTTGTACAGGCTTGAGGACAAGCCTTTTGGGGGGAATGCAATGTTAGATACCAATGGGTATGGGCTGAAAAATGGATTGGGCCTAAGGCCCAATGAAGTTGCTGAACTGTGTATAAATGGGGCTAATTGTACACATCCGAGGATGGATTTTGATAATACAGAATTACCTTTCCTCTATATCCCTTTCCCTTTCCCTCATTAGCTTCTCTCTCTCTTCAACACTTCGTATAATTGAATAGCTGGTTGATCCCGATTTTGAAGCAAGATCATTACACAATTCAAATTAAAGTGCCAATCTTATAAATTAATGAGTAAGGTATAGATTAAAATAATGAGTAAAAAAAGGTAGAAATTAATGAGTAAACAATCTAATGGTGGATAACCTTCATATGTATCCAATTTCTGCATCATGCCCATGCCAACTAATGATGCTGCATAAGGATACCATGTCTCCAAAACCTGGGAAGTAAGATGTCTAATTGTCTAGTCCATTTATTTATCATCTATAATTGCATACAAGGCATGGCACATGCCATCTAAATTTGAACATGGCATGCTTAGTATATATCTCGTATATACAAAGTACCTAAATGGCACGGATACAAACAGGACTCTTGTATATCGAGTACCTAAGTTGCGAAGGAAGCTTCTTTGTAATCCTCTTTTTTCTGAATGAGACAATGTTCTTGATTAATGTAAATTGTTGACAACTAATCTACAAGAGACGTAGCTCATGTAATGCAAAACATAAGCCTTTTATGGACCCTTGCTCCGATATGCCTGTTTTGCTTGTTTCAATTACATGATCTGATATCTAACACCAAATCATAAGTTGTTCAACTATTGGTATTGCATCTAATTAACAAAGATATTGCTGCATTCAATTTAGGGCGATCCCTTGATCGATCCCCTTTAGTGAAATAGCAAGTGACGAGGATATTACACTACCATACACTTGCAGCAAAATCATGAACCTCAACAAACAAAGCAGTCATAAAAAAAATCAGAAATAGCAGGATAAATCCTCTATTCTATCTTTATTCACTGCTCAAATCAGAAAATTGGACTCGTCACCACCAAACAAACAACAAATAGGAAGTTAGAAGGCGAGAGAGGAAGACAGAGTTAGGGCAAGCTTACCTCGGTGAGACGGCCGGAGGCCAAGATAGCGTCGTTCCAGACAGTGAACGGTGAAGACGGAGAGACGATGGGAGGTGGCGAGAGGCGTAAGATCGATCCTTTCTCTGAGCAAGCGAGCCTTGGCGACAGGCGCGGACGGATCTAGTCGGCGAAGATGGTGAAGATGGATCTGGTCGGCGAAGATGGATTTGATCGACGATAGTGGTGAGGACAGATCTGGTCGGCGAGGTCGGATCTGGTCGTTTCAATTTGGGCAATCTCTGGATGGAGCTCTAGATTTCATTTGGGAATGAACCCTAATACGTACCTATTACCTAGCGCTTTTTTTTTTTTTTTTACTTTTCCGCCCCTTTTTATGTCCCGGATACTAGTGCGAGCTTTTTTTAAAGGACACCAATTAGGCCGGACCTAAGGGATTGATGGCACGCCCGGGTCATTAGAGTAGCATAATAACCCGGATATTTTAGCTCCGGGTTATTTGATTTAGGTTGTGGTGAAATTCTCATGACATTTTAACCCGGGCATACCATATATCCAGGTTATATACTCTATAATTTTTTTAAAAAGAAAAAGATAAAAGCTTTGAAGCATATTACACCCCGGATTTCCCACATCCGGCCTCTTATGTAGCAGGCTATATTCACATTTTTCTACTAGTGGAAGTCCTCGACTTGCTTCCTTAGACGCTCAATCTGCTGAGCCTGGGTCTCTTGGTCTATAATTATTCTTTGAACTCGGGACCTTAGATGGAGATAGCGTTCAGGGTCGTCTACTCCTTCGAATCCAGGTGTGCGATCAGCGTGTCGCATACACCTATAAAGCACAGCTAGAAAGAGACGTGAGATAGACTAAATAAATTTGTAGTCAAGACCTCGCTATAGTATAGGGGAGTCAGGTTCGTCCTCAGGAGAGAAGTTAGTTGTTCTAGTTCAGGTTATTCGGGGTTCGTGGAGTAGAGGGAGGGGTGGTTGTCGACTACGAACAGGAGGTCGATGTCGAGTTGTGCAGTGGATGTCGACTTGATGGGTCAACGTCCAGGGGATGGATCAAGAAGCTTTGGTCGATTTTATGGTGTCTGCGAAAACTTAAAAATAATATAATAAAAATGCAAACTTCCAAAGATAGGGATTACTACAACAATAAACATATGTGTAGATTATAAATCACATAAAAAAGCATGCTTTTCATCAAATAACTTCCATTATTAACAAGTAGGAATATAGAGGCTTTCGCATAAACCCCAAGTGTTACAACCTTTTCATAAATAGGGTTTATTCAACTTTCGCAGACAAAACCTAATTACTACCCAAATTCATAATAAGATCGATTTCGCTTCAATATCATAAATAAGGAATTTCCTCAAATCTCGCAAAAGATTAAGCGCATAGGTAGATGATGATAAAGACATACGTGATCATGAATTCATAAATCAAACACACACATATATGTTGGGATCACCCCAACCCTAGAAGATGGAAATTAGAAACAAGACATAATAAAAGAAACTAACTTTATCATAAAAACTAAAACTATACAACCATTCTCAATCTCTTCTCCTACCTAATCGCTTCCGAAGACGACTTCGCTTGAATGAATGAAAAACCAACCCCTAGAGCTTTATTTATATGGCTCAATCCTTGCTACCGAAGGAGAGCATAAATCTATCACCTATCTATATCTATCTAAAGATAAATCTTTCCTAATAAATAAATATGAAAGAAATAAAATTCATGTTCGCTGGGGGGTTGTGGAGTGTAGGGATTCAAACAATTCAAATAAACAATGCACAACTAGGCTAACTCCCTGTCCCAAACAAATTATACAAGAATCCCCTCCCTTTGTAGTAGTAGGGTAATTCAGGATCGAATCCACGAGGAGGTATGTCAGCGCTTCCCTTGTTGTACTCACGATCAAAGCTTCCGACCTCAGAAGACACTCGATATCGAGTAGTCTGGTCGATATCGACCTCAGTTCTGGTCGATTTCCTAGCGCAGTTCCTGCAGAAGACAAAAGTAGGAAAGTCGAAGTCGAGCAGAGACCTCGATATCGATGTTAGACCTCGATATCGACCCTTACAGTCGATTTCGACACTTGTCACAGAAACTGTTTTCGTAACCAATTTGTTGGAAAAGAGTCCGAAGAAAATAGAATGGGAAAGGAAGATGATCAGAAATAAAACTCAAACTTTTATGTTGATTTCAATGAATTAAAAATCTTCGAAAGTCGGGGTTTCATGCCACAACGATAACAATGCAAGTTGTATGCTAAAGCTATGAAATTTAATGCCTTTCCGTCAAATAACTTTCGCTACCAACACTTAGGTGATTAGAGGCTCTCGCATAGTTCCTAAGAGTGACTATCCAATTCATGAGCAATTCAAGTTCACAATATGAGTGGATTTCACTTCAATAATGCAAATAATGAATCTCCCTAACTTTTGCAAAGGATCATGCATGGGGGAAGACGGAATCGCATAAAAGTCATACCTTTTATGCACTTACCTCACATTGCTATCGTCGGGCTCACCCCGACCCTAGAAATGGGTTGACTACTCGCTCCTCATCATGCACATCATCATCATTGTTATTGAAAGAAAGCTACTTTGAATTAAAACTTCGAAAGAAAGTACAACCGAACAAGCCACTCCGCTTTCGCTTTACAACTTCACTCGACCTCCTCTCTCTCTCTAACTCTCTACGTGTCTATGTAAATTGTATGTTTTTGGATGCTAACTTGAATATAAATTGAATGCCTAAGACTCGAAACTTTATCTTTATTCTCTAAGATAAACTTAAATAAAAGCAAAAACTAAAACTCTATGGTGAAATCAGCCTCCTCATGATAGATCTGGTGTTGAAGATAAGAAATCTCGACTTTTGGATAGACGTGCAAGCTTTGGATAGATTTTTATCAAAAATCTCAGTCGGATTCCTCTGTTGGCATGGTCGATATCGACCCTAGACATCGATATCGACCCCTTCAAAACTTTATCTCGAGCTCTCCTTCTCCTACTCGAACTGGCACTCTACTTCTATCATTTAGCTCGATCTAGCACATCGATATCGACCTCGAGACGTCGATATCGACCTCTCTGTGTCGACATGCTCTGTTTCATTTCCTGCTCGATTCCTATGTCTCTAATGCACTCGATGTCGAGGTCCCTAGTCGATTTCGACCTCTTCAGAAGACTTCGAGTTCTTTTTCCGTTCTTCCAAATCCGTCCATTTTCGTTCTGTTTCCTGCGAAATCACATAGAAACTCGTGCAAACCCATATATTTGACATTTAAGCGTAAAATATACTATTCCCATGTTTTCCCATTAATAATGCATGCAAAAGACAATAAAATGGACTTTTATGTGCATAAAAAATATGGCAATTTGCGTGCACATCAAACACCCCATACTTAAGCTTGCTTGTCCCCAAGCAATACCTTTAATGGTCATTCAGGGGGAGAAAGTAAACCCTCAACATCATAGATTCATTTTTCATATGTCCCTACAATCAATTGCCATCCTTGATAAGGTACTTATGTCAACCAAGTCCATGCCTGTGCATAAAAGCAATTTCATATTCATAAAAGGAGGTAATATGCAAAAACAATTTTAGCGACATAGCATTAATAATCAAGAGGACTTTTTGCAAGCTTGTGAGAAGTAGATTGGTAAAAGGCTAAAGGTGGGCTAATATTTGGCCATGTGGTGTTAAATCCGGGGAATCATACTTTCTTTCCAAAACATTCCACATTCTTTCTTCATAATGTCTCACCTTTCACTCATCGCTCAATGCTTTTATTCAATATAATGCTTTTACCTCTCTAACCTTAGCACTGCCTTCTCGCGAGTCGCAAACATGGGTGTCATGAATGGCCCCGGATACTTAGTACTTCGGACTCCTCACCTTGTGTCCCATCTCGCTGAACTAACATCTCAACGAGCAGGGTCGACCTACCTTTATCTCCTGTGGTGATCGAATTTTTTCTCGCTCATTAAATTTTCCATATTTCATAAAAAATTTTCATTCCTGCCAACAACTTCATAATAATGCACAACTCCATATAACTCCAAAGATGACATCCATTCTCAACATTGTCCCCGGATAGGGTATAAGGTATAAAATGGGCAATATGTGTATATGTGGAGCAATAATGATCATGATAAGGCTCATATATGGCTTTGTGGCTTTTGCAAATATGCATAGGTAAGGCTAGGATATGAACTTGTATAAGTAAGCACTTGTATGGAATTTTCATAAAAAGTCCTCCCTCATCTTATCATGCACATGTCAAAAGCAACTTCAAATTTTCATCTCCTTTATTTTTTTCTTCTTTTTGCACTTCATTGGGACTTCCCTTAACTAGGCAATCTTATGTTATATCTCTAATGAATCTAATTTTGCATCATAGAGCTCTTTTTTATACTTCCATGACTCTTTCCAAATTTTCAAATTTTTGATGGGGGTCATTTTTTCATTCATTTTTTTTTTCGAAATAAAAACTAAATATGCATTAAAATAAATATGCAAATCTAAACTTAGTATGAATATGCAAGTAAGCCTTTCCCCCATCCCATACTTAAAATTTACAGTGTCCTCACTGTATTAGAACTAGGGTTAAGAAGAAAACTTACTAAACCGTCACAAATTTCAGGAGTTGAAGAAGACAGCAGGGATGGTCGATATCGACCCTTAACATCGATATCGATGTTCATATCGATTTCTGCTCAGGCTTCAGGGTGATCCGGCCTCGACCACAAACCCTATCTATGTCGACCTTGAGGTCGATGTCGATGTTAGACATCGATTTCGATGCCCTTCCTGTGTGATTTTCTCTCTACTGCAACTTGTTAATAAACATAAAACCAAATATGCTAAATAATAAAGTATCTCAAACCAAAGTAAAACTGTCTAATAATTAAAACTAAGTCCTTGTTACAAGCTCTAGATTTTTAAGTCGCTAGGCCGACTTCTCCTTTGCGCTTTTCAAGGCGGCATCTGCAGAGCCCATGTGGCTTGGGCCTCAAATATGACTCCTTTCTTGTCACGCAGCTGCATTCCGCTAGGATGGATCTGATTCACCGTGAATGGTCCCAAATTCTTATCCTTGAATCTTGTAGGGAACCAATGATCCTTAGACTTGGCAACATAGACCTTGTCTCCTATCTCATATTGGCTTGAATCATCATCGGATACCCTACACAAGCGCACATGCCAAGGCACGCCTCTTCCAAATAATGATAAATCCTTAATCGAAATGGAATAAGAGGAATCTGTACCTTGACATACCTTTTTCTCAGTCTGTGGCTCAGGTCGATGTCGATGTTCAGAGGTCGATATCGACCTCTGTTGGACTCTTGGAGGATCAGTCGATTTGGAGAGTTTCGGCTCGATATGATCAGGTCGATTTCGACCCTCAGAGATCGATATCGAGGTCTCCTTTCCTCCCTTCTCAGCACTGATGGTGGTTGATTTCGATAGGGCATGGTCGATATCGACCCTTGACCCCGATTTCGATGTTTCCTTTTCTCCTCCGTCGACCCCATACTTATGACCTGCCACAGAATCTTGAACATTAGTGGTCGATATCGACTTACCTGGGTCGATTTCGATGTTCTGTTGGGCTCCTTCGTTCTAGATTGCCACAACTTCCTCCACTTGGGCTATTATGGCCCTCTTCTCAAGCTCCTCCGGTGTCATACTTCTTACCTTTGCTTCTCCACATGCAATGTAGACACCATTGATGGCTTTTATCTCCATTGGCCCTTGATTTTTCACCGTCTTATTGAAGGCATACTCTATCACTTCGTCACTAATTGTGAATGAGAGCAATCCTTTTTTTACGCTAATGTTGGCGTCGACGGTTGCTAGGAATGGCCTACCTAAAATAATTGGACAAGCAGGGTCCTCCGCTATATCAACAACTAGGAAATCAGCAGGGACAAAGAATTTACCTGCTTGTACTGGCACATTCGTCACTATCCCAGTTGGAATTACTACCGTATTGTTAGCCATGTACAACCTTGCATCCACGGGCTCCAGAGGACCTACCTTTACCTTGTGCCAAATGGTTAGTGGCATCACGCTAACGCTAGCACCCAAGTCAACTAAAGCATTGAATTTGAATTGACCTAGACCTATAGCGATAGAAAACTTACCTGGGTCCTCCCACTTTTGTGGTAGCTCCAACCTGTTGCACTCCTCTGCGATCTCAGAGAGCGATCGCTTCTTGCCTAAGATGTTTTTAAGGAACCTTACATAAGATGGCATCTCGTGAAGTGCCTCTGTGAATGGTATAGAGACATTAAGTCCTTGGAGCATCTTCACGAACCGTTGGAACTTCTTTTCCGCTGGGTCCTTAATCACCTTTCTAGATGGGAATGGCAACACCTTCTTCCTTTCCACGGCTGTAGTGAGGTCGACATCGACATCAGTAGGGTCGATATCGACTGGAGGAGTCGATTTCTGTGGTGACGCAGTATCAGGGTCGACATCGGCTGGAGGGTTGATTTCGACGTCACCCTGGTCGATATCGAAGGGGGGGTCGATATCGACGTCTGTTCTGGCTCCTTCTCCTCTGCTTTTTGTTCGGACGTTTGCAATTGACGCCCACTCCTTAGGTTTACTGCCGCAATATGACCAGTGGTTTTGCCCTTTTGGTTGGGCACAGTGGATCCAGGGAATGATCCTGACGCTTTGGGTATTGCTTCCGCTAATTGACTCATTTGAGTCTACATGTTGCGCTTCCAAACGTCGATCTCCCCAAGTCTAGAATTGATGCCCTGCAGCTGAGTATGGACGGAGTTGTTGGCTTGTTTGAACTCAGCATGGTTTCTCCGCATCTCATCAAGAATGATTTGCAGGTCATCTTTCCTTGTCTGCCGCTCAGGGTGCCCCGGTGCTCTATATGGTGGGGGATCCCTTTGTTGATAGAACCTTTAATCACCCCAATATTGTTGATTGCCCCCTCCATAGGAGCCTCTCGTCCACTTAACCTCCTCATGTTGTTCCGCCATGGATACTTGCTCAGTATGTGGACAGGCACTAGTGTTATGCCTTGTTGAGCCACACTCCTGACAAGTTTGATTGTTGCTCAGGAACCTAACTTGCTTTTGAAGGCGGTGTGTTTGATCGTTATGGAATTGTTGCCGCACATCAGGATCTATCTCCCTTGGAGGCTCAAATAGGGGCATAGATGGGGCAGGCCTTGCATCATAGGCCGCAGCAGCCCCATATGTGTTGTCAAAGTTCACGAGCCTCTCAATGGTCTCCCATGCCTCCGTTGGTGTATGCTCAATGTACCGATAGGAGGTATATGAATTGATCCTCTCCTTATTCGGCGCATCAAGGGCGTTATAAAAGATCTCCTGGATGACATATGGAAGTTGCCCATGCGTCGGGCATGATCTCAGCAAGTCCTTAAACCGCTCCCATGCCTGTGCTAGGGTTTCACCTGGCTTTTGTTTGAAAGTCGTGATCCTTTGTCTTAGCATCGCCGTTTTAGAAGGTGGGAAGAATTTGTTCAAGAATGCATCTTTCACCTCCGCCCATGTCCTTAGCGAGCGTGGAGCCAAACTTTCAAGCCACTATAATGCCTTCCCTGCCAAAGACCATCGAAAAGATTTTAATCGCACATACTCTAAGTTTACTCCATCAGCAACTGTTTAACATAAGTCCATAAAAGTAGAGATGTGTTGCAGGGGGCATTCATTAGGTCTTCCTTCAAAAGTATTTCTTTTTATCTCAGATAGGAAGTTAATTTTTATTTCATAGTTGGAGTGAGGAATTAAAATAGCGGATTCAGGAACATGAAGCGGCGGATGCATGTATTGTATTGCCGTCTATGGATACTGATTTAGCCGCTCTTGGGCTTGTCTGCGCGCATCCTCCTCCCTATCAGCACGGACTCGCTCAGCAGCAGCGACGGCCCTTTCAGCAGCGATTGTAGCATTGTGGTCCTCGATTTCCTTCCTCAACCGCTCTATGGTTTCGACCTGCGTTTCGTTGTCAGCCATGATGCGAATTGCTTTGTTACGAAGATGGTAGAAACATTCATGCTCGTTGATTGGTTCTAGGATAGGTCCGCGATCAGAACGTCGCATAAACCTGTAAAATATGCTCAAAAGATCGTGGTTAACTTAGGTAGCGATTGATTGCCTCCCCGACAACGGCGCCAATTTGTTCGCTAGGGGATTGTGGAGTGTAGGGATTCAAACAATTCAAATAAACAATGCACAACTAGGCTAACTCCCTGTCCCAAACAAATAATACATGAATCCACTCCCTTGTAGTAGTAGGGTAATTCAGGATCGAATCCACGAGGAGGTATGTCAGTGCTTCCCTTATTGTACTCACGATCAAAGCTTCTGACCTCAGAAGACACTCGATATCGAGTAGTCTGGTCGATATCGACCTCAGTTCTGGTCGATTTCCTAGTGCAGTTCCGGCAGAAGACAAAAGCAGCAAAGTCGACATCGAGCAGAGACCTCGATATCGACGTTAGACCTCGATATCGACCCTTACAGTCGATTTCGACACTTGTCACAGAAACTGTTTTCGTAACCAATTTGTTGGAAAAGAGTCCGAAGAAAATAGAATGGGAAAGGAAGATGATCAGAAATAAAACTCGAACTTTTATGTTGATTTCAATGAATTAAAAATCTTCCAAAGTCGGAGTTTCATGTCACAACGATAACAATGCAAGCTGTATGCTAAAGCTATGAAATTTAATGCATTTCCGTCAAATAAATTTCGCTACCAACACTTAGGTGATTAGAGGCTCTCGCATAGTTCCTAAGAGTTACTATCCAATTCATGAGCAATTCAAGTTCACAATATGAGTGGCTTTCGCTTCAATAATGCAAATAATGAATCTCCCTAACTTTCGCAAAGGATCATGCATGGGGTAGAAGACGGAATCTCATAAAAGTCATACCTTTGATGCACTTACCTCACATTGCTATCGTCGGGCTCACCCCGACCCTAGAAGTGGGTTGACTACTCCCTCCTCATCATGCACATCATCATCATTGTTATTGAAAGAAAGCTACTTTGAATTAAAACTTCGAAAGAAAGTACAACCGAACAAGCCACTCCGCTTTCGCTTTATAACTTCACTCGGCCTCCTCTCTCTCTCTCTAACTCTCTGCGTGTCTATGTAAATTGTATGTTATTGGATGCTAACTTGAATATAAATTGAATGCCTAAACTCAGCCCTATTGGCTTCTATTTATAGATGTCGATAAAGACTCGAAACTTTATCTTTATTCTCTAAGATAAACTTAAATAAAAGTAAAAACTAAAACTCTATGGTGAAATCAGCCTCCTCATGATAGATCTGGTGTTGAAGATAAGAAATCTCGACTTTTGGATAGACGTGCAAGCTTTGGATAGATTTCTATCAAAAATCTGAGTCGGATTCCTCTGTTGGCATGGTCAATATCGACCCTAGACATCGATATCGACCCCTTCAAAACTTTATCTCGAGCTCTCCTTCTCCTACTCGAACTGACACTCGACTTCTATCATTTATCTTGATCTGGCACATCGATATCGACCTCCAGACATCGATATCGACCTCTTTGTATTGACATGCTCTGTTTCATTTCCTGCTCGATTCTTATGTCTCTGATGCACTCGATGTCGAGGTCCCTAGTCGATTTCGACCTCTTCAGAAGACTTCGAGTTGTTTTTTCGTTCTTCCAAATCCGTCCATTTTCGTTCTGTTTTCTGCGAAATCACATAGAAACTCATGCAAACCCATATATTTGACATTTAAGCGTAAACGACACTATTCCCATGTTTTCCCATTAATATGAATGCAAACGACAATAAAATGGACTTTTATGTGCATAAAAAATATGGCAATTTACGTGCACATCAATTCTCCTAGGTAAGATAGGAATTAACCCTAGAGGATAGAAGTCTTCTAACCGATAAAAGATTTTTAACTTTATGCTTAAGTAATCTCCCTTGAATTCGGACTTTAAAAACGCGTCGGAGGTCACTCGATATCGAGTCAAAGGTCCATATCGAGTGTACTGTCTGCTTTCAACATTCTGCTCCGTTTTGAAATGCACTTTCGCGAGTTCTCGTTCATCTGATTGATGCATATGAATATGCGTTGAAAAGCTCTTTTCGAGGGCTACAACTCTCATGAAGACATCAAAACTTGATTAAAAATGATGAATGGCGAAAAGTGGCGTTTTCTCCAGATGCACCATCTTGTGCTCTTCATTAGCTTCTGCAACGTCTTCATGACTTTCCTTTAAGCACCAAAGTGCGTCCAAAATTCACCAAATCATCTCTAAACTCCTGAAAATCAAATCAAACTTTGTGTAGACTCCATATCTTGTAATATTAAGCATAACTACACAAATTTCTAATAATCCCATCCTAGAATGCAAATATAACATAAAAATTGGCATTAAAGATAGGCATAAACTCTCAACATTGTAGATCCATTATTATATATCCCTATAATCAATTACCATCCTCGCAAAGGTACTAATGCCATCAAATTCATGCATGTGAATGAAAAGAACCATCTCGCACAAAAGGAGGGTTATCCAAGAACACTCAATTTGTAACATAGTATTAATAATCAAGAGGACTTTTATGCACAATGGTGAAGAGTGGGTAAAAGTTGTAGTGGTGGGCTATATTTGACAATGTGGTGCTAATCCGGGGAGAAACTTTCAAACTTCTTTCTTTGATGCACTTTGTCCTTTGTGATTTCCACAATCCTTTCCTCATAATGATCTTTGCTTTTTTTTTTTTTTCACTTATATTGATTTTACCTCTCTAACCTTAACGCTACCTTCTCGCGAGTCACAAACATGGGTGTCATGAATGGCGCCGGATACTTAGCGCTTCGGACTCCTTACCTTGTGTCCCATCTCACGTGAATTTTATCCTCCGCAAGCAGGGTCGATTCACCTAGCTCCTAGGTGACTGGATTTTCTTTTTGCTCATAAATTTTCCATTAATAATATCAAGCCATCAAGTTCATAATAACTTCACAACATATCAACCATATATATAACAACTCCATAATATGACATCCATTTCATAACATAATCTCCCGGATGGGTAAAAACTATAAAAGTGGGCAATTTAAGAATTTGTGGAGCAAATATGACATTAAGCACATATGGCATAGGATATGATGTAAAGGCTAATAAGCATGGGTAATGGTTAAGGTAAATAATGAAGCATGAATGGAAAATAAAGTGCTCCGTCCTCTTATCATGCATATGTTAAAAGCAACTTCAAAATTTTTCTCCTTTCATGGTTTTCTCTTAAAATCGCACTTCATTGAGACTTACCTTTACTAGGCAATTTAATTGCTATATCTATAACGGATCTAGTTTTGCATCGTCGAGCTTTGTAACTACTCCCATGACACTAATCAAAATTTTTCAATGGTGGTGATAAAAATAAACTTCGGATAAAGATATGAAGCATATAGGTAAAAAGACATATCCAAAGTACCATGTAAATAGCAATATGGAAAAATAATCATAAATATCATTAAAGTAAGCCTTTCCCCCACCCCATACTTGAAGATTACAGTGTCCTCATTGTGTAAAAACAAGGGTAAAGGAAGAAACTTACTAGACAGTAGTGCAGACGCTCGAAATTGGTGTTGTAGATGGCTGCAGGGTCAGTCGATATCGAGTGTGATGAAATCCTCCCAAAAAAGAGCTTAGAGGACCCACTTGTGGTGGGCCCCTTGGGGATGGACCTGAATCACGCGGCAGAGGAACACGGGCTTACCTGACTCATGGACTATGCTACCCATGGTATTACCTGGGCCGTGCTTTTGCCGCGTCACTAAATACTTCTCCTATCCCTCCTCTTCAATGGTAGATCATCGAACATTATAGAGGTAACAGGGGGTATACCTGACCGCGGTGTTTCACTAGCTTTGGTGTTGACGCGGTATACGAGTCCCTGATTTCCCTCTCGAATCCGGAATTTCCTTTATCCCAAATGAGTAATCGCTTGCCTCCTGACACTCCCAATGAGAATTGAGGTTCTTTAATTTGTCACTCCTTCACTTCTCCTTGATTTCTCTTCTTCTTCAATCTATTTTCTCTCTTCCGCCAGCCAAAAGTCCTTTCTGCTTCTGTTTATTCTCCCTTTTATAGTGATTGGCGGGGGGACTTTCTATTATGACATTTGTCACCTTCGTGTTGACACGTGTGGCCCCCGTGGGTGGGGGGGCATGATGGACATGTGTTGTCCATTTATGTCTACGTCATCCTTATCTTGGGGGTGTTCTTGTGTTGTTTAAACTGTCCACGTCCACTTTTACCTGTCATTTCCGTATGGTTTCATCACAGCTCCTCGGGTCGTGTTAAGTTCTTCCAGAGCTTGAGACAATTCGACCTCGTCCGTGGAAATGCTACCCCTCCTTTTTTGAGGGACAGTTTTGTAATTTTTGCCTAACTGGTGTTGGGCCTGTTGGGGATTCCCTTTGGCCCATTAGGGGTTTACCTCGGCCCGTATCGTTTGAGGGAAGTTGAAAGGTCGGTAATTTTCTATAAATAAGCCCATTCCGTTTTCACTTTTTCATTCTCCACTGTTTCTCTACTTTTGGCTCTCTTTTAATCTTGCTTTTTGAGATATTTCCGCTTGCTTTTCCTTTTTCCGGTTAAACTTTCCGGCGGTTTTCTCGGCTTACTAAGGTAAATCCCTTTTCTGTTCTTGAGTTCTTGATCTTTTGTTCTTGTGTTTCTTGAAATGTCTTGAATTTACTATTACCCTTCATGAGTCTCATTAGGTTTTTGCTTTTTTCGATTGTTAGATCTTTCGGGGTTTCTCTTTATTTCCCGATTTTGTTTCTTGGGTTTTTTGATGTTTTTTGGTTCGCATGCACGGGTCCCTTTTCAGATCTCCTTTTAGTTTTTGAAGGATGGATAGTTCTAGGGGGAATCTCAACGTGATGGAAGAATTTGAGAGAGAGGAATAGTAGAGGGAGGATTTGCCCTCGACCTCCCGAGCGGATCCTACCGCTGTAATCTTGGACTCTTCTTCCTCGTCTTCCTCCGGGGATTCCGCGTCTAGTTCGGAAGGTTCTTCCTCATATTCTTCCTCTTCTTTTTGTGTTTTTACCCCAGACCGCGTGGGTCCATCCGGAAGTCCGATTAAGTTGAGAAGGCGACGGAAAAGCTCTGACCCGGATTACTATTCCTCTCCTTACTTAACTTCTTCTTCTTCTAAGAAGGGCGATGGGAACGTGGATGCACATTTTTGGACGTGGAGACCTAGGCTCACCCTGATGCGCGTGCTTCTTCGACTTCTAATCCGTCAACAAGTGGTTTGGACTCCGAGATATCATGGGTCCCCTATGCTGAATCTCCTATCGGGACCGCGGAGATGTTATCAAGGGTCCGCTCCAAAGAGGTCCTTAGTGACCTGGACATCCCTTCTTACATTTTGGATGATTTGCCTTCCTGTTCCTTCCGCGAGAATTTTTCTATCCTCGATCCCCAGCCCTGTCCTTTAGTTATTTCTGAGAGGGTTCACCCGCGACGCTCCCCTAACTAAGAGGTAAGGGGTTGCACCACGCTGCTCGACCAAGCTAGTGTCGCGGCCATAGCTTGGATTTTTCCATGGCCGGCTGGAGTGGAATTGTGTCTACCTTCGGAAGGCGGGGGTTGTTTGGATGCCTATGAGGACTGTCTTGTTGTACACGCGGTGAGCTTGTCTCAGGGATTTCGCCTACCCCTTCACCCCTTGTTCATTACCTTTCTGTCCGAGTACAACCTTAGCTCGGCACAGGTTGTGCCAAACTGCTGGATGTTTTTTACCAGCTTCATTATGCGATGTTTGGACATCGGGTAGGGCTGGGCAGAAGTTGGATCGGACTGTAATCGGACCGGGACCAGACCGAAAATTACGGTTTTGGATCGGACCGGAAGAATTACGGTCTGGTCCACGGTCCAAAAAAAGTGTATTCCGGGTTCCGGTCCAAACCCGGGACCAGACCGGAAATTCCGGGTCGGACCGGAATTGGACCGGGTTTTGTATTTTAAAAAAAAAAGAGGTGTGTGCGTTGTTTGCCTGACGCCCTAACCTACTCCTTTCCTGAGTTCTCTCTTTCAGTCCTTTCATCTCGCCTCTCTCTTCATTCTTCATAGACAAAATTCACGCCTCTCTCTCTCTCTCTGTAATCCTTGGAGTTCTTCACGCACTCTCTAGCCCTCTCGTCTTCACCAGCCTCGCACCGGACGCTCGCCTCACCAGTCGCCAGTCGCAGATCTAGGTCTCGACATCTCGCATCTCTCTGTAATTTGTAGGCCTTTCTCTTCACCCTTTTTAACTTTCAAATCTAGGTTGTTTTGTGTATATTTTCACATATTAATGTCGATTTTAGTCTAGATTTGGAGAAATCATAGTAGGATTTAAGAATCTCGTCCCGATTTCAAATATAGGGTTAGAGAAATTTCAATTTGCAACATTTTTAGATTTGTGGATTTTCACGTATTAATCTAGGCTTGGACAAGGGCTCACATGGAAAGCAGATTGATTTCACCGATCAAGCTCAAGTTGCAGAGCACAAATGCCTTGTGCTTATTTGATTTGTGGATTTTTCAGATTTGCCGATTGATTGATTTCACCTATTAATCTAGGCTTGGACAAGAGCAAGGAAGAAGTTGCAGAGATGGGCTGCACAAATGCCATTTGTTTCCATATGAAGGGTCCAACATAGCCGAACAAGATTAGCTGTCATATTTTTATATTCCCTTAGTCATGTGAGAATGTATAATGTGATGTTGGAACTACTTGCTATGGGAATTTTTTCAATCTTTCTTTTACTATGTCTTTTTATTGATATTGATTTCATGGTTTACAAGAATGAAATCAAATCATGAATGTATTAATTTCAATTACAAGTTGTTTAAAATACAAACAGGGCTGCTGCGCTTCATTTTTTTTTTAAAAAAAAAACAGTGGCTGGTGGACAATTCCGGTCCAACCGGTCCTAGTGGTCCGCGGACCGGAAAACCCGGGACCATATTTTCCGGTCCCGGTCCGATCTGTGGTCCATGTTCTTGAATATTCCGGTCCATCGGTCTTGGATCGGACTGGAAATTCCGGTCCGGTCCGGTCCGATCCAGACCGGAAGCCCAGCCCTAACATCGGGTGTTTCCGACAAAAGAGCTCATGTTCAGTATATTTTCTATGAAGAGGGGGCCCCAGGATCCCCGGTTTTACTAATGTAATTCCAGTTACGGTTACATTGAGAGACTATCGAGTAAACCGAACTGGAAGCACAAGTGGTTCCTTGTTCGCGACAAAGCAGGTGTATGTCTTGAGTTCAAGACCGTTCCTGTTTGGTTTAGCGCGGTCAAGAAGCCTTGGGTTGCGGGGCTCGATAAATTTAAGGATTCCTTCATTCACGAGCCCAAGCTGCCCTGGCGTACCATGGTTTCGGCTCTTTGGCTTGAGATGGCGGGGTTAAGCCTGCCTCATCCGTGATTAGGAGTTGCCTTAGTCTTACACACACTTTATCTTTCGTGTTCTCTATGGTCTTGTATTTCTTGATGATTTTACTAATAAGGTGTACGTTCATCGGGGTCTGATGTTTTTCTGTTCTTTTCTTCTTTCTTTTCCAGATTTAATGGATCTGGGTTCCTTGCTCGAGCGCCACCACTCCCAAGAAGGTGGTAAGAGAAAAAAGAAATCATCCGGGCGTACTCCTCTTCATCCTCCTGCTCCCCGGGATGCGGCAGCTGTTGAGACTAAAAAAGTAAGGGAGCCTACCGCGGACGCCGAGGTTGCTGTCTCCGAGCCTCGTGAGAAACGCCCCCGTTCAACGGACGCGGTGCCCCTTCGGTCTCAAAATAGAAAGAAGGCCGAGAGTTCTTCACGAGCCTCAGGTGCCAGCGGGGAAGAGGGAGCACTTTCCTTGCAAGGGGACGCCACCCTGCCCACTTTCCGTATCCCCGGCTTCGGGGTTGACGAGTTCATCCGCCTCCGTCTCCCAGATAAACTTGCGCGGAATGAACATGCATACTTGCGCCCTTTATATTGCGGGGAGTTCTCCCTTCAATTTGACCACGTAGCCCAATGGGTAAGTTCACGTGGGGCTCATCTCTTCAATCTTTTCTATTCGTTTTTATCATTATTTGCTTATTCTGTTTCTTTTTTTATTGCCTTCTTTTACTTTACAGAATGCCTTTTCCTAATCCTGTTTTGTTTGTTTTTCTTCTCCCAGGTTAGGGTTTTCAGGCCGAGTCGGAGCGGCGCCTTTCTTCCCAGGAGAAAGAGATCTCCTAGAAGTCCGCGGAGATCAAAGATTTGAACCACAAGGTGAGGACACTGGGCAACACCGTCGAGGACCCGTCCTCAATTGAGAAGTTCAAGAAGTGATCTGTCGAGCTGCATGAGAAGTTGTAGGCAGCCAGCGAGCAAATCTCTGTTCTGACTGAAGAACGTGATGCGACCCTTTCCAATTCGGAAGCTTCGCGCCGCCAAGGGGAATAACTTCAGCTGACGGTGGAGCATTTGAAGAAACAGCTCGAGACCGTCGAGACGTCCTACAAGAACCACCAGGCGGACTACTCCATTTTGGAAGAAGACTGTGCTTTGGTGAAGCAAGACTTGGAGAGACTCCAGTCCCGATCGGCCCAAGAAGCAGCGCTTCAATCATTGGAATCATCCGCGGGCCTTAGATTTATGTCTTCTGAATGGGTTAAGACCGATGTGGGTATTTCTTTTCTTTCTTCGTGGCTAAGCCATGCCTTCGATCTCCGGAGGGTAGGGAGCTCTTGAAGGACAAGTGCTTCAGCTATTTCTTGAAGGGGATGTCAGCGGGTATCAACCAGAGTGTTTCCCGCTCGCAGGCCAACCCAGGCGTTCCTTTGGAGAAATTCGAGGCGAGTTTGGTGAAGGAAGATTGGGGCCTGACTCCGGAGGAGCTAGCGGGGGAAGAGGAATCCCATGACAACGAAGAGGAAGTTGACGTCGTCGCGGACCTTTGAGACAGAGAAAGCCAACTCTCTATTTCTTCTAAACAGTTTTACTGGCGCAGGCCAATTTTTGTAATTAACCTTGGTTTATGATGACTTGTGTTGTTTAGGGTGGTGCCCTTTTGCTTTCTTAAACAATGGTTTTTGCCGCTTATTTTAGGGGTTGTATATTTTGTCTATCGGAAAACTCTTATAGTAAATATCATCTTTGTACTTATGACTACGACATTTCCCACATGCTCATCTTGTGTTCAGTGCGGCATTTGGCCTTAATTCAAAAGGTTCACACCACTTGTCATCCATGCTCGAGTTTTTCTTTCTTATTTTTAGGCTTATGGTTCGGGACCTTCTTGTTACTTTTGGTAGCTGTCTCTTTTTTGCGTTTGATAAAAACAATGGCATCAAGGAACTCCAATCCTTGGGCGTTTTTTCAGAATTTGGAATACGCAGATTAACTTTCTCTACTCGTATGACCCTCTTGATTTTCACTACTTTTTTCTTTTTTCTTATCTTTAATTAGGTCCATGGTTTTTATCTTGTGCTGTTTTTTGCTAGCCACTTCCGCCCCAATTCGAGGTCGAGTGCCAGCCCTCCCTCTTACGACAGGTCCTCCTCTCTTCTTACGCTGTTGAGAGTTTCCGGGTAGAAGTGAGCAGGGATCGAGACGATCGTCCACAATTTGGTCGCAGGTGTAGTGAATTTTTTGTTCGCCATGGGTTTGTCGTCGGATCGTCGATGACTTTTTTCTATACGGGTTGCGCTCGTTTCAAAGTTTGTTCGCGTCATGATCTTGACTGTGATGGGATCAAATGTTGTCCCTCGACTACTTCTTCTAGTGGTTCGTGTTAAACCATCCGAGATTGCTCTTCTCTCTTTAATGAATAAAGAAGTAGGATCGCCGCGAGTGTAAGATTAGTAAATAAAGGAAATATTTCGTTTATTCGGCCTTTAACTTAGAGACCAGATTTTATTTAAACTGAGGACTTTACACGAACTCTAGACTCTTTTTTATTTATTGGGAGGAGATTCCTCGTTTCTTACCTAGAGGTCGTGGCCCTACCCCTTGCTCGAACTCCTGGCATTCATCCGCGTCCCGTAACCCCGTTGACGTTGCAGTCGGGATTCGCGATGAAGACCTCGAAGATGGAATCTCCTTGGTATATGAATATTAAGGCGACGCCAACGCATACCCTGTTCGCCTCCACGAATTCTGACCATCCGTCTATGAACCGGTAGATTCCATCCGCATCCATCTCGACCTTGACTTCATGTTCGCGGTTGGATCGGGACCATAGGTGCATCAGACTGTGGGCATCTTCTTCCAACAATACGTACATCAGCGGGAGCCGTAGGGAATGAAGTTGTCCTTTGGCGAGGATCACCTTGTAAAAGGCCTTGAGGGGACCTTCGAGTTCCATCTCCTCCTTTGGTGGTTGTCTCCAGTCTTAGGCCCTATGGGATTTTATACTCATTTTGCCGCGTGTCAGGCCCTTTGCCCTGGGGTTGTACCACGGGGCGTTCCCTTGGGTGCATGCCTTCACGAGTCTGTCTTTGGTCTGAGCCGGAGTCCTATCGATCACTGTTTCAGATTGATGAGACACCTCGCTGCCTTCTCTTTTATAGCGCATGTGATAGTGTGGTCACTTCGGGTGATGAGTTCTTTCTTTTAAGGGGAATCTTTCGACAAGTGGCGTACATGCGTATTCCTGTTTTCGTTTTCAAGGATCGAACTCCCTTTTTTCTTCCATATTTGGCCATCGTTCCTTTTACGCCTTGCCCCGTGAACATGGTTACATCCGGCGCGGACAGATGGGCCTTTTTTCAATCGATCGATCAACCCGAACAAACGTCCCGTTTGGTAAGTTTTACTGAACTGCTGGTCTCTTTTTCTGACTTTTGCTTCCCTAGCCTATTTCTTTTTCCTTATGTCCCTATTGCTCTTGTTTCATCTGCCCTTTTAGCTTTTACCTATGCGCTTTGAGGGAGAATTGCTCTTGTTTCATCTGCCCTTTTAGCTTTTACCTATGCGCTTTGAGGGAGAATACAAGGATGCTATTCTTGAGCGGGTTTTCCTTTCATCTCACATTTTACGTGACTTCCCGGTCCGCGTCTTCATGGGTGATTACGGAATGTATTGGCTTCAACAGGGCTGGAATGACTTCGTTGAGTCCCATGGGTTCACGGTTGGGTCTTCCATGGTCTTTATTCACAAAGGGAATGCCCGCATCGAAGTCAAGGTTATGGGCTTGGAAGATGGGGATGAAGGTATCGGCCACTTACCTTATGAGAACGCGGACTTTTTGACGAATGGCTTGTACCCTTGATCTATCGTTCTTAGTTCAGCTTTCGTTAGCGGATACGTTCTTTCTTGGTTTCTTCTTTCCACCCTTCTAGCGCCACTTTTGTTGAATCTTCCTGGTTATGTAGCTACTTATAAACGCGGACAAACGAGATTGATTTTGTCTCCTTGCGGATTTTTTCGCGTGTAATGCGAATAAATGTGGCCGTTGCTGTTTATTTTGTGGATATCGAGGTGGCCTACAGGGCCTTTCTTGGGTTTAGTGTATCATAACCCTGTTATCTTCAGTCATGTCTTCTGCGAGCCTTTATTGCTATTGACCTGACCTCTTTTCGAGGGTTTACTAGCGGAATCTTTCAAGAATATATTCAGGGGTTTCTGTCTTGTGGTGCTCTTTATAAGCGAGACCCTGCCTGTTTTTTATTTTAAGCATCTGCTCTCCGTATGGCGTCGTCAACTCAAACTCCTTGGGCTTTCTACTTAGCTCTTGATTTCGAAGATCAAATGTAGGAGCTTGTAAGCTTTGTCGGTTTTCATTTTTCATATGCTCGAAGATTGTCCTCTTTTTTATTTTGTTTGCCTTTGTTCACATGCAGTCACTCCCTGCTTTGTTCGAGTATTAAACGGGTGTCACGGATCCGTCTCAAGTATTTCTATCCTTAGGTTCGGCTGTGGACGTCCCGATCGGAATAGTCAAGCGGGATTATGGGATATTTTGGTTGGTCGGCGGTTGAAATGACTTTGTATTGGCCCAAGGTTTGGAAATGGAGTCCGTTATGGTTTTTCATCATAAAGGTGGGGTTCACTTTGACGTCCGCGTGCTTGACGAGGCATCTATCTGCGTAGAGAATGGCTATGTTATGTCACCTCCTAGGCCAGTCATTCTCCCAGATGCTTAATTTCTACCCACTTCTGGGTATCATCTTTGAGGGTTCCTTTTGGATTGACTCTTGGTTTTCTGATCGGGTCGGGATGTTCTTATGTAATTCCTCGCGTGTAACCTTGTTTGTCTTTCGCGTTTGTTTGTTATGTTTGTCATCAGGATAACAAATGTTTTTAATAAATCATCATTGTGGAAATAAGCTCCGGCGTCTAAAGCCTCGATTCTTCGGGCTTGAAAAAGCTCTTAGATGGTTTTCCGCGTGAGTGAGTGACTATTGACAAGCGACAGACACGGATATAAGCTCCAACGTTTTTTGGCCTTAACGTGGCTTGGCCTGATCTTGAGAGAATGAGAGTTTCTATCAGGGGTTGGCGCAGAGACAAGCTCCAGCGTTTTTGGCCTTTTTATGGCTTGGCTTGATCTTGAGAGAACGTGAGTCTCTATCAGGCAGCTGACGCGGAGAAAGCTCCAGCGTTTTTTGCCTTACCATGGCTTGGCTTGATCTAGAGAGAACGTGAGTCTCTATCAAGAGGCTGACGCGGAGAAAGCTCCAGTGTTTTTGGGTTTACCATGGCTTGGCTTGATCCTGAGAGAACGCGAGTCTCCATCAGGGGGGATGCGGAGAAAGCTCCAGCGTTTTTGGCCATACCATGGCTTGGGGCGATCTT
The DNA here is from genome assembly GCA_963922045.1 of Persicaria maculosa. Lineage (NCBI taxonomy): Eukaryota > Viridiplantae > Streptophyta > Magnoliopsida > Caryophyllales > Polygonaceae > Persicaria > Persicaria maculosa. The sequence continues at coordinate 37,869,148 of OY998266.1, read as the reverse complement.
GAGAGAACGTGAGTCTCCATCAGGGGCTTGAATGCGGAGACAAGCTCCAGCGTTTTTGGCCTTTCCATGGCTTGGGGCGATCCTGAGAGAACGTGAGTCTCCATCAGGAGGCTGACGCGGAGACGAGCTCCTATCGTCTTTAGCCTTTGCGGAATTCGTCTGCTCTTGTGTCTTATGTTATTACAAAAACGCCCACTAACCGCTTTTCTACCTGTCTGCGGGGGCGATCATTTTATTAATATCGACACTGATGTTCAAACTTACACATAATACTTCTTTAGACAATCGGCGTTCCAGGTCTTATTTAATGTTTCTCCGTCTTTATTCTTCAGTTTGTATGCGCCGGCGTGGACGACATCGGCCACAACGTACGGACCCTCCCAACTGGCATCTAACTTCCCTCCAGTTTGTACTCGCCGTAAGACGAGGTCTCCTTTTTGAAACTGTCGCGGTCGGCCTCATTGATCATGGTACTTAGCCGTTCCTCTTTTGTATTCCAAGGCCTTCAAGGCCGCCATCATCCTACGTTCTTCCCTCAAGTGCATCTCTATTTCAAGTGCTTCTTCGTTGGACTGTGGATCGAAATCGAGGACGCGTGCTGAGGGGATCGTTCATTCAATCGGAATCACTGCGTCCATGCCATAAACTAACGAAAAATGAGTCTCGCGTGTAGGAGCCTTGGTGGTAGTTCTGTAGGACCAGAGCACCAGAGGAAGGAGTTCAGCCCATCGTCCCTTGGCCGTGGCCCCCAGCTTCTTTCATATTCCCTCCAGAATCTGCCGGTTGATGATCTCTGCCTACCCGTTTCTCTGAGGATGTGCCACAGATGAGAATTTAAGGTTGATGTGAAGGTCTTCACGGAAGTTACGGATGGTCTCGTAGTCGAATTGGGGACCGTGGTCGGTGATAATTGTCTCTGGAACTCCGAATCGGTAAACTAGGTTCTTCCAGAGAAACTTCTTCACCTTTTCAGCGGTGATTAGCCCCATAGCCTCAGCTTCTACCAACTTTGTAAAGTAATCCACAATTGCGAGCACATACTTCAACTGGCCTGGCGCGATAGGAAATGGCCCCAAGATGTCCCTCCCCCAAAGAGAAAAAGGGTAAGCGCCATGAATTCCTTTCATCATCTCCGCGGGTTGATGGATGGCGTTTCCATGCTTTTGGCACACGTTACATTTCTGGATGAACTCTTGGATGTCTTGCTTCATTGTAGGCCAGTAATACCCGACCCTCATAGTTTTCGCGGTCAACACTCTCCAGCCTTGATGATGTGCGCATATCCTAGAGTGCAGTTCCTCTATAATATTCATTCCGTCTTTAGTGGAAACACACATCAGATTAGGCTGCGTGAATCCCCTCTTGAAAAGCCTTCCGTCGCGGACGGTAAACTTGGCTGCTCTGGTAACTGTTTGTTTGGCTTCAGATCTTTCAGCAGGGAGGATCCCCCTTTCTAAATACTCTGCAATGGGAGTCCTCCAATCGTCTTTTCTGTCGGTTTCTATGAAGAAGACTTCTTTGACAAGCCCACGACTCTATTTCTTCTCAAACACAAATTCCGACCCAATTTCAGATGGCATTGCCGCGCCTATTCGTGCCAAAGCGTCCGCTTGCTGGTTTTCTTCTCTTGGGACATCAATTATTCTAAAACTCACGAAGGCCTTTCATGAAGCTTGGACTTTCCTTAAGTAATCTGGCATCAATCCGGTTCTGGCATCGTATCTTCCATCAACTTGCATCATTAAGACTTCTAAATCTGTGTAAGCGATCATTTCTCTTGCTCCATGCGCCAGGGCTACTTCCAGTCCTGCTATCAGGGCTTCGTATTCAGCTTCATTGTTGGTTACATGGAAAGCGAGCTTATATGCATAGTTTGTCCGTTGTCCTTCAGGGGAGATTAAAGCAATTCCTGCCCCACACCCTGCCTGGTTGACTGCTCCATCCACTTTAAGGACCCAACTGCTCTCTTCAGATGATGTGTGCCCCTCGAAGCTTGTCTCATAGATGAAGTCAGCTAAAGTCTGTGCTAATGCAGCTTTCCACGACTTATACTCAATTTTAAACTCTGACAATTCTACTGCCCACTTTGTCATCCTCCCTGAGAGGCACGGGGAGTGCAGGATCTCCCTCAGGGGTAAGTTGGTTAAGACTTGTATTGGATGGTCCTGAAAGTACGGCCGCAATCTTCTTGCTGCGAACACCAGGCACAAGATCATTTTCTCAATTGGCTCAGATCTCGTCTCCGCGTCCTGTAACACTCTGCTGATGTAGTAAATGGGGTATTTTTCATCGCAGGTGAGGACGGCGCTGATGGTTGTGCTTCTTACTGCCAGGTAGAGGTGGAGAGCCTCAAGGTTTTCCGGTCGGTGAAGGGTCGGTAACTTCATTAGGTATTCCTTCATTCCCTCGAAGGCTTGCTGTAATTCCGGGGTCCATTGGATGGGTCCTTTCTTTTTCAATAATGCGAAGAAAGGCATAGACCTGTCCGCGAGGCAGGAGTAGAAACGGCTGAGGTAGTTGATTGCCCCGTTGAGGGCCTGGACTTCCGTGATTGTCCTGGGTGGTTGCATGTTTTGTATGGCTACAATCTTTTCTGGGTTCACATCTATCCCACGCTGGCTAACCAAAAACCCCAGGAACTTCCTAGAATCCACCTCAAAGACACACTTTTCTGCATTTAAGTTCAAACCTCCGCGTCGTAAGGAGTCAAAGGTTTCTTGCAAATTTTCCGCGTGATCTTCGACCTTCAGGCTTTTCACAACTATATCATCCACATAGATCGATACATTCCTTCCAATCTGAGCGCGGAAAATCCGATCAACGGTTCTTTGGAAAGTGGCCCCTGTGTTCCTTAGTCCGAATGGCATAACCCGATAACAGAATATCCCTTGATTTGTAATGAACGTAGTGGCTTTTTTATCAAGCGGGTCCATACGAATCTGGTTGTATCCTGAATACGCATCCAGGAAACCGAGGACCGCATTTCCCGCGGTTTCAATGACCAACTCGTCGATTGAAGGGAGCGAATAGTTGTCTTTCGGGCACAATTTATTGAGGTCAGAGAAATCAACACACATGCGCCACTTTCCGTTGAATTTCCTGACCAGAACTACGTTTGACAACCAATCGGAATCTTCTACTTCCTCAATGAAGCCGGCATCAAGCAACTTCTCTGTTCCTTCCTTGGCGGCGAGTGCCCTCTCTGGTGCCATTTTTCTTTTCTTCTGTGCGACAGGCTTCGCATCATGTCTTATCCGAAACGTATGCAAGGCGATCGTTGGGGGGACTCCAAGTAAGTCCTTTGGTGCCCATACAAAGACGTCCCGTGATGTGGCTATAATGTCCAGAACTCGTTTCTTCTCCTCCAGTTTCAAAGCCTGTCCTAAATACACTTTTTCCTCTAAATTGAGAAAGGGCTGATGGGTCAGTCTTTCATCCGCGGTGGGAATCTTTCTGGCTGCAGGTCTTACCTCCAATTCTGCCTCAGTGATGGCGTTTCTTGGGTCGGTTTCTGCCATGAGTCCCTCTTATGGGTCTCTTCCTTCACTCTTCATGGAGCTCGTGGTCCATCCCTCAATCTGCATTAATACTTCTTCCTTTCTTTTCAGAGAAGTCAAATAGCAGCTCCTACTCTCAGGTTGTGGCCGCGGACCTCACCAACCTCTTCTCCAACGATAGGAAACTTAGCCAAGAAATGGTAGATGGAAACCACCATCTGAAACTTGTAGAGAGATACCCTCCCCAGTAAGGCATTATACACTGTTGGCACTCGAACGACAGTGAAGACTATGCTCTCCATTCTTTGTTTCGGCGCGGTGCCCAATACTACTGTTAGTTCAATGGTCCCTGCAACTGGTATTTCGTCCCCTGAAAAGGCAGCCAAGGTCCCAGAATATGGCTTGAGTGCAGTTGCAGACACTTCTAGCTATGAAAAGGCCTCACAAGAAAGAATGTCGATCGATGACCGGTGTCTATAAAGACTCTTTTGACAGTCTTGGTCGTAATCTGGGCATGTATGATCAAACGGTCGGAGTGGGCATCCTTACGTCCTCCGCGTCGTACGCTGAGAACACCATTTCCGCGTGAGGAGATAGTGCGATCCTTCTGCTTGCCGCGGAAGGCGGTTGTTTTCCTTCTCGTTCGTAATTTCTTCTTTCTTGGTTGCTGGTCCCGTAAAGAGAGGAGCCTCCTGCCAAGGTGTTGATGTATCCCTCTGGTTCTGGGATACGTTCGGCCATGGATCTTACACGCCCGTCATGTCCTCCCGGTGCTTGGTTCACTGATCCTTGTGGGGGAGGGGGTCTATTCTAGCGCCCTCGGCACCACCTCCGGCCTCGACCCCTCCCCCGATTCGGTTGAGGAGCTTCTTCCTGATCCCTGTATCGGTCATGGTCTCTGCTTTGTTGTCTGGGGTGATCTTTCTCCCGCGGGTGGTGTTCAGCTGAATGCCTTTCGTCCCTTCTGCTGTGGTGGTAGTCCTGATGATGATGGTCCTGACTATGGTAATCATTTCTTCGCAGTTGATGCATTCGACCGTGATCGTTGCCGTCTCTTCGATCATCTCCTTGGCGGCGAGGTGCTTCCCTTCGATCTGAGTTGAGATGGACTTCATCATCTTGACGATGGTGTCCTGCTGATGGTTGTTTTGGTGTTTTTGCGGCTCCCTTATCTTTCTTGAACCTTCTTGCAATTTTGCCGAAGAAGCCTTGGTGCCCGCCATTGGCTAGTGAACTCGACGCGGCTGCTTCCTCCACGTCTATTCGTCGCGATACCAAATCCCTCAACTGATCATAGTCTTTGGGATTTTTTCTGAACAAGTATGTTTTGAAGTCCCCCTCCGCTAAGTTTTCCATAAGAATGATGGTTGCGGATTCATGGTTGAAATTTAGGATCTGCACAACCACACTGGTGAAGCGGGCGAAGAAATTCCCCAAAGTTTCATCCCCTCCTTGTCTGATCGAGTTTAAGTCCAGCATGGTCTTCTTTCTAGAGCGCGCGCTCCCGAAATGGGACTGGAATATTCGGTTCAGCTCAGAGAAGCTGGCGACTGAGTTCTTTGGCAAGTTAGTGAACCAGGTCAAAGCTATCTTTGTTAGCGTCGATGGGAAAGTTCTACACATCATTGCATCATTGTACTCGTTCATGCCCATCACAGTCATGAAGTGGCACAAATGGTCCTCGGGGTCCGTGGTCTCGTCATATTTCATGAGGTTCACGTCCCTCCATCGTTTTGGTACTGGTGCCCTACAGATATCTTGGGTGAACATGGATGGCAAGGCTTCCGGGGGGTCGATCTTCATTTGTGATGAGCCGGATTTGGTGGAGGTGGACACATCGGTCGAGCGTTCCCCTCGGTGATGCTTATTGGGCTGCATGTCAACTCTTTGTGACCCTTGATGTAAAGGATCAAACTCTAAGTCTGGGGCTCCGTGCACGGGGTTCCCGTAGTGATTGAAGTTGAAGGCATCTGCCGTGTACAGTTGGCCATACACGTCAAACTGATGGTCGTGATAGAAGGCCCCATGTTGGCCTTGATACGGGTTTCTGTATTCATAGAAGTGTCGCGGCTCGGGTACTGGCTGATAATAGTGAGGTGGCTCCGGCGCTGGCTGATAATAGTGAGGTGGCTCCGGTGTTGGCTGATAATAGTGGAGTGGCTCATACGGAACTCCAAAGGGGACATATGCTGGTGGGACATATTCTCCGTATGCTGGTGCATACGCTTGGTGGTAGGGAGGCACGTAAGGTGATGTCCACATGTCTTGCTGAGTCTCCCGCTGAAGGGTGGATGGGTTGTACATGCTGGTGGCTTCTTGTTCCGGAGCTGCACTCCGGCTCATTTCGTCCGAGTTCTCGCTGTTGTAAATTGTCCCTGACTGCGGTATTTCACTCAACCTTTGTTAGTAAATTGAATTGGTGTGTGGTTTATTTTTTAATTTTTGGATGGATCACTTCGCATCTCTCTTATTTTTGGGAGAGATCACCCACTTGTCCATGCGCTCTGGCGAGCCGGAAGGTCGCCGAGTGGGACCATGGGTGTGAGGTGTCCATCACTCAATATATTTTTGTTGTAATTAGTTAAATGATAATGAAAATTTAACAATGAACCCCTTAGTGCGAGTGGGTTCCCACAGACGGCGCCAGTGATGAAATCCTCCCAAAAAAGAGCTTAGAGGACCCACTTGTGGTGGGTCCCTTGGGGATGGACCTGAATCACGCGGTAGAGGAACACGGGCTTACCTGACTCATGGACTATGCTACCCATGGCATTACCTGGGCCGTACTTTTGCCGCGTCACTAAATACTTCTCCTATCCCTCCTCTTCCATGGGAGATCATCGAACATTATAGAGGTAACAGGGGGTATACCTGACAGCGGTATTTCACTAGCTTTGGTGTTGACGCGGTATACGAGTCCCTGATTTCCCTCTCGGATCCAGAATTACCTTTATCACAAATGAGTAATCGCTTGCCTCCTGACACTCCCAATGAGAACTGAGGTTCTTCTTCAATCTATTTTCTCTCTTCTGCCGGCCAAAAGTCCTTTCTGCTTCTGTTCATTCTCCCTTTTATAGTGATTGGTGGGGGACTTTCTATTATGACATTTGTCACCTTCGTGTTGACACGTGTGGCCCCCGTGGGTGGGGGGCATGATGGACACGTGTTGTCCATTTATGTCCGCGTCCTCCTTATCTTGGGGGTGTTCTTGTGCTGTTTAAACTGTCCGCGTCCACTTTTACCTGTCATTTCCGTATGGTTTCATCAGAGTGAACCAGTCGATATCGATTGGGTTCACTCTATTCCTGGTGTGTCCAAGCTTCAGGGTGATCCTCAGTCGATCATAGCTTCTCCCAATCGACATGCTCAGTCGATGTCGACTCCCTGACTCAATGTCGAGTGGGTTTGCAGCTCTTGTGCACCTCTGTTTGCTAGTAAATCCAGTAGACGTCGACTGAACTAATCGACGTCGAGTAGACCTCTAGTTTTTCGAGTTGCCTAAAGTCATCAAAGAGAAAACCTTTCACGAAGTAATGAAATAAAAACAAATTTTTTGAAGGAAAAATAAAAAATAGTTGGTTGCCTCCCGTAAGCGATAGGGTTTGAGTCGCTGATAGCATCTATTTTAGTCATATTTTAGGCATACATTTGCATATTATTTTAGATCATTTTCATGCATATTTATCATATTTTATGCTTTATTTATTTTATTTTGCATTTTCGGAGTCTACACTTGGTTTAATTTGTTTCAGGCATTTTGAGGCTAATATTGAGGAAAATCAAGCTTTAATACGGAGCGGCGAGCATATTGGATCGGACTCGAGGCTAATTGCAAAAGTTGCTAATTTTGGGAGCTATTTGGTGGAGTTAATTTATAATTGGGTGTTGAGATGCAATTTAATTATTTAAGTTTGTGGGTCAAAATTGTAATTTCCTAAAAATAAATATATATACTCTTGAACGATTGCGGGAGAAGGGGGGGGGGGGGGAGTTCGGAGATTTTGCCGTACATGGCTTCGGCCTAGGTTTTTAGTTTTGATTTTGTTTTGATGGTATACACTTTGGATCGAAGACGAAATCCTGGTTTGCATTCTATTTTATTTCAACGATTTAATTTTGTCTATGATTTATTTCGTTGTCTATCATATTATGCTTGCTTGAATTTTCGATCTAGGGTTTGGGAGATTCCGACGATGATTTAGTTAATGTTGAGATTGATATTCGTTTGTCTGATAATTTGTTAGATTTAATCCTATTGCGCCAGCCCTAATTGATGAAAATTGGTTAGAACTAATTTAGGGTTTGAAATCGAAAGACTAGAACCCTAAGTTAGAATTTAGATGGTGAATTTAGGCCGAAAAGCTATTTGATCCATCGGAACCATAGGATTAAACTTGAAGTTTGATTTATCGAAAGAGAATCGAACTTCATGAGGACTCATAGATTGTCATAGATATTTTGGATGATTGTGATATTGACGGAGACCGAAAGGCGACGTTGATATGATTTTCATTTAGAATTCTAAGAACTTAAAGGGTCTAAATTGGTTGCTTGATACCGAAAGGAGATCGTTAACCAATTTGGACACATTCGCGTTGAAACCGAAAGGAGATTCGCGATTACCTTTGACAATCTACCTTCAACAAGTTCAGACAAGATAACACGAATATTAATTTTAATCTACTAAAGCATCGTTGTGGTGATCCTTTACCCTAGATTTGCCTCGTATCCATTGTTTACTACCAATTTTGTATAGTTGTTTCCTTTTAGTTGGTTACTTTCTCCATTCCATATAAACATTTCTCTCGCACTTTTATTGGCTTAGTTAAATCTGTTTGAATTGGCAATCAATACCACATAGTCCTTGTGGATACGACACTCGATATACTACAACTGAACCCCATACACTTGTGGGTGTAGGTTTTAGCCTATCAAGTTTTTGGCGCCGTTGCCGGGGACTATTGTTTGTATTGGTTGTTTATTTAGACTGATTTTTCTAAGTCATTCTTTTGCTTTTGATTTTTTTCCTTTTGTTTTTGATTTCAGGTTGTGCTCAAATGGATGGCATAAGCTATTGTGAGTTTTGTGGAGCTTTTGATCATGTAGCTAGTGATTGCCCGGTGTTGTTTGGGAATGAACAAGAGGTGTACTACTCATTGCATCCTCACCTTTCTTACGAGAGGGATATCACCGAGGGATACGCACCGCATGGGTGTCGAGATCAAGCTTCAGAAAATTCACAAAAATCGTCCAAGTTGATTTATATGGAAGAGTACTTCACTTTCTTGGAAACCCACCTCTCAAAGATCCAAGTTGTTTTTGAGGATGAGATGTTGCGGATCCAAGAGGCTCAACAAATGAATGTTCCATGTTTTCCCAAAGGTTTCTCTATTGAAGGTGAGGTTAGTGACAATGACGATTGCACTATCGTTTTTTTTGACATTGAGGTTTTTGAAGACATGGAGATTTTAGAGCACGAGGAGAGGGTTCCATTGTTTGAGTTCAGTGAAGACCGAAAGAGACAATATTCTATAAGGAGAAAGAGCACATTCCTATGGAGCTTGAGTGTAAACCGATCACATCTATATTGCTCCAATAAGACGTTGTTGGACGGGTGGATCGAGCCATGGACCATCCATTCGGGAAGGTTCAAGCGTTTTCGAAAGGCCATCCAAGGTAAGTTTTTATTTTATTATAAATAAAGGTAGAATTTTTTTATTAAGATTATTTATATTTCTGTCAAAAAAAAAAAAGCTGAGTCCACTCGGCCGAGTGGAATTTCCAAAGGGGCCGAGTGGATTCCAGGAGGTGCAGTAAGATCGACACTCGATCGAGTGTGTTGTTCACTCGGCCGAGTGAAAAATCAGTTTTCAAAAAAAAAAAAAAGGTCGAGCCTTCCTCTTTCTCCCAATCCTTCTTCCAAGACCGCACAGCCGTGCAACCAGCCTCTGCTCTCTCTTCTCCGGATCCCTAAGCCAGCGCCGCCTCCAATCGCCTCCCTCCATGGCAGCAGCTCTCCATCATTCACCCACCGCACCACTCACAGATCCTCTTTTCCGCGCCGGACCACCAGCAGCCCTCCATTGCTGCCTCTTCTTCTCCCTTTCTCTGACCACGCAGCCGACTGCACCAGGGCCGCCCCACCATGACCACCGGCGCGTCCCTCCATCTCCTCGAATCACCACTCGCCCTAGCCGCCTCTCCATTGCCCTCCCGCTGTCATCGGAGCCCTCTGCCGCCCACAAAAGATCTACCGCCTAACTCTGCGCTCTTTCAGTGTCAATTTGCCAAGTCCTAACTAGGTACCCTCCTCTTCGATCTCAATCCGCTTGGCCACGCTTTGAAGACATTAGACACCCAAATTGTCCTCTACCTCAATTCTGATCGGGAAAGCACAGGTATAACCTCTTTCTCCTTCTTCTTTTGATTCACCACATACTTAGGGTCTAAAGTTTCTGATTTTTTTAGCTTAATGTGTCTTGGGTGAATTGACTGATGATGTTTTGATTCTGAATAATTTTGATTGGATTGGTGGAGGGAGTTTGTGGTTGAAGGTGCTCCCCAATATTTGATTTTGTCTGATTATTGCTGAAAACAGGGGTTGATTTTGCTTCTGAGCATGGGTACTAAACTTGTGACTATATAGGCTGAGTTTTGATGTGCTAGGAAGACTTGTGTTGAAATTTGCTCATGAAATTGCCTTTATATGTTGCTATGCTACATTTTTTGTCAACCCAGGTGCTTATCTTATTTTGAATTTTGATGGTGGCAGTTGCTTAGGAGGTTATTATCTTTTTAGGAGTTGCTTTTGATAAGCTTGATTGAGGCTAGGTTCTACACTTTCCACGCCTTTTGTTCTCTCTGCTGGACGTTTGTTTGTTATGTGCTGATTTCATAAAGTCTGTTTGATCTTAAGTGCTCATCACCTGGTGTCGATCTTGTTCGGGTGGTTTTGATTTGCATATGTGTTGCTTGAGTTGTTATTATGCTGATTTTTATTGATTATTGGATCCTGGTTGCTGTGTGATATTATTGTACTCGTTAGGCTTGTGTCTGCTGTTGTTTTTGTGTTCTGCGCAGGCACAATTACAAAGGAGATGCTGCCGAAATTTTGTAAGATATCGCAGAAGGCTCCAAAATGATTTCATGCACTGCTAGGATTGCTTGAATGGCTCGATTTTGCCTGATTCTTTGGTGATTTTCCTCTACCTCTCATTCTTCATAATTTCTCTACTTTGGGGACAAAGTAGATTTTAGGCATGGGGTGGGGAACTTCTAGTGTAACTCCGTTTTTGCATGTAATTTTTTTCATTTTTTTCCTTTTTCATATGCATTTCATACATTGCATTTGCATATAGATGTTTTGAGATGAACCCTTGCTATAAAGATTCCTTGCTCTTCTTGAAGAACTTGTCATTTCCTTGATTGAAATTGGTTGATGATATCCTCTAGGCATGTTCAAAAGCTTGTGATGATCGATTGTTGGGTTTATGCTAAAATTCTTTCAAAACTTATCATTGCTTGAGACTTGTTGAGATTGAGATTCTGAGACAAAAGCCTGTGAGCTTCTGAGCCTAGGACTGACATTCATGAGTCCTCTTTCTTTTGTGTGTGAATTGCTCATCTTGATTGCTCTATCTTCAGAACTTGCGTTAGAACCTCTCGAGGTCACATATATGACTTGTGTGCATTGCATAAACATGATTGAGGCAACTTTTGTTAGCCTATTATTCCCTTCCTACCCTATTATGATATCCTTTGCTTGAAGCCCGTTGAGCCTATTTGCCTATTCATTTGTAGCTCCACAAGATTATCCTTAAGCCTATTTTAGCCTCATTTACCTATCCGGGAATTAGGATGAAATAGATTTATCTATAGTTTTGTGGGCAAGAAGAAATATGTGCTTTGAGTGATTATGTATTGAGTGAGGGGTAGTGTGCTTAAGTTGTATGTTTCTTGTGATGAAGAAATAAAAAATTGAAAAAAAAAGAAGTGAAAAAGAAAAAAATAGAAAAAAAAAAGAGAAAGAAAAAAAATTCTTCTTCATCACTAGAGAATAATTTCTAAAAAGGGAATGGGTTATCAAAAGTTGAGAGTTTATGAGCTTACTTTCTTATGTGATGTGGTTGTTGTGAGAAATTTGGTATGTGTGTTGAGAAAAGAAGTGGATATTGTGGTTGAAGTTTAGGAAGTAGTTCTATTTCCCGGATTTGGCACCACATGACCAAAGAATCCATACCTTATTCTTCTTACCTTGGCCACATTACAACCCAAGAAAAGGCCTCAGGATTTATGTTTTATGTGCATAGTCCAAGTGGTGGAGAGTTAGGACACTAATTCAAGCTTATGGTAGATGAGTCTTCAAGATTTGAGTCCGAGCGAAACTTTTGTACCTTAGACACATGAGTGAGAGCGTTCCACAAAATATGTCTATGTGAGGTCTTGGAATTGATGTCTTGACTTGTCTCTTGTATGATTTGATCGATCTTGTTTTGAACCTGATGTCTAGATCTAAATGAGCAAATGCATTGCTTGGATAGAAACCAAAATCTTTCTTGTGAATATTTACACTTGTTCTTGCTTGAGGACAAGCAAGGTTCAAGTATGGGGTGATTTGATAGCATCTATTTTAGTCATATTTTAGGCATACATTTGCATATTATTTTAGATCATTTTCATGCATATTTATCATATTTTATGCTTTATTTATTTTATTTTGCATTTTCGGAGTCTACACTTGGTTTAATTTGTTTCAGGCATTTTGAGGCTAATATTGAGGAAAATCAAGCTTTAATACGGAGCGGCGAGCATATTGGATCGGACTCGAGGCTAATTGCAAAAGTTGCTAATTTTGGGAGCTATTTGGTGGAGTTAATTTATAATTGGGTGTTGAGATGCAATTTAATTATTTAAGTTTGTGGGTCAAAATTGTAATTTCCTAAAAATAAATATATATACTCTTGAACGATTGCGGGAGAAGGGGGGGGGGAGTTCGGAGATTTTGCCGTACATGGCTTCGGCCTAGGTTTTTAGTTTTGATTTTGTTTTGATGGTATACACTTTGGATCGAAGACGAAATCCTGGTTTGCATTCTATTTTATTTCAACGATTTAATTTTGTCTATGATTTATTTCGTTGTCTATCATATTATGCTTGCTTGAATTTTCGATCTAGGGTTTGGGAGATTCCGACGATGATTTAGTTAATGTTGAGATTGATATTCGTTTGTCTGATAATTTGTTAGATTTAATCCTATTGCGCCAGCCCTAATTGATGAAAATTGGTTAGAACTAATTTAGGGTTTGAAATCGAAAGACTAGAACCCTAAGTTAGAATTTAGATGGTGAATTTAGGCCGAAAAGCTATTTGATCCATCGGAACCATAGGATTAAACTTGAAGTTTGATTTATCGAAAGAGAATCGAACTTCATGAGGACTCATAGATTGTCATAGATATTTTGGATGATTGTGATATTGACGGAGACCGAAAGGCGACGTTGATATGATTTTCATTTAGAATTCTAAGAACTTAAAGGGTCTAAATTGGTTGCTTGATACCGAAAAGAGATCGTTAACCAATTTAGACACATTCGCGTTGAAACCGAAAGGAGATTCGCGATTACCTTTGACAATCTACCTTCAACAAGTTCAGACAAGATAACACGAATATTAATTTTAATCTACTAAAGCATCGTTGTGGTGATCCTTTACCCTAGATTTGCCTCGTATCCATTGTTTACTACCAATTTTGTATAGTTGTTTCCTTTTAGTTGGTTACTTTCTCCATTCCATATAAACATTTCTCTCGCACTTTTATTGGCTTAGTTAAATCTGTTTGAATTGGCAATCAATACCACATAGTCCTTGTGGATACGACACTTGATATACTACAACTGAACCCCATACACTTGTGGGTGTAGGTTTTAGCCTATCAGTCGCTAGCTCGACCTACTTCCCTTTAAGCCTTAACCTGGCTCATCCTTGTCCGGAGGTATAAGTGGATCGGGTGGTTCCTACGGTGGTGGGAAGCATGGAATGTCATCCGGCGGCATCATGTGGAGAAGTTTAAACTTCCCCAAGTGAACACTCCATAGCTTCACCCATTCATCTTCCTGGGCCCTAACTAGCCTGCATAAAGGAAGACACGTAGAAAACTCACATACCTCATACATGTCTCTCTTCCGCTTCATAGGTTGACTTGTTTGCACATCTTCACCACAGCAGAACGGTAGAGTGGGAAGATATATTTCCACCTCATCTTGTGGAGCTTCATCCCACTTTGCCAGGACCCCATACTTGAACACGAACATCGGTTGCTCAAAATCATCGGGGATGACCTTCACCTTGTAAGGTAAAAGCATCCTTGTAACACCTTGGGCAATGTCATCCGGCTTCTTCGTTTCTAGATCTTCCTCTTCTCCGGATCCTTCAAATGGTTAATCAAACATAGGCGAAAAAGATATAATCGAAATCGTGGAAAGACATACCTGGGGTTCTGTGAGGCAGTCGACATCGACTGAAGTACAGTTGACGTCTACTGGCTCATAGAAGGGGACGTTGTCGAGCCAACCTTCTTCTGCTAGAGGTGGGTCAATTGGCTTGTCAGGAGGAGAATGATAGGAAGCCTCAAGCCTTCAGATTAAGTCTTCCAACCGGGCTATTTCCCTTAATCGTGCCTCATCATGTGCGAGCCTATTTCGTCATCTCAAATCTTTGACATGTCTTTCCAATTCGAGATCATATACTTCTTGCATCTTTGTACCTAACATTTGAAATCACAATAAAGAACACAAAGTAGTAGCAAAAGCTCGACACCTAGTGGGTACCGAGGAGGTAGGTGGTAGTAGGGTATGTGATAGGGTAAGAAACAAGGGATGGACTACTCCTAAACTTTAAACAAAACTAAACTAGGCGCGATTGATAGCTCCCTGGCAACAGCGCCAATTTGTTAAGAGGGTTTCTCGACCAAATAAATTTGTAGTCAAGACCCCGCTATAGTATAGGGGAGTCAGGTTCGTCCTCATAAGAAAAGTCAGCGGTTCTAGTTCAGTTGATTCGGGGATCGTGCAGTAGAGGGAGCGGTGGTTGTTTACTACGAACAGGAGGTCGATGTCGAGTTGTGCAGTCGATGTCGACTAGATGAGTCAATGTCGAGGGGATGGATCGAGAAGCTTTGGTCGATTTTTTGGTATCTGCGAAAACTTAAAAATAATATAATAAAATTGCAAACTTCGAAGGTTAGGGATTACCACAACAATAAACATATGTATAGATTATAAATCACATAAAAAGCATGCTTTTCATCAAATAACTTTCGTTATTAACAAGTAGGAATATAGAGGTTTTCGCATAAACCCTAAGTGTTACTACCTTTTCATAATTAGGGTTTAGTCAACTATCGCAGGCAAAACCTAATTACTATCCAAATTCATAATAAGATCGCTTTCACTTTAGTATTATAAATAAGGAATTTCCTCAACTCTCGCAAAGGATTAAGCGCATAGGTACGTGATGATAAAGACATACGTGATCATGAATTCATAAATCAAACACACACATTTATGTTGGGATCACCGCAACCCTAGAAGATGGAAATTAGAAACAAGACATAATAAAAGAAACTAACTTTATCATAAAAACTAAAACTTTAAACTTACAACCGTTCTCAATCTCTTCTCCTACCTAATCGCTTCCGAAGACGACTTCGCTTGAATGAATGAAAAACCAACCCCTAGGGCTTTATTCATAGGGCTCAATCCTTGCTACCTAAGGAGAGCATATATCTATCATCTATCTATATCTATCTAAAGATAAATCTTTCCTAATAAATAAATATGAAAGAAATAAAATTCCCCTAGGTAAAATAGGAATTAACCCAAGAGGATAGAAATCTTCTAAGTGATAAAAGATTTTTAACTTCGTGCTTAAGTAATCTCTCTTGAATCCGGACTCCAAAAATGCGTCAAAGGTCACTCGATATCGAGTCAAAGAGTCGATATCGAGTGCACTGTCAGCTTTCAACATTCTACTCTGTTTTGAAACGCACATTCCCGAGTTCTCGTTCGTCCGATTGACGCATATGAATATGCATTGGAAATCTCTTTTCGAGGGCTACAACTCTCATGAAGACATCAAAATTTGATTAAAAATGTTGAATGGCGAAAGGTGGCATTTTCTCCGGCTACACCATCTTGTGCTCTTCATTAGCTTCTCCAACGTTTTCATGACTTTGCTTTAAGCTCCAATGTGTGTCCAAAATTCTCCCAATCATCTCTAAACTCTTGAAAATCGAATCAAACTTTGTGTAGAGTCCATATCTTGCAATATTAAGCTTAACTATACAAATTCCTAATAATCCCATCCTAGAATGCAAATATAACATAAAAATTGGCATAAAACATGGTGAAATGAGCGCACATCAGTTGAGCACTCAAATTAGGTTCCTTTAGGTTTCTCAGGGTCTTTCTTGGCGGATTAAGAACTTCGTCTCCCATCTCCTTATATGTGTCAAATTTGAGCCCGCTTTTCGACCTAGAAATATATCTTTCAATCTCGGGATCAAAAGACAAAGGCAATGAATTAGAAGATCGAGTTTAAACCATACAAGGACACAAAAGACTCAAAGGAAAACAAAAACAAAAATAAAAGAGAATCAATGATAGAAATAAAGTAAAGCAAACTCTTTTTTTCTCCCCGGCAACGGCGCCAAGAATTTGGTGCGGGGCGAACGTCGTTGGCTCTTTCGCCCTTTTGCCAAATAGTAATAATATCCTAACTCAAAGCTCAAAAACAATAGATTAGTAAATCAATGAATTGATAGACCAAACAAATACTAGTATAGTGATGATGTCCGGAGTCGAACCCACAAAAAGAAGTAGATTACTATGCAATATTTCTAACAAGGACTCTTATGACAAAAGCAATGACTTATGACAAATTGATAACAAAGTAAAGTGAATAAAACTAATGATTGCAAAGTGATCGATAATAAAGATAGAAGAAG
This sequence comes from Persicaria maculosa, assembly GCA_963922045.1. NCBI lineage: Eukaryota > Viridiplantae > Streptophyta > Magnoliopsida > Caryophyllales > Polygonaceae > Persicaria > Persicaria maculosa. Next base: position 37,852,648 of record OY998266.1, on the reverse strand, counting down.
CATTTCACATGTAATTCTCTGATAATGGTTGAGATTCGTGGTACTAGGATTGATTCATCAATTATTCATAAGCTTATGTCTACTTGACTAAAGTTGAAGGATCTGCAAGGATACAATCACCTTATTCAATATTAATAAAGAATATCATTAAACACTCAAGCTTTTAGACCAATTGGCATATCGATTCGATGCAATTAAGACTCAGCCAGAACAACCCTAATCGGCATAGTCAACATCTAAAGATATAGATCAATCGAAATCATCCACTATAAAGACAAGGAAATATCACTACTTCAACACCTTTGTTTGCTATCGAGAAAACAATAACGAATTCATAGCCTAGATGCAATTCCTAACATGGTGATCAATCATAGAAAGGAACACAAATATAATCAATAAACACAAGATGATAAATAAACTCATAAATAAGTAAATAGAATCAAATCCTCACAATCTATTCAACCATGTCTTCAAATCACAGGCGAAACTATGAGTTTAGCAACTCATAGGCCAAAAATCTATCTTCTATCTCAAAGCGTTCATTGTTTCTACCACACACCGCTTTCTCACCCCTGGCTGGAATGACCTCAATTAACCTAATAAAGAGTCGTGGAAAATCCTAGAAATATAATAATAATATAATAGGAAATAGAATATTTGCATCCAAATCGGGATTGCTGAACACAGCATCACGGCGGGTGCTGCCTATGCAGTGATGACTTTCTTTCTTCTCTTCAATGTTGTGCTTTCTTGCTCCTCCGTAGCCTCTTCCTCAGCCCTCATATACTCCAGAACATGTCTCCTAAGCTCTTCCAAGATCCCCTCCAAGGTCAAAATGTAAAACTGCAGAATAAACACTAAAAAGGTGTAGATTCCGAACTCGAATACTTCAGAAGCAAGATATGAAACTAGACTAAAATATATGCAAAACTCCTATCTAAATGCAATAAGAAATACCTATAATGCCTAAATGAAATATGCATTATCAACATCACAAGATCGACATTTGAAGATTACCTTTGTGGCTATTCATAAAAAGCAAATATATGTTGATGAAATTTGTTAAAGTGTTTGACCATGTTTAGGTATAGGCAGAAACAAGATCTATTGTTGTCTGATGTATATGGTAAAATAATGAACTTTGATAGAGCGGTTAGAAAGCCATTTTCTAATCCATTATGTAGTTGGTAATAACATTCAGATCCAAGTAGAGAATACATACCACCTTCTCACTTGTGTTGCTTAACCAAGACACAAAGGTAAAAGCTACTACATAAGATGGAGTAAAGTGTTAAAAAAAGAGGAAAATTCAAATGAAGTAACTCAAAGAAGTCAAACGTTTTTTTTAGAAAGAAGTCAAAAGTTGTCCATGTACCAAGTGAGAGTTTTGTTATGTGCTTATATGATATTGGGTCACCTAAATGTTGTCTTTAGTAGGAAAGGGGAGCATATAAATGCTCTAGCTAATTCTGCTGGCAAGCTCATTTAAGAGTTTGAGTTATTAGTATAAATTATTTTAGAAGGAAGTGATTCAGCAATTAAAAGCGAGGGGAGTATTGTGACCTTCAGATTGCGGGTAGAAGAGTTTGATAATGCATGGTGTATTTATCTATATCATTTTATGGTTTGGAAGGTTAAGGATGTTGAATCCTTATATCAGGGTCTTGTTAGAGCTGCATGTCAACTAGAGCTTTCTATGATCCAGATCTGCAAGGTGAAACCTAAAGGAGAGTAGGGTGTTCTTACTCATTCCATGAAGGGTATTCAAAAGCATGTATCAAGATAGTAATATCAAACACAACAAATTCGATCCCCTTTCACAACCAGCCTATGAGATAGATGCACGTCTCCATGTAATACCATAGATAAGAATCAAGTTGATAATTTAATTGTTTTTTACAAATGAGTCGAAAAAGAAGAAGAAAGTTGGCATTAAGGTTGAAGAGTAATGTTACTTTCAAATGTGTCTCATGGAGTTGTCTTTTTTAAAATTTATGAACATTTGATCATTGTGCAAATCTTTATGATTTCTTTAAGTACTTCAAATTAATTTTAGTTTTGATTTGAAGTTTTGTGGTTTGTACATTTAACCGTTGTTTGGGTTTTTATCTTGGTAATTGCAATTTGTGGTTGAGATTTCTATTCAAGTAGTTGTGGTTTGAAGTTTTATGGTTTCAACATTTAGTCATGCCCATTCTACTTTCCACAAAATTTTCAATTTTATTTGTTGTTTGATAGCGATCCTATAAAAATAATCATGACTGTAATTACATTAACAATACACTTCAAAAAGGTTGCATTTAAATTCATAGGGGTGTCATGAAATGCAATATTATCGTGAAGAAAGTAAAATAAAAATATACACATTTGAAAGTGAAATAGAGTCATTGAACTTCGATGAAAATAAACATGGTCTTAACAAGGTTTACAACACAAAACGTTGATGTTGTTCAGTCCATTTCATAGGCTAGTTGATAGAGCATTATTAGTATTGCATAATAGATTGCATTTACTATAGTTTGGGTGTAAATATTGCATATTTTAGTTGCATTTACATGATTACTTGTTGAGTTGGAAGATGCGGAATCTACACAATGTTATGGTTTATTTCAGGAATCATAATTCAAGTTGGAATGAATTTGAGGGGAGTTAAAGAATAAAGGAAATGGCAATATCAGCTACAGCTAATCACGTGGAGAGAAGCGGAAGTAATCGCCTCCACCTTACCCACCACCACCTCCACAGTGATCATTTTAGTTTGTCTTTTTCTTTTCTTTTCCCTTTCAGTTTATTTTGATGTTTTCGCCATTGAGGACAATGTCAGAATTAAGTGTGGGGGGAAGACTTGCATAACATGTTAGACATGTACTTTATCTTTATGTTGCATTTTGACTTTAGATTGCATGTTGAAATATTTTAGTTGATGTTAGTCCATGTTATTCGCAAAAAAAAATCCGAACATTATATTATTTGTGTTATTATATTTATGCATTAGCTAGGATTAGGTCTTATTTTCCCATATGGATGCCACTTGTCCTCTAATCTATTTATTGAGACTTATGCCCCATGATGTGCTTGGATTGTTGAAAACCTTTGATATCTAATTTCCACACTATTTGGTGAGCATAATTGGTTAATGATTGAGCACATAAGATATTTGATTTTGGGTGATCTTGAAGTTCTAGACATGACCTGGTGAGCTATTTTGGCCTATATTTGGACAAAATATATTATGTCCTCTTGCTTGTTGAGTGTACTCTCTTTAATTGCTTCCTCTTTGGCTTGCATTTAGATATCTTATTCAAGGCTGCATATTTTGATTTCTGCACATGACTTAAAGATGATTGAGGCACCTTTATTATTTGACTCTATTCCCACCTTGCCTTTTCGCAAGATATCTTCCAAACTGTTGGGGTTGCATATTATCCTCTGCTTGAAGCCAATATTAAGCCTAATTGCCTATTCTTTTGAGCTCCACAAGATTTTTCCATAGCCAATTATAGCCTAACCCATCCGGGAATTAGGAATAGTTGGTGAATATTCATATTGTGGATGATGGTTTGAGTGATGGATTGTATGTTGGGAGTACTTTTATGAGATGTTTTGATTCTTGCTAGTAGTTTGCACATTACTTGGGACCTAAGGAGGATAAAATTCACTTAGGGGTAAAAGTCAAAGAAAATCATTTGATATAGCATGAACAAGAGCATATGAAAAAAAAAGAAAAAAAAAAGAGAAAAAAATGCAAAAGAAAAAGAAAAAAAAAAGAATAAGAGAATGAGTTGAGTATGGTTTGTGAAGTTTGATGCTTGAGATTGGAGTTGTATACATTGTAGAGTTATGGTATGATCTTGTGAGTGGTATTGTAATTTGGTTGCATCCTTAGTTCCCTGATTATGAGCACCACATGGCCTAAATTGTTTCATACCTTATGTTTTCTACCTTGGCCCCATTACAACCCAATTGAAAGACCTCATGATTTTTGTTGTGTGTAGAGTCACCAGCGGTGGAGAGCTAGAACACTGGTGCAAGACTATTGTAGCTAAGCTTTTAAAGATTGAGTTTGAGCATAAATATTTAACCCTAAACACTTGAGTGAGAGTGAAACACATATTCCTTGTGAGGTCTAGAATGGATATGGTTGCTAGATTTCATTGATCATTAATATTATGTGTTATGATGTTGTTAATCTATTGTGTTTGCTATTTTTTCCTACACTTAAAGAATATTGGGGTTGATACATGAATTGCTATTCTATGGGGTTGCAAGTTACTTTTTCTATTGCTTGAGGACAAGCAAAGGTTCAAGTGTGGGGGAATTTGATAGAGCATTATTAGTATTGCATAATAGATTACATTTAGTATAGTTTGGGTGTAAATATTGCATATTTTAGTTGCATTTACATGATTACTTGTTGAGTTGGAAGATGCGGAATCTACACAATGTTATGGTTTATTTCAGGAATCGTAATTCAAGTTAGAATGAATTTGAGGGGAGTTAAAGAATAAAGGAAATGGCATTATCAGCTACAGCTAATCACGTGGAGAGAAGCGGAAGAAATCGCTGGCCGCCCCGCGGCCGAGCTAGCCGCCCCGCGGCCCGAAGACTCTCGAAGGATTTCACTGATCGCCAGGCCGCACCGTCGCCTGAGCCAGCCGCCCCGCGGCCTGTCCAGAAACGCCGAATCAGTTATTCACTTTAATTAGGGTTTTTAGTATTACTTTTGGCCGATCCTTGGTAGGCCTTTAAAAGACATTTTTAGGATATTCTACTATTCACCTTACGCACTTTGGAGAATTATTGAGAGAATGCTTAAGCATGAGCAACTACACTCTCGAAGGTTTCGCCTACAGTTTGGATCTTGATTGTTGAAATGTGAGTTCTTAATCTAGTTCTTATTCCTATTTGAATGTTTTGACTTCTTTGCGCTTAATTCCTTGAATGTGTTTTATTCTCTCTGGCCTGAACAACTAGTTAGAGTAGATTCATTCAATTGCTAGGGTTTTGTAGATTCCTTGTAGCGAACCTTAACCCAAGTGGCAATCATATCCCTTTAGGACTCGTAGGACTAATTGGATGTGTAGGAAGTTGAATATATGCTAAATATCGACTCGTAGCTTGATATTGCATATACCTTGGTTAATTCATAGTCTTAATGCTATCTCTAGGTTAAATGTTAACCGTGTTAGGGTTATTTAGAGATAAGGATTGCTAGGACTCGTAGGACTAGTGATTTACCTAAGATCTGGACAAGGACATTGATAGGAAAAGAAAAGAACTAGAGGCTGAAACAAGGATCAAATACATCAATTAAAGTGACAAATTGTAGGTGAACCTAATTCTATCCATTGCATCTTACAACCCACTTCAGTTTGTTTGTTTCTTTCCGCTTTGACAAAAGGCGGATATTTCCATCACCAAATTCTCTTTTTTTGTTAATTGCGATTAAATTGATACTTGAAGTTAATAGATTTCCATGTGGATCGACCTCTTTCTTACCAACTATACTAGTTGTGAGTTTGAGTATTCTTTTGCAGGAACAACGACAGGTTTTCCTCTTGTCAAATTTGGCTCCATTGCCGAGGAATTCTTTATAATTTTTTGTGTTGTTTAATCGCTACCCTTGGTGTGGACCACGTTTATGGTCCGCACCCGTGCTACTAATCCATCTTTACTTCCTTTTGATTCAGAGATTGAGAGGACTCTTTCCAACCTAAGGCGGGAGGTTGGCAACAACTCTAGCGAATTACCTTTTGATCAAGAAGCCGAAGGGACTGCAAAGATGGGTGACAACGCGTTAGATAACGCGAACCAAACCTTAAGGCAACTCACCGCACCGAATCTTCAAACACAACCATTGGCGGTGCAGTTTCCAGCGCTTGCTGATGGAACCAAGTTCGAGTTTAAGGCTCAATGGATCCACTTTCTACCTTAGTTCCATGGGTTGAGTGGCGAGGATCCCAACAAACATTTGGCGGAGTTCCATGCGATCATTGAAAGCATGAGACCCGCAGATGTCACAGAGAACCAAATCAAGCTGCGAGCTTTTCCTTTCACATTAAAAGATTCAACTAATGATTGGTTTTACTATTTGCCTGCAGGGAGCATTACTACCTGGACAGAGATGAAAAGGTTGTTCTTAGAGAAGTACTTCCCTGCTACAAAGCTAAACTTTCTCAAAAAGGCCATCAGCAACATCGAGCAATTAGCAACTGAGACCCTGTATGAGTATGTGGAGCGATTCAAAAAGCTCTGCTCAAGTTGTCCCTACCATGGTTACTCACAACAGGATTTGGTACTTTATTTGCATGGAGGTTTGCTTGATGATGAGCGTCGAATGGTGAATGTCGCTAGTGGGGGTAACATTCTCAATAAGACCCCAAACGATGCTATGGAGTTGTTCTCAGAGCTTGCTGAGGGGTCTAGACAATATAGCAAGAGGGCAAACCCCCGTGGAGTACTGGCTGTGGATTCTTCAAGCTCCAATTTGCAAGCTGATATGATGGAGATGAAGGAGATGATGAGAAGGATGATGCTCAAAGGGACCCCTCAGAAACTCAAAGCATGTGGGCTATGTGCTGATCCTTTACATCCAAACGATATGTGTCCGCTACTTCAGGATCCTAATGTTGAGCTCAACGCCATGGGAAACTTTGTCTCGCAGAAGCCTAGGTATGGTAACTATGGTAACCCCAATCAATTCAATAACAATCATAATGCAGGTTACCAGGGGTATGGCTATGGTAATAACCAGGCCCCTTACAATCCACAAGGGGGACACCAACAAAGGCCTCAACAAAAATTCGATTCTAGGCAGAGAGCACCCCCCGCAGGGGATCAATCAACTGAGGACCCTATCAAGACCCTCACTAGGATACTCATGAGCCAGGTTGAGTACTCAAAGAATCTTGAGAAACAGGTAGGCCAATTGGCTCAATCGCTAAGTGAATTGCAGGCTAAGGACTCAGGAAAGCTACCATCTCAAACGGTGGTGAATCCTAAGGAGAACGTCAGCGCAATAACGCTAAGAAGTGGTAAGGAACTGATTACTACTCACCAGGATGACGAAAACTATGGAGAACCTGAGCTGCATAAAGACAAAGGAGAAGAAGAGCTGCGGAATCGTGAGCCGCCCCGTCGCCCCCATGAGCCGCCCCGCGGTCAAGGCGATTTTGCAGATGCAGATTTCGGCGAGCCGCCCCGTCACCCCCATGAGCCGCCCCGCGGCCAAGGCGATTCTGCAGGTGTAGATTTCGGCGAGCTGCCCCGTCGCCACCCTGAGCTGCCCCGCGGCCTTGCCCCTGACGAACCGTCCGACTCTTATGTAAGGCCTGAATTTCCTCCTTTAAATTCTTACAAACCTGTTCCTCCTTTTCCTGAAGCTCTTAGAGATACAAGGAGGCTTGAGAATGACAAAGAGATCTTTGAGACATTTAGTAAGTGCGAGGTAAACATTCCCTTACTCAAATTGATTAAAAGTATTCCTCGTTATGCTAAATTTCTTAAGGAGCTTTGCACCATAAAGAGGAATCAAAAGTTGAAAGGGAAGCAGAAGATTAAGGCAAGCGAACATGTGTCTGCTGTGTTTCAAAAGCGTATGCCTAAGAAATGTAGCGACCCTGGCATGTTAACAATCCCATGTGTGATAGGTAAGACTAAGTTTGATAAAGCTTTGTTAGACTTAGGTGCATCTATTAATGTCTTGCCTTATTCTCTATATGAATCATTAGGCTTAGGACCTTTGCATAAGACTAGAGTGGTGATCCAACTAGCGGACCGCTCAAATGCTTATCCTAGAGGCATAGTAGAGGATGTTTTGGTCATGGTTGACAACTTGATCTTTCCTGCTGACTTTTTTGTCTTAGACATGGAGCATGGTAAGCAAAAGGCCCCTATTCTCTTAGGAAGACCCTTTTTGAAGACTGCTAAGACAAAAATTGATGTGTATTCTGGCTCATTGACTATGGAATTCGATGGTGAGAAGGTTGAATATAATATTTATGATGCAATGAAATTCCCTTCTGATGATCCTTCCTTATGCTTTGTAGATGCCGTTGATATTTGTATGCAGGATACTTTTGATATGAGTTGTGTAGATGACCTACTTGTCCACCCTCCCAACTCATTTGTAGGTAGGTACCCCTATGGAACTAACCGGTTCGAGCGAGAAGCTCTTACCTTCTGTTGTGCAGGAACCCGTTGTTGAGCTCAAGCCACTTCCTGAGCATTTGAAGTATGCATTCGTGGGGGAAGGTGATACCTTGCCTGTCATCATCTCCAACAAGCTTACTAAGGAACAAGAGGATAGGTTGGTGGCGGTGCTCAAAGAACATAAGACTGCTCTGGGATGGACCATAGCGGACATCAAGGGAATCAGCCCAGCTACTTGCATGCACAGAATCTTGTTAGAAGAGGGAGCCAAACCTTCCAGGCAACCTCAACGGAGACTCAACCCACCTAGGAGGTAGTAAAGAAGGAGGTGCTGAAAATCCTTCAAGCAGGTATGATCTATCCCATCTCTGATAGTCAATGGGTTAGTCCAACGCAGGTAGTACCAAAGAAGGGGGGCATAACAGTGGTTGAGAACAAAGAAGGTGAGTTGGTCCCTACCAGAGTCCAATCAAGCTGGAGAGTTTGTATCGATTATCGCAAGCTGAATGCGGTAACTCGAAAAGATCACTTTCCCTTACCTTTTATTGATCAGATGCTTGAACGGCTCGCTGGTCGTCCATATTATTGCTTTTTAGATGGATATTCAGGTTACTTTCAGATTGCCATCGCACCGAAGGATCAAGAAAAGACGACATTCACTTGTCCGTTTGGCACTTTTGCATATCGCAGGATGCCTTTTGGCTTGTGCAACGCTCCTGGGACATTCCAACGGTGTATGGTAAGCATTTTTTCTGAATATATAGAGCAATTCATTGAGGTTTTTATGGATGACTTTACTGTACATGGTGATAACTTTGATTCTTGCTTAAACCATTTGGCACTTGTGCTTAGAAGGTGTGTTGACACTAACTTAGTGCTCAATTCAGAGAAGTGTCACTTTATGGTTGAGGAGGGCATTGTTTTAGGTCACATTGTCTCACATAAAGGGATTGAGGTTGATAAGGCGAAGATAGACATCATTTAATCATTGCCTTATCCTACTAATGTGCGTGAAGTGCGTTCCTTTTTAGGCCATGCAGGATTCTACCGTAGGTTCATTAAGGATTTCTCAAAGATCACCTCACCCTTGTGCGAGCTACTGAAGAAGGAGGTCACTTTTGCTTTTGATGAGAAGTGCAGGATGGTGTTTGATGAGTTGAAGACTTGTCTTACTAGTGCACCAATTATACAAGCGCCAAATTGGTCCCAACCCTTCGAATTGATGTGTGACGCTAGTGACTACGCCGTGGGAGCCGTGCTTGGACAAAAAGAGGGGAAGAGATCTCATGTGATCTACTATGCATCTCTGACGTTGAATGGCGCCCAAAGGAACTACTCAACTACAGAGAAGGAACTTCTTACTATTGTTTTTGCCCTTGAGAAATTTATATCTTATTTGCTTGGTACAAAAGTTATTGTGTATACTGAACATGCAGCGCTTCGTTACCTTTTGACGAAGAAAGAGGCCAAGCCAAGATTGATTAGATGGATCTTGCTTTTAAGCGAGTTTGACATCGAAATCAGGGACAAAAAGGGTGCGGAGAACCTTGTTGCAGATCATTTAAGTCGTATATTGCAGGGAAAGAATGGGCAAGATGAGCAATCACCTATCTTGGGGAGTTTTCCTGACGAAGAGTTGCTTGAGGTATTCAGCGTCTCCAGCCGCCCCGTCGCCGGATTGGCCGCCCCGCGGCCACCTGTCGCCGGCCGCCCCGCGGCCTCTGCAGAATCTGATATTGAACTTCTTTTGAAGGTAAGTTCTATTCCCCGCCCTTGGTTCGCTAATTTGGTGAACTTTTTAGTTTCGCAGGAGTTTTCACCTAACTTTTCCAAGGCTCAAAAGGACAAGCTACGCCATGATGCTCGCTTCTACGTTTGGGATGATCCATACCTATGGAAGCATTGCGCTGATCAAGTAATACGTCGGTGTCTTCCCGACGATGAGGTACAATCTGTCCTTAATTTTTGTCACTCACATGAATGTGGTGGGCACTTTGGACCACAAAAGACAGCAAGAAAGGTACTTGAGGCAGGGTTCTTTTGGCCGCATATATTTCGTGATTCATATGCTTTTTGTAAATCATGTGATCGCTGTCAGAGAGTTGGGAATCTTTCTAAGAGGAATGAGATGCTAGAAACACGCATGATATTTTGTGAGATTTTTTATGTTTGGGGCATTGACTTCATGGGACCATTCCCTAGCTCGTTTGGAAACTTGTATATTTTGCTTGCGGTGGACTACGTCTCTAAGTGGGTGGAGGCGAAGGCCACCAGGACTGATGATTCAAAAGTTGTTGCAGGTTTCCTCAAAGAGCTATTCTCTAGATTTGGAGTGCCGAAAGCATTAATCAGTGATAAAGGGACTCATTTCTGCAATAAGACGGTAAGGGCTTTATTAAAGAAATATCATGTTATGCAGAGGGTGTCTACTGCATACCACCCCCAGACTAATGGGCAAGCTGAGGTGTCTAATCGCGAGATTAAGACTATCTTGGAGAAGACTGTTGCCCCGAACAGGAAGGATTGGAGTGTAAGACTTGATGATGCTCTGTGGGCTTATCGAACGGCTTACAAGACTCCCATTGGGATGTCTCCATTTCGATTAGTTTATGGAAAGGCTTGCCATCTTCTTGTCGAGCTCGAACATAATGCATACTGGGCGGTGAAACAATGCAATATGCAAATGGATGAAGTTGGAGAGTTAAGGAAACTTCAGCTGCAGGAGCTGGAAGAGTTGAGATTGGATGCCTATGACAACTCCGTCACTTATAAGGAGAAGACTAAGGCATGGCACGACAAGCATATTTTGCGAAAGGACCTCAAAGTTGGGGACAAAGTCCTCCTATTCCAATCACGCCTTCAACTCTTCCCAAGTAAGCTTCGCTCTAGATGGGCAGGGCGCCATATGTGATTACTAATGTCTTTTCTCATGGTGCAGTAGAGCTACTCAATGAGAGGAATGGAGACATTTTCAAAGTAAATGGTCATCGCGTGAAGCCATATTATGAGAACTTTGTCAAAGAGGATGGTGATGAGTTGGTTCTCCGTGAACCAAGCACTGAGGATCACTAGGGAGTAATGACGTCGAGCCAACAACATTAACTAAAGGCGCTGCTTGGGAGGCAACCCAAGGTAAGTAGTTTAGATGTTATTTTCTTATTGCATTTAGTTACTTTCTTTTAGTTTAGTTTTGGTGTTTCGGCATACTAACCCCGCAGGGTAAAAAGAAGACGAGATGAGCAGAAAAGGGGCAGGCCGCCCCGTCGCCAGCTTGGCCGGCCCGCGGCCGCGACAGCGAGCAAAATCTCTTCGCAATCGCCGGCCGCCCTGTCGCCTACCCTTGCCGCCCCGCGGTCCCTGACGGAGGACAAAAAAATATTAGGACCCATGTGGGCCCCATTTTCCACCCCCTTTAACCCTATCCACTCCTTTATCATCATCTATCCCTATCAAGCCGCCCCCACGCCACCATTCTTCATCTATCTCCTCTATCTTCATCTTCCACATTCAACCCACACCCAAAACCCCAACCTCCATTAAAGCTCTTCTTCAAAGCTTCAAATCTTCACAAAACTCACCCCTTTTCTCCAATATCCTCCATTATCCACCTATATCTTTCACCAAACCACCCACAATCTCCTCATTCTTCCTAGATCTAAACTAAAAACCACCCGATTTGAAGGATCTTCAAGGTTTTGGGAGAAACCCACCGCGGAGGGAAGATTTGGAGACGTCGGAGACCAGATCCGACGTTGGAGGTTCAGATCCGGGGGTTTTCTGAGGCTGCCCCGTCGCAAGCCCAGCTGCCCCAAGGCTAGCCATCACCGGCCGCCCCGTCGCCAGCCCTGTCGCCCAGCGGCCACCTGTCGCCGGCCGCCCCGTCGCCTACCCTCGCCGCCCCATGGCCACTGCAGAAGCCTCCCTTTCCGTGAGTTCTTACTTCAAACTCTTTCTTGGGTTCATTTATTAGATTTAAGCGAACATGTCTAGACCCCATGGGATGAGTAGGAGTCAGAAAGAGAGATGGAATGCGCTGAATACTAGGAATTTCTTTCAAACCAAGTTTTTTCACGAACCTACCCTTCGGATGTTAGAGATGGATGTATGTACTAGGCAGTTGTTAGAACATGGAGGCCTAGGGGATTTCTTAGATAAGAATGCTTTGACCTATTCGGGATTAGTTAAGTAGTTCCTCGCTACGTTGAGTGTGCGGTATACATCTATCGAGTTTAGGTTATTGGGGCGGGAGTTCACGAGGACAAAGGAGAGAGTGGGACAGATTTTTGGAGTGACAGCCACACCCACCGCAGGTTGGTTTGATGTGTCAAAGGGAGAGGGACCTATTGCATTTTGGCTTGCGGCGACTAAGGTGCCTTTTGAGGCCAAGAAGGGCCAATACAACTCGAGTATTAGGCACCCTGCACTACGGCTGATCTATAAGGTTTTAGCCAACACCTTCTTTGCACAGGCTGAGGTCAACAAGATCTCACTTCGGGATATGTCATATTTGTGGTGTCTGACTCTAGAGAGCCTATTTATTCCAGGATGGGTGGATTTGTTCCTTTTCAACTGTACGGACATCATAGACAAGCGTAAGACGGCGACGATTAGCTTTGGGGGTCTCATCACTCTCATAGCACGAGATTGTATTGATTTGAGCATTGTCCCTGATGTCCTGCATGGTTCATTTCTGTATGATGAGGCCCAGCTGAGGAAAGCTGGCCATTTGGAGGGGAGAGCACCGATGTGGGTCTGGAGGACAGGTCATCTCGGGGTGATTCAGCTTAGATTACCCCGGCCACTTCCTTTTGGTCCTACGGCGGAGGATTTCTTCATGGGCGATGAGGATGAGGATGAGGATGATGAGGATGAGGATGATGGAGATGACGTTGCTCAGGACGATGATGGTGGTGTTCCTAAGATGTAGACGGATGTAGGAGGTGGGGATGCTGGACCTTCTGGCACAGCTGGAGTAGGTGCTGGTCCAGGTTATTATGAGCTTGAGCAGAGGATGACGGCGATGTCTCTGCGACAGGATACTATGTGGGAGCAGCAGCAGCAGATGGCTCTCCTCCAGGACACCATGTGGCAGCATCAGCAGATGATTTCCCGTCGTCAGGATGATATGTGGGTCATCAGCAGCAGCTCTATGTTGACATAGGAGACATCCGTCGTGATGTTTGTGGACTGACGACTAGCATGGTGGATATGGTTGAGAGCCAGGCAGAGATGCGGCGCTTACAGGATCAGGTGCTCCAACGACAGCAGGCTGCATGGGAGGCTAAGAAGCTGCAGAGACAGAGACAGGAGGAGTTCTTCTGATTTGCCTATCTTCAGTTCCCACCTTACCCACCACCACCACCACAGTGATCATGTTAGTTTTTCTTTTTATTTTCTTTTCCCTTTCAGTTTATTTTGATGTTTTCGCCATTGAGGACAATGTCAGAATTAAGTGTGGGGGGAAGACTTACATAACATGTTAGACATGTACTTTATCTTTATGTTGCATTTTGACTTTAGATTGCATGTTGAAATATTTTAGTTGATGTTAGTCCATGTTATTCGCAAAAAAAAAATCCGAAAATTATATTATTTATGTTATTATAGTTATGCATTAGCTAGGATTAGGTCTTATTTTCCCATATGGATGCCACTTGTCCTCTAATCTATTTATTGAGACTTATGCCCCATGATGTGCTTGGATTGTTGAAAACCTTTGATATCTAATTTCCACACTATTTGGTGAGTATAATTGGTTAATGATTGAGCACATAAGATATTTGATTTTGGGTGATCTTGAAGTTCTAGACATGACCTGGTGAGCTATTTTGGCCTATATTTGGACAAAATATATTATGTCCTCTTGCTTGTTGAGTGTACTCTCTTTAATTGCTTCCTCTTTGGCTTGCATTTAGATATCTTATTCAAGGCTGCATATTATGATTTCTGCACATGACTTAAAGATGATTGAGGCACCTTTATTAGCCCTATTTGACACTATTCCCACCTTGCCTTTTCGCAAGATATCTTCCAAACTGTTGGGGTTGCATATTATCCTCTGCTTGAAGCCAATATTAAGCCTAATTGCCTATTCTTTTGAGCTCCACAAGATTTTTCCATAGCCAATTATAGCCTGACCCATCCGGGAATTAGGAATAGTTGGTGAATATTCATATTGTGAATGATGGTTTGAGTGATGGATTGTATGTTGGGAGTACTTTTATGAGATGTTTGGATTCTTGCTAGTAGTTTGCACATTACTTGGGACCTAAGGAGGATAAAATACACTTAGGGGTAAAAGTCAAAGAAAATCATTTGATATAGCATGAAGAAGAGCATATGAAAAAAAAGAGAAAAAAAAAAGAGAAAAAAAAATGCAAAAGAAAAAAAAAAGAAAAAAAAAAGAATAAGAGAATGAGTTGAGTATGGTTTGTGAAGTTTGATGCTTGAGATTGGAGTTGTATACATTGTAGAGTTATGGTATGATCTTGTGAGTGGTATTATAATTTGGTTGCATCCTTAGTTCCCGGATTATGAGCACCACATGGCCTAAATTGTTTCATACCTTATGTTTTCTACCTTGGCCCTATTACAACCCAATTGAAAGACCTCATGATTTTTGTTGTGTGTAGAATCACCAGCGGTGGAGAGCTAGAACACTGGTGCAAGACTATTGTAGCTAAGCTTCTAAAGATTGAGTTTGAGCATAAATATTTAACCCCAAACACTTGAGTGAGAGTGAAACACATATTCCTTGTGAGGTCTAGAATGGATATGGTTGCTAGATTTCATTGATCATTAATATTATGTGTTATGATGTTGTTAATCTATTGTGTTTGCTAGTTTTTCCTACACTTAAAGAATATTGGGGTTGATACATGAATTGCTATTCTGTGGGGTTGCAAATTACTTTTTCTATTGCTTGAAGACAAGCAAAGGTTCAAGTGTGGGGGAATTTGATAGAGCATTATTAGTATTGCATAATAGATTGCATTTAGTATAGTTTGGGTGTAAATATTGCATATTTAAGTTGCATTTACATGATTACTTGTTGAGTTGGAAGATGCGGAATCTACACAATATTATGGTTTATTTCAGGAATCGTAATTCAAGTTGGAATGAATTTGAGGGGAGTTAAAGAATAAAGGAAATGGCATTATCAGCTACAGCTAATCACGTGGAGAGAAGCGGAAGAAATTGCTGGCCGCCCCGCGGCCGAGCTAGCCGCCCCGCGGCCCGAAGACTCTCGAAGGATTTCACTGATCGCCAGGCCGCCCCGTCGCCTGAGCCAGCCGCCCCGCGGCCTGTCCAGAAACGCCAAATCAGTTATTCACTTTAATTAGGGTTTTTAGTATTACTTTTGGCCGATCCTTTGTAGGCCTTTAAAAGACATTTTTAGGTTATTCTACTATTCACCTTATGCACTTTGGAGAATTATTGAGAGAACGCTTAAGCATGAGCAACTAAACTCTCGAAGGTTTCGCCTACAGTTTGGATCTTGATTGTTGAATTGTGAGTTCTTAATCTAGTTCTTATTCCTATTTGAATGTTTTGACTTCTTTGCGCTTAATTCCTTGAATGTGTTTTATTCTCTCTGGCCTGATCAACTAGTTAGAGTAGATTCATTCAATTGCTAGGGTTTTGTAGATTCCTCGTAGCGAACCTTAACCCAAGTGGTAATCATATCCCTTTAGGACTCGTAGGACTAATTGGATGTGTAGGAAGTTGAATATATGCTAAATATCGACTCGTAGCTTGATATTGCATACGCCTTGGTTAATTTATAGTCTTAATGCTATCTCTAGGTTAAATCTTAACCGTGTTAGGGTTATTTAGAGATAAGGATTGCTAGGACTCGTAGGACTAGTAATTTACCTAAGATCTGGACAAGGACATTGATAGGAAAAGAGAAGAACTAGAGGCTGAAACAAGGATCAAATTCATCAATTAAAGTGACAAATTGTAGGTGAACCTAATTCTCTCCATTGCATCTTACAACCCACTTCAGTTTGTTTGTTTCTTTCCGCTTTGACAAAAGGCGGATATTTCCATCACCAAATTCTCTCTTTCTATTAATTGCGGTTAAATTGATACTTGAAGTTAATAGATTTCCCTGTGGATCGACCTCTTTCTTACCAACTATACTAGTTGTGAGTTTGAGTATTCTTTGGCAGGAACAACGACAGGTTTTCCTCTTGTCACTAGCCATGAAACAAACTATGACGATGAAATCATGGGTCCACCATGAAATACAATAGGATATTATAAAGAAATAAGGACATTTTTCTTGAAGTGGTAAATCTATAGAAAGTAATGCGTAATTACAAAAGGGGCAAGACAAAATAGCCTTGCCAAAGGTGGCTTTCGCCATACACACCTAACTACCTAGTGTGAAACCTCCCACAAAGGATACAAAAGTGTGTCTCATACGGTATACCCCCATACCACTATATAACCACTGCACCCCTCTACTCCCTAAATTACCTAGCTATTTTGTGACTCTGTTCACCCATCTTCTATCCCTGGATGACTTGCACTTGCATCTCAAGGATATTCTGGACTTACAATTTTTCATTACTCAATGAGCCCAAACAACCGGCAAACAAGCCTCTCCCCCAAATACTACTTCATTTCTCCCTAACCATGTGAAGTAGATAAATGCACAAAAAACCAACAGTTTTCCACGGAAAACTGGAGATTTCTGTACCGTAGGGCTCTCACTGGCAAACCATGCCAGCCACTCCTCAATCCCACCTGGTCTTCTCGGCAACCCAATCCAAGACCAAACAATATCTCTGGCAATCAGGATCTTCTGGCACTCGAACCACATGTGATGCTCAGACTCCTCTGCTAGCTTGCACAGCGGACACACAGCAGCATTAGGGCCCCGCCAATGCTTAACAATCCGTCCGGTCTGCAACCTATTGTGGATTGCCACCCATACCACGAAGGACCATTTCCTGGAGTGAGCACCATTCTAGAGCATCCAACCCCAATCAACAAGTGGACCTCTCTTCCGAATAGCTTCATAGATTTTGCGACCATCCATACTACCCTTCCCATTCAGGATCTGTCACATGTCAATATCATGCCCCAAAAAATCAGCCCTGCACATCTCATCCCGAATGGTTAGGAACTCCTTCCAAAGCCAGGAGTCATACACCTTCTGCCTAATACTCCATATATCATCATGCATAAGGTAAGCATCCTTCACCCACCTAGTCCAGATGCTCTCTTTGTCGAGTATTACATCCCCAAGGAGGCTAATAAATATGCTTCTATTCAGAGCTTCAATCTGCTTTATACCCAGACCTCCTTCAGCAAATGGTGTAGTGATGGAATCCCACGCCACCACACACCTAGTCCCAGTTGAATTCTCGTGCCAAAGGAATCGACGACAAATCCCATTCAGAGCATGCACCACTGTCTTAGGGAGAATTTCAGTTTGGCCCCAAAAAGAAAACACCCCTTCTAGTATATATTTAATAAGCTGGATCCTCCCTGCGTACGATATGTGTTTTGTGACCCAGACATTCAATCTGCTCTCCACTTTCTCAAACAGCCCTCTGTATTCATCCACTCGAACACGCCTCGAATGCAACGGGGTGCCAAGGTATGAAACAGGGAACTGGCCAATCTGATATCCCAGCTAATCAGACAATTCCGCCGCATTCTCAGCAGACATACCCCCCCCGCCCCCCCCCCCCCCCCCCCCCCCCCCCCCACAAATAAGGTGCTCTTTGCGGTATTGATCCTCAGCCCAGACGCCTCAAAAAATCTATCAAGACAATTCTCAAGAATGCTCACAGAAACCTGGTCAGCCCGACAGAACAGCAGAAGGTCATATGCGAAAGCCAAACTAGTAATTTGTAACCTCTCACACCGGGGGTGGAAGTTGAAATCTGGGTTCTCTCCAGCCTCCATGATCATTCTGTTTAGCATCTCCAAACAAATCACAAAAAGGTACGGAGATAGCGGATCTCCCTGACGGAGCCCTCTCTTCCCCCTAAAAAAACCCTCAAGAGTGCCATTAATCAAGATGGAAAAAGAGGTGGAAGAAACACAACACATAATCACATTAATCAGCTTCCCCGGAAAGTCCATCTGCTCCAACGCGAACCTTACAAAGTCCCATCTAACATAATCATATGCTTTTTGTAAATCAACTTTCATTGTGCATCGTGGGGAAATACTCTGAGTACCATACCCTTTAACAATCTCAAGAGCTACAACACAGTTATGAGCAAGAGATCATCCCGGAATAAAAGCACCTTGATTATCTCCAATGAGATCAGCCAACAAGGGTTTTATCCGACCAACCAGCACCTTGCTCACCACCTTCATGAACGTATTGCAGCAGGATATCGGCCGGAGATCTTTTACGTAGGTGGGGTTCTTAACTTTAGGAATAAGTGAGACAAATGTAGTGTTTAATTGCTTAAGAACACTACATTGCTCAAACACCTCTATCACTGCTCTCTGAAAGTCCTTTCCAACTATGCTCCAGCACTTCCTAAAAAACTGACTCCTAAAACCATCAGGTCCAGGGGACTTGTTTATGCCAATTGACCAAAGAGCCGCTTTAATTTCTTGCTCAGACGAAACACAAACCAGACTAGCAGCCGCATCTGCACTCACAGCAGCCCCCCTTCTGATTTCTGGAAACTGGTGCACTTCTGAATCTGTGGCAAACAATTTTTCAAAGTAATCCGCAATGTGCTTTCTAATATGAGCCTCCTCTTCTAGCAACTCATCTCTATCATTTCTCATTACAGAAATAGCATTCACCGCCCTTCTTGCTTTTACACTTCTAAAAAACCTGGAAGACGTTTCCTCCCCCATCGTGATCCAATGAATTTTACCTTTCTGTGCTGTTAAACTGATCAGCCTCCGTACATTCTGTCGCATCTCCTTTTCTGCATCCTCGCCTCTCTTTAAGAGACTGACATTACCTTTTTTTGTAATCAATCGAATCTGTACTTCTTGGAGACAATCCCTATTCAGTTTAATTTGGCTTTATAGATCCGGAAATGCAGCCCTATCCCACGATTTCAACGATTCCTTTACATTTCTTAGTTTCTTAGCCAAGATGAATTGTTTGGATCCAACCACCTGTTCTTGCCAAGCACTCAAAACTAGAGGCTTGAAACCTTCCTCTCCACACCAAAAATTCTTGAATTTAAAAGGGAACCTGCGAATCTCCATCTTACCCCTCATTGTCACAATGGAAGGCGAGTGGTCCAAGCAGCCCGGTACATCAAAGAGAGTCTTAACATTTGCAAATGTGTCCCTCCAAATATCATTCACAAGAACCCGGTCTATTTTCCTTTCAATCCTGTCATCCCCACTTTTTCGGGTGTGCCATGTGTGACGAGCACCTATGTACTCCATGTCCACAAGGTTGCACTGTACCATCAGATTCTCCAACTCCTCAAAGCTGTCATGCGCTGCTGCATAGGTTGGCCATTTGTCTTCGACGTCTAGGATACAATTGAAATCTCCCAAAACAGTCCACGGAAGATCAATCAGCCTAGCAATCCTATTTAGTGCAGCCCACAGATCCACGCGATCTTTTTTATAGTTTTCAGCGTACACAAAAGTAGCAGCAAAATTATACTTCCCATCACACGATTCTATCACACAATGCATAAACTGCTTATGCTTCTCAATTACCTTAACCGAAAGCAGAGCCGGATTCCAGGTTATCCATAGTCGGCCCTTCTCACTGCAGCAAGTATTCTCTTCTACTTCCCACCCAAACATCAAAGTTTGCCTAACAAAGTTCACTTTCTTAGCCATCATTCTCGTTTCAAGAAGTCCAACAAGAGCAAGATCATTTTCCCAGCAGTAATTTGTAATTCTATGATTTTTTACACGGTCATTAAGACCGCAAATATTCCAAGCTCCAAAGCGAATTCTATTCATTAGCTTTCATATCATGAGTGGTACACTCATAGAAATCAGATCCATCACCGAGCACCTCACCTATTTCATTTTCTCCCAGGGATACAAATCTGTTGCCGCTTGAGGAATATTCAAATCTTGATCTGTTGTCATTGATAGTACCACTGGACGGTTTCCTCGGCGCTTTCTTCTTTCCACTCGGACTTGTCCAATTTTCTTCGGCATTGCCATCTGATTTAGCTACTCTGCCCTGTTTAGTTTGTTTGTCACTAACACTCCTCAAATCATTCAGTTTACCCATGTTTTCCTGCACAATCAAATCTGAAGAAACAATCTGGTTTTCCTTCGTTTTTTTGCCTTACAGATCTCCTCTTCTGTTGTCATTCTTTCACTCTGCTGCAACTTCTTGTCCAGGATGCTATCAATCACAGCTGGGTGTTGAAGCCCATAAGTGCAGCCTGTTATGCCAGGGGTAGATATCTCACCGGAACCAACAGTCGAAATATCCACAACAGGCACAACAACAGCACGCACCTCTCCATTCCCCTCTTTACCGTCGGAGGAAGACCCCGCCTGACCCACACGAGCTACCTTCCTAGCCCACACATTTCTCTGTTTCCCTCGCTGCTGATCAGACACCTTCCTACTTGGACACCGGAACTGCTCATGCCCAAACCTATAGCACAGATGACAAATTTTGGGAAGCCACTCAAACACCACACTTTGAGAACTCGGTTTACCCTCCACATCCACGATTTCTATGCTTTTCTGAAGTGCCTCTTTAGCATATACTTCCACCAACATTCGAGCATACGAGATACATTCACCCTTTGCTGTTCTGTCATCAATACAAACAGGCTCTCCAATGGCGCACCCAATCCTCCCTAACGCATTGGGATTCAAGTAAATCGGGTCCAGATCTGGAAGACAGACCCATACTGGTATGCTCTCAAAGGAGCTCCACGAAATGGCCATTCCAGATGCCCATTTTTTCAAGATAAGAGGTCTCGACCCATTGATGTACCACGGACCTCAACGCAGTACCCAATCCCTATCTTCCTCTGTCTGAAACTTAAACACGAATATGCCATTGTGCTTCTGAAATACTCGAGGAGTGGGCACCTTCCACTCAGCATCGACGAACTCTTTCATTTTTTCATAGTGCACTCTATTCCCAGTCATAATTCCCATAAGAACAACACCCCACTCCTTCTTGGATTCACTGATGTCCTCAGGGCGCATTTTAACTCGTCCCCGAGTCACATCCGAGTGTTTCTCCAGTATACGAGCCTGTGCAACATTTCTATTGTCTCGAAATGGGTTCAGATCTACCTTAGCACCTACTGCTCGCTTTTCTCTAGACACAAAGCTTCCCTTGAATGCCTCCAGAAATGACCTCGGAGAGGAAGAAGCAAACCCAGGGAATTTCGAGTTCACGACAGTCTCAGAATTTATGCCCTCCAACTGGGTAGCAATAGATTTGCCCTTATTTAAATCTTTCGAAGCCGGATCTGGAGCATTAACTCCCTGCCCACCTACCTTTGCAGAGGAAACATTCAAAGCTTTCTCCTTTTCCTTGTTTTCCTCTCCATTTGCCTTCAGATCCGGAGTCGCGACTCCATTACTTTCTCTATTAAGGATACGAATCGGTTTGGTGGGAACTTTGACACTCCCTTTCGAACTTCCAGCACCTCCGCCACTGGACCTACCCATGCCGGCGAAGAAGACAGATACCGACGGGGGAAACCGCCCCAAAGGGCCGGGGAGAAACGCAAACCCTCACACTCAATCTCACGGAAATCGAGGAAGCAACCCTCACTTTTGGAGAACAGCACTAAATAAGGACATTTTTCCCGTATATGATTCAACCAAATCCTTCATACAAGAGTTTTTAACTTCAGTTGGCATTGCCAAACACGTTTCCTAAACCTTATAGTCTTCTAATACTCCAACCAATTTTTTCCTTGAGAACACATTCCAAGATTGTTCGTGGTTAATCTTTCACCAATTTGTTGCTTCTTCAGAGGCACTCATCTCTTACTTTTGACATTGATTAGTTTATATTTATGAACTATATATTCATCTATTTCTTACAAGATTTCATCATTGAAACATTTATTTGACAAAATATTTAGATTATAATGCATAAGTTGTTTACTTTATTGATGAAATTATGAAATTAAAGGTTATAAATTGTTGATTAAATTTAATCACCACAAATTGGTGTTATTTAAGTGGAATTGAAGGTTAAAAAGTTGTGAATTTTTGGGGTTTTAGGTTGCTCATGAGGTATTCGATGAAATTCCTCTAACAAATACTTAATATTTCAAATATGGAAAATGATCTAAATTTTAATTTTATAGGTAAATATGTTGAAATTTATTTATAATATAGACCAATTTGAGAAGAGTAACAAAACTTTGTAATATTTTGGCTTCTTAAGGCATATGTACTTCAACATATGATATCTTCCTCAAAATAAGGGATTAAAACCTTATAAAAAATACACACTAAATATGATTTTTTAATATTTTAGCTCTATAGGGTTTATACAGTGAAACCTAGGGTATGTTTTTTCTCAAATTGTTTTATACTATAGACCAATTGAAAGGTGTAACTTGGTGAATAGTACAGAAATGATCACAAATGATCGGGACTCGATTTTCTTATGTAAGGAACTATAAGACTTTATTTTTATTTTTTGCTACTAAGATGGGAAGACGTTAGAAGAAGGCATCCCGAGAAAAGACTTCACTATGACAACCGATAATTTTCAAAAGCATGGTGATGAGCATGGAAAAAATGATATATTACTGGAAAATTGATGTGCATTGTGTATTTTATGTGATGCGTCAAATCCGATCAAAAATATTATTAAAAAACCCGAATGAAGTTTGGAAAAAGAACTAGTTTTAATTTAATTTATTTATTTTCAATGGATAGAATAATGTCTAAGAAACATAATGATAATACATGAAAAATTTGTATTGACTAGTAGATAAAATTGTTTTAGACATAACATAATCAATGAAATTATTGGAGATAATAAATACAACCCTCAAATTGGATTTATTTAAAATAAATTTAATATAAGTAAAAAAAAAAGACATAAACATCCCAAAAAATGAAATTCAACGTCATTTGAGTTTTCCAATAAGAATTTATAAGTTAATATAAGGTTTTATTAATCACTTATTAGTTACTTATATGATTTTTCTTCAAAACTCAATCTTACATTATTCTCATAAGAATTTATTAGTTAATATAAGGTTTTATTAAACATTTATTAGTTACATTGATGAGTTTTCCTCAAAACATATCTTTATACTATTCTAATAATCATTTATTAATTAATATAAGATTTTATTCGACACTTATTAGCTACTTATATTAGTTTTTCTAAAAACATACTGTTATAATGTTCTCAGAAGAATTTATAAGCTAATGTAAGGTTTTATTCAACACTTATTAGTTACTTATATGATTTTTCCTCAAAACATACTTTTATTGTATTCTCATAAGAATTTATTATTTAATATGAGGTTTTATGAAACATTGATTAGTTACTTAGATGAATTTTGCTCAAAACAAACACTTATAGTATTGTAATAAGAATTTATTAGTTAATGTAAGGTTTTATTCAACACTTATTAGTTACTTATATGAGTTTTTGTTCTCAATACTCACTCTTATAGTATTCTCATAAGAATTTATTAGTTAATATAAGGTTTTATCAAACATTTATTAGTTACTTATATGATTTTTCCTCAAAAACATACTCTTATAGTATTGTCATAAAAATTTATTAGTTAACATTCATTATTTACATATATGATTTCTCCTTAAAACATACACTTATAGTATTGTAATAAGAATTTATTAGTTAATGTAAGGTTTTATTCAATATTTATTAGTTACTTATATGAGTTTTTTTTCTCAACACTCACTCTTATAGTATTCTCATATGAATTGATTAGTTAATATAAGGTTTTATCAAACATTTATTAGTTTCTTATATGATTTTTCCTCAAAACATACGCTTCTAATATTCTCATAAAAATTTATTAGTTAACATTTATTATTTACATATATGATTTCTCCTCAAAACACATTTATAGTGTTCTCATAAGAATAATATAATGTTTTATTCGACATTTATTAGTTACATTTATGATTTTTTCTCAAAACACACTATTAGTATTCTCATAAGAATAATATAAGGTTTTATCGAACACTTATTAGTTACTTATATGATATTTCCTCAAAATACAATTTTATAGTATTTTCATAAGAATTTATTCGTTAATACTCTTATAGTATATTCAACACTTATTACTTGTATGAATTTTTCACAAAACTTACTCTTATATTAGTCTCATAAAAATATATTATTTAGTTGATATATGTTTTTTTTCAACACTTATTGAATTATATAATTTTTTTTCATTACATACATGTTTGGACACACCCGAACTCGAACATTCCGATTATCACCTCTAAAGCCAAAAGGAAGCAGTGTTAACCATAAGACGATCAGATATTGATCGTCTAATCCACACTCGCAGTGTGGTGGCTGTTTGACTACATATGTACAAGAATTATTCACAATTAGCTTAACTCTAAACACACCCAAACAATAGTTGTAAGTACGGGTATACCATTACAGTAGCCTCGACAAAATACCTAAACGTCACAATGCTACAATGAGCCATGCTCCACAACCTGGCAGAGATAACTATAGTCTATACCAAAACAATGAAACGATGAGTATGCTGTATGCACTAATATACAAGAAGACAATCCAATCTGATAACCTCTCTAAACTATTTAAAACATGAACTTACATCAATCATATACAAACACATTTTAATTAGGGGTTATTATTAGGTGGATAGCCAGGTGATGGGTACCCTGGAGGCGGAGGTGCGTAGGCGCCTGGGGGAGGATAACCTTGGGGTGGATAGGGCGGTGGGTAAGGCTGCAGATATCCCTGTTGGGGCGGTGGGTAGGCTTGTTCAGGCGGTGGATAGCCGGGGGATTGCGGGTAACCATAGCCTGGCTGAGGTGGGTAACCCACCGTTGGAGGAAACGGTTGATCAAGGCGAGACATTTGTTGTTGCGGGGGCACCGACATTGGGCGGTCTGCAAACAACCCATCCCTTTTGTCCATCTCAACCTTGTGTTGTGTTTGTAAATAATTTTCACGTTATTATATGCCTTAGGTATCAGGTTGGAATGAGTATTGATCATACACTTATACATTGCATTCAAAATCCTAGTTGCTATGCATCAAAGAGAGTTCAATATATGTATTGATTAAGAAAAGGAAAGGTTGTATGTATCCCCATACCTGCATACATGCACAAACACTACAAAACCATAAAGCATTTGTTAGTTTATATCATGTGGAGGCTATTTAACCCAAATAAGTACACATGAACCACGGGAAAAAAAGTCTTACGTGCAATACACATAATCAGCGATGCAGTTGAGTAACTCAGATGCTTGAGAGATTTCATCGCTTCCAGCAATCATGGCGATGATGGAGCATATGCAAGCGAGTTGTTGCAAACAGACCATGAACCCCTGGTGGAGTACCAGAGAGTAAAATGATTGAGAAAACTATAACATGTGACCATTTAGACAAGGGTAAGGACTGTTTCACGAGGTCAAGAGAGAAAAATACAATGATGCAGTTGTCACATGCTGTTGTTTGTATGTTGAGCTCATCTTGCAGAAGAAACCGTGTAGATGCGACTGAGTTTCCGAAGCAGAAGATGACCTACAAATGTTGCCAAGAAGAAGACTACATCAACTCATTTTAGCTTGACCACAATAGTTGTGAAAGCATATGCAGAAACTAGAAGTGAACAACCATTCATGATAAGCTCATAGAATCCAAATCATGGGTTGGTCCAAAAATCGACCTGTCTGGATGAGAATGTTGTTATCAAGATAAATATATAAAATTCATACAACCAGATGAATCTGTATTTGGAACTACATTAAGGTGAATAACTAGTTAAACATGTAACCTAAAAAAACTTAAGACTTTTAAATGATCTGAAATCCAAAGCAAACAAACTAATTGTGTTTAATTAAATCATTAGATGGCAATGAATAATCTATATCAATTGTGCTAAGACCGCAATGCCAGGATCTAGTCGTTCCCATACCTCGGTACAAAGACACAATTCGGGGCAGTGACTTTCACCACAATGACCACTGCAAGGCATATACCCAGCACAACATACATACCTATGATGCACCAAAAAGGAATCAAAGGGAGTGTAGGTCAGAACTTGCACCATGTACTTGCCAAGTTTAGGAAAAGTAACAAAACAAGTGATTACCTTGACATGTCATTATAAAGAGCGCGCCTCCTCAACAGGTATGATGCACATGGTGCGCTGTAATGAAGGTGCAACATATTATATATATACGTGGCCTAAAAAAGCTTAGGGAGTCCATAACGAAAAGTTTTTGCTTTAAAAGCAAAAAAAAAAACTCAAGAAACAACCAGGAAGATTTCATGGCTTGTAAGGAGTCATAGAGCCCCTCTACACAATGGGGAGAAATTGTCAAACACATGAGAAATGTCGAATGTTGCTAATGATAACTATTTTAACAAAAGTTTAGCATTTTGAATCACAAAGCTAAAGGGCTTGATCACCTCTTAGATTTAACTAATCTAGATTCGAGACATATCTAATGATACAAGTTCAATAGGTATGAGGAAGAAAAAGGACCTTTGTGTCCAACACAATCAAAACTTTATATTAAGTTTGTTTTCATACATTCGACATGGGACTCTCGTAACATCTCATCAGAACTCTTACAATGTGTGAAATTCCTAATTGAGTTAAGAAACACAAAGGAATCTAGCCTTGGAATGTTTTGAATCCCAAAGCTGATTCAAAATCAAGCCCAACAAAATCTCAGATTCTTGAGGCATTGAAATTGCAAACATGACAAAATTGGACAAAAATCGTAATCAATAAATTAACCTCAAAAGAAGACCTCACCAGAAAACCGCAAAGAAGCAATCTGCATAGCAAAAGAGGGAGACGGAGAATCAAAAGAAAAGAAACAACATTTAATCGGCCAAAGCCTAAGTCAAAAGAAATAAAAATAACCGTGTGAAGGAAAAGAGAGAGAAAGAGGAATCACAAGGGCAATCGACGATGGGAGTGTTGCAAAGGTCGGTGTGCCAGAGGTTGCGATACTCATGCCTCACCTGCATTTTATCCATATACTCCTCTCTCCCCATTTTTGAATTATGCTTCACCTTCTCCCTTTTAGTTCTTTAGAAACTATTTGTATGTGATTCCTCCCCCCTTGTTTTTATGTTTCAAAGGGAGATAGATCTCCAACTCAAGCACGGGCTCAAAACATCAACTTCGATCTTCGATCTCAAATTCCTGCCTTTTCTGCTTGAGATTTTGATTTTGATTTTGAAAGGCGGGGGTTGTATTTGCAGTTTTTTTTTTCCTTTTTCTTTTCTGATTTCCATTTGTTAATTTTGGATACAAGAAATAGAAATTAGATCAACGGTTTAGAAGAGCACGCAAATGAAGACGATAAATATGTGCCTCTCAGCTACCAGTGATGGGGAAAGCAGTCAAATAACCGACGGCGGAATTTTTATATTAAAAAGGGGAAAACTAATTAAAATACCCCACCTTTGTGGGTATGGTAAAAATATATCCTTAATTTTCAAATATAATAAAAATATCCCGACCTTTTGAGGGTAGTGGTAATATATTACCACGAGTTTTCTCACGGGTCAAAAATGCTGACAAGACTACCCACATGGATTTTTTTTACAAGAGTTTTCTTGAACGATTTCCTTAGGAAAAAAGTAAATAGTTAGACCGGGTTCATATCCAACGCCTTTTTCTCTCTTCTATCTTATTCCATGGTCGCCTATTTAATTGTCTTTCAAGTCTTCCAGGCAGCTCGTGGTTCCTCTTCAATGACAGTCTTCCTCCCTCGTGGTTGCCTATCTCGAGCTGTCTCGATCTCTCACATCTTCTTCCTCTTTGATTCGTTCACGGACATGGCTGAGTAAGTTTTGTTTTTTCCCCTCTTCGTTGTTGCTGTCGTTGTCAGTTTAGTTTTGTTGTCGGTTTGGTGTTACGAATAGAATAGTGTTCACTGAAGGGGCGGGGAGTGTATGTAATAGGAGAATAAAATAGAGCACAACTAGACTATCTCCCTGTCCCTAAAAAATAATACAAGAATCCCCTCTCTTGTAGTAGTAGGGTAATTCAGGATCGAATCCACGAGGAGGTATGTCAGCGCTTCCTTTGTTGTACTCACGATCAAGGCTTTCGACCTCAGCAGACACTCGATATCGAGTATACAGGTCGATATCGACCTCAGTTCTGGTCGATTTCCTAGCGCAT
The DNA here is from genome assembly GCA_963922045.1 of Persicaria maculosa. Classification (NCBI taxonomy): domain Eukaryota; kingdom Viridiplantae; phylum Streptophyta; class Magnoliopsida; order Caryophyllales; family Polygonaceae; genus Persicaria; species Persicaria maculosa. Next base: position 37,824,185 of record OY998266.1, on the reverse strand, counting down.
TTCCTGCAGAAGACAAAACAGCAAGTCGACGTCGAGCAGAGACCTCGATATCGATGTTATACCTCGATATCGACCCTTATGGTCGACTTCGATGCTTGTCACAGAAACTGTTTTTGTAACCAATTTGTCGGAAAATGATCCGAAGAAAATAGAATGGAGAAGGAAGATGAACAGAAACAAAACTAAGACTTTTATGAAGAATTTAATTAATTAAAAGGCTTCCAAAGTCAGGGTTTCATGCCACAACGATAACAATGCAAGTTTCATGCTAAAGATATGAACTTTAATGTCTTTCCGTCAAATAACTTTCGTTATAAACACTGATAGCACACATTTAGGTAGGCATATTAGGTTGCATTTAGTATGATTTAGATGTTTATAATGCATAGATTAAGCTAGATTTGCATTTATACTTGTGTTGTTGGTAGAGTCGGAATCTACACGTGTTTATGGATTATTTCAGGTATATGTGGATTCGACGAGGAATGAGGAAGCTCATGGATGAAGGAAGAGTGAAGAGGAGGAGGAAAAGTGAAGAGCCCGGGAGCGGAATCGAAGTTAGAGAGCCTAAGTGAAAAACAAGTCCGCAGAAGTTGTCGCCAGACATGCTGAACTTGTTTCACACTTTCTGGAGGCGTCGGTGGTCCGATTGACTATTATAAGCATGCGTTGGAAAGCTCTTTCCGAGATCTACAACTTTCGTGTTGACATCGAGATCAGATTCGAACTGGAAAAATCGCTGTGAACAGTAACAACCGCCCCGCGGCCCGAAGCTCTGACGAAAGATTTCGCAATCGCCTGGCCGCCCCGCGGTCAGGGTTGGCTGCCCCGCGGCCTCTGCAGAAACGCCGAATCTACTCAATGGACTTTTTATCCACTTAATTAGGTTTTCAGAATTATTATTTGGCCGACTCTTTTGAGGTTTATTTAAGGACTATTAGGGTTATTTTCTTAGACATCTAACTCATCATCTAATTCCTTAGTTTATACACTTGGAGATTATCAATTGAGAGAAACCTAGAGGGGAGCCTCCATGGCCATGGAGTGCTAAACTCTTCCGTTTCATCTATGGATTGAGGCTTTGGTTTGATAAAGTTGTGAGATTTCTATTCTTGTTCTATTCCTATTGATTCGTATTGATCCTTTTGCGAATATTGTTAATTTCCTCTAGCCCGTACAACTAGTTGAGATTATTGCTAGGATTTTGTAGATTCCTCGTAGCGAACCTTAATCCATAGTAGCAATCATGCCTTTTTAGGACTCGTAGGACTAAATTGGTGTGTAGAGAATCAATTATATGTTAAATGCTGACTCGTAGCTTGGTGTTGCATATATCCTGGTTAATCCTTAATCTTAATGCTACTATTAGGTTAAATCTTGACCGTGTTAGGGTTATCTAATTAGTAAGGGTTACTAGGACTCGTAGGACTAGTAATTTACACAAGATCAGGACAGGAACAATAATAGGATGAAAAGAGAACTCGAAGAAGAATCGATGATCAATCAACCAAACTAAAGTGGATAGTTGTAGGTGAAACTATTTTCTCATTGTTATCTCTACTAACTTGTCTATAGTTTCTTTTCTTATATTCAATCACCAAAACCCATCTTTTCTACTAATTGGTAAATATACATTGCTTAGAAATACTTGATTCTCTGTGGGATCGACCTCTTACTTGCTTGCTATACTAGTTTGTAGGTTTGAGTTATACTTTGATAGGAACTGAACTGGTGGTATCATATTCCTTCAGTAGACATTCATGATAAATTAATCCTTTGCAATTTGAAAGGTGATGGTGATTATGTTGATCCTTTTAATTGTTATTTTGAAAAGCCACCAGTGGAACTGAACTGGTGGTATCATATTTCTTCAGTAGACATTCATGATAAATTGAAAAGGTTTATAGCTTCTATGATTTATAATTTCAATTTAGTGTGCTATAATGTCTTGTGGAAGATGTGTGCACAGGAATATGATAGGTTACTGAGGGCCTTGACGATGTCTGATAGGTAAGGAATTAAGATTGAGAATAAGTCATGCCGATGACATAAAACAAAGGCGCTACTTGGGAGGCAACCCAAGGTAAGTAGTTCTTGATTTCTTTTTCTTAAATTTCATTGAATTGGCTTGGTTTTGGCATTTTTTGTGGGGCAGTAACACCGCAGGAATGAAAGTTGAAAAGGGCAGAGGCCGCCCCGCGGCTTGTACGGGCCACCCCGCGGCTAGGTCGTGTCTCCAGCCGCCCCGCGGCCTAGCATGGCCGCCTCGCGGCCTCTGACGGGACTGACAGGTTTCTCTTCCTCACCTCCCACTTGACCTACCGCCACCGCAGTGAAAAAAGTCAGTTTTTCTTTCTTTCCTTCATATTTTTATATGTTGTTGTCTTTAATTTTCATTGAGGACAATGAAAGATTTAAGTGTGGGGGAGGAATTGCATTGCATATAGATAGGTTTTGCATATCATGTTTATTTATGTTTTCATATTTATTTTTACTCATATATTGCATGTGTTAAAAAAAATCCAAAAATATCATGCATTTCATAAACTTTAAGTCTTATTTTCCCATCTAGGCTACTTGTCCTCTACATTTATCTTATCATGCGCCCCATGACATGCTTGAAGTGTTTGAAGCTTTGAATTGTTTTTGTATACTTTTTGGGAATATGATTGATGAGATAATTGAGTATGTATAGTCTTTGAAATTTAAGTGGTATTGAAGTTCTAACAATTTGACCTTGTGAGTTTTTTTTGGCCTTATTGGGACTACACATATATGTCCTCTAGTTTCTTTGTGTGTGAATACTTTCCTTGATTACTTCCTCTTTAAATTGCGTTTAGATATCTTTATTGAGGCTGCATTTATATGATTTTTGCATGTAACCTTAAAGTGATTGAGGCATGATTTTCTTTTAGCCATATTATACTCTACCCACCCATACACATTATCCTTTGCTTGAAGCCAATTTGAGCCTTATAAGCCTATTTTGTTAGCTCCACAAAATCTTCCTAGCCAATTATTAGCCTGACCCATCCGGGAATTAGGAGAAGAGTTGGTGAATATATATCTTGATATGTTGATGGAGTTACTTTGAGTGGAGAAATTATGTTGGGTGATTCATTTGTACTTCATAGAGATGGTTTTTATGTGCTTATTACTTGGGACCTAAGGAGGATAAAATTCACTTAGGGGTAAAAGTCAAGAAAATAAAAGAAAAAAAAGGAGAAAAAACAATCATAACAAAAAGCAAAAATGAATGAGTTTGTGTGGAAATTTGAAAATTGTGTGCGAATTTGTGTTGTGAAGGAGTACATGTTATTGGAATGGTATTTGAAGTGTTTGGTGTTGGTGTTTTTCTGGTTGTTTACTAACCCTTTTTCCCGGATTTTTAGCACCACATAGCCTAAATATTTTCCATACCCTATGTTCCTACCATGGCCCTATTACAACCTATTCAAAAGACCTCATGATTTTGGTTGCATGTGAAGTCACTAGCGGTGGAGATTTAGACCACTGACGCAATTTTGTTGTAGCTAAGTTTTCAAGGATTGAGTTTGAGCGCGAATGTTTAACCCTAAACACATGAGCGAGAGTGAAAACACATTTCCCTGGTGAGGTTGGATAGATGTACTTGCTTTATTCCTTGGATTTCACATATACATGTTATGACGTTATTTGTCAATCTTTGTTTCCCTATTTTTGAGCTTAAGTGTTTTACCAAAGTGATTACATGGATTGCTTGTCTGTGGGGTGTTGCTTTGATTTTGATTTTCATTCCTTGAGGACAAGCAAAAGCTCAAGTGTGGGGGAATTTGATAGCACACATTTAGGTAGGCATATTAGGTTGCATTTAGTATGATTTAGATGTTTATAATGCATAGATTAAGCTAGATTTGCATTTATACTTGTGTTGTTGGTAGAGTCGGAATCTACACGCGTTTATGGATTATTTCAGGTATATGTGGATTCGACGAGGAATGAGGAAGCTCATGGATGAAGGAAGAGTGAAGAGGAGGAGGAAAAGTGAAGAGCCCGGGAGCGGAATCGAAGTTAGAGAGCCTAAGTGAAAAACAAGTCCGCAGAAGTTGTCGTCAGACATGCTGAACTTGTTTCACACTTTCTGGAGGCGTCGGTGGTCCGATTGACTATTATAAGCATGCGTTGGAAAGCTCTTTCCGAGATCTACAACTTTCGTGTTGACATTGAGATCAGATTCGAAATGGAAAAATCGCTGTGAACAGTAACAACCGCCCCACGGCCAAGCTAGCCGCCCCGCGGCCCGAAGCTCTGACGAAAGAATTCGCAATCGCCTGGCCGCCCCGCGGTCAGGGTTGGCTGCCCCGCGGCCTCTGCAGAAACGCCGAATCTACTCAATGGACTTTTTATCCACTTAATTAGGTTTTCAGAATTATTATTTGGCCGACTCTTTTGAGGTTTATTTAAGGACTATTAGGGTTATTTTCTTAGACATCTAACTCATCATCTAATTCCTTAGTTTATACACTTGGAGATTATCAATTGAGAGAAACCTAGAGGGGAGCCTCCATGGCCATGGAGTGCTAAACTCTTCCGTTTCATCTATGGATTGAGGCTTTGGTTTGATAAAGTTGTGAGATTTCTATTCTTGTTCTATTCCTCATAGCGAACCTGAATCCATAGTAGCAATCATGCCTTTTTAGGACTCGTAGGACTAAATTGGTGTGTAGAGAATCAATTATATGTTAAATGCTGACTCGTAGCTTGGTGTTGCATATATCCTGGTTAATCCTTAATCTTAATGCTACTATTAGGTTAAATCTTGACCGTGTTAGGGTTATCTAATTAGTAAGGGTTACTAGGACTCGTAGGACTAGTAATTTACATAAGATCAGGACAGGAACAATAATAGGATGAAAAGAGAACTCGAAGAAGAATCGATGATCAATCAACCAAACTAAAGTGGATAGTTGTAGATGAAACTATTTTCTCATTGTTATCTCTACTAACTTGTCTATAGTTTCTTTTCTTATATTCAATCACCAAAACCCATCTTTTCTACTAATTGGTAAATATACATTGCTTAGAAATACTTGATTCTCTGTGGGATCGACCTCTTACTTGCTTGCTATACTAGTTTGTAGGTTTGAGTTATACTTTGATAGGAACAACGACAGTTTCCTCCTGTCAAACACTTAGGTGATTAGAGGCTCTCGCATAATTCCTAAGAGTTACTATCCAATTCATGAGCAATTCAAGTTCGCAATATGAGTGGCTTTCGCTTCAATAATGCAAATAATGAATCTCCCTAACTTTCGCAAAGGATCATGCATGGGGTAGAAGACGGAATCGCATAAAAGTCATACCTTTGATGCACTTACCTCATATTGCTATCGTCGCGCTCACCCCGACCCTAGAAGTGGGTTGACTACTCGCTCCTCATCATGCACATCATTATCATTGTTATTGAAAAAAGCTACTTTGAATTAAAACTCCGAAAGAAAGTACAACTGAACAAGCCACTCCACTCTCGCTTTACAACTCCACTCGGCCTCTCTCTCTCTCTACTCTCTATTGCAACTGAAATTCTCTGCGAAAATTGGATGCCTAAACTCAGCCCTATTGGCCTCTATTTATAGATGTCGATAAGGACTCGAAACCTTATCTTTATTCTCTAAGATAAATTAAAACAAAGTAAAAGCTAAAACTCAATGGCGAAATCAGCCTCCTCATGATAGATCTGGTGTTGATGATAGGAAATCTCGACCCTTGGATAGACATTGCAAGCATTGGATAAAATTCTATCAAAATCGAAGTCGAATTCCTCTGCTGGCATGGTCGATATCGACCCTTGGACATCGATATCGACCCCTCCAAAATCTTATCCCGAGCTGCTCCTTCTCCTACTCGAACTGGCACTCGACTTCTATCAATTTGGTCGATTTGGTAGCATCGATATCGACCCCTAGACGTCAATATCGACCTCTTCTGTGTCGATATGCTCTGTTTCCTTTTCTGCTCGATTCCTATGTCTCTGATGTACTCGATGTCGAGGTCTTCAGTCGATTTCGACCTCTTCAGAAGACTTCGAGTTCTTTTTCCGCTCTTCCGAATTCATCCATTTTCATCATGTTTTCTGCGAAATCACATGGAAACTCGTGCAAACCTATATATTTGACATTTTAAGCATAAACTACACTATTTCCATGTTTTCCCATTAATGTGCATGCAAAAGACAATAAAATGGATTCATATGTGTATAGAAAATATGGCAATTTGTGCGCACATCAAACACCCTATACTTAAGCTTGCTTGTCCCCAAGCAATACTTTTAATGGTCATTCAGGGGAAGAAAGTAAACCCTCAACATCATATATTCATTTTTCATATGTCCCTACAATCAATTGCCATCCTCGTGAAGGTACTTATCTCAACCAAGTCCATGCCTGTGCATAAAAGCAATTTCATACTCATAAAGGAGGTAATATGCAAAAAACAATTTTAGCGACATTGCATTAATAATCAAGAGGACTTTTTCCAAGCTTGTGAGAAGTGGATTGGTAAAAGGCTAAAGGTGGGCTAATATTTGGCCATGTGGTGTTAAATCCGGGGAAACATACTTTCTTTCCAAAATATTCCACATTCCTTCTTCATAATGTCTCACCTTTCACTCATCGTTCAATGCTTTTTTCAATTTTATGCTTTTACCTCTCTAACCTTAGCACTGCCTTCTCGCGAGTCGCAAACATGGGTGTCATGAATGGCCCCGGATACTTAGTACTTCGGACTCCTCACCTTGTGTCCCATCCTGCGGAACTATTATCTCAACGCAAGCAGGGTCGACCCACCTTTATCTCCTGAGGTGATCGGATTTTTTCTCGCTCATTTAATTTTCCATATTTCATAATTGTATCATTCCTGCCAACAACTTTATAAATGCACAACTCCATATAACTCAAAGATGACATCCATTCAAAAAACTTTGTCCCCGGATAGGGTATAAGGTAAAAAATGGGCAATATGTGTATATGTGGAGCAATAATGATCATGATAAGTCTTATATATGGCTTTGTGAATATGCATAGGTAAGGCTAGGATATGAACTTTGCTTGTATGGAATTTTTATAAAAAGTCCTCCATCATCTTATCATGCACATGTCAAAAGCAACTTCAAATTTTCATCTCCTTTATGGTTTTCTCTAAAAATTTGCACTTCATTGGGACTTCCCTTAACTAGGCAATCTCATGTTATATCTCTAATGAATCTAATTTTGCATCATAGAGCTCTTTTTTATACTTCCATGACTCTTTCTTTTCCAAAATTTTTGATGGGGGTCATTTTTTTTATGCATTAAAATAAATATGCAACTCTAAACTAAGTATGAATATGCAAGTAAGCCTTTCCCCCACCCCATACTTAAAATTTCCAGTGTCCTCACTGTATTAGAACTAGGGTTAAGAAGAAAACTTACTAAACCGTCACAAATTTCAGGAGTCGAAGAAGACAACAGGGAAGGTCGATATCGACCCTTTACATCGATATCGATGTCTCTCTTGATTTCTGCTCAGGCTTCAGGGTGATTCAGCCTCGATCACAAACCCTATCCATGTCGACCTTAAGGTCGATTTCGATGTCTAACATCGATTTCGATGCCTTTCTGTGTGCTTTTCTCTCTCCTGTAATTTGAAAACTAAACACAAAATATGCAAAACAATAAAGTGTCTAAAACCAAAACAAAAGCTGTCTAAAACCAAAACTAAGTCTTTGTTACAAGCTCTAGATTTTTAAGTCGCTAGGCCGACTTCTTCCTTTGCGCTTCTCAAGGTGGCATCTGCAGAGCCCATGTGGCTTGGGCCTCAAATATCACTCCTTTCTTGTCCCGCAGCTGCATTCCGCCGGGATTGATTTGATTCACCGTGAATGGACCTAAGTTCTTATCCTTGAATCTTGTAGGGAACCAATGGTCCTTAGACTTGGCAACATAGACCTTGTCTCCTATCTCATATTGGCTTGAATCATCATCGGATACCCTACATAAGTGCACATGCCAAGGCACACCTCTTCCAAATAATGATAAGTCCTTAATTGTAATTGAACAAGAGGAATCCGTACCTTGACTTACCTTCTTCTCTGTCTGTGGCTCAGGTCGATGTCGATGTTCAGAGGTAGATATCGACCCCTGTTGTACACTTGGAGGATCAGTCGATTTCGACCCTCAGAGGTCGATATCGAGGTCTCCTTGCCTCCCTTCTCAGTGCTGATGATGGTCGATTTCGATAGGGCATGGTCGATATCGACCCTTGACCCCGATTTCGATGCTTCCTCTTTTCCTCCGTCGACCCCATACTTATGACATGTCACAGAATCTTGAACATTAGTGGTCGATATCGACTTACCTGGGTCGATTTCGATGTTCTGTTGAGCTCCTTCGTTCAAGATTGCTTCAACTTCCTCTACTTGGGCTTCATTGATGGCTTTTATCTCCATTGGCCCTTGACTTTGCACCGTCTTGTTGAAGGAATACTCTATTACTTCATCACTAATTGTGAGTGAGAGTAATCCTTTCTTCACGCTAATATTGGCATCGACGGTTGCTAGGAATGGCCTACCTAAAATAATTGGACAAGCAGGGTCCTCTGCTATGTCAACAACTAGGAAATCAGCAGGGACAAAGAATTTACCTACTTGTACTGGCACATCCGTCACTATCCCAGTTGGAATCACTACCGTATTGTTAGCCATGTACAATCTTGCATCCACGGGCTCCAGAGGACCTATCTTTACCTTGTGCCAAATGGTTAGTGGCATCATGCTAACGCTAGCGCCCAAGTCAACTAAAGCATTAAATTTGAATTGACCTAGACCTATAGCGATAGAAAACTTACCTGGGTCCGCCCGCTTTTGTGGTAGCTCCAACCTGTTGCATTCCTCTGCGATCTCAGAGAGCAATCGCTTCTTACCCAAGATGTCCTTAAGGAACCTTACATAAGATGGCATCTCGTGAAGTGCCTCTGTGAATGGTATAGAGACATTAAGCCCTTGGAGCATCTTCACGAACCGTTGGAACTTCTTTTCCGCTGGGTCCTTAGTCACCTTTCTAGTTGGGAATGGCAACACCTTCTTTCTTCCCGCTGCTGCAGTGAGGTCGATATCGGCATCAGTAGGGTCGATATCGACTAGAGGAGTCGATTTCTGTGGTGACGCAGAATTAGGGTCGACATCGACATGAGGGTCGACATCGATGTCACCTTGGTCGATATCGACAGGGGGGGTCGATATCGACGTCTGTTCTGGCTCCTTCTCCTCCGCTTTTTGCTCGGGCATTTGTAATTGACGCCCACTCCTTAGGTTTACTGCCACAATATGACCTATGGTTTTGCCCTTTTGGTTGGGCACAGTGGATCCAGGGAGTGATCCGGACGCTTTGGGCATTGCTTCCGCCAATTGACTCATTTGAGTCTCCATGTTGCGCTTCCAAACGTCGATCTCCCCAAGTCTAGAATTGATGCCCTGCAGCTGAGTATGGACGGAGTTATTGGCTTGTTTGAACTCAGCGTGGTTCCTCCGCATCTCATCAAGGATGATTTGCAGGTCATCTTTCTTAGTCTCCCGCTCAGGGTGCCCTGGTGCCCTATATGTTGGGGGATCCCTTTGATAGAACCTTTGATCACCCCAATTTTGTTGATTGCCCCCTCCATAGGGGCCTCTCGTCCATTTGACCTCCTCATGTTGTTCCGCCATGGATACTTGCTCAGTTTGTGGACAGGCACTGGTGTTATGCCTTATTGAACCACACTCCTAACAAGGTTGATTGTTGCTCAGGAACCTTACTTGCTTTTGAAGGCGGCGTGTTTGATCGTTATGGAATGGTTGCCGTACTTCAGGATCTATCTCTCTTGGAGGCTCATATAGTGGCATAGATGGGGCATGCCTTGTATCATAGGCCGCAGCAGCCCCATAGGTGTTGTCAAAGTTCACAAGCCTCTCAATGGTCTCCCATGCCTCCGTTGGTGTAAGCTCAATGTACCGATAAGAGGTCTATGAATTGATCCTCTCCTTATTCGGCGCATCAAGGGCGTTATAAAAGATCTCTTGGATGACATATGGAAGTTGCCCATGCGTCGGGCATGATCTCAGCAAGTCCTTAAAGTGCTCCCACGCCTGTGCTAGGGTTTCACCTAGCTTTTGTTTGAAAGCCGTGATCCTTTTTCGTAGCATCGCCGTTTTAGAAGGTGGGAAGAATTTGTTCAAGAATGCATCTTTCACCTCCGCCCATGTCCTTAGCGATCGTGGAGCCAAACTTTCAAGCCATTGTAATGCCTTTCTTGCCAAAGACCATCGAAAAGATTTTAGTCGCACATACTCTAAGTTTACTCTATCAGCAACTGTTTCACATAAGTCCATAAAAGTAGAGATGTGTTGCAGGGGGCATTCATTATGTCTTCCTTCAAAAGTATTTCTTTTAATCTCAGATAGGAAGTTAATTTTCAATTCATAATTGGAGTGAGGAATTATAATGGCAGATTCAGGAACATGAAGCGGTGGATGCATGTATTGCATCGCTGTCTGTGGATACTGATTTAGCCGCTCTTGGGCTTGTCTGCGCGCATCCTCCTCCCTATAAGCACGGGCTCGCTCAGCAGCAGCAGCGGCCCTTTCAGCAGCGATTGTAGCATTGTGGTCCTCGATCTCCTTTCTCAACCACTCTATGATCTCAGCCTGCATCTCGTTGTCAGCCATGATGCGAATTGCTTTGTTGCGAAGATGGTAGAAACGTTCAGGCTCATCAATTGGTTCCAGGATAGGTCCGCGATCAGAACATCGCATAAACCTGCAGAATAAGCTTAGAAAAAGATCGTGATTAACTTAGGTGGTGATTGATTGCCTCCCCGGCAACGGCGCCAATTTGTTCGCTGAAGGGGCGGGGAGTGTATGTAATAGGAGAATAAAATAAAGCACAACTAGACTATCTCCCTGTCCCTAACAAATAATACAAGAATCCCCTCCCTTGTAGTAGTAGGGTAATTCAGGATCGAATCCACGAGGAGGTATGTCAGTGCTTCCTTTGTTGTACTCACGATCAAGGCTTTCGACCTCAGCAGACACTCGATATCGAGTATACAGGTCAATATCGACTTTAGTTCTGGTCGATTTCCTAGCGCAGTTCCTGCAGAAGACAAAACAGCAAGTCGACGTCGAGCAGAGACCTCGATATCGATGTTAGACCTCGATATCGACCCTTATGGTCGATTTCGATGCTTGTCACAGAAACTGTTTTTGTAACCAATTTGTCGGAAAAGGATCCGAAGAAAATAGAATGGAGAAGGAAGATGAACAGAAACAAAACTAAGACTTTTATGAAGAATTTAATTAATTAAAAGGCTTCCAAAGTCGGGGTTTCATGCCACAACGATAACAATGCAAGTTTCATGCTAAAGATATGAACTTTAATGTCTTTCCGTCAAATAACTTTCGTTATCAACACTTAGGTGATTAGAGGCTCTCGCATAATTCCTAAGAGTTACTATCCAATTCATGAGCAATTCAAGTTCCCAATATGAGTGGCTTTCGCTTCAATAATGCAAATAATGAATCTCCCTAACTTTCGCAAAGGATCATGCATGGGGTAGAAGACGGAATCGCAGAAAAGTCATACCTTTGATGCACTTACCTCACATTGCTATCGTCGGGCTCACCCCGACCCTAGAAGTGGGTTGACTACTCGCTCCTCATCATGCACATCATTATCATTGTTATTGAAAGAAAGCTACTTTGAATTAAAACTCCGAAAGAAAGTACAACCGAACAAGCCACTCCACTCTCGCTTTACAACTCCACTCGGCCTCTCTCTCTCTCTCTACTCTCTATTGCAACTGAAATTCTCTGCGAAAATTGGATGCCTAAACTCAGCCCTATTGGCCTCTATTTATAGATGTCGATAAGGACTCGAAACCTTATGTTTATTCTCTAAGATAAATTAAAACAAAGTAAAAGCTAAAACTCAATGGTGAAATCAGCCTCCTCATGATAGATCTGGTGTTGATGATAGGAAATCTCGACCTTTGGATAGACATTGCAAGCATTGGATAAAATTCTATCAAAATCGAAGTCGAATTCCTCTGCTGGCATGGTCGATATCGACCCTTGGACATCGATATCGACCCCTCCAAAATCTTATCCCGAGCTTCTCCTTCTCCTACTCGAACTGGCACTCGACTTCTATCAATTTGGTCGATCTGGTAGCATCGATATCGACCCCCAGACGTCAATATCGACCTCTTCTGTGTCGATATGCTCTGTTTCCTTTTCTGCTCGATTCCTATGTCTTTGCTGTACTTGATGTCGAGGTCTTCAGCCGATTTCGACCTCTTCAGAAGACTTCGAGTTTTTTTTCCGCTCTTCCGAATTCATCCATTTTCATCCTGTTTTCTGCGAAATCACATGGAAACTCGTGCAAACCCATATATTTGACATTTTAAGCATAAACTACACTATTCCCATGTTTTCCCATTAATATGCATGCAAAAGACAATAAAATGGATTCATATGTGCATAGAAAATATGGCAATTTGCGCGCACATCAAATAGCCGTGTTGTGATAATTTGTGACAATTTTGACCAGATTAGTTGCTTGGTTGAATCAATTTCGTTTTTAGGGTTTAATTTTTTTGTCGGTTTATTATTTTCTCTAAGAAACCGTTCAAGAAAACCCAATTTTAGTGCTAATTTGTAAAAAGGCTTCCACGTTGGCTGTTTTGTAAAAAAAATCCACATAGACTGCCTTGTTAGCATTTTTGACCCATAACAAAACATGTGGTAATATATTACCACTACCCTCAAAGGTCGGGATAATTTATTACATTTGAATGTTGAGGATATATTTTTACCATACCCCCACAGTTGGGGGTATTTTAATTAGTTTTCCCATTAAAAAACGTATTTAAAAGAATTCTTTTTTTCTTTTGTCCTAAAATATTAAGCGTTTATATATATATATATATATATATATATGGATCAAATGTTAACATAACAAGTCTTACAGTGTTAAATGTTGCAAAATCTGAGGCGTTGATTGAGTGAAAATGAAAGGCTGAATTTTTTTTTTATTATTTGGATTAATTGATAATTGAAAGTTGAAAAACACAATCCTATGTTAAAAAGAAGCGTGTGTAATACAAGCCTAACCCTACCCTATAATTGTTGCCATAGAGTAGACTGAGAGAAAGAAAAGGCCGAACGGATGAAGGGCGATAGGGCATGGAAGAGAAGGCTGACGGAGGAGACTAGTTCGACTTGGGTGGCGGCGATTTGAAGGAGGATGATGGCGGAGCAAAGGCTTACGGAGGACGAGGTCGGCGATGATTTGGAGGAGGCATGTTCTGATGCAGTGCAATCGGCGATGACTCCTGGTGACAATGAGGACAACATGAAGGTGCCATTTGATGGTCCTATCACTCGTGTGAGGGCTAAAAAGATTCAAGATGCTACCCAAGCACTTCTCATTCGTTACCGACGAACTATGGAGCAAGGATTCAGGCCACCTTGGATCACTTTGCTCAATACTAGACCACCATGCCAAGAGTTGAGCTTAAGACCACAGTCCAAGCTCACAAAGGCGAGGCCCGATCCACCAGGAGGCCCATGTCGACCCATCACCTAAGGGCTGGCGGCATTTTTTAGATTTTTACCTATTTTTATTTTATTTATGTTATATTAGATAAATAAGGTAAAAAGGAAAGTCTATCTGCTTAGTTTTGTCCTTAAACACTATGATTGTTATCTATGTTATATTAGATAATTTTTTTCTTAACCACTAAGATTGTTATCTAGGATTTTCCTATCTTAGGAGATTTATTAATATTTTTTAATTCAGCCAGATTCTATCATTTCCAAGGAAGGATTGATAAAGTTATGTTATTTATTAAACGTTTAGGTCATTCGATAAACTCAGATTGAAATATAGAATTGAGGAAACCCTTTGGCTGAAGGGTTCTTCAATCTTCAATCCAAACACTTTCTTCATATTTTTCAGATTGTTATACATCGTGTTAATCATCCATACAAACCCCATTCGAAACCCTAATCCAAACAAAACCCAAAAACACAAAACACAAACTACAATTCCTGCATAAACCGTCGCAGAAACCCTAGCGCAGCCGTCGCGGAAGAAAAGAAGAAGGCGTCGCTGCTCCTGCGTGCCTGGCACAAGCGGCGGCCACCCCATCCCCTGCAGCGGCCGCTGCCATCCCGCGGTCTCCTTCGTGGCCTCGGCGCCTCTCCTTGCTTTGCCTTGTTCTTGTTTTGCCTTTATTGCTACGGTTTCCTATTTTCCTATTTTCCTTTAAACTCTCTTCACTCATATTGAATTTTGCTTGTTCCAAATCAAGAGAAATCAAAGAATATTGCAATATCGGGACATTCATAAGACGTTGTTGTTAATTCGAAGCCCACAGGCGAAGGATCGGGAATAGCAATGCATCAAGTGGTATCAGATTCTCAGGTGTATGCAAGTTCTTTACTCTCTTTATTCTTTATTTTGAGTGATTATTTTCGTGCCTATTTTTCTCACCATCCGCTACTAAAATTTAGTTTCTTTATTCAACCCTAAATTCGCACTTGTTATTTGGGTAATAATCTTGTTTGGATCTATAATTTAGAAGATATTGAGTTTTTGGTTTGCAAGTTGTGATCTTTACTTTCTATTGCTACATATCATGCCTATGAATGTGATTTTTGAATTAGTTTATGTCATGAACTTGCACCACTAAAGAACCCTAATTTCTCCATCTTTGAAGCCAATTTTTCTTTTCCTTTATTTTTGCTTACTTTTAGATCATCGTAGCATAGTTTTTCATACTTTTTATTTTTGGAAAAATGACTAAAAATAATACAAACTATCAACGGTGAACCAAAAATAATACGAACTTTAAAAATTACCAATTTATATACAAACTATATCTTATTAAACCAATATTAATACAATGTATGAATTTTGTAAACTAAAAATTAATTTAGACACAAAACAAGATTAGCCAGAACATTAGGTAAAAATGGTAAATAGATGGAATGATTCTTAATTTCATAGAATCACTGTTCATCTTCAACCTCGGCAAGGAAGTGATGGATCGTGGCTACATGTGCGCGCAACTCGACCTGGGCTTCATTTGCAGCTGGGCTCGAAAAGAAATTGCAAGGTGACAGGATAAAAAGGGTGAGGAGATAGAGGGATCGATCGAGATTGACCCGAAGTACGTTTGAGGGAGGCAACCATGAGAGTTGTTCTTGAGATCCGAGAGAGGGCGAGGAGGGAGTCAAGAGGGCGAGAGAGGGGTGTCTCCATATATGGGTAAATATTGATGTTTGTGGTGAATAATTGTATCATATTGATGAATATTTCTGTAATGATGCCGAAAACTATTTAGGGAATTTATCTTTGAAGGTGACTATTGTACCTCGTGCGATGAAAAGTATGATGAATATTCCTATGGGTTAAATGAATTGAATATTTGTTCACCTGATGTGAATATTTCGATTCCTTGACAGACTTAAATAATACTTCATGCTTACATTAACCAAACCAACCATGACATGCAATTATTCAGTAATCATATCTGAAATATTCAGTCATATAAAACAAATATTCCTGGACACGTAACAACCATCATCTAATATCATTCCAACATTTCCTCATCATCATGGTCGTCACTTACATCATCTGACCAATCCTCATTATCATCTGCATCATCAGCATCAAACATTTCCTCAGCCTTCATTTTCCCCTTACAAGTCCTACTATTATGCCCCATCCTACCACAACTCCCACACTTTCTCCCTTTCGCCTTTAATGCTTTCGCTGTCGCCTTCTCCAACGACCCCTTCAACCTATGTCCCTTGTTCTTTGCTTGAGGTGGGGGTTGAACAAGTACCTTGTCTCGAGGCTTTACCCCCGCATACTTCTGGACAAACAACTCTTTGCTTGTTCCAGCTGACACGGAGTCAGCAACTTTTTTCAAGTATTGTGATCTCTTCTGTTGCAAAGTTATCATCAAATCACCGATAAGATCACTGTCCTCCTCCACGAGGCCAACCGTGGAGTATATGGTACCCCATAGCCTGTTCACTGCCAACTTCCTAGACTCAATTGCAGCACACTCCTTGAGCACCGCATCATCAACTTGAACATGTGCCAACTCCGTAGCTTGCTTAGTCCATCTTGACTTGACCATTATGGATGGTATTTCCTGCATACCCATGTATTTGTACGTCGCAAATATATGTTTGCAAGGGATTCCGATCCTATGGAGAGTATTGCAACTGCATGTAGAAACCTCGGTAGCTGCTTCATAGACCACCTGAAAGTCCCCCACATCTTGTTCTGCAATAACATGTTTCTTGCCCGAACCCTCATGAGTCTCGTTGGTCACATTGCATATGGTTATTGCATCAGCGATCTCTTCTTTTACCTTAGCAAAAACCCTCAACGTATACACAGATGATGCATGCCTCTCGATAACAAGCCGAGTCTCATAAGTTGGAATAGCAGTTGCGGATTCCATGTCTAGCCTTGCTTGTGTGTGGCGCTGAGTATCCATGGCATTTTCAAATTGCATCATTAACTCGACCATGCTGAAATGTCTGCTAGAATACTCTCCGAAGAAGCTATTAGCGGACTCAGAAATAGATGTCGTGCGAATTAAGCCACCCATTGGCACATCCTTGAAAAAGGCAGGTATCCATTCATCCTCAATTTGTACATGAGTGCCAACCATTTGTTGTTTTCCAGTGAAAACTCTGACAACATCTCCTTCCCCATCTCCTCAAACTCTTCGACAGTGATCTCTTAGCTCCATACCACTTTGTTTATTTTATGCCGAAACTCTTTGTTGAGACGTACTTCTTTAGGAACCTAGGATAGTTAGAACATAACATAAATTGCTATAAGAGCTGATACTGGAGTTAATAATGCATTTTGATATGTAGTAGAGGAATGTTTGTTGCGTAAATATTTTTTTAGTTACTGTGATGAACATTACTTAAATGTTGCCGCATATTCTCCCTAAAGGTAATGAATACATGTGATTAACTTATTGAATAATGATCATAATATCAAAATGAAGGCATACAATTTCTAGTGTTACAATGAAGACATAACATACCAATTACCTCTCTCGGAACTTTCATCATTATATGCCACATGCAAAAGCGATGCCGGGTATTAGGAAACACCTCCGGAATAGCCTCACTCATGGATGGATCCTGATCAGTTACAATTACGAACGGGTCCTTGCCCATGGCTTTTTGAAAGTTCTCGAACAACCACTTGTACGACTGTTTATCCTCGGTTAACAACAAACCAGCCCCAAACGTTACCGCTTTGCGATTGTTATCCAAGCCCGTAAAAGGCGCGAATACCATGCTATACCTGTACATATACACCACACAGATCGAAACGTTATAATAAAATTATACAAGGGTTTTCATATGATTACATAAAACAAACCACATCTGGAAAAATAACAACATAAATTCTAATGACCAGACGAATATTTATTCTATAATTACTGAATATTTGCTATAGTTTTACTGAATATTATTTACGCTGGAATATTATAAAACAATAGTCAGAAAACATACTTGTTCGTCCTGTATGTTGAGTCAAACGACACAACATCACCAAAAGCAGCAAAATTCGCACGGGCTATAGGATCATACCAGAACAACCTTACTAGTTGGTTCTTCTCATTCACCACATGATCAAAATAGAAGGCGGATGATGCCTGTCTCTTCAAATTAAACCTATCCAGTACCATTTGTGCATTTGCACCCGAAATGTAAGCCATCACATCACGTTTGAAATTTTTAATATCCTGCATCTATGGACCACCATGTTTTGAGCCTTGTCTACACTCTTTCATAAGTCTATGAGTCATGGTTGGATCCAAATGAGCCCGTGCACAGTTGATCATGAACTGTTTATGACCAACGTCAAGCTTTCGGTGCACCTTCAAAAATTTATTCGATGCGTCTTGCATAAGGGGGTGATTATGTCGCTCCTCCATTCTATCTATCTTGTACCCATCCAGCCCAATTAATTTCAAATAAATGTGCGCCTTGCACCCAACACGGTTGGTTAACCGTTTGCGCTTTTCTTTGTTTGTCTTTGATTCCGCAAAACCATGCCAATTGCACAACATGTATCGATGAAGGACGGTACCGTCTCTTGTATGAGTACGCGCTCCACCAACACGTACATCAAACCCAACCACCGACCCATACTTCTTGTAGAACTCCATCCCTTCAACTACCGTTTGAAACCTCTTACCAACTACTGGCTTCAACGATTCGTCACAAGTGGGAATCCAATATTTTGTTTTCCCTGGAGATTGCGATTGAACATAACCAACTTCAGCTTCATCCGTCAACAACTGATCAAAAATGAAGTCCACAACTTCCGCTTCGACACCACCTCTATTTTCAACGTCCCATTCCTTCTCCTTCTCTGTATCTGCGTCATAACAGATCAAAGAAAACAAATTACAATAATATTCTGCATGAATAATTGCATAATAACAATGAATACTTGTTCCCAATCATAGAATCATTCAACATCAAACAATTGAGATTGCCAATTACACCAAAAACTACAAGTTCAAAAGTTTTTGCATCCCAGTATCACAATCAGCACTAACGATTTGATATTAACAACGAATATTTGTTTCCAAGCATAGAATATTACAACATCGACTAATCGATGTTGATAATTTGCCCAAATAAATATGTTCGCCTAATCGTTTTTTTCATCTCATAACCGCATCATCATGAATAATTGCATATTTACAACGAATATTTGCTTCTGAACATTGAACAATTCAACTGCTAATACAGTGTACTAAGCCTTTACCTAAAACCATCCGCAACTATCAACCTCTGGGCAGTTTTCTTCTTCTTCTTGACCGTCGGCTTTGATGAAGAACTCACGTATTATCAAAGATCTCGCATACCCAGAATAATTGATCATGATATTAGAAATCTATTTTCAAAAAGGAAATTTGTGAAAATTGGAAAAAAAACCCATGATTTTCTCCATTCGGTTACTGGGTGACTGATTTGCATCCCACGCATCCCACGCTCCAACATTCAGCAATTGAACTGTAAAACCATGTGGGTCCCACTATTTTTTTAAAAATAAATTCAAAAAATCATTAATTAATTACATCCATCCATCTTCAATCAATCAACGGTCCTAATTTGTTAACATTAAACATGTTAAAGACTTGTAAACATTTGATCCATCCTATATATATATATATATATATATATATATATCATAAATTGGTCAAATTGAAAATACATCCCGAGTAGTGAAACACTATCTTTTTTTTTTATGGAAAATGGTGACTACTTTCCTCTTCCCAAGCCCTCCTCTACAACCATCTGTTGGCTTCCCTTCACTCGTCTTGGTCATCCAACTCCAGAAGAAGGGGGATCTCAGTTGCTTTCTGCACCTTTGGAAACACAAGTATAAAGAAACACCGATTGCTTTTCTCTTTCTCGCAGTCGTGCATCGATTCGATACAGGTGAGGGCGAAAAAGGATGTTTTTTCCCCTCAAAATCATATTGGAGCTTATCTCTAATCCTACCTTTATGCATTGAATTTGGGGTTAAATCAAATCAATGGTTGAAGGCTATAGGTCTATTGATGAAGATTTGAGACTCGAAATTGTTAAAACCTCGTCCTTGGCCAGCCAACAGTTTTAGGAAGGGATGTGAGTGCTCAGAGGAGAGGGGGGGGGGGGGGTGTTAGCCCTGCCCTTTTCCGACGTGCTGGGAGTCTAATATCTTGTTTCAACAAGGAATCTCTATTAAGGTTCGTCTGGTGCCTTAATATTTATTATTTCTTGGTGTTTTCCAGTAATCAAGTCTATAAAAGGGGCGTCGAACCCCTAATGATGGAGTGGGGAAAAACGATCAAATAAAATCAGAGGTTGAGGAATGCCTCCATTAATCTGAAGGGGTTGAAGGATCTGGTTGGTGATGTTCAGGAGAACATCTCCACTTTGCACACGACTTCCATGTTTTCCACAATCATCGGTGATCTAGTGGAGGTGAAGCTCATCAGGAAAAAAAATCAAGTTTGCTTGGAATTTTTTGAGCAAGGGCTTCAGTTGATCCTTTTAGCGTGTAACTGGTTCAAACTTCGGTTCGATTTTGCCGAGGATAGAGAAAAGGTCTGGTTGGGAAGGCCCTAGCATATTCTTTGTTGCCTACTCTTGCTCATGCTTTAGAGGGCAGATTTTGACCCTGCTGCTGAATCCATCACAACACTTGACCTTTGGGTCTGTTTTCCTACCTTCCCCTCCAAGTTTATTAGCAAGGAGCTGCTAGCTAAAATCGTTGTGGAAAACAAGCTTGGGAAGGTCCTAAAGGTAGCTGCTTTTAATGAAAAGGGGGTCCGGCTTCGGTACACAAGGGTGTGCATCTCTGTCGATCTGACCCTAGTGCCCGAGCGTAAGATCTATGTGATGAATGAGTTCATGGTCCTTGAAGCATGCCCCTTTTGGTTCGAGGACTTCCTCGAAGGCTGTGGAAGCTGCGGTGAGGCTAATCACACCTTTACAATCTGTCCCAAGCGCCATGTGTGGAGCAATGTCTCTAGTGGTGGATCCTCTCGTGGTGCCTAAGGCAGTCTTGGTCCCTATCCCCTTGATGTTGCTAAATAGGGGTCGGGTTGCATTAAGGTTGCTCCTAAGAAGACCTCGTCCCTCGCTCCACCCTCCTCTGGCCATTACAAGGCTGACCTGCTTAAGCTGATGGGGTGCAATGCTTGCTTCCATTTAGATTCTTCCTTCTCTAGGTCCTCGACCAAGTCTATTGATCACTCGACTACCAATGCTGGGTTTGCCGAGAAGGATAAGATTGATGAAGTGGCTAGGGCTAAGGCTCTTAATGACATGGTGGTCATTAGGAGGGGCTTCCATTCAGATTCTTCCCTCTCATTGTAGTGGTGGGAAATTAGGATCGATCCACGAGAAGGCGAGTCAGTGTTCCTGAACAGTCTTTAAACGTTCCTGTAAATATCGACTGGAAAGGTCGATATCGACAAGGGCGGCCGATTTCCAGTGCTTCTCAAAACGCACCTGCATTGCACAAACAGATAGGTCGACGTCGACTATAGTGGTCGATGTCGAGTGAAATTCAAAATGCTCTCAAAAGAATATCGACTTCAATTCTCAGTAGCAAGTGGTTGATATCGAGTGAAGGCAATCGATATCGAGTGAAGCAAACCATAAAACAGAAAACAGAAATCGTCGAGTATTTTGGAAACTTCCATGGTTTTCTCTAAAAATCGCACTTCATTGAGACTTCTCTTTACTAGGAAATTAGATTGTAATATCTCTAATGGATCTACTTTTGCATCATCGAGTATTTTGGAAACTTCCATGACACTTTTCGATTTTTCAATGGGGGTGATTTTTTTTACTTTCAAAAACTTTCTTTGGACTATCAACTTTAAACACATAGGAAAAAATCAAATCCAAAGATGATGCCTAAATATATAAGAACTAACCATGTTATGCAATGCAAGACTTATAAAACTAACAAACAAAGATTAATGAACTAACAAGTAAGAATCGAGCAATAACATGTAAGCAAGCTTTTCTCCACCCCATACTTAAATCTTACAGTGTTCTCACTGTAAAAAGAAAATTCAGAAGTGGAGTATAAAGAAAACTTACTAGAAATTATCGCAAAATCTTGAAACATATGCTTATGTGGGTGTAGTCGAGATCAACACTATTAGTCGATATCAACTAGGTCGATCGACATCGAGCTCTTTCATAGTGTACTCAGCTCAAGGTGATTCGAGATCGGCCACAACTGTTCTTCTCGACATGACTTGGTCGACATCGACAGCTAGGGTCGACGTCGAGAGCCTTTGCAGCTTCTTCGCACCTGAAATTTTGTTAGTTCTTCACGAAAACTTAAACATTAAAAAAAATCTCAAATCCACAATCCAAAACCAAAATCCAAAACCCTAAAAATATCCAAAATTAAGTATGTGTACATGCTCTAGATTTTAGAGTCGCTAGGCTGACTTCTTCCGTGGTTCAATCCAAGCTGGGACATATAGGGACCATATGGCTCTGACCTCCTCTTTGGGTCTTTCAAGCTCCACTTTGAAAATTATGCCCTTCTTGTCTTTAAGCTCCAACCTTTTTGGATATACCTTACTGATGGTCACTACTCTGCCTTTTCTCGCATCATTCCTTCTGCATCCCCTTATGTTGCATTGGTCCATGTATACCTTGTCGCCTGCCTTGTATTCTCTTGTCTTATCACTTATAGCATTAGTAAGGCACACATACAAAGGTAGTTTTCTCATAGGGACATGGTCAATTAGTTTCGAAGGATAAGGATCGTTGCCTTGGCTTATCTTTGAGTTGTCATGCTTCTGAGGAGGTGGTCAACATCGATTGAGGCCACTCGATTTCAAGTGAAGTGTCTCTTTTATAGTTGTGGTCGATGGAGGCCTGTCGATATAAGGTTTTCGACATTGAGCAGGGTCAGTTGACATCGTCTAAAGTTGGTAAACTGTGATGGGGTCATTAGCATTGACCCTATACTTAGCTTCTGCATATGATCTGGCTCTTTTATTGTCGACAACGACAGGGGTCTGTCGACATCGACTGCTACCTTAGTGTCTTCCTCGTCAACTTGGTGCCAAATCTCCAAGAGCTCCTCCATTTGGGCCTCCATGGACCTTAATTCTTGTTCTTCTGAAGTCATGGTCCTCTCCGTTGGTTCTTCAAAAGGGTTGACTCTCCTAATTGCATGTAAGGACTTGACTTCCATTTGATTGACCTCCTTCATAGTGGGATTGAAGGAGAACTCAGTCACTTTATTACTTATGGTAAATGATAATAGCCCCTTTTGCTTACTGATATTGGCATCGGTCATAGCTAGGAATGACCTACCTAAGATGATAGCACAAGTAGGATCTTCCGCCATATCAAGTACAATGAAATCCGTGGGCACATAGAATTAGCCCACCTTGACCGGAACATCGTCAATGTTGTTATCGACCATGTATAACTTCATATCCACAGGATCCAAGGCTCCAATACTTACCTTTGACCAAATGGACAAAGGCATGAGGCTCACGCTAGCCCCGAGATCGCACAAACCTTGTAGCGATGTTGGCCTAGCCCAATTATAATGGTAAATCTTCTCGGATCACTCCTCATCTCCGAGAAGTCTATCTTGCTGCACTCCTTCACGATCTCAGCGATTGATCGCTTCTTGCTCAAAATATCTTTAATGAACCGGACATAACATGACATTTCGTGAAGAGCCTCCGTGAATGGTATGGTAACTTTTAGGCCTTTGAGCATCTTCATGAACCATTGGAATTTCTGGTCCACAAGCTCCCTTACAGCTTTGGAGGGATAGGGAAGCGACTTCTTCATTTTTAGAGCGCGAACAGCCCATGGAGTCAAAGAAGGATGGTGGACATCGACAGGGGGGAGTCAACATCGACTACTGTGGTCGACTTCCGGGCAGGCTGCTCGACTAGGTCGACATCGATTGTGTGGTTGACATCGGGCACTTGATTCTAGTCGACATCGACTCCTGTGGGGTCGACGTCAATTGCTTCTCCAGCAGCTTTGTCTTCTGGCTCATTTTCTTGATTTTGGATCTTTTTGCCACCTCTTAGGCGAATGGTGGTGATGAGGCTAGATGATTGCCCCTTGGGATTGGCCTCAAGTTGGCCTGGGAGCAATCTGACTTGCCTTGGGATATAATTGGTCGCCAATTGACCCAGTTAGGTCTCTACACTCTTCCTCCATGTGTCAATTTCACTGAGCCTTGAATTGATGCCATGTAGTTATTTATGGATGGCATTATTGGACTGCTTGTTCTCAACTTGGTTTCTCCTCATTTCATCCAGGATGAATTGTAAGTCATCCCTTCTTTCCCTATCCGGGTGGCCAGATGCTCTCTAAGGCGGGGGGAGGGGTGATGTAGGGAGGACTTGAATTGAAATATATAATAAAATATTCAAAACCCTAGTTACTCAAATTAATTCAAGACTCCCCGCTGTAGTGGTAGGGAATCAGGATCGATCCACGAGGAAGTGTGTCAGCAAGATCCTAGATAGTGGGAATATCATGTCTCTGTTAACCAAAAGCCTTAATCTCGATTGGATGACTCGACGTCGAATGTGGTTGTCGATTCCTAGTGGAGCAGAAGACTTGTAAAACACAAACAAGCAGTCGATCTCGACCTAGGAGGTCGATCTCGATATGTCAGTACTACGTCGACCGACTCAGAAGACTGTCGTTCGACACAGGGGCACTTGATATCAAGTTATGCACTCGATCTCGAGCTCAGATTACAGGTGCAGATAACGGTGTCGACACAGAAAACCATCGAAGTAGATAGATGGTGTCGATATCAACTGCTTATGTCGATATCGTGTAGACCTACAGTGGGTTAGGTTTGTCGGCAAAGAACGGATGAAGACAATAGGATGAAGTAGAAGTATGGATAGAAATAATAAAGGTTTTGTGATTGTAAATATTGAATTAAAAGCAACTCCTAAGGCTAGGGTTTACCACAACATTAACCAAACATGCATAAGGTAAATAAGACGGACATTTGCGCTATCTCACCCGAGGAACAAGCTTTCGCCGTACACCAATGATTAGGAATACTTTTGCAAATAAACCTAATTGTCTCTACCATTTTTATGTTTATAACCCAAGTTGTTAACATGAATCCCTTTTCTTGCGATAAGGACTAAACACAAAATCGTAGGAGATGATCAAGACACAACGATATCAACATTAAGTACTTACCTCAAGCACGCATGGTTAACGTCGGGCTCACCCCGACCCTAACAGCTTGGGTAACTACTCGTTCTTCATCGCATCAAATATCTTGGAAATAAAGGTAGAAACTTGCATTGAATAAAAACTTCAAAACTTTACAACTCAATGTCGACTTTCGCAAACGCCAAACCCTAAAGCTTCTTCTACTCTCTAACTCTAATGCTATTGATTGTTGTGTTGTGGAATGGAATTCCTTGCTTGAATGAATAAAAACCAGCCCCCTGGGGCTTTATTTATAGCCTACTAATCCTTGCTAGCCAAGGAAAGTAGTCTTAATCCTACTAAAACTCCTATTATAAATTCTATCCCAAAACACTTAGGTTAAAACATTATTATGGTAAATAATAAAAATCCTAGGGTAAAAAGGAAAGTTCCCTATGACATAATCTATCTAGAATATATGATAAATTCGTGGCCTCCGATTATCCCTTCACCCGGATTGCTCAAACCGCGTCCAATCCATGGATTTCTTCTACTCGATATCGACATGGTCACTCGATATCCAGTGCTCCATTTCTGCTCGACCTGTCTTCACTTCACTCAAGCTCGGACAGGGTGTCGATATCGATATGTACACTCGACATGAAATTGTGCAGAGTGCTCTCCAGTAGGTTTGTGTTGTCTTGGCTTGACGCTCAGTGTCTACGTCGATCTGTGTAGTCGATCTCTACATGTCTAGTCGATATCGACCTCTTCTCAGTGCTTCTTGACTTCTTGTTTTGACTTCGACTCCGCTCCAATTCCTATACATTTAAACCAAAACTCGTGTAGACTCTATTTCTTGCACGTTAGCCTATTCTACACAAATTTTCATTATTCTTTAACCTTTAATTTAGGAATCAAATGGAATATGAAGTCAAAATATGCAATTAGACTATCTATAAATATGTACATCAAAACACCCCATATTTAGACTTGCTTGTCCTTAAGCAATAACCTAGCAATGACCCACACCTACAACACATCCCTCAAGTCTTCGCCCTTGTCAAAAGCAACATCATAAGTGGTAGCAAAGTAAAGCAAGTGAATTTAACGTCAACACACATATATGAGTGATCCATAGGCATAGGCACTTTTAAATCCAACCTCACAGAGATAAGGTGTTTGCACTCAACTCTCATGTGTTTAGGCTATAAAGATCAACTCTCACCTCAATTCCATATACAAACTCATAAACATTGCAATTTATAATAATCCACTTCGCAACCAATTACGCCAATGCAACAAGAACCATTAGGAGGATTTTCGCCCAATTGAAGACTTCAAAGAAGACTCCATTCGGCGGGGTTATAATGGGGCTTGGTAAGGAGATAAAGGGTATGGAATTATTTGGCTATGTGGTGCTTTATAAAATTTGGGAATCAAGACTCCTAAACTTCAACACAACTCAACCAAACCATATCTCCCAAAATAATGCACTTTTCAAACATACTTTCTCATAAGGGTTAGAGATCATACCTTAGCTTACCTTTTCGTGCCCGAAACAGTGATCTTCTAGTTGAAGATCAGTAGATCTTGACAGGGTGGTGTCGATCTCGATCTCAGTGGTCGATGTCGAGTAGGTGTGGTCGACATCGGCAGTAGGGACCCCATACTTAGGCTCCTGGCAACTCGGTTGATCATCAGTGGCACTCGACATCGATATGGGTGGGTCGATATCGAGTGCCTTGGTCGATCTCGATCGGGGGCAGTCTATCTGGACTCTCGTTGCAGCTTCTATTCTCACCTACAAATAATTGCAAAGCTTCTTCCTTGTAGGTGTGAGCCCAACTTCTTCATAGGTTCCAGAGGTAATGACTTTTTGTGATGCCCTTCCACAAGGGATGTAGTCCTTGCATAGGGCGATGGTCTTCACCTCAAGCCTCACTACTAGAAATATGATATTTAACATCAGGTCATTAACATTGGTCAGAAAAACCTGCCATGTTAAATAAGTTTTTAACATCGATTTTTAATTTTGAGATGTTAAAAATAAAATAGATACTACCATATATTTT
Organism: Persicaria maculosa; assembly: GCA_963922045.1. Classification (NCBI taxonomy): domain Eukaryota; kingdom Viridiplantae; phylum Streptophyta; class Magnoliopsida; order Caryophyllales; family Polygonaceae; genus Persicaria; species Persicaria maculosa. The sequence goes on along the minus strand of OY998266.1, from coordinate 37,797,317 downwards.
TAACCGACGTTAAATATTTATTTGTAAATTTTTTAAGAAAGCGCGGAACCAAATTTTCAATTAATTTAAACCCCGCCCACTATCCCATATCAAACACTGTTCTTCTTCACCTGTTTTTCAGACTCTTTTTTTTGTTCTTCCTCTTTTTCAATTTAAAAAAACTCTCTCACTCTCAAATCTCAATCTCTCATCCTCTCAGATCTACATCTTTCCTCTCGTTTCTTTTTGTTCATTCTTCCTCAAAACCCTCATTAGCCTCTTCTTTGTCTATTTTCGATCTAGAAGGCAACCTCCCAACTCTTTGACTCCGACGAGTGATGTTGGCTGATGTAAGGTCTCGCATAACCTCCTTATCCTCCTTGGTTACTCTCTATGCTCGCATCACCCTCGCCAATTTTATAGGGAACAAAGTGAGTTGAAGTCGTAATTATTTCCCTTATCGATCTAGTTTAGGCTCTCATCTCGCCATCCATCTTGTTCGTCCTCGCAGCCTGCTTCGACAGATGTAATCGCTGCCTCCCAAGGAGCACTTTGCCAGGTATGTTATCGTCCTAATTATTCTTTCCTCTTTCCCAATCCCTAGTAGGCATTGACACCCTAATAGTAGAATTTGTTAACTCTCATTCCAATTTATGGATCTGAGCACAATCCCTAACCCTAGTCGCCTTCTCTGCTCACTGATTTTGGGGCTTCATCTCCTAATCTTAATTGTTGTTCATTTATCTTAACAATCTGTATCAATTGATTGTTTTTGAGTTATAGCATATTAATTTTATTTCCTGGAGATAAATACTTTCTTCTAGAGGATTTACTTGTGCATCATTTTTTATAGGTAAGTTGCAGCAAAAAATTGACCTATGGGCAATATAAGGACCAAATATAAAGAGCACTTATGAACTTTTGTGGTTCTACTGTGAAGCGTTACTATAATCTCCAGTGTTTGTTAGATGATACTGGTTGCTTGCAGCTTCTAGTTGGAGAATATTTTAGTTGTGTTTATAGGCTAATCACTTTCTAGTTTCTATCTGCTTTCCTTTCAATCATCCTGGAATTGATAGGGGCTTCATCTGTTTTACCTTTTTAGTTTAGAAGTATATTTATCTTCTGTTTCTACAAGTTTGTATGATATTTTCTTGTACTTCTGTTTTGTTCTGAACACCAGATCTTGAAGCATGACTGGCCAGCTAGGTGGTAGAGCTTTATTCCCGACCTCATTGCAGATGCTAAAACAAGCAAACCTATTTGCGAAAATTGCATGGTTATATTGAAAGTATGTCTCAATACTTATGTATAACTATTCCGCATTGATTATGTCCATCTTTAATGTGGGTAACACTAGGTATTTTTATGCAGCTACTAAGTGAAGAGGTATTTTATTTTTCAAGAGGAGAGATGACTCAACAAAACATCAAAGAGCTAAAACAGTCACTGAATAGGTAATCCAGATTGAGTTTTCTGCATATCCCTTTCCATAGATCTATTTTTTGCCTGGGAGGTTCTTATGGTTAATGTAAACGGTATCTCATCTAAAGTATATTGTAAAAATATTAAAATTGCAACTCATGTCCATGAGATTCCCTGTTATACCCAGGAAATAGTACCTTTCATTTTAAATAGGTGTTTTTTTTGTTCAATCATGTTTATCTCGTAGTCATATGGGCATTGTTCTTATGATGAGTTTGAATCCGTAAATATATAGATGAAAGTAAGCATGATTCAAAACAAACGGAAACCATACAACAGGTCTAGTGTAAAATCAGGTCATGCAAGATCATATGCCTAAAAATCAGCCCCTCTATACAAAAAAAAAGAAACACGTATCCACCTTTCAAAAACGGACTCAAATCAAACAACCCCTCCTACTGACACCCATATACAACCCCTCTCTTTGAGTGTTTTGAAATCGCACTTCGTAGAGATCTGTAACTTACAGAGTTCTATTACACGCCTAGCACATTCCATAGGAGTACATGATTCCGTACAAAAGATAGTCAGATCCCCGATGATATGTGCATGATTCATTCTGCACCTCTGCAGGCTCCCTACTAACCTATAGTAGTAACCATTATGTGATATTACTCAATCTTTGTTGAATTCCTATCTATTTCTAAACATGCATATGCCATACTGATGTGATGATTGATGTGTATGTAACTTACCTTTATGACAGACTAGGTGGTTCTACTTGAAGCTCTTCCCAGATGATTTTGCAGTAATAGGATAGCAATGTTCATCATCTAATTCAGTCTAATGAAAGTCACAGTGTTAACAAAATCCATTCTAATGGCATAAGTGATGCTCCAATTGAGAATAATGGTTGTGACAGTATTGGCTCGAACAATGTAAGCTGCTTATCCCACTATATATTCAAGATTCTTGTTATCTTTCCTTGTTTACATAACAAATACAAATGATCTGTCTATGAGAATGTTTTTGATATTGTACTTCTTACATTCCCTTTGTCTATTTGAGAATTTATTGGCTTGTTATATTCGCAAAAAGGGCAAATCTGCCCATGTTATTCTAGGTGTGTTACATAAATCATGCACATGAATTGTTAAGGGAAATATTTTTAATTAATAGTCTTTGAAAGTTGAGATCTGAAGATTAAGTTTTCCAAGTCACTAATCATTCATCTGTATGAGCACTTCATTGATTAGAAGATAGAGATCAGATTGTTCATTGTTGGTGTTTGTTATGCAACCATACTTCTAGTTGCTTCTCTATTATGTGGTTTAAGGTGAATAGGAGATATTTGTATGGAATTCATTATTCATTACAGAGTGTCTTGAAAGTGGAATTTTGCTGTAGATAATTCTTTCCCGTGGGCAAAGTATTTTTGTCTACTGGAAATCAAGGCCTAAATCTAAATCAGAGGATTTATCACTAGTGGATAAAATAAGAATGACCCCTGTCATTCTAAAGAATCTGGGCAAGATTAATTTACTCTACTCATTTTTAATTTGCCTTATTATTATTATTATTATTATTATTATTATTATTATTATTATTATTATTATTATTATTATTATTATTATTATTATTATTATTATTATTATTATTATTATTATTATTATTATTATTATTATTATTATTATTATTATTATTATTATTATTTCTATGCATTTTCTGTCTCTTGGTTAAGGGATTTTTGTGGAAGCATTTGGCTCATGCTTCGCTATAGAAATCCACTGGTCCCCTTGTCCTGGTAGTTCCTTTGTTAATTTATGCCTCCTTCTGGTGGTCTCTCTCTCATCAAGTCAAATGTCTTTGTTATGCCAAATCTCTTTGATTCATCATCTACATGAAAACTAAAATGGAAAATGAAAAATCTAAAGATCATTGGAAGCATTCTTACCGAAGAATCCTGAAATCTTCTTGGGAAATTAAGTAATGTAGGACTTCCCGCCATTCTTCACTTGATGCTAAGTTTTGATTGCAAAAGAAATGAATGAGTATAAACGTGGACAATTTATAAGCAGGATGAGAAGAATAGATAGGACGAAGATCTTATTATTTCAATTTATATGTTCTGCTCAAAATTCATGGCAATTACTTTTGCACAATTTCGGTTGTGTTTAATTTTTAAGATATTATCAAAAATTGAGAATTGTCTTCAAGTATCATCATAGTATATAGTATATACCACTTGATATTGATTTGTCAAACCACTTAGTTACCTTAAATAATATGAGAATAAAGTTTAACCCCAGCTGTTTTCACCAAAAAAAGTTTAACCCAACAGTTGTTACAATCACTCCCCACTCAATTATTGTTAATGGTTCTATTTTTCTGTCAACAGGCTACTCAAGGAAGTGTTATCCTAAACATTCTCTCAAAATATTCAGAAGGTAAGAGTTAGAAAATTGTCGCCTTTACCCTTGTACGTTCTAGCGTCATTTTTAACTCAAGTGACTTTTTTATGTGTTTGTGAACAACTTTTTCTTCAGTGATTGAAGGCAAGAATGAAGAGAGTTTATAGGTGTGTTTTGACTGTCATTTTTCACTCTCTACATGGGACCCTTTTCTTTGCTTAGGTTGATCTTGAGTACCTACTTGATCGATACCCTCCTGAACAAGAGGTGAACTGGGGTGAACAAAGGTCAGAAGTGGGGTTTTCTTATATGGTTTTTGTTTAGCTATTGTGGATTCTGATGCATTGCTTGCTATTGTATTGGAAAGATTTGCACTCTTTTAGATTGTCTTCCTCCTTTTTTTATCCTTTTGTTTTAATGTTGTTGACTTTGATCTCTACCTCTACTCTATTACTGGAATTAATTCGCTGCAAGTTGAACAAATTCGGATGCTTGTTCTTTTTGCTGATGTACAATTTTATTTGCTCGTAAATTTTTTGTATATGTTTCCTTGCTATTTAGAGTGGTTAGTTCGAAGACAAGCACTCCTACTACGTGCTCAATAGGGCATTCCTATTTCAGAATACGGAGTATGTCTTTTCATTGATGAGTATGGCTTAGTAGGATTATTACATTGAAATGAGGATTCTTAGCTTGAGTGTTTTCTTGTTAATAAACGTGTGGAATTTCCATGCCTTTTGATTGGCAGGTCATGGTTGACATGATCCGGGTGCCTAATTAGGCTTTTGAGGCCGCTGGACAAGAGATGAGAGGCATGGGCCAAGCTCTTGCTACCTATCATCCAGGGCTTAACTGCTGCTCAGGTATCTGCTAGCATGTCTTTTCACTTCTAAAATTAATTTTTATGATATAAGCCAATCTTATCTAGTCTGGTGAAGATGAAGTTTAGGAAGATTTTAAAATATGTCGCACAAATTAGTTCAAATGATTGCTAGACTTTTCAGAAAAGCTTTATTCTGTGTGCTGGATTGGCACTATATACATCTCTGTTATAAGGCATCCATATAAGCACATTACTATATACATCTCTGTTATAAGGCATCCATATGAACACTTGGAGGTCCAATTGTTGTATGAATTATGAATGTCTTTTAGGTGTTTCTATATCCATATAGGATTTAGAGGAGCAAATTATTTAAATATTATTCTGCAGGTAAGGTCCACCGTGCAAAACTAAGGGGACATGATGTAGTTGTTAAAGTTCAGAGGCCTGCACTTAAGGCTCTTTTCGACATTGATCTGAAAAATCTAATGGTTAGTGTACTTAGTAGTTCTCTCCACTTCCAATTGCAATTGACTAGTCACTTCCCTTATAATATACGGAACCGGTATGTTGAGAATCTGCATTACATTATAATTTATAACTACTTGGGGCTGAATTATTATGTTGATGCAAATGTAGATGATGTTGCTGAATTTTTTGGGTTGAATCTAGAATAATTTGTTCGGTAGAGCATAGTTTGCATGGGATGAATCTAGAATAGTTTGTTTGGTGTTTTCTTTTGGCATTAGTTTTGGATTAGTAAACAATGCAGTAATTTGTTATATTATTGCTAATTTAAATCCTATTAGCTCAAATTGGTAGAGCGATGTATTTAAACACAAAAGTGCGGGTTCAAATCCCGTATAGGCTACAACGACAAAAAAAACAAATATTTCATTTAACATCGGCTACAAACAGATGTTAATCAAAATAAAAAATCGATGTCTATGTGGGTGATGTTAAAACTCAAAATTTTATAACATCGGTCAAAGTCTGATGTCTTTGTTATATCATAACATCAGTTATATTTTATAATCAATGTTATAAAATAACAAAGATATCGGATTTCAAAATATAAATGATGTTAAAATATACAAAGACATCGGGTTATGACCGATGTCAAAAACTTTTGACTTTTTACATGACCCACATAGATATCGATTATTTTTTGAAAGACATCGGTTATTACCCGATGTTAAATGACATATTTCTAGTAGTGCCTTTTAGTTTCATTCATCATCGGGTTGAAGTGGAACTTAACAATCTCATTGCTGATTGTGAACATCAGGGTGCCATTCCTCACATTGATGTTGGCATCAACAGTTACTAAGAATGGCCTACCAAGGATGATAGGCGTGATGGGATCCTCTAGCATGTCCAGCATGATGAAGTCCATGGGTATAAAGAATTTGCCAACCTTGACAGGGACATCATCCACAACCCCTGTGGGTCTCACAAAGGAGTTGTCCGCCATGTATAGCTTCATGTCGACGGGCTCCAATGCTCCTACTCCAACTTGTTGCTATATCGATAGGGACATCAAACTTACATTATCCCCAAGGTCACATAGGGCTTTGAATTGATGCTTAGCCACCCCTACCGTCACATCAAACATTCCTGGATCACCTCGCTTTTCAGTGAATTCAATTGAGTTGCATTCTCCGAAGATCTCAATGATGGACCTCTTCTTTGATAGGATATCCTTCAGGAACCTCATGTATGCTGGCATCTCGTTAAGGGCTTCCGTGAGTGGGTTGGTGACGTTGAGTCCTTGCAGGATCTTCACGAAGCGCCTAAACTTGGTGTCCATTGGGTCTTTTAATGCCTTGGAGGGGAATGGGAGTGCTTTCGTTGGCTTTGGAGCCAAAGTGGTCGATTTTGCTTTCTGGACTGGTCGACATCGACAGAGGTCGATATTGACTGGATTGGTCGACCTCGGAGAAGTCTGAAGTCGTTGTCGATTTGCAGAGGTGTCAACATCGATTGTGGTGTCAATATCGAGTAGGTCTCAAGATCGATTGCTTCTCTGGTGCTGTTGTGGGCTTTACAGTTGGATCGGCATCGTGTTCATGTTTGATGTCGACAGGGCCCTCGACATCGACTAGGTGGTCGACATCGACTGCATCTTCAGCGGCTTCTCCTTCTTTGCTTAATGGCTTGTGCAATTGATGTCCATTCCTTAAATTCACAGTGGCAATGTGTTCGGCTTGCCCCTTTGGATTAGCCTGAGGTTGGCCTGGGAGTGCTCCGGCTTGTCGTGGGATTTGTGCCGCTAGTTGACCCAGTTAGGTCTCCATGTTTTTCCTCCATATGTCCATCTCCCCCATGAGGGCATTGAGCCCTTATAGTTGGTTCTGGATGGCGCTGCTAGATTGTTGGTTTTGCGCCTGGTTCCTCCTTAACTCATCAAGGATGAGTTGGACAACGTCTCTTTTTGGCTCTCTCTCCGGGTGGCCTAGAGCTCGGTAAGGTGAAGGATCCCTAGGGTTGTATTGGGGTGGTTGATTTCCCCAATTTTGATATCCATAGCGATTGGGATTCCTCATGTACCTCACTCTTCTTGGTGAGGCTCCACTAGATCTACTTGCTCCGTGTAGGGGCAAGCGGTGGTGATGTGCCTCTCGAAGCTGCATTCGACGCAGGGTTGGTTGGCGGAGAGGAATTTGACTTGTTTCTGAAGCCTTCTGAGTTGATCTTTCATAAAATGATCTTTGACATCAGGATCAATCTCCTTGGAGGGCTCACAGAGTGGCATTGATGGGGCGGGCCATGAGTCGGAGGCTGCAGGAGTCCCATAAGTGTTGTCAAATTCTACCAACCTCTCTATGGTATCCGAAGCTTGTTGCGGTAGGAGTTCAAGATACCCATAGGAGGAACAGAAATGCCATTTGGCGGGAAAATATTTCGTCACTGAAAATTGATTTTTTGTCTCTAAAGAGATTTGATGAGGAAATGCATTTCGTCACCTGTTCCTCGCAAAAAGCTCGTCAAGGAAAGGTTAGTAGAGGGATAAATATTTTATCGCTGAAACATTTAGCGATGGAATCGTTTTGTCTCGCCATAACTATTAACGACTAATATTTTTCTCGTAAAAAGAAAAATACAATTTCATCGCTAATATATTGTTTCCTCGTCAACAATTACGTTTAATTGTGTCGATATTATTGGCGAATAAAATTTTCGTTGCAAAAGACAGAGAAATTTCGTCGCGTAAGTAGGTGAAAGAATCAAGAATATATAGGGCGATAAAAGTGATTTCCTCGTATTTGTTTCCAATGAAATCAAGTGAATTGTGCTCATATTATATTTTAAAATAATAAAATACTAGAGAAAAACATATAAAATTAATAATCAATCAAAATAGTAATACAAATTGTAATCCAAAAAAAAATCCAAATCTTTCTGGCTAACTACAACGTTAAGAAATTCCAGGTCTTTCTAAGCGATTCCATGCTCTTACTTTGACACGTAGTATTCAATCTTTTTGTAGACTCCTTCAATGCAGTGTCTCTTGGACTTGAGTTTGGAAAACAAGTTGAGTTTGATCAAGCTTTTCTTGAAGTGCCTTGTTCTTCTTGTTCATTTCAAATCACAACAATCTTATCTAGAACATGAAAACTAGCAACAATTAGCTAACAATAGCAAGCTCAATATTGCCCAAGAGGCAGGCAACAAAATCAGCAAGAATTAATACATAATCCAGAGCCAAATTGGGCACAAAAGCTAATCACTGCATTCATTTAATTCGAGCATAAGAAGAGTGCAGGTCATTCCATAAAAACATCGAATTGAAGCATAATCAATGGATGGCCCAATCCATTTAGCAAGAATTAAGCACAAAATCAGCCCACCAATTCTCAAATTCCAAATCCACTAGCACTAGATGTGAACAAGTTTTTTCGCATGAATCAGCAAAATCACAACTAGTTAAGGGGAGTATAACATACCATCACTTATCGGAAAGAAATTGGAGTTGCTCAGGAGAAGGGGAAGTCAAAGCCAAGTCGAGATGTGTACATGCGACCAATTGGGATGAATTCGACACAAAGTAAAGAGCAGTAGCGGTTTCTTCATAGATAGGCCTCCAAAATCATGAGGCAAGCAAAGCAGGCCATAGGGAGAACATAGCAAGCCACAAGCAAACACGCCAGCAAAACTAGTAAGTAACATAACCAATTCATTAGCAAAGGTCAATAAATGAACCAAACCTAGTAATGAAAACTAGCAAATTCCATAAATCACTTCATATAGTTGAAAATTAATTCAATTAGAAGTCAATCCAAGTAGAAAATAATCAAGTAGCCCACAATTCAAATAAATAAATGTAACCATCAACTAAATTTCAAGAGGTGAAGTGATTAGTTTCAGCAATAAAATTCAGCAAGATTTCACTTCTAAATTCAGTCCAAAAGCATGGTGCTAGGAAGAATATGTATGGCTAAAAAGCATCATGGCACAAACCAACAAATATCCATAAACTTGAGACTTAAAAGAACTCTATTAATTTTAGATAAAAACATGAAAATTTCAATCAGCAACACACGCAGTTCAATTATCAAAGTCTCACGATCCTAGCTAGGTTTAGCACAAATCAAGTGAGGCAATGTCAGGAAAAAGCAATGCCATAATCATCACTAAAGCAAATCCACAACGACAAAACCAACAACACAAATAACCAGAGGAAGCAAGTAATAGAGCATGTGCAACTATCAACAAATTGACCTCATAGTAGTTTATATGATTTTCAACATATAGAGCAATTCTAAATCCACTTCTAAAACTTTAGAAAACATAATTTATCCGATAATGAAAGACAATCACAAGAAATTTCAAGTTACAAACTTTCCAATTGAGACAAATCAACATTCATGAAGCAACATCGATCGCATGACCATCACATTACAAAAGGAAAGAAACAACACCACATACTGTAGTAATTAGGCAAGCAAAGCAATCGAGATTTAATCAGTTCAACATAAATTAAGCACAAATTCAGCCCATGCCAGCACTACAAAATGAATCATCACTCGATCATTCGAGACACAAAAAAGTCATAAATTATCAATATTAGAAGTTTAATTCAACGCTAATGGTCGAAGCATTAGAGAGACAAATCTGCACTTACCTAAGGCAAAATCGAGGTTGAAGTCGAAACTCTCAAATGGCGAATAAAAGCCAGATCAATAAAAGCAAGAATCTCACAAGGAAAAGGAAGCTGGTGATGGCGACATGAAGAAGTTTGATGGTGAGGAGCGGAGAAAGAGGTCAAGAGATGGAGGAATCGCAGCCAATCGAGAGAGCAACGGTGACGGTGGAGAGAGAGACTACGTTGGTCGAAGGAGATGACCATGCTCGATGGTTAGGGTTCTGACAAGGGCAAAGAGAATGGAGAGGCGGCCAGAGGGAGAAGGTGGATCTCATTGTGAGCAGCGGTGGTCTAGGATGGACAGTGGTGAAGCAGCAGAGAGGAAACAAAGGGGGTGACGACCTGACAAGGTGGTGGTTTGGAGTTCAGGGGATGGCGCAGCGAGGGAAAGAGACGGTGGTTGCACCAGGGATAAAGGAGAAGAAATTTAAAGTTTTCTCGTTAATAAATTTGAGAAATTTTATCTAACTCAACCTATTAGCGACGAAAATGGAATTTCCTCGTTGACGGGTTTTGCATAATTCACAATATTTTCTTTAGCGACAAATTCTTTCATCGAAAAATATATATTTTTGGTGAAAAATTACAATATTTGTCGCCAAAAAAATTGGCGGGTTTTGCATAATTCACATCAAACATATAATGACAAATTTAAAATTCCTCGATGATTATATTTTTAGCGATGAAAATATTCCTAAAAAAAGCTCCAAATTCGTCGTTATTTACCTCATCCTTTAGGCGACCACATTATGATAACAATTTGCGATGAACCAAAAAAATCATCATTGAATGTCACTTTTAGTAAGGAATATAGGTTCCTCATTAAAGTTCAAGCACCCTTTTACGAGGAATGGACATGTTTGTTGCTAAAGGCCACATTTATCAAGGAAATTTAATTTGTCGATAGAATTTTGGTCACAAATAGGCGTTTTTGTTGTAGTTACGTTGTTAATCCTCTCCTTCGTAGCTACGTCCACGGTGTTATAGATGATCTCCTGGATGACGTAGGGTGGTTGCCTGTGCATAGGGCAGGACATCATAAGCTTCTTAAATCGCTCTCACACTTGTGTTAGGATTTCATGAGGCTTTTGCTTGAAAGCCATGATTTTCTGATGAATCATCGTCGTCTTGGATGGTGGGAAAAACTTATTTAGGAATGCATCCTTGACTTCATCCCACATGCGGAGCGATCTTGGTGCTAAGCTCTCCAACCATGCTAGTGCTTTCCCTGTAAGAGACCAACAAAAAACCTTTAGTTTTACATACTTAAGGCTTTGTCCATCAGCTATAGTGCCGCAATGATCAAGGAAGGTTGTTATATGCTCTAAAGGGCAATCATTAGTTTTTTCCTTAAATTGATGTCTCCTAATTTCAAGTAAGAAGATAGGTTTAATTTCAAAGTTCGAGTGAGGGACTAGAATAGCTGATTCAGGCACGGAGATCACTGGGTGCATATATTGATTTGCATTTTAAGGGAGGGCATTGATTTGGGCTTCATATCGCCTCCTTGCTTCCCCCTCCCTGTCACCAAGCTCTCTTTGTGCCGCCTCTCTAGTGGTGAAGTCCTCGATTTGCTTCCTTAGATGCTCAATCTCCTGAGCTTGGGCTTCTGCATCAGCCATGGCTCTTTGAACTCTAGATCGTAGATGGAGATAATGCTCAAGGTCTTCTATTCCTTAAAAATCAACTGTGTGATTAGTGTGTCGCATACACCTACAAAACAATACTTAAAAGAAGACGTGAGATAGACTACTAAGGCGCGATTGATAGCTTCCTCGGCAACGGCGCCAAAATTTGATGTAGGGAGGACTTGAATTAAAATATATAATAAAATATTCTCAACCCTAGCTACTCAAATTAATTCAAGACTCCCCGCTGTAGTGGTAGGTGTTAGGTAGGAGGAAATCGAGTTCTTAAATACAAATATAAAGATATAAATGCAATCCGATTCCTAGCCTATGCAAATAATTACAAGACTTTCCTCTCATTGTAGTGGACGGGTAGTCAGGATCGATCCACGAGGAGGCGTGTCAGCGGGATCCTAGTAGCGTTGGAAGACTACTCGCACTTCATCATGGAACTCATCATTGATTGAAAGGAAAATTTCATTAATAACTTCAAAACTTTACAACTCAACGTCGGCTCTCGCAAACGCTAAACCCTAAAGCTTCTTCCTAACTCTATTGAATGATTGAAACTGTTTTCTTGGATGATTGAATGCCAGCCCCCTAGTGCTTTATTTATAGGCTACTAATCCTTGCTATCCAAGGATTGTATCTTCTATCTAAACTATAAACTCAATCCAAACACGTAGGATAGATCTTTTATTTTGATAAAACTCTAAACAACTTTGATAAATCTCTAAGGTAAAAAAGTAAGTAAATCTCAGCTGCAATCTATCTAAAGTCTATAGATAATCCGTCCTCCTTGAAGATAGAATTGTCAATCCGCATCTCGAAAAGCGTGTCCGACCCTTGTCGGAGTATGGTCGATATCGACCAAGATGGTCGATTTCAACCTCTCGGTTTCTGCTCCACAAGCTCAGCTTCACTCGATTCCTGGGTTGTGGTCAATATTGATGTATGGAGATCGATATCGAGTGCTTTTCTTCTACTGTGTTGTTGTTTTTCTCGACACTCAGTTCTGTGTCGATGTTCTGTAGTCGATATCGACCATGTGGGTCGATTGCGATCTCTCTTCTGCTTTCCTTGGCTTCTCCGTTTTGACTCCGATTTCGCTCGAATTCCTACATAATTAGATCAAAACTTGTGTAGACTCTATTTCTTGCACATTAGTTCATTCTTAAACAAGTTTATATTATTTTGAACCTTTTCTTTGGAAATCGAATGAAATATGAAGTCAAAAGATGCAATAAAAAGAGGTACAAATATGTACATCAAAACACCCCATATTTAGACTTGCTTGTCCTCAAGCAATAACCGAGAAATAACCAACACCTACAGCACACCCTTCAAGTCTTCGACCTTGTCAAAAGCAACATCATAAGCGGTAGCAAAGCAAAGCAAGTGAATTTAACGTCATATCACATATTTGAGCGATCCATAGGCATATGCAATTTTGATCCAACCTCACGGGGATAATGTGTTTGCACTCAACTCTCATGTGTTTGGGCTATGAAGATCAACACTCAACTCAATTCCATCTACAATCTCATAAACATTGCAATTTATAAGAATCCACTTCGTAACCAATTATGAAAATGCAATAAGAACCATCAGGAGGACTTTCGCTCAATGGAAGACTTCAAAGAAGACTCCATTCGGCAGGGTGGTAATGGGGCTTGGTATGAAATAAAAGGGTATGGAATTATTTGGCTATGTGGTGCTTATATAATTCGGGAATCAAGACTCCTAAACTTCAACACGTACAATATCCAAACCATAACACTTACAATGTAGCACTTTCCAAGCTCAATATCCCATAATGTTCCTTCCAAACTCATCTTTCCATAATATGCTCTAAAGATGTCAACCATAATACCAACCCTTCTTTCAAACCCTTAATATGTCTCTGATGTACATAATTGTACCTTTGTTTATTGCATCTTTTGACTTCATATTTCATTTGATTTCCGAACAAAAGTTTCAAAAGCATATGATCTCGTGTAAGAATGAGCTAAAGTGTAAGAAATAGAGTCTACATGAGTTTTGAGCTAACTATGCAGGAATTCGATGAAATCGGAGTCAAAACGGGCAAGCCGAGTTAAGCTGAGAAGAGGTCGATATCGACTGGAGACATCGATATCGACCCTGGATTTCGACACGACTTCTGAGTGTCGAGATAACCACACAAACCAGACTAGAAGCCTCGATATTGACACACATGCATCGATATCGACCATCGTCATAGACATCGACTGGAGTTGGACAAGTCGAGCAGAAACACAAGCATCGATATCGACCTCTGGTGTCGATATCGACCCTACCTCGACAGAAGATAAATCCGATTTTGAGGCTCGGATTGTGAAGTCTATCATCGAAGCCATGAGTTATCTCGTTCTTTTAGATATTAGCAGTTGTTTGTTATCTTTTCCTTTAAGTTTTATCAAAATAAAAGACCTATCCTAAATTGCTCGGATAGAGTTAATAGTTTAGATAGAAGTTACAATCCTCGGATAGCGAGGATTAGTAGCCTATAAATAAAGCCTTAGGGGCTGATTTGTTAGGCATCCAATCATAGAATCATCGAAGACAAGGACAATAGACAATAGATAGTTAGAGTTTTTTGAGCTTTAAAGTTTCAAGCGCTTACGATAGTTGGCGTTGAGATTGTAAAGATTCGAAATTTTCCATTTATGCAAGTTATTTCAATTCAAGACATGTCTACGATCAACATGAGTGAGTAGTTCCCCTTTCTTCTAGGGTCGGGGTGAGCCCGACGATAACCATGATGGTAAGGTAAGTACGTCGTTAAAGAATGTATCTTTTATCTCCTTCTACCTTGTTCTTCATCTTTAAATGCGAATTTAAGGAACTCATGTTGTAAAACTTGGGTAGTAATTAGGGTTTCTATTCGAAAGATTATAAACTCAATTATGACTAAGGTAGACACCAATTAGGTTAAGTAATTGAAAAATCTCTTTTCCTATTGGTCGGTTTAGGTGAAAGCCTTTTCCTTTATGATAAAAGCATGCATCTTTAGTTGATCCTTATTTCTACTATCATGGTTGTCGTCGCGGTAATCCTTGACTTTGGAAGACTTTTTCCTTTATTGAGTTTACATTAAAATTTGCCCGCCGTTCGTTGAGTCATCGAAAAACCCAACACCTTTGCTTATTTCTGATCATTGCTTCCTCCCCATCCTTGATTCTTCGGCCTTTTCTTTGCCGACAAAACCACTAACTCACTCCAGGAAAGACATCGATATCGACGGCAGAGGTCGATATCGACCAAAACTGATAGATCGACGGTTTTCTGAGTCGATCTCGAGACTCTTGGGAAACTTCTACAAGCATCGATATCGACCACCTTGTGTCGAAATCGACCCCCTGTATCGACTGGCAGACTTCTGAGCCAGTCGATTTCGTGAACTAACCTCGATATCGACCCCCACCAGTCGATATCGACTACAGTTTTTGTTTCTGCAGGTTTTCTGTTGCAGACGACATCGACAGCCAAGGTCGACATCGAGGTCTGACGTCGAGATCGAGGCTTCTGGTCGAACATAAAGGACGTGTCTTCAACGCTACTAGGATCCCGCTGACTCGCTTCCTCGTGGATCGAACCTGATTCCCTACTACTATAGCGGGGAGTCTTGAATTTATTTGAAGAGGCTAAGAGTTGTATTGGTTTATATTTTATTATATATTTCGATTCAATTCTCCCCACGTCAAATTTTGGCGCCGTTGCCGGGGAAGCTATCAATCGCGCCCTAGTAGTTTATTTTCACGGTTCTTTTTAGTGTTATTTTATAGGTGTATGCGACGTACTGGTGAGCAACCTGAATTTGAAGGACTAGACGAACCAGAACGCTTTCTCCACCTAAGATCTCGAGTCCAAAGAATCATGGCGGACAACGAGACCCAGGCACAACAAATTGAACGCTTAAGGAAGCAAGTAGAGGATTACGCTACCAGAGAAGCGGCACTAAGAGAGCGTGCTGACAGGGAGGAGGAAGCCAGGAGACGATATGAGATTCAAATCAACGCCCTCCCCCGGAATGCTAAGCAATACATGCACCCATCGCTCACAGTGCCTGAATCGGCTATTCTAATCCCTACTTCTAATTTTGAAATTAAGCCAAACTTTTTAACTGAAATAAGAAGGCATCAATATGAAGGGAAACCTAACGAATGCCCTATGGCACATATATCAACCTTCTTAGACCTCTGTGATACAATTGCTGATGGACAAAGTCTTGAGTATGTTCAACTAAAAGCATTTCGCTGGTCTCTTACAGGAAAAGCATTGCAGTGGTTGGAAAGCTTAGCCCCAAGATCGCTCCGCACCTGGAATGAAGTCAAAGACGCGTTTCTCAACAAGTTCTTTCCTCCTTCTAAGACGGCGCTGATCCGACAGAAAATCACGGCTTTCAAACAAAAGCCTGGTGAGGCTCTGGCAACTATTTGGGAGAGGTTTAAGGACCTCCTACGATCATGCCCGACGCATGGCCAACCACCGTACGTCATTCAGGAGATCATATACAATGCTCTTGACGCTGCCACCAAGGAGAGGATCAACACATACACCGCCTATGGCTACCTTGAACTCGCTCCTCAAGAGGCTTGGGAAACCATTGAAAGGTTGGTGGAATTTGACAATACATATGGGACTCCTGAGGCTTCCGACGCACCATCATTGTCGAGGCCTGCCCCATCTATGCCATTGTACGAACCCTCTAAGGTGATCGATCCGGATGTAAAAGAACAATTTCATAGGGATCAACTTAGAAAGCTCCAGAAACAAGTGAGATTCCTATCGGCAAACCAGGACTGCATCGAATGTGGATCACAGCGACATACTACCATTGAGTGCCCCCATGCTGAGCAAGTGCAACTAGCGGAGACTCATGAGGAAGCCAACTTCATGAGGGGTCCCAATCGCCAATATTGGGGAGACCAAGGGTTCCAACAACCACAAAGGAACCAGGTTAACCCTAGGGACCCCCCACTCTATAGAGCTCCTGGGCACCCTGAGAGAGACCAAAAGAAGGATGATCTTCAACTTGTATTGGACGAGATAAGGCGGAACCAAGCTAAGAATGATCAGTCCAACCATGCTATCCACTCTCAACTCAATCACCTTACCACAAGGATTGGAGAGATGGATATTTGGAAGAAGAACGTAGAGACCCAACTGGGTCAATTGGCGGCACAAATCCCTAGACCGTCCGGAACATTCCCTGGGCAACCAACTACCAATCCTAAGGGGCAATCCGGGTCAGGACACATTGCAGCCATGCAACTAAGGAGTGGCACCAAAGTTCATAAGCCACAAAAGGCGACAGAGGAAGAAGTAACAGAGCCTGTCGACATCGACAACCCAGTCGATGTCGACCCTGAGGTCGATATCGACACCACTGTCGACCCCTTGGCCGACGTCGATGACACTGCAGAACCTGAGAGAGAACAACATAGGTCGAAATCGACCCTACCGGTCGATATCGACCACCCTCCTGTCGACATCGAGGTTCAGCAGGCTCCTCCGACCACTGTTTTGGCTTCTCCGCCAAAGAAGACACTACCCTTCCCTTCCAAAGCATTGAAGGACCCCACTCAAAGTAAGTTTAGGCGCTTTGTAAAGATTCTCCAAGGACTGAACATTACGATCCCTCTTACAGAAGCCCTAAGCGAGATGCCCGCCTATGTTCGATTCTTAAAAGACATCCTTAGCAAGAAGCGATCCATGGCAGAGATCGCAGAGGAATGCTCAAAGATGGATTTCCCTGAGAAGAGGAGCGATCCAGGGAAATTTGCAATCACCGTGGGACTTGGCCAACATCGCTACAAAGCCCTATGTGACCTAGGGGCAAGTGTAAGTCTCATGCCTCTCTCTATTTGGCAAAAGGTGAGCATCGGAGCACTTGAACCTGTGGATATGAAACTTTATATAGCTGATAATTCATTCGTCAGACCCACAGGTATAGTTGATGACGTCCCTGTAAAGGTAGGTAAATTCTTTGTGCCTACTGATTTCATTGTATTGGACATGCCCGAAGATCCTATTGTACCTATCATCCTTGGTAGGCCTTTCTTAGCTACTGCGGATGCCAATATTAATGTACGTAGAGGATTACTAACCTTTACTATAGGGAACGAAGTCATTGAATTCTCCTTCAACCCCACAATGAAGGAAGTTAATGGTATGGAAATCAAGTCGGTCTACACTAGCATCATGGATTGCAAAGAACCGACGGAAAGGGCCCTAACTCCTGAAGAGGCCCTAGCCCTAGCTGCAGAGGAGCTTACCGACGAGGATATTGAGGAGTTCCTGGCTACATGCACGAGTGATGAGGAAATATTCGACGATGCTCTATCCATGGAGCTCGAAGACGAGGTCGATATCGATGAGGAAAGGTCGACATCGACCAATTCACTCGATATTGAGTGCCCTCAGTCGACATCGACACACTCAGTAAGTCAAGTTCTTCCTTCTTCTTTTACAGGCGAAATCGACCAGACCATGTCGACAGAAGGGGTCGAAATCGACCAGCCAATATCGATAGAAGAGGTCGAAATCGACCAGCCGATATCGACATCAGAGATCGAAATCGACCTTTACCACTTGACGCCAAACAGCTCCGAAGCCGAGGTATGTGCTGAACTCTCAGTCGATATTGACTACTCCTACTCGCCCTCGACCTTTTTTCTGCAGGAATATTTTGAAGAGTCCAAATCAAAGTTGGCATCACTTTATGTTTGGTCCACACCGACTCCTATAACTGATTTGGGAACTTCTATCAAGAGAATTGAGACGGATTACCTTGGTGAGATTATGAAGACGGAGGAGGTAGAGCCAATCCTTATCCCACAAGGCCCTTCTCCGGTGCTTAAGCCTCTACCAAATACACTTAGGTATGAGTTTCTTGGTCCAAACTCTACTTTCCCTGTAATTATCAACGCTTCACTAACCACACAGGAAGTAGATAAGCTTATGGAAGTACTTCGTGCTCATCGTAAGGCTATTGGATACTCTCTTGAGGACATAAAAGATATTTTACCTGCTACTTGTATGCATAGAATCCTCCTTGAGGATGATCATAAGGCATCTATAGAACACCAACGGAAGCTCAACCCCAACATGAGAGAGGTAGTGAAGAAGGAGATCATGCGCATGCTGGATGCAGGAATCATCTATGCCATCTTCGACAGCGAATGGGTGAGCCCAGTCCATGTGGTGCCTAAAAAGGGCGGAATGACCGTTGAGGAGAATGAGAAAGGCGAGCTTGTGCCAAAGCGAATCACAACTAGTTGGCGAATGTGTATTGACTACAGGAAACTCAACAATGCCACTAGAAAGGATCACTTTCCCCTTCCATTCATTGATCAGGTGTTAGAGAGACTCGCTGAACATGATTATTTTTGTTACCTGGACGGATATTCTGGTTTTTGGCAGGTCCCTATTCATCCTGACGATCAAGAAAAGACCACCTTCACTTGTCCCTATGGGACTTTTGCATATAGGAGAATGCCATTTGGGCTCTGCAATGCCCCTGCTACCTTTCAAAGATGTATGATGGCTATCTTCTCCGACATGATTGAGGACATCGTGGAAGTATTTATGGATGACTTCTCTGTCTATGGCACTACTTTCGATATTTGTCTTGCTAACCTTCGCAGGGTACTTGCACGATGTGAAGAGACAAACTTGGTTCTCAATTGGGAAAAGTGCCACTTTATGGTAAGGGAAGGGATTGTGCTAGGCCACAAAGTCTCTAAACGGGGAATTGAGGTGGACATGGCAAAAATAGAACTCATTGAAAAATTACCACCACCTTCATCAATTAAAGACATAAGAAGCTTCCTTGGTCACGCAGGTTTCTATAGGAGGTTTATTCAAGATTTTTCTAAAATTGCCAAACCATTAACTAACCTACTAATGAAGGATGTTAAGTTTGCATTTTCTAGTGATTGTCTTGAAGCTTTCAACAGGTTGAAGGAGGCCCTCATATCCGCCCCAATCATTCAATCACCCGATTGGTCGCAACCTTTTGAGATCATGTGTGACGCAAGCGATTATGCCGTAGGTGCTGTCCTAGGACAAAGGAGGGACAAAAAGCTTCATGCCATCTACTATGCAAGCAAGACTCTTGATGCCGTTCAAACAAAGTACACCACGACGGAAAAGGAGTTCTTGGCGGTGGTCTTCGCTTTTGAGAAGTTCCGCTCATACCTAGTGGGCTCTAAGGTTATTGTTCATACTGACCATGCAGCTCTTAGGTACTTAATGGCAAAGAAGGATGCTAAACCTAGGCTCCTACGATGGGTGCTCTTACTACAAGAGTTCGACGTTGAGCTTAAAGATAAGAAAGGAACGGAGAACTCCGTAGCCGATCATCTTTCACGGCTACCCATAGGGCTTCTGGAAGAGTCACATGACAACATACCAATCAATGACTCCCGCCCTGACGAGCACTTAATGAGGCAAGAGGTAAGACGGGCAGAAGTACCACTCGATATCGACCCCCAAAGGTCGATATCGACTGCCCCAAAGGTAAATCTTGCATCGATGTCGACCAATTTTGATCACAGGTTGTCCATTGCAGAGGTCGAAATCGACCTCCAAACATCGACATCGAGGACCCATATCGAGAAGCCCATGTCGACTGAGCTTGTCGATGCCGACCAGTCGATATCGACCCCAGCAGGTCGATATCGACCACCTTGAAAACCCTCCGAAGGTGACGAAAAGGTAAGCTTCGGTGAGGATTTCTTCTTTACACTTCCTTCTAGTCCTATCCATGATCTATTTGCTGTAAGAAGGGCGAAGGTACCTTGGTATGCGGATTTTGCCAACTATATTGTAGGAGGCGAGATTCCTTCAAGCTTAACTTCGCAACAAAGGAAGAAGTTTTTGCACGACGTCAAACAATATTATTGGGATGAACCCTATTTATTCAAACAGGGGAAAGACCATATCTTTCGACGTTGTATCCCGGAGGACGAGGTAGAGAGCGTGATTCACCATTGTCATTCTCTCCTTACAGGAGGTCATGCTAAAGGATTCAAGACCGCGGCGAAAATTCTTCAATGTGGTTTTCATTGGCCTAACCTTTTCAAGGATGTGCAAAACTATGTAACCTCTTGTGATGAGTGTCAACGTGCAGGTAATATCACATGGAGGAATGAGACACCACTCACAGGCATTCTAGAGGTCGAACTCTTTGATGTATGGGGCATTGACTTCATGGGACCATTCCCTGCTTCAGGCCCCTACAAATACATTCTAGTAGCGGTGGACTATGTCTCTAAATGGGTGGAGGCTGTAGCAACTAGGACCAACGACGCGAAGGTAGTCTCTAAGTTTATAAAAACTAACATCTTTCCTCGTTTTGGTGTTCCTAGAGTCCTTATTTCAGATGGTGGCTCGCATTTCATTGAGAGAGGCTTTGAAGCTCTTTTAGCTAAGTATGGGGTAAACCATAGGGTGGCAACACCCTATCACCCTCAAACTAGCGGTCAAGTAGAAGTCTCCAATCGCCAAATCAAAGCCATCTTGGAGAAGACGGTTTCCCGCTCAAGGAAAGATTGGTCGTCCAAACTGGATGATGCGCTCTGGGCCTACCGAACGGCCTATAAAACACCACTTCGCACAACTCCCTATAACTTGGTATATGGTAAGTCATGTCACTTGCCCGTTGAACTTGAGCATAAAGCAATGTGGGCTCTTAAGGAGCTTAACATGGATTTCGACGAAGCGGGAAAGAGGAGGTTCATTGACTTACAAGCCTTGGAAGAGTTGCGCCTAAAGGCATATGAGAATGCCGAAATCTACAAAGAGCGCACTAAGAAATGGCATGATAGGAAGTTGGTGCCAAAAACATATGAGGTAGGTGACAAAGTCCTTGTTTTCAATTCTAGGCTTCGCTTATTTCCAGGGAAACTAAGGACAAGATGGAGCGGACCTTTCAAGGTTCATAAAGTATTCCCTCATGGAGCGGTGGAGTTATTTTGCGACGATGGATCAACCTTTAAGGTAAATGGCCACCGAGTAAAGAAATATTATGACAAGGAGGACCCGGAAGAAGAGATTCGCGCCACCTTGGCGTTGAACTAGCGCAAAAAGGGAAATATGTCGAGCTAGCGACATAAACTCAAGCGCTTCCGGGAGGCAACCCGTTCTTTTCCTTTTTCTTTCTCTTTTAGTTTTTTGTTTATTTTATATTTTTTTGAGATCATTCGTGGCTATTCTATCTAAAGTCAACAAGGAAATCCAGCCCAGAAGAGAGGTCGATATCGACCTATATAGTCGATATCGATAAGCCGACAGAAGGGAGCAACAGGACGTGTTAAACGGATGCAGAAGGGGGGTCGATATCGACTACAGATGGAGGTAGGTGCCAGGTCAGAATTTAATTTCTTTCAGTTTTATTTTTTGGGGTTTCGTCCCCTTTATACACCCCCGACTTCGACACCCCCCTCCCCTTTTCGACACCCTAGCCGCCTCTCTTCCTCTTCATCCCTCACCCTCCGGTCACCCTCCCCACAGCCACCCATCATTGCAACCACCATACCCACACACTGTCACCAAGATCCCACTCCTCCCTTCCTCGCCCTGTGCAGCGACGCCCCACGCCCTTGCCATCTCTTCCTCTTCTCGACCTAGCCCTCTCTCTCCCTCGTTTTCAAGTCTCCTCGCCCAAATCTACACATTGCCGGCCAAGATTCACCAGATCCGGCCGCCCCACGCCATCGGAGATCCCACCGCGCCACCAGCAGCCCCGACAGCACACAGGATCTGGTCGATTTCGACCCCTGGACATCGATATCGACACCCTCCTGTCGACAGTCGGTTTTCTCTCGTGATTTTTACGGTTGCTTGCCTCTTTCTCCCCTAATTCCAACACTCTTCTGGTATGATTTCTCACCCTTCCTCTATTTTTTCTGAATTTTCATATTTAATTAGTTGATTGGGAAGAAATTTCATATTGGGTGTTTAGGTTTTGAACGTAGATTGCGCGGGAAAGAGTATTTCTATGGCATGAAATTTTTTTATATATATGTGGGGCTATGAATCTGAGTTTTGTATATGTATGGGCATGAAATCTGATTTATATATATATTAGGGAGAAATCCGACTTTTATAATTCATGTGGGGCAATAATCGGAATTTTTCATAAGTTTGGGCTATGAATCTGAATTTTATATATATATGGGCTGATTTTGTAAATCTGATTCTTTAGGGGGTTTATATTCTGATTTTTTATATAGATTTGAAATCTGATTTTTTTAGGCCAAACTTATTTATGTCATAAAGTTCCTTAGTGTTAAAACTTTAAGAAATTATGTTTAGATAAAATACCATCCTTAGGTACTTTCTTCCACTTAGACATTTACCTTTACAAAATTTCTAGCATAATTGGAACCTAAGTATGGGGTTCTCCCCATTTTAATCAAAAGGAGTATTATCTTTGGTATTGGCTTCTTTTGCAGACGATGGTTAGAGCCAAGAACATCCCTCAGGACGCGCTCCGCATTGAGGATGATCAGCAGCGCTCCCTTGCGGAGGAGTTGATTCCCCAAGCCACCAGGGCACGATGGTACCATCTCCCTGACATGATCCAGCTAGGATTTCACCCAGGCGTTCAGGAGGCGTTTGAGAACGTCTCTCTACACAGGCTGATCGAGCCACTTGAGGCGCACTACCCCGTTCTCACTCGGGAGTTTATGGCCACATTAGAGGTTCCCGAGCGCACTTCGACTGGCCGCCGAGTCATCTTCCAGCTCGGCAACAGGCGACACAGACTATCGCTCGAGGAGATGAGCGAGATTTTTGGGTTCATCCACACTCCGGCCGCCTTCAGGGTCCACGACCCCAATGTCATCTGGAGTTACATATCAGGTATACCCTACCCTGCTCCTACTGACTCCTTCACCTCTAGGGTTGTGAGTCCACTTTTTAGGGTTATTTTGAGGGTCCTAGCGAGTACCCTTTGGGCCAGGCCTGAGCTCCGTCGCCCAACACACCGTGAGACGGAGACTCTACGGAGGATGCTTTTCGAGGATGACCCTCTACCATACCTCCACTCCTGGCTCAAGCATATAGTAGACCGCAGACGAACGGTCTCTACAGACATCTTGGACGGCGGCATGGTGGCCATCCTCGCTGAGGCTCTAGGCGTCCACACTGAAAGGTACACGGCCTACCAGCTCACGTACCTAGATGCGGCGGTGTTGCGCCAGGGCGGAGTCATCGCGACAGGAGCACAGGGATGGAGACACCCCCAAACGGGGATGCGCCTGCGACACGATTTCATGGATCTGCTGTATATCCCTGATTGGTACCAGTCTTGGATTGGGCAGCCATATCATACGGATATAGATCCGACCGCTGACCCCACCCTACGGAGGAGACCCCCACTCTACAACCATGAGCCAGAGGTGGATGCTATGTCCTGGGACGCTGACCCCCATTCCGACGGAGCTGAGCAGCCCCCAGCCTACCAGGGAGGCATGGATGGCAACGACGATGATGACGCCGGGGATGATGCGGTTGGGGGAGGAGAGGGTCCGCAGGGGTCCCACCACAGCCACCACAGCCACCACAGCCACCACAGTCACCATAGCCACCATAGCTATATACGTCCACCTCCTCCTCCCTTCCAGCCTGCCTACACCACGGATTGGCAGGAAGACATGTCTGCCCGCTTTACTAGGCTGGAGCTCTCCGTCACTGAGATGCGCGAGGAGCAGCGACGCTATGGGAGGTTCCTCGAGGGTTTGGGCTCATATATGGGCTTTTCCTTCGATCAGCAGGCTGGACCTTCCACTTTCCCGCAGGCCGCCCCGACAGACTACTCAGGGACAACTTCAACACAGGGCTGGCCCTTGCTGTTGCCACCTCCCCCACCCCCTGAGCAGTGATATACATATAGCGTAAGTGAGTGTGAGTGATCCTTCCCTTTACTTTATTTTTCTAACAGTGAGGACACTGTAATCTTTAAGTATGGGGTGGAGATTGAACTTGGACATTATAAACTGCTTTATCTGGTTGTGGTAGGGTTTAAAACTTGGCAAACTTGGCGTGTATTTTATTTACATTCTACTTGTATGCTGATGTGCGCGCAAATTGCCATATTTTCTATGCACATATGAATTTATTTTGTTGTCTTTTGCATGCACATTAATGGGAAAACATGGGAATGGTGTAGTTTATGCTAAAATGTCAAATATATGGGTTTGCACGAGTTTCCATGTGATTTCGCAGAAAACAGGATGAAAATGGATGAATTCAGAAGAGCGGAAAAAGAACTCGAAGTCTTCTAAAGAGGTCGAAATCGACTGAAGACCTCGACATCGAGTACATCGAGACATTGGAATCGAGCAGAAAGGAAACAGAGCATTTCGACACAGAAGAGGTCGATATCGACGTCTGGGGGTCGATATCGATGCTGTCAGATCGAGCAAGTTGATAGAAGTCGAGTAGGAGAAGGAGAAGCTCGAGATAAGATTTTGAAGGGGTCGATATCGAGGTCCAAGGGTCGATATCGACCATGCCAGCAGAGGAATTCGACTCCGATTTTGATAGAATTGTATCCAAAGCTTGCAATATCTATCCAAAGGTCAAGATTTCCTATCATCAACATCAGATTTATCATGAGGAGGCTGATTTCACCATGAAGTTTTAGTTTTTATTTTATTTTAGTTATCATAGAGAATAAAGATAAGGTTTCGAGTCCTTGTCGACATCTACAAATAGAAGCCAATAGGGCTGAGTTTAGGTATGAAGAAATTCCGAATTCAGTGTGAGACACAATTCAGTTGCAATAGAGAATAGGGAGAGAGAGAGAGGAGGCCGAGTGGAGTTGTAAAGCGAGAGCGGAGTGGCTTGTTCGGTTGTACTTTCTTTCGGAGTTTTAATTCAAAGTAGCTTTCTTTCAATAACAATGATGATGATGTGCATGATGAGGAGCGAGTAGTCAACCCACTTCTAGGGTCGGGGTGAGCCCGACGATAGCAATGTGAGGTAAGTGCATCAAAGGTATGACTTTTATGCGATCCCGTCTTCTACCCCATGCATGATCCTTTGCGAAAGTTAGGGAGATTCATTATTTGCATTATTGAAGTGAAAGCCACTCATATTGCGAACTTGAATTACTCATGAATTGGATAGTAACTCTTAGGAATTATGCGAAAGCCTCTAGTCACCCAAGTGTTGATAACGAAAGTTATTTGACGGAAAGACATAAAAGTTCATATCTTTAGCATGAAACTTGCATTGTTATCGTTGTGGCATAAAACCCCGACTTTGGAAGCCTTTTAATTAATTAAATTCTTCATAAAAGTCTTAGTTTGTTTCTGTTCATCTTCCCTCTCCATTCTATTTTCTTCGGATCCTTTTCCGACAAATTGGTTACAAAAACAGTTTCTGTGACAAGCATCGAAATCGACCTTAAGGGTCGATATCGAGGACTAACATCGATATCGAGGTCTCTGCTCGACGTCGACTTGCTGTTTTGTCTTCTGCAGGAACTGCGCTAGGAAATCGACCAGAACTGAGGTCGATATCGACCAGTATACTCGATATCGAGTGTCTGCTGAGGTCGAAAGCTTTGATCGTGAGTACAACAAAGGAAGCGCTGACCTACCTCCTCGTGGATTCGATCCTGAATTACCCTACTACTACAAGGGAGGGGATTCTTGTATTATTTGTTTGGGACAGGGAGATAGTCTAGTTGTGCTTTATTTTATTCTCCAATTTTACATACAACACCCCGCACCTCCCCCTATTACGAACAAATTGGCGCCGTTGCCGGGGAGGCAATCAATCGCCACCTAAGTTAATCACGATCTTTTTCTAAGCTTATTTTGCAGGTTTATGCGACGTTCTGATCGCGGACCTATCCTGGAACCAATTCACGAGCCTGAACGTTTCTACCATCTTCGCAACAAAGCAATTCGCATCATGGCTGACAACGAGACGCAGGCTGAGATCATAGAGCGGTTGAGAAAGGAGATCGAGGACCACAATGCTACAATCGCTGTTGAAAGGGCCGCTGCTGCTGCTGAGCGAGCCCGTGCTGATAGGGAGGAGGATGCGCGCAGACAAGCCCAAGAGCGGCTAAATCAGTATCCACAGATGGCGATGCAATACATGCATCCGCCCCTTCATGTTCCTGAATCTGCCATTATAATTCCTCACTCCAATTATGAATTGAAAATTAACTTCCTATCTGAGATTAAAAGAAATACTTTTGATGGAAGACATAACGAATGCCCCCTGCAACACATCTCTACTTTTATGGACTTATGTGAAACAGTTGCTGATGGAGTAAACTTAGAGTATGTGCGACTAAAATCTTTTCGATGGTCTTTGGCAGGAAAGGCATTACAATGGCTTGAAAGTTTGGCTCCACGATCGCTAAGGACATGGGCGGAAGTGAAAGATGCATTCTTGAACAAATTCTTCCCACCTTCTAAAACGGCGATGCTACGACAAAGGATCACGGCTTTCAAACAAAAGCCAGGTGAAACCCTAGCACAGGCGTGGGAGCGCTTCAAAGACTTGCTGAGATCATGCCCGACGCATGGGCAACTTCCATATGTCATCCAAGAGATCTTTTATAACGCCCTTGATGCACCGAATAAGGAGAGGATCAATTCATATACCTCCTATCGGTACATTGAGCTTACACCAACGGAGGCATGGGAGACCATTAAGAGGCTTGTGAACTTTGACAACACCTATGGGGCTGCTGCAGCCTATGATGCAAGGCCTGCCCCATCTATGCCACTATATGAGCCTCCAAGGGAGATAGATCCTGAAGTACGGCAACAATTCCATAACGATCAAACACGCCGCCTTCAAAAGCAAGTAAGGTTCCTGAGCAACAATCAACCTTGTCAGGAGTGTGGTTCAATAAGGCATAACACCAGTGCCTGTCCACATACTGAGCAAGTATCCATGGCGGAACAACATGAGGAGGTCAAATGGACGAGAGGCCCCTATGGAGGGGGCAATCAACAAAATTGGGGTGATCAAAGGTTCTATCAAAGGGATCCCCCAACCTATAGGGCACCAGGGCACCCTGAGCGGGAGACTAAGAAAGATGACCTGCAAATCATCCTTGATGAGATGCGAAAGAACCACGCTGAGTTCAAACAAGCCAATAACTCCGTCCATACTCAGCTGCAGGGCATCAATTCTAGACTTGGGGAGATCGACGTTTGGAAGCGCAACATGGAGACTCAAATGAGTCAATTGGCGGAAGCAATGCCCAAAGCGTCCGGATCACTCCCTGGATCCACTGTGCCCAACCAAAAGGGCAAAACCACAGGTCATATCGCGACAGTAAACCTAAGGAGTGGGCGTCAATTACAAATGCCCGAGCGAAAAGTGGAGGAGAAGGAGCCAGAACAGACGTCGATATCGACCCCCCCTGTCGATATCGACCAAGGTGACATCGATGTCGACCCTCCTGTCGATGTCGACCCTAATTCTGCGTCACCAATGAAATCGACTCTTCCAGTCGATATCGACCCCACTGCTGCCGATATCGACCTCACTACAGCCGCAGGAAGGAAGAAGGTGTTGCCATTCCCAACTAGAAAAGTGACTAAGGACCCAGCGGAAAAGAAGTTCCAATGATTCGTGAAGATGCTCCAAGGGCTTAATGTCTCTATACCATTCACAGAGGCACTTCACGAGATGCCATCTTATGTAAGGTTCCTTAAGGATATCTTGGGTAAGAAGCGATCGCTCTCTGAGATCGCAGAGGAATGCAACAGGTTGGAGCTACCACAAAAGCGGGTGGACCCAGGTAAGTTTTCTATCGCTATAGGTCTAGGTCAATTCAAATTTAATGCTTTAGTTGACTTGGGCGCTAGCGTTAGCATGATGCCACTAACCATTTGGCACAAGGTAAAGATAGGTCCTCTGGAGCCCGTGGATGCAAGATTATACATGGCTAACAATACCGTAGTTATTCCAACTGGGATAGTGACAGATGTGCCAGTACAAGTAGGCAAATTCTTTGTCCCTGCTGATTTCCTAGTTGTTGACATAGCGGAGGACCCTGCTTGTCCAATTATTTTAGGTAGGCCATTCCTAGAACCGTCGATGCCAACATTAGCGTGAAGAAAGGATTGCTCTCACTCACAATTAGTGATGAAGTAATAGAGTATTCCTTCAACAAGACGGTGCAAAGTCAAGGGCCAATGGAGATAAAAGCCATCAAAGAAGCCCAAGTAGAGGAAGTTGAAGCAATCTTGAACGAAGGAGCTCAACAGGACATCGAAATCGACCCAGGTAAGTCGATATCGACCACTATTGTTCAAGATTCTGCGACAGGTCATAAGTATGGGGCCGACGGAGGAAAAGAGGAAGCATCGAAATCGGGGTCAAGGGTCGATATCGACCACACCCTATCGAAATCGACCACCATCAGCGCTGAGAAGAGAGGCGAGGAGACCTCGATATCGACCTCTGAGGGTCGAAATCGACCTGATCATATCGAGTCAAAACTCCCCAAATCGACTGATCCTACAAGTGTACAACAGGGATCGATATCGACCTCTGCACATCGACATCGACCTGAGCCACAGACTGAGAAGAAGGTAAGTCAAGGTACGGATTCCTCTTGTTCAATTACAATAAAGGACTTATCATTATTTGGAAGAGATGTGCCTTGGCATGTGCGTTTATGTAGGATATCCGATGATAGTTCAAGCCAATATGAGATAGGAGACAAGGTCTATGTTGCCAAATCTAAAGACCATTGGTTCCCTACAAGATTCAAGGATAAGAGCTTAGGTCCATTCACGGTGAATCAAATCAATACCGGGGGAATGCAGCTGCGGGACAAGAAAGGAGTAATATTTGAGGCCCAAGCCACATGGGCTCTGCAGATGCCACCTTGAAAAGCGCAAAGGAAGAAGTCGGCCTAGCGACTTAAAAATCTAGAGCTTGTAACAAAGACTTAGTTTTGGTTTTAAGACAGCTTAGTTTTGGTTTTAGACACTTTATTGTTTTACATATTTTGTGTTTAGTTTTCAAATTGCAGGAGAGAGAAAAGCACACGGAAAGGCATCGAAATCGATGGCGGACATCGAAATCGACCTCAAAGTCGACATGGATAGTGTTTGTGATCGAGGCCGAATCACCCCGAAGCCCGAGCAGAAATCAGAGAGACATCGATATCGATGTAAAGGGTCGATATCGACCTTCCCTATTGTCTTCTTCGACTCCTGAAATTTGTGACGGTTTAGTAAGTCTTCTTCTTAACCCTAGTTCTAATACAGTGAGGACACTGTAAATTTTAAGTATGGGGTGGGGGAAAGGCTTATTTGCATATTCATACTTAGTTTAGGGTTGCATATTTATAAAAAAAAAAAATGAAAAATGACCCCCATCAAAAATTTTGGAAAAGAGAGAGTCATGGAAGTATAAAAAAGAGCTCTATGATGCAAAATTAGATTCATTAGAGATATAACATGAGATTGCCTAGTTAAGGGAAGTCCCAATGAAGTGCCAATTTTTTGAGAAAATCATAAAGGAGATGAAAATTTGAAGTTGCTTTTGACATGTGCATGATAAGATAATGGAGGATTTTTTATAAAAATTCCATACAAGCAAAGTTCATATCCTAGCCTTACCTACGCATATTCACAAAAGCCATATATGAGACTTATTATGATCATTATTGCTCCACATATACATATTGCCCATTTTTTACCTTATACCCTATCCGGGGACAAAGTTTTTTTGAATGGATGACATCTTTGAAGTTATATGGAGTTGTGCATTTATAAAGTTGTTGGTAGGAATGATACAATATGGAAAATTAAATGAGCGAGAAAAAATCCGATCACCTCAACAGATAAAGGTAGGTCGACCCTGCTCGCTGAGATAATAGTTCGGCGAGATGGGACACAAAGGTGAGGAGTCCGAAGTACTAAGTATCCGGGGCCATTCATGACACCCATGTTTGCGACTCGCGAGAAGGCAGTGCTAAGGTTAGAGAGGTAAAAGCATTATATTGAAAAAAAAGCATTGAACGATGAGTGAAAGGTGAGACATTATGAAGGAGGAATGTGGAATATTTTGGAAAGAAAGTGTACTTCCCCGGATTTAACACCACATAGCCAAATATTAGCCCACCTTTAGCCTTTTACCAATCCACTTCTCACAAGCTTGAAGAAAGTCCTCTTGATTATTAATGCAATGTCGCTAGAATTGTTTTTTGCATATTACCTCCTTTATAAGTATGAAATTGCTTTTATACACAGGCATGGACTTGGTTGACATAAGTACCTTCTCGAGGATGGCAATTGATTGTAGGGACATATGAAAAATGAATCTATGATGTTGAGGGTTTACTTTCTTCCCCTGAATGACCATTAAGAGTATTGCTTGGGGACAAGCAAGCTTAAGTATGGGGTGTTTGATGTGCGCGCAAATTGCCATATTTTCTATGCACATATGAATTTATTTTGTTGTCTTTTGCATGCACATTAATGGGAAAACATGGGAATGGTGTAGTTTATGCTTAAATGTCAAATATATGGGTTTGCACGAGTTTCCATGTGATTTCGCAGAAAACAGGATGAAAATGGATGAATTCAGAAGAGCGGAAAAAGAACTCGAAGTCTTCTGAAGAGGTCGAAATCGACTGAAGACCTCGACATCGAGTACATCGAGACATAGGAATCGAGCAGAAAGGAAACAGAGCATTTCGACACAGAAGAGGTCGATATCGACGTCTGGGGGTCGATATCGATGCTGTCAGATCGACCAAGTTGATAGAAGTCGAGTAGGAGAAGGAGAAGCTCGAGATAAGATTTTGCAGGGGTCGATATCGAGGTCCAAGGGTCGATATCGACCATGCCAGCAGAGGAATTCGACTCCGATTTTGATAGAATTGTATCCAAAGCTTGCAATATCTATCCAAAGGTCAAGATTTCCTATCATCAACATCAGATTTATCATGAGGAGGCTGATTTCACCATGAAGTTTTAGTTTTTATTTTATTTTAGTTATCATAGAGAATAAAGATAAGGTTTCGAGTCCTTGTCGACATCTACAAATAGAAGCCAATAGGGCTGAGTTTAGGTATGAAGAAATTCCGAATTCAGTTTGAGACACAATTCAGTTGCAATAGAGAATAGGGAGAGAGAGAGAGGAGGCCGAGTGGAGTTGTAAAGCGAGAGCGGAGTGGCTTGTTCGGTTGTACTTTCTTTCGGAGTTTTAATTCAAAGTAGCTTTCTTTCAATAACAATGATGATGATGTGCATGATGAGGAGCGAGTAGTCAACCCACTTCTAGGGTCGGGGTGAGCCCGACGATAGCAATGTGAGGTAAGTGCATCAAAGGTATGACTTTTATGCGATCCCGTCTTCTACCCCATGCATGATCCTTTGCGAAAGTTAGGGAGATTCATTATTTGCATTATTGAAGCGAAAGCCACTCATATTGCAAACTTGAATTACTCATGAATTGGATAGTAACTCTTAGGAATTATGCGAAAGCCTCTAGTCACCCAAGTGTTGATAACGAAAGTTATTTGACGGAAAGACATAAAAGTTCATATCTTTAGCATGAAACTTGCATTGTTATCGTTGTGGCATAAAACCCCGACTTTGGAAGCCTTTTAATTAATTAAATTCTTCATAAAAGTCTTAGTTTGTTTCTGTTCATCTTCCCTCTCCATTCTATTTTCTTCGGATCCTTTTCCGACAAATTGGTTACAAAAATAGTTTCTGTGACAAGCATCGAAATCGACCTTAAGGGTCGATATCGAGGACTAACATCGATATCGAGGTCTCTGCTCGACGTCGACTTGCTGTTTTGTCTTCTGCAGGAACTGCGCTAGGAAATCGACCAGAACTGAGGTCGATATCGACCAGTATACTCGATATCGAGTGTCTGCTGAGGTCGAAAGCTTTGATCGTGAGTACAACAAAGGAAGCGCTGACCTACCTCCTCGTGGATTCGATCCTGAATTACCCTACTACTACAAGGGAGGGGATTCTTGTATTATTTGTTTGGGACAGGGAGATAGTCTAGTTGTGCTTTATTTTATTCTCCTATTTTACATACAACACCCCGCACCTCCCCCTATTACGAACATATGCATTGCATCATATTTAACATTTATGCATTTTAAAGTTTAAGTTCTCAACCTTTTAGTTTGATTTTGTTGAGTCTATAAAATGTTAAAAAAAAATATAGAAAAATGTCAAAATACCAAAAAAATGCATGTTTATTTTTAAGTTTATTTTTCTTTACCCTACTTAGATGTCCTATGATGAAAACTCAATAGCTGACTTGATCATGTAAACCCTATGGCATATTTGGATGGTTTAGCCTAAGTCTTTAAAATTTTTATGTAGATTGTGAACTTGTGATGAAATTGAGCACATATGATCCTAGGCTAAAAAGCAATTCCAACAAAAATTGTCCTTGTGAGAATTTTGACCTATAGGGAGAACATCAAAAATCCCTCCGCTTTCTTGAGTGAATTTACTCTTCCTATGCATCTCTAAATGTTGTGATAGTTATTCAAAACCAATGCATATATATGTTTATGTTTACGAGAATTAAATGATGGAGGCATCTTTTAAGCCATTTCTATCCTCTCTTTACCTACCCTGCATTATCCCTGCTTGAAGCCAGAACATTAGCCTGAGCCTGAATTGCAAACTCCACAAAATTATCCCTAGCCGAATTGAGCCTGACCCCCATTTGGGAATTGAGACTTAGATTGGTTGGAACTAATGCCTTGTGGAAAGAAAAGAGCATAATGTCTAGTTTTGAGCGAGGAAATTATAGGATGGTACATATTTACATTTTGTCATATTTTGTAAAAGGATTTTTTGGCTCACCATATAAATGCACATAGTTTTAGTATTATTTCCGAAAAAAAAAATCCGAAAAAAATATATATATATAAAGTGCATGAGCCAAAATCCTTGAGTCTTTTATTCATACAAATGTTATATTTTTTGAGAGGTATATTAGAACTTGGAAGAAGGGTTGATGGAATGCATCTTTAGAGCATTATATTGAAAGTTATGGTTTGGGTATTGCAAGTGTTGAGATTTAGGAGTCTTGATTCCCGAATTATAAAAGCACCACATAGCCAAATAATTCCATACCCTTTATTTCATACCAAGCCCCATTACAACCCCGCCGAATGGAGTCTTCTATGAAGTCTTCCATTGAGCGAAAGTCCTCCTGATGATTCTTATTGCATTTTCATAATTGGTTGCGAAGTGGATTTTTATAAATTGCAATGTTTATGAGATTGTATATGGAATCGAGTTGAGAGTTGATCTTCATAGCCTAAACACATGAGAGTTGAGTGCAAACACATTATCCCTGTGAGGTTGGATCAAAATTGCATATGCCTATGGATCGCCAAAATATGTGCTATGACGTTAAATTCACTTGCTTTGCTTTGCTACCGCTTATGATGTTGCTTTTGACAAAGGCGAAGACTTGAAGGGTGTGTTGTAGGTGTTGGTTATTGCTTGGTTATTGCTTGAGGACAAGCAAGTCTAAGTATGGGGTGTTTTGATGTACATAATTGTACCTTTGTTTATTGCATCTTTTGACTTCATATTTCATTTGATTTCCGAACAAAAGTTTCAAAAGCATATGATCTCGTGTAAGAATGAGCTAAAGTGTAAGAAATAGAGTCTACACGAGTTTTGAGCTAACTATGCAGGAATTCGATGAAATCGGAGTCAAAACGGGCAAGCCGAGTGAAGCTGAGAAGAGGTCGATATCGACCCTGGATTTCGACACGACTTCTGAGTGTCGAGATAACCACACAAACCAGACTAGAAGCCTCGATATCGACACACATGCATCGATATCGACCATCGTCATAGACATCGACTGGAGTTGGACAAGTCGAGCAGAAACACAAGCATCGATATCGACCTCTGGTGTCGATATCGACCCTACCTCGACAAAAGATAAATCCGATTTTGAGGCTCGGATTGTGAAGTCTATCATCGAAGCCATGAGTTAGCTCGTTCTTTTAGATATTAGCAGTTGTTTGTTATCTTTTCCTTTAAGTTTTATCAAAATAAAAGACCTATCCTAAATTGCTCGGATAGAGTTAATAGTTTAGATAGAAGTTACAATCCTCGGATAGCGAGGATTAGTAGCCTATAAATAAAGCCTTAGGGGCTGATTTGTTAGGCATCCAATCATAGAATCATCGAAGACAAGGACAATAGACAATAGATAGTTAGAGTTTTTTGAGCTTTAAAGTTTCAAGCGCTTACGATAGTTGGCGTTGAGATTGTAAAGATTCGAAATTTTCCATTTATGCAAGTTATTTCAATTCAAGACATGTCTACGATCAACATGAGTGAGTAGTTCCCCTTTCTTCTAGGGTCGGGGTGAGCCCGACGATAACCATGATGGTAAGGTAAGTACGTCGTTAAAGAATGTATCTTTTATCTCCTTCTACCTTGTTCTTCATCTTTAAATGCGAATTTAAGGAACTCATGTTGTAAAACTTGGGTAGTAATTAGGGTTTCTATTCGAAAGATTATAAACTCAATTATGACTAAGGTAGACACCAATTAGGTGAAGTAATTGAAAAATCTCTTTTCCTATTGGTCGGTTTAGGTGAAAGCCTTTTCCTTTATGATAAAAGCATGCATCTTTAGTTGATCCTTATTTCTACTATCATGGTTGTCGTCGTGGTAATCCTTGACTTTGGAAGACTTTTTCCTTTATTGAGTTTACATTAAAATTTGCCCGCCGTTCGTTGAGTCATCGAAAAACCCAACACCTTTGCTTATTTCTGATCATTGCTTCCTCCCCATCCTTGATTCTTCGGCCTTTTCTTTGCCGACAAAACCACTAACTCACTGCAGGAAAGACATCGATATCGACAGCAGAGGTCGATATCGACCAACACTGATAGATCGACGGTTTTCTGAGTCGATCTCGAGACTCTTGGGAAACTTCTGCAAGCATCGATATCGACCACCTTGTGTCGAAATCGACCCCCTGTATCGACTGGCAGACTTCTGAGCCAGTCGATTTCGTGAAATAACCTCGATATCGACCCCCACCAGTCGATATCGACTACAGTTTTTGTTTCTGCAGGTTTTCTGTTGCAGACGACATCGACAGCCAAGGTCGACATCGAGGTCTGACGTCGAGATCGAGGCTTCTGGTCAAACATAAAGGACATGTCTTCAACGCTACTAGGATCCCGCTGACTCGCTTCCTCGTGGATCGAACCTGATTCCCTACTACTATAGTGGGGAGTCTTGAATTTATTTGAAGAGGCTAAGAGTTGTATTGGTTTATATTTTATTATATATTTCGATTCAATTCTCCCCACGTCAGTCTCTTAAAAATATAACACTTATATGAAATAAATAAAGTACTTAAGGAATTTGGCTCATGCACATGACATATATATATATATATACATATACATATATATATATATATATATATATATATATATATATTCGTATTTTTTTTAAAACGAAAATAATAACTAAATACTAAAAAATATGTGCATTTATATGGTGAGCCAAAAATCCTTTTACAAAATATGACAAGATGCAAATATATACGAACCCATAATTTCCTTGCTCAAAACTGAATAATATGCACTTTTCTTTCCACAATGCATTTTTCTAACCAATCTAAGTCTCAATTCCCAAATGGGGTTCAGACTCAATTCGGCTAGGGATAATTTTTTGGAGTTCGCAATATCAGGCTCAGGCTATTATTCTGGCTTCAAGCAAAGATAATGCAGGGTAGGTAAAGAGAGGATAAAAATGGCTTAAAAGATGCCTCCATCATTTAATTCTCGTAAACATACACATATTTATGCATTGGCTTTGAATAACTATCACAACATTTAGAGATGCATAGGAAGAGTAAATACAATCAAGAAAGCAGAGGGATTTTTAATGTTCTCCCTATAGGCCAAAATTCTCACAAGGACAATTTTTGTTGGATTTGGTTTTTAGCATAGGATCATATGTGCTCAATTTCATCACAAGTTCACAATCTACATAAAATTTTAAGGACTTAGGCTAAACCATCCAAATATGCCATAGGATTTACATGATCAAGTCAACTATTGAGTTTTCATCATAGGACATCTAAGTAGGGTTTAAAAAACTAAACCAAAAAAGAAAGTAAACATGCATTTTTTTGGTATTTTTGACATTTTTTCTATTTTTTTGGATTTTTGACAATTTTTTAGAAAAGTAAAACTAAGAACAAAAACTTAAACATGAATACAATGCGAATAAGAAAACCAAGTTATGACCATAAGACAAGTTTTTCCCCCACTCCATACTTAAAATATACAGTGTCCTCACCGTATTAAAAGAAAAACAAGGGTAGAGAGAAACTCACAGCGCAACTTGTGAATTCAGGTCGATTCCAGATTAGGTCGATTCCAGAAGTCGATATCTAGGTTCTAGGTCGAGGTCGACTGCATCTGTCGAAGTCGAGGAAGAAGGTGAAGTCGAGGGCTTCCAGATTGGGGTCGATATCGATGATTATGGTCCATATCGACCTATGCTTTTTGCTCTTGAGTCCTCGATGTCGAGTCCAAGAGATGGCTTGACGTTGGGGGGTCGATTTTGACTGGCCTGGTCGATTTTGACTGCCTCTGCAGAAGCTTCTTTTCTTCTTCGTCGTGCTTTTTGCTTGGTAACCTAAAATCTTTGTTAGAATAATAGATAAAACCACGGATTATCTCAGTTCTAAAAGTTTAAAAATCCAAAATTCAAATCCTAAAAACCATCTATGAAAGAAAATTAAAGTTGTAGGTACAAGCTCTAGATTTTTGAGTCGCTAGGCCGACATCTCCGTCAATTCTTCATGAGCTTTTAATGTAGTGACCCTTCAAGCTTGAGCTTTCTCCTGGATCATCTAGGTCCTTTTGATAATAGCTCTCGATGTCGACCAAACAGGTCGATATCGACCAAGGGAAATGGAGCCGAGATCACTTTGAGTTGAAGAAAGATATCGAAGTTGACCGACCCGGTCGATATCGACCACCCCACTCGATGTCGACCTTCCTGTAGACGTACCTGTTTTGAGCCGTTGCGACGTTTTCTAGTAAGTTCTCTTTGCTTCTAATTTTATTTTTATAGTGGGGACACTATAGGATTTAAGTATGGGTTGGGTAAAAGCATACTTACACATTTCGCTCAATTGCAACTTGTTAGTTTCTCTTAAGTTTATTTAAGTCTTGTTTTTTCAAACATGGTTAATTCTTACATATTAGGCATCATACATACATATTTTTCTCATGAGCAAAGAGTTTTTAATTCATAGAGATTTTTTGGAAAAAGTACCCCCATTGAAAAAATTGAAAAGTGTCATGGAAGTAGTTACAAAGCTCGACGGTGCAAAAGTTGATCCGTTAGAGATATAACAATTGAATTGCCTAGTAAAGGGAAGTCTCAATGAAGTGCAATTTTTAGAGAAAAACCATAAACGGAGTAAAATTTGAAGTTGCTTTTGACATATGCATGATAAGAGGACGGATGACTTTATTTTCCTTTCACGCTTCAGTATTTACCTTAGCCATTACGCATGCCTGTTGCCTTTACTTCATATTTCTAAACCATATGTGCTTAGTGTCATTATTGCTCCACAAATTCTTAAATTGCCCATTTTTATACCTTTTTACCCATCCGGGAGATTATGTTATAGAATGGAAGTCATATTATGGAGTTTTTATATGGTTTGATATGTTGTGAAGATACTATGAAGTTGATGGCAGGAATTTATTAATGGAAAATTTAATGAGTGAAAAGAAAATATGGTCACCTAGGAGCTAGGTAAATCGACCCAGCTTGCGGAGGATAAAATTCACGCGAGATGGGACACAAGGTAAGGAGTCCAAAGCGCTAAGTATTCGGGGCCATTCATGACACCCATGTTTGCGACTCGCGAGAAGGCAGCGTTAAAGTTAGAGAGGTAAAAGCAATATTAGTGAAAAAAACAAAGATCATTATGAGGAAAAGGAATGTGGAAATCACAAAGGAGAAAGTGTATTCAAGAAAGAAAGTTTGGATATTACTCCCCGGATTAAGCACCACATTGCCAAATATAGCCCACCACTATATCTTTTACCCACTCTTCACCATTGCGCATAAAATTCTTCTTGATTATTAATGCTATGTTACCAAATTGTTTTTGCATAACCCTCCTTTTGTGTGAGATGTTATTTTTCATTCACAGGAATGGATTTGAAGGCATTACTACCTTTGCGAGGATGGTAACTGATTGTAGGGTTATATGAGAATGGATCTACAATGTTGAGAGTTTAGTCCTTCCCCTGAATGACCGTTGAAAGTATTGCTTGAGGACAAGCAAGCTTAAGTATGGGGTGTTTGATGTGTGCTTATTTCATCATGTTTCATGCTTACATTCATTCCATTTTTATGCATATTTTATACTTTTGGGTAAGAAAAGTAGTGAATTTGTGTAGTTTGATTTTTTTTTTGTAAGATATAGAGGTCTACACGAGTTTTGTTTTGATTTTGCAGAAAACATAACATTTTAGAGTGGAAACAAGACACTAAAGAAGAGCTCGATCTTGAGTAGAAGCAATCGGTCTCGACATGACAACTCAATCTTGACGAGCTAACTCGACATCGATTGATGCACCCAAGGTCGATTGAAGAAAAAGAGCCAGATCAAGAGGCACTCGACATTGAGTGGTCCACTCGACATCGATTAGAGCAACAGACGTGTAAGAAACGCATGATGGGCCGGATCTTTGGGAGATTTACTTAGCCACGAGATATTCTATCATCTACCAGAATCATCTATCATTAGGGGTATACTCCAAGCATGTTAGGGAATATTACCTATTTTATTATTTTATTTTAGGATATAATTTAGTTTAAATAGAATTTCCTTTTACCAATCTAAGTACGATTAGGACTCCAATCCTTGGTTAGCAAGGATTGAGAGACTATAAATAAAGCCCTAGGAGGCTGGCATACAATCATTCCATCCAACAATCATTCAAAGCCTTGAGCGATCAAGCAAAGAGTGAAGTAGCGAGTAGGAGAGAGATAGAAAGAAGGCGGTGGTTGTCCAATTAAAGTTTCTTTAAAGTTTTAATGCAAAGTTTGTTTCTTTATTGAAAGAGTTTTTCCCCGATGAGGAGTGCGTAGTCGTCCTACTTCTAGGCTCGGGGTTAGCCGGGCATGTAACGGCCTGGGATTATGATTCCCGCTTACCTTTCGAGGGATGAATCCCCTCGTTAGGATCTTGTGCCCCGAGTACAGGTTGAAGGTTTGAAATCAATAATTTCACTTTTAAAGTGGGATTTCACACCCAAAAACCAAGAGGGATCGTTGGAATCCCTGGGGTAAGTCCCTTGTACCTGCCCTATGGCATAAGTCGCGAAATCCATTGATCATACAACCGAGAAAGGTTCCAAATTCATACATAATGTTGCCACAATGGAGCCGGGTCAAAACCTGATAAAAACATCCAAAACAAACCGTTAATAAATTGGTGAAGTCAGAGTCTCGACTCTCTCTTTCTGCCATTTTAGAACCCGCGGTCATGGAGCCAAATCAGCAGTAATAATGATAAGCATAATGGATACCTAAAAATGTTAATGATAAGCGGGATCAGATGATGCCCACCTTCTCTTTCCGCTGCCCTAAGCACACCCATTCGCTATACCCAATAATCATGCTTCTAGATGCAAGGTGGAATATTAACACACTAGCATGCGCCGAAGTTCAAGTGCATAACAATAATAATGAAGGCCTTAACACAGAATACCAAATGGTATGTCCCTCTTCCTAACCACCGCCCCCTTCCCGATAGGGCGGAGATTGGCCAGCTCATGAATGCATTCCATTCCATTAATGAGGAGGTTCGTATAGGTACCCGACCGCAGATTGCATGCTTATTAATAAATCATGAATGTGGTCTTAAAAAAGAAAAGAATAAGATAATGTGAAAGGTAACTAAAGAGTAATAATAAAGTTGTAATCATGACTCGAAGGACTCAGGACGAACCCGATGAGACTGGGCCATCCTATGACCCTAGCAAAGACTCTAGATACTTCACAGATAACGGCCGTTTTGTTTACATATGCATAAAGAAATAGGATGCTCAATGGTCAATTCAACCTAGCATGATACTACATGGCATGCTAATCATGAATGCAAGCACCTAGTATATCATGCACATAAGACAGGGAATTCTCTCTATCGATCCGTGTAAGCTCCGAAGAGACTTACCTAGCTATGCAGAACAAAATAATAGAAGATCCGGCACACATCAATCATAATCACAAGTATTGCGTAGTTACATATCAGAAAAAACACACACACGCACACATATAAGTCTATGCCTAATCATCCAAGCACTCACATGCATCATTCAACGAGAATAGCGACCATATCGCAATCGGCATTCCATGAAGTCCAACCATACATCACATCGCCACATTCCATAAGACCACATCATTCTCATCGTTCCATTCAGCCGCATTCATATGTTCATAAAAATTATATATCTGCATAGTCATATATCCCAAAAGTTCATCATATTCATCATAGTTCATAAGGCATAAATCAAACGATACATAACTCTAACATCTCATCATGCCATTAGTCATTCATACATGCCATTAGTCCACACAAGTAATGATATTAGTCAGTCAATCATATCAATATGCTAGTTAGTCATTGATCACATAATTCCCCGAGTTAGTGCCGAAAACCGTTTTGAAATCCGAGTTAAATAGTTAGAAATTCCTACTTTAGAAATACCCGTCAAATTTCTTTTTGAAAAATCCAAGTAACATAATATTAAATTCGTCCTAAATCACCATAATAATATATATTTAATCCGAAAATAATATTTTACATTTTAAATCCCAAATAATATTACATAATAATTTAAATCAATTTTCTTCTAACACTTTCGTAAATATTTCAAAATCCCTTAAAAATCCTAACCATTTTTATTTAATAAAATCATCCCTTTCTAATTTACCAAACCGACCTTATATTTATAAAATCCAAAACCGACCCTCCTTATTTTATTAATTACCAAACCGAGCTCTCATTTTCTTAAACCCCAACCGAATCCGCTTTTTTCCAATTTTCCTTAAAGCTTCTAGGAACATGTTAGAACAAGGATAGAACATAAAAGTCAAGGTTTGAAGGGATTTCTCACCCAAGTTCCTTCTTTTCCTTCAGTTTGCTCGTGAAGCTTCATCCGGGCTCCGATTGGACTCGTGCTTGCACGAGGATGCCTAGGATTGTTAGAGGGTGTTAAAGGTGTGAACTTTGAGTTAGTATGAGGTGGGAGGAGGGAAAAACGAGCTGTTACCTTCTTGAATCCGAAAATAGAGAGTTTGAGTCTTCTAGGGCTTCTCGGGGCTTCTCCGGCTTCTTCGGGCTGTTGGGGCTTCTTCTTCCACTTTGAAAACCTCATAGGGAGGCAAAGGGATCTGCTATTGCTGGCCATGAAGGGAGGAAGAGAAGAGGATCTTGCTTTGGCTTGCATGAGCTCAAGTGATGGAATGAAGCTCCTTTGAGTAGAATGGAGAAGGGAGTTGAAGGGGATGATGGAATGGGGCTATTGTGGGGATGATTTGAGCACAAAAAGGGTGTGTTTAGGGCTGCTGGAATCTCTCATCAAAGGAGGAAAAAGGAGGAAGAAAGGAGGAGGAAAGATAAGGTTTCTTTGGAGCTTTTGGATAAGATTTTTGGGAGAGGAGTTTTAGGGATTGTGTTTTGTTTTATGGTAATGCAAGGGATCCCCAAAATCTGATTTTAAAGTGCCAAAGAGGAGTGTTGGGTAAGCCAAAACGTGAGGGCATCAAGAGGGCAAACCATGGTGTTTGTCTCTTTTGAACATTTTAGGCAAGGTCAAAGATGGAAGGGGATAAAGCAAATTGTGGATGTCACCACTTATTTTGGCAAGGAATCTTTATCTTTGAATTCAAATGCTCTTGGCTTCACATGGCTAAGATGTGAGGTGTAGGGATTTTCGGCTAGGCTTGGGAGAGTGAGGGGGGGAATCTTTATTTCGACGTTGTGAGCTCAAATCCCGAGGTTGATCCTAAAGTTAGTTTATGACATTAGCTTCCGAAATCCCGCTATCTCTTTCGCGCAATTAGAATTTGAAATCCGAGAATCAAGGCTGGCATGTTAGTTCTGAAAATTTTTCTTTAGGTCGGAAATCCGCTTTATGAGTTCTAAAATCCGAGTTAGCAAGTTTCCCGTTAAATTCCGCATTTAAATCCATTTTGATTTTTCTTCTTTTCCGAGAAATTAGGATTTAAAAATACGAGCCTTTACATGGCAATATCCATGTAAGTATGCTTGAATTCCTTATTTGATTATGCAATTTCATCTTCTACCCCACGCTCAACCCTTTATGAGAATTTATGATCATTCCTTATTTACCTTATATGAAGCGAAAGTGGATTATATATGTGAATTTGGATAGTAATTAGGTTTTGCCTGCGAAAGTTAACTAAACTCTAATTATGAAAAGGATAGAAACAATTACGTTTTTATGTGAAAGCCTCTATATTCCTAATTGGTTGATGATAAAAGCATGATCTTTTATGTGATTCAAGTAATAATGCATGCATGGTTATTGTCGTGATAAGTCCCCACCTTAGGAGCTTTTAGGTATATTTGCAAAAACCCAAAAATAATCTGTTTTTATTATTTTGTTTCATAGATTCTGTTATCGTTTTATTTATTATTACTGTCTGTGAAACAACTCGAGATCGACATCACCTACTCGATATCGAGTACACTACATCGAAGGAAAGTAAGTCGACAGTCTTCTGAGTTGATCGAAGTGCACTAACCCACTCGACATCGACCACCCTTGTCGATATCGAGTGCATTCTGTTTCTTTTGCAAGCTTCACAGATCGACGCACACATTAGGAATCGACAACCCTTGTCAATATCGACCTATCAACTCGATATCGAGGCTTCTGGTCGACACAGCGTAGGAACATCAATGACTATTTAGGAAACCGCTGACTCGCATCCTCGAGTATCGATCTTGATTCCCTACTACTACATCGGGAGCGAGTCTTGAATTTATTTGCTAGGGAAGGAATTGGTTAAAAGTTATATCTTTTATTTACACATAGTTGGACTCCCCTCCGCTAACAAAAATATCACTCGATACTATTGTTCATTGGCCCTTCATCTCGGTTATGTGTTGGTGATGAATTTAATCCCTTTTAGTCGAATAGCTTATCAGATAAATTCTTTGGTAAATAAACTAGTTAATTGGGTTTGTCGTAAATGGTGCATCTGCTTCTTACTAGCTTTAGATAATATTTTTTATGCATGCCCTTGAATTTTAATTTTTGAACAAAAATCTTACCCATGTAAGGTTGTCACTATAGTATGTAACCATGCATGGTGGATCCAAGTGCAACAGAGAGTCATACGACTCTTAACTCATTTCAGCCAAATCAGCAACTATTCCTGCCACGTCAGCTTTTCACTAACTTTTCAGCTTTTTACTTTTTTCCATTAACAACAGAGAGTCGCGCGACTCTTATTTCACTTTACACTTTTTTATATTTATTAAGCCAAATATTGATTTATTTTACTTAAATTTTTTTGCTAATGATATTATTAATATAAAGATTAATACGTATAATTAAAATAAAAAAGGCACATAAATAAATTTAGAAATATTTTATTAAATTGATAAATTGAAAAAACACGGAAACAAAAAAAAAGGCTAAATATATGTAACCAAATACTAATTTTTTTAAACAAAAAGTTGAACTTCATTGATTAATTAAAACGACATTACACATAAGATAACACATCAACTAAAACTCCAATTTAACAAACATATGACAAAATGAAACAACAACACATAAAATACGATACGAAATGAAAAATACTTGAAACATAACAATCGACCGATAACAAACATATTCGTCCATGCTCTCATCAATGATCTTCCCTATCTCTGCTATCTTCACTCACAGCTTATGGTTCTCCATTGCTAGCTCCGAGATTTTTTCCGTAAGCTCCTGAATATGGTCGTCCTTATCAGCAATTTTATACTTGAGCTCTGAATTATCCTTCTGCAGTCGGTGTTTCTTATCACGCAAAGTTAAGATCCTACGATGAAGAATGTCCATGGCTTTGCAGCTTCCATCGTATAAAATCTCTTCAAACTCCTCTTTACTTAGTCGCTTGAGTTGATACTTGTCCTCTGCATCGAACCATTGCTCATTACAAAATCTCTTGAAATTATCGTCCATTTGAGTGAGGAGAGTATTTG
Source organism: Persicaria maculosa (assembly GCA_963922045.1). NCBI lineage: Eukaryota > Viridiplantae > Streptophyta > Magnoliopsida > Caryophyllales > Polygonaceae > Persicaria > Persicaria maculosa. Next base: position 37,752,584 of record OY998266.1, on the reverse strand, counting down.
GAAGTGAAGAGTGAACAAATTCTTTTGTAGAAGTAGAAGATGGGAGAAAGGGTGAGTTCTGTCATAAAATACGATGTGTATTTATAGGCGAATATTTCAATTATCCGGTTTTTGTTCAAATTTCAAATTTGAAAGTTGAAATTTGAACGTTGATATTAATTTGAAATTTAAAATTTAAAATTTCACCCGTTCAAATTGTACGACAAAGTATAGTTCGTAGTATATTTTTATGTTTTATTATATGTGTGTGTGTTTTGATGTTCCATGTGTAGTGGGTATTGTCATTTAATGTTCGAATTTATGTATTTTTAAGGTGTTGGTAAATTTATGTATTTTTATTGTGTTGATAAATTGATTTAAGTTAATGTTGTTTATGTGATTATAAATTTTAACATATGGTAAACTTAGCAAAAAAAAATCGTCAAATATATGCAAAGTGGGTGTCATTGGATGGAGAAAAATAAATCCTATTAAAAAATAATTTCTGTTAAAAAAAATATTTTTATGGGTGAAATGGGGGTTTTAATTTTTATTAAAACCCCCCGACACATGCCGCGTTGCCATTGGCCAAAATCTGGCCAATGGCAACGCGCCAGCTCGCGCAAAAGAATTGGCTGTAAAGCCTCAAAACTCGGCGTTTTGGCGTTTTGGGGTTGTTTTTTCCCAAAACGTCGTGTTTTAATACCTGCAAAAAAAATTAGAAATCAGATTGCAACCGAATCCAATTTCAGCACCCCCCCCCTCGACGCTAAATTTTCTCTGCCCTCCACGTCTTACTCTTTGCTGATGTGGCAGGGCAATTGGAGTCGCCCGACTCTGGGGTTGCTCGTGGTCTTACCCACCCCTTAAGGTCCACAAACATGCCTGCAAAATACAATTTCATAAAACATCCACCTACCCATGTTCAAAGTGCAAGTTAATCTTTTCTAAGCATGGAAAATGACATTCAAAGGAGTAAAACTTGTCCCAAACATACCGTATCTAAGTTATCAAGATTTTTGTTTGGTATAGCAATTGAAGGTACTAACACTGGAATGATCCTAATGAAACCCGTCATAGTAAAATCTACCCCTTGGTGGGGCAGAGAGAACAAATCTTTCGCCAAGAGAAGTTTCCAATATAGGTATAAATGAGAATATACACTTGGAAATGTAGAGGCATTGGTAAGACTAATTTCTAGACTAAAATTAGTATGTTTTGCCAAAATGAACATATCCAAATCATCTCTTTGACAGAAACTAGAACAGATAGAATATCACAGGAGGAAAAGTGGAAAAATGCAGAATTTGATAATGTTGTCTCGTCACGAGCATTCGGTCGATCAAGAGGCATTGGTGTACGATGGAAATTGCAACGTCTAACATATGAAATCATAGAACTAGATAAGCAAAGACCAAGACATATCACCCTAAACTATTTAAATACAAACTCGAATTTTAAGTGTAAAATAATATGTATCTATGGCCTCCTGCGGAAAGGGAAAATGATGTGTTCTTGCAAGAAGTGGAAGAAATAATAGAGGAATCAGTTATTCCATGTATCATAATTGGTGACATGAACAACATTATCTCTCATGAGCAACCAAAATAGATTTGAAAGATTGTTTCGACTTAAGAACATACATGAGTTAATACACCTTGCGTTTTGTAGGAATTGTTTTACTTGGAGAAAGAAATCTTTGGATAATGAATTCATTTATGAAAGACTAGAGAGGGCTCTTGTCTAGAGTCAGATCATTGATGAATACCGACACTTGCAGATTACTCATCTTGCTATCTCAACATCTGATCACTACCCAATCTCTCTTGATATCCATAATTGTGAACCTTATAGGGTTGCACCTTTCAAATTCGAAAACATATGGCTTCAAAGGAAAGACTTTAGAAATATCGTAAAACAAGCATGGCGAGCCCATTATTGTGGTTCGACTATGTACCAACTTGTATTCAAAACAAAATTACTCAAGATTAAGGCTAAAGAGTGGAACAAAAAGAGATTTGGAAATATATTGAGACAACTTAAGTTGATGAAGGAGGAGCTAATAATAATACCGGGCTTAGATACACATTTCTGATAAGTAGTCAAACTTATTAAAGAAAAAGGAGGCATTATTAAATTTTCACTAAATTTATTGGAATTAATGAACAAAAACAAAACATATTAAACTTGCATATACAAATTCTGGTTATTTATACAAAATTGCTTCTGGAAGAAGAAATAGGAAAATTATTAGACAAATTACATCGACAGAGGGAACATAAATTACTGGAAAACAAAATATCGGAAAAGAAATTTAAAGGGATTTCGAATACAGATTTAAAACTACTAGACCATGAGGACAAAACTTGGCAAATCAAATAGAGCTAATCAATAACTCGATCGCAAACATGGAAAATTAGGAACTGATCAAACCCATCCCTAACAACGAAATGAAAAACGTGGTTTTTAGCATGGGTAAAAATAAATCACCCGGCCCAGATGGGATGACCGCCGAATTTTATCAAGCATATTGGGATATAGTTGGGCCTTCGGTCACTAAGGTTGTCAAAAGTTTTTCATATCACAACAAATGCTCAAACAAATAAATCATACCTTTATTACCCTTTTACCTAAAATTGACAACCCAGCTTCAATAAATAATTACAGACCTATCAGTTTATGTTCTATAATGTATAAACTTATTTCAAAGATAATTACAGAAAGACTAAAACATGTAATAGGAAAACTCATTCATCCGCTCCGAGGAGCCTCTGTCTCAGATAGGGCTATTCAAGAGAACGTCCTAATAGCTCATGAAATTTTTCATTCCTTCAAAACCAGGTGGGGTACGGAAGTATGGATGACAATTAAACTTGATATGGAGAATGCCTACGAGAGAATATAATGGGATTTTTTGTTGGCAATAATAAATTAGATGGGCTTTCACCCCACCTTTATAGAATGGATCAAGAAATGTATGACAATAGGTTCCTTTTCTGTGCTGGTTACCAATGGTCCTACGGATGTTTTTTTGGCCTCCTGCAGCATCCTTTAGGATGATGCACTATCACTATACCTCTTTATTCTAGGCGCAGAACTTCTAGCCAGAAAACTTCACAAGGAGTCCATTTCACCCGAAAAGAAAATAGGCTTCAATTGTGGTTGCCAAGGGCCATGCATACCATTCTTATTGTTTGCATATGATATTATAATCTTTGCAAATGCAACGGCTAAGGCAAGTATAAAAATTAGGGATATCATTGACAATTACTGCTCACAATCTAAAGAAAAAGGAACTTTCCACAAATCAAACATCCAGACCACCTATGGGGTTCCCATCTCTAGAATTGACATTTTAATAAAACACCTTAAAGTACAACACACCAGCTCTTTCGAGTGTTATCTTGGATATCCCATTATAAATGGTAAGGTAAATAAAGAGACCTTTGAGGAAGACAATTAGTTTTTTTTGGTTTTGGACACTTTTGGTTTATTTTTAAGACTTTATGTTAGTTTAGTTTTTTGTTTTATTTTCTAATGAGTTTCAGGAAAGAAGGAGCGCAAAAGAGAGATAGAAATCGAGTAAAATGCTCGATATCGACCAAGCAGGTCGATTTAGAGGAGTTGTGGTTGACCTAAGATCACCTTGAAACTTTGAATCACCAGGAATCGAGTGAAACTGATCGATATCGACTGCCCCTGCAGACGTCTTCAAACTCCTGATTTTCGTGAATTTTTAGTAAGTTTCTTTCTTAACCCTAGTTCTTATATAGTGAGGATAATGTAATCTTTAAGTCTGGGGTGAGAGATAGGCTTACTTGCATATTTTTAGCATTTTTTGAGCATGTTTTACAATTTTTCGTAGTATTTGCATATTTCTTTTTCATGTTTATGCATACTTTTACATAGAAAATTCAGAATTGTTTATGCATCATAGTTTATTTTTCGGAAAAAAAAAACTCACCCCCATCGAAAATTTTGAAAATAAAGAAAAAAGAGTCATGGAAGCTTTTATTGAACTTGACGATGCAAAAGTAGATTCATTATAGATATAACATGAAATTGCCTAGTTAAGGGAAGTCAAAATGAAGTGCAATTTTTTAGAGAAAACCATGAAAGAGAGGTAAAATTTGAAGTTGCTTTTGACATATGCATGATAAGATGATGGAGGACTTTATATTTTCCATACATGTGCTCAACTTCATACCCTAGCCTTACCTATGCGTATTTGCAATTACACAAGCCATATATGAGCCTTACATCATTATTATTGCTCCACAATATATTACATATTTCCCATTTTTTATACCTTATACCCTATCCGGGAACTATGTTGAGAATGGATGTCTTCTTTGGAGTTATTATATGGAGTTTGTGCATTATTATTGAAGTTGTTCAAAGGAATGAAAGAAATTTTGAAATATGGAATATTTAATGAGTGAGAAAGAATCCGATCACCTCAGGAGATAAAGGTAGGTCGACCATGCTTGTTGAGATGTTAGTTCAGCGAGATAGGACACAAGGTGAGGAGTTCGAAGTACTAAGTATCCGGGAACATTCATGACACCCATGTTTGCGACTCGCGAGAAGGCATTACTAAGGTTAGAGAGGTAAAAACATTAAAGTGAAAAAAGCACTGAGCGAAGAGTGAAAGGTGAGAAATCTTATGAAGAAGGAATGTGGAATGAAGTTTGAAAAGAAAGTTTATTTCCCCGGATTTAACACCACATGGCCAAAAAATTAGCCCACCTTTAGCCTTTTACCAATCTACTTCTCATAAGCTTGCATAAGTCCTCTTGATTATTAATGCTATGTTGCACAAAATTGTTTTTGCATATAACCCTCCTTTTGTGAGTATGATGTTGCTTTTCTTCACATGGATGGATATTGTTGACATTAGTACCTTTTCGAGGATGGTAATTGATTGTGGGGACATATAATAATGAATCTACGATGTTGAAGGTTTACTTTCTTCCCCTGAATAACCATTAAAAGTATTGCTTGGGGACAGGCAAGCTTAAGTATGGGGTGTTTGATGTGCGTATAAATTGCCATATTTTACATATACTTTTAAGTCCATTTTGTCGATATTTGCATGCATATTGGTTGGGAAAGCATAAGATTAGTGTATTTTATGTTTATTTGCCAAATATAGAGGTCTACACGAGTTTTTATGTTATTTCGCAGAAATCGAGACAAAAATGGATCAAATTGAAGAAGGGAAGAAGAGCTGAAAAAGAACTCCAAGTCTAGTGAGGAGTCAAAATCGACCTAAAGACTCGACATCGACCGGATATTTGTACCAGAAATCGAGCAGAGGAAGAACAGAGCATGTCGACAGAGAGAGGTCGATATCGACATAAAGTGGTCGATATCGAGTGCCCTGAATCGAGTGGATTGATAAATTCCGAGTGCCAATCCGAGGTCGAGTAGAAATGGATCGAGATAGAAAGAAGATGTCGATATTGACATGACCTGGTCGATATCGACTGCTGCTGCTGACAGATTCGAAGATCTTTTATCTTTTAAAACCAGAATTGTTATCCTTTATGGTGAATTTGATATTTACCTAAAGTGATTTAGTTATTTACTTTACTTTAGTTTTATCTTGGGAATAAAGATAGATTTTCTTATCCTTGGATAGCGAGGTTTGAGATCTATAATTAGAGGCCATTAGGGCTGAGTTTATTGAGAGAATTCAAGACAAGCAAGTTTAGTTTTACATGCAGAGAATAGTTAGAGAGAGAGAGAGCCGAGTGAAGGGAGAAGAAGCGATAGGGGAATTGGCTTTGTTCAGTTGTACTCTTTCTTTTTCAAATTTCAATTCAAAGTAGTTTCTTTTCAATGATGATGAGGCGTGAGTAGTTCACCTACTTTTAGGGTCGGGGTGAGCCCGATGATAGCTATGTAAGTTTGTGCATCAAATGTATGATTTTTATGCGATTCCGACTTCTATCCTATATGCATGATCCTTTGCGAGAGTTGAGGAGATCCTTATTTGCATTATTGAAGCGAAAGCCAATCATATTGCGAATTTGGATTTATCATGAAATTGGATAGTAACTCTTATGTTTTATGCAAGAGCCTCTAATCACGTAATAGTTGTTAAGGAAAGTTATTTGACGGAAAGGCATCATCTTTCATGAATTTGGCATAAGTGTTGCATGGTTATCATTGTGGCATGAATCCCCAATCTTGGAAGCTTTTAAGTTTATAGAAATTCATAAAAATCTGTATTTTTATTCTGTCAACCCTTCCATCATCATTCTTACTTTCTTCGGACTCTTTTCCGACACCATTGGTTACGTTTACTGTTTCTGTTGAAGACTCGAAATCGACTACAGAGGTCCATATCGAGTAGATGACCGGATATCGAGTGAACAACTCGACGTCGACCTTGCTTTTGTCTTCTGCAGAAAAATGTTGGAAATCGACTAGAACTGTAGTCGATATCGAATGTACTACTCGATATCGAGTGGTCTTCTAGAGTCGAAATTTGATCGTGACTACAAGCTTAGGAAGCGCTGACATACCTCCTCGTGGATTCGATCCTGAATTACCCTACCACTACATCGGGAGGGATTCTCATAACTTAACATCATCTTATGATTCATACAACACATCATCTCAACATCATAACATGAGTCATAAAGTATATCTACCTCATACAGAAGGCATCACAAGTGCATCATCGAATTCTCATAACTTATCACGCAAGCACACACGTCAAGAGATCAAAGAGGTTAGGTGTCATGGAGTCAGTACGCTACTACAAGCCGAATCTTACTATCGCATCTCAACATCGCAACATGAGTGGAACCGGTCATAACAGATTTAGCATGTCAATTCAAAAGTTAGCATGGTAAAGGTAGTCATAGCAGAATCTCATCATAAGGTCAACAAACTAATATTATTTGTTAACACATTAACACACAAGGTCATGCCATTTAAGCTTCAGCAAAAGGAAAGATGTAACCATATACCAAGCATCGAAATGCTAACATACTCACAAAACATCATTTCAACTCCTTACAATACCATATAACGATCATTTAGTCATCAGGCACCATTATCTCATACATACACATAAGTCATATTCATGCTCCAAGTCATATTCCTCACTTACCTATTCGTAATCATACTTATCAACCATATAGTATAATATCATGCTTTCAGATAATCAACATATCATCATCTTATGATTCATACAACACATCATAACATGCTTCTAGAACAACATAGTAGGATAGTAATGTATCACTATATCATGATCATATAATCAAGAAAGTTTTACACATTATACCAGTTAAAATAAAACGCAACCCCGCTCGCTCGTCTCCAACTCTCAAACCCATACCAATCTTCATCTAGACTCACCAACTTGGATAATATCCCATAGAAGAAGTCTTAATTCATTCCGACGCTCCAATCTCATACCTCTTCCCACTAAGCACTCTTGCTAACAATCCACCTCTAAGAATCCAACCCCCATCTCTATTTTCACACCCGTGCACCCCAACATATTATGTCCTCGATACTCTCAAGAGCCATTCCATACACTGCCCATACTATCTAAGACATCACAACATAGAACCTTTCTAACCACATCTCTTCTATAAGAATACCCGATCACCATCTAGCCGGCCTATCCTACCCATACCCCCACCTAAAATTCGTCTAGAAGCTCATCGGAAACCACTAAGCATCGTCCCTTATAGCTCTCAAACTCACTCATTCTTACTTAAGCCAAACCTCTCTCCTGTGACTTACCTCATACTACTATCAATCACTCTAACCGCTCAAATTCCTTCCACCATTCTCCGACCACTCCACAAAAGAATCTCACCCACATGTTCAAAGAAGAAGCAATCATGGACATTATTACACATAAAGATCACATCATATCAACTAGCATTTATATCAATAGCATCATTAGTTCATCATAAAGCATTGCAACTGTGTCAAAAGTCTCAATTTATCGTCATGCTCAACAAGTATTGCAAACATCATATATGAATATAGTCAATTCGAACTAGCGAGTTTCATCATAACATTATCAGATAACCAATCCAGGTCTCACAGCATTTGCACTTCACATTTATAGGCAAGGAATTTAGATCATGCTTAGCAAGTCAGAGTAGCATCACATCAATTCATCATGGCACATTAGGATTGTAAGGCATTGAATCATATATATCATCATAGACAACGGATAATCAGGCAATAATCATTACCAAGTCATCACATCAACACGCAATTTTCCACATCAAGTCAGTGCAATATCACTATCAACAAGTTCAGAAAGGATGAGCAATCCGAATAGAGGACACTCCCACTTGCAAGTCATATCGCGCTCAGTAACCCCAATCCTCGAAGTAAACTGGTCCCGTCGACATCATCGATCCTGAGGCCCGTGGGTTATGCGCCCACGCATCCGCTGCGCTGCTCTATCGCTATCTAACTTCCCGTCCCCTTTTCTATGTGGTTGCTCATCCAATATATCGCGTAGGAGTCTAAGTTAGCAGAGATAGGGGAGTGACAATAGCGGACAACCCAAATGTTTCTTTCAGAGGCAAAATGAACCAAAGCTAAAGATGACATGACTGGAGACAAGACTCCGACCCGGGAATAGTAATGATGCCCTTACGGAAGTCTATTAGGCTATAATTTTGACAAACATGCACGAATTTATCATGGAGCATATCAATCACATTAATCCCCACTAACATGTACCTATCTCAAGGAACAACGACATACATATTCATTCCAAAGACCCGATCGAGTCCTACACTGATGCATGTGAAACAAGCTAGTAGTCTATCGTTCCATGGAAGCAGATATGCCTAGCAACTTCGAGCAAGCTATGCGGAACCAACAATGATCATGTATGATTCGAAGTCATGCGGAATTTAGTGAAGATAACGAGCATCATGTATATGAACAATGTAAGAGCATGGTATACACATCAACAAATGAGTCCAAATATATCATGGAAAGGTATGTCATAACAAACAAGTGAAGCGTCATACGAGAACACATAAGAGCAGCATAGTAATTATCACATCTGACAACAATGATCATATACTAAGCTAAGAATGGCAGGTAATCATACAACAGGATACATTTAGAGAGCACAGATCCTTCATGATGCTAGTGATACATGATCAGGTATGGCGTAGTCAAGAGTGATTAAGTGAGTGTAATATAATGTATATGAAAGCAAAAGGATCACCACAGGGTAACAAGATAACATCACGGGCGATGGATTATGATCATGCTAGGAATGAATTGTCCTAGGGCACATAAAACGATACGACAACTATCACATTACAGCACAAGCAGGTTTACATAATAGGTCAACTAAGACGGGTCACCATTTCGTGAGTCATATTGAAAATCATAAGCCTTATAGGATACTAGAATCACATATTGAACATGAATACAATTAAGGTAATTCGACTAGATTCATTCTAACATTTATGCGTCATGCGTATGCGAAATCATGATATAACGTGGTGTGTGATCATGCGAGGTCTCAAGTCATACGTTTATGAAAGTATAAGAAGATATCATATAGTAACAGGGAAATACTACAGATCGATATCATGTACGCCAGATAGGATTAATTGTCATGGAAAGCAAGTCGATCACCGAATTCAACATCAATCTAATCGAATAAGAAAACGTTTACGAGGATAGAGGGAGGGAGAATCACACTATCAAGGACCTAGTTCAAGAGAGAATTGGCAATAATGTAGGCAAGGTATGAACTTGCACAAGTCACAACCAAGGGTCCTACATGATACTAATGGCTCAGCATGACATATGATACATACATGAACTTGATTGATTAATCAACATTAAGCAAGACTTCAATTCAATCACATTCCAATAATACAGAAGCAGGAGAGGAAATGTAGCGAGGCATAGTGCAGGTCTAAGTAACAGGTCAATATGACTAGAATACGGGGACATGAGTTCAAATCAATGTATATTGGGATAAAACATGTATTTATCAAGGCTCTTTTCAATAACATATTCCCAATTTCGCACAATTACCACACAACAATATCAATTATAGAAGTATCAACAATAGTTAATCTGAGGAATAAAAGGTAGATGGGCATGCTACAGATTCTTGTCACAAGATGAATGATAAGCATCGAGGCATCATCAGCTAATATGCTCAGGAGGACATCTTACGAGATATTCATACAAGGAAGAGATGATCACACTATCATGGACCTAATTCAGGAGGAGCAACAATCATATAGACTCCTGATGGTGCACCCCTTCCCGTTAGTGCAGAGACTGGCCAGTTCGGTGCTATAACATAGCAATTTCCTCGTGGTGGTGCACTAACCACGGCATCATCATATCATATCATCATCTCATCTCTTGCCCGATGGTGCTGGGCTATCATATCATGCTCATATCTACTCGATAGACTCAGGGCACCCGATGTGGCTGGGCTACCCTATGACCCTAGCAAAGACTCTAGGACTATCACAGATAACGGCCGTTCTGTATTCAAACACACATAGTAACCACATGCTCAATTCAATGCAATCCTAGCATGATACTACATGGCATGCTTTAATATGTAACAAAACTACACATTACATGACACATCAGGCAGGAGGTCGAGGTTACTGAGTAAGTCCCGTAGGATACTTACCTGTAGATGCAGAACAGCAAGATAACACAAGCAAGGGCCTAAATGCAAGTCCAAAGCATCCAAAAGCAATAAACGTCTATCATCAAGCCATTTCCATAAGCAACCGGACCAACATTCATACACAAGAACCCCAAGTTCTCAACATCCTCAAAACCAACCGATAGTAAAACCGTTTTCCAAAACCTTTTCGATACGCTCAAATCGACCAACTCATTCTTCCAATCAATCCATTGATAAAATCAGACCAACCATATTTTCCAAACTCTTAAATCCCAAATTAAATCAGCTCATATTCAAAATAATTTCTCAAATCATACTTGGCCAAATTCCGACATTAAACATTTAAACCTTAAACCAATCTCTCAAAATCACATATAGAAATAATTTCCGGCATAGCTTACTTTATTTACAACCATCATTTTAAATTCACCTTTATAAAACCTTACATGAAATAACTCTTCTCAAATAATATTTATCTAAAAAATACCACACCAAAATTAAATCATTTTTACTCATCATATTTATAATTCAAAGTCAATAAATTATTTCAATTTTCCTAACATCACATCTGAAAACCCCACTCAATTACATATTCCAAATAATCTCGCTCTTAAACCATGTAAAATAATATATTAAATAACATACATATATATAACAATTAATATTGCTATTAAAACCTTCTATTATATATATGTATATTAATATTTCAGAATATATATATATATAACTTAACACATATCCAAATTTAATAACGCACACCATTAGCCAGCCCAACCGGAAACAAAGAAAGAAGAGAAAGAGTCCAGCCCAACAGAAAAGAGAAGGAAAAGGAGGTGGTCCGACCCGGATCCATATCCGGGCCACGTTAAGAAAAGAAAAAAGGCAGGGTGATGGGGCCGAGTGTGCTGACGAGGCAGGGACGTGGGTCCCCCGGTTCACCAACAAAATAAAGAAAGCAGGAACCGGTCCACCAACAAAAGAAAAGAAAATGAAAAACCGGAGCAATGAACTCGTCTTCAACCCAACAGAAAACAGAGCATGAGAGCGACGGAGAACCGAAGGTGAGAGGAAGGAGGAGCTCAGGCCTGCCGGCGGCGACAGCTCGCTCCGACCACCTTACAGACGTCCCACCCCGACACCCATGGACCCGGAAACTGAACAAAGAAGTGGAGAGAGAGAGAGAGAAAAGCGCTCACCGAAGGTTCGACTCGCCGGAGGCTCGATCGGACTCGACTAGGCTGCTGGTGGCGAGGGAAGGCTCCTGGGACCTGGGTTGGAGTCGAGGGGTCATAAAGGTGCATTTTTACGGAGTTTTCTATCGAATCGACTAAGAACTCTTACCGACAGTTGGGGACGAGAATCAGGGAAGGTGAGTGATTGTGCGGCTGCATCGGGCTCCGGGGTGCTACTGGTGGCCCGGCTTCGCTCTGTTGGGCCACCAGTAGCACCCCGGAGGAGGACGAGACCTCAACTCGGACAAGAAGTGGAAAAGAGGAACGGAGGGATGGAAGTGCTCCTCCGGTTTGGCTCCTGGGCACGGTGATGCCTTTGGCGGCTTGAACGACGGCCGGAGGAGGGAAGACGATGGTCTGGCGGCGGCATTATCAACAACGACGAAAGGTGGGAGGGATATGGTGGTTCCTGGGCACGAAAAGGGAATGGGAGGAAGGGGATTAATGGTATAGTGGGTTTTCTGAGGAATGACAGAAGGAAGGGAAGAGAGAGCTATTGCAATTGAAAGGAAAAGGGGGTTAATATGGGGAGAGGAGATGAAACAGGACAAAATGCACAGGTTGTGCACTGCAAGGAAGAGGGCAGTCTCCCCCACCGGCAAGCACGAGTGAGAGAGGAAGAGTGAGAGGAAGAGAGAGAGGAGAAAGAAGAAAAAAAGGCAAAGGAAATAAGGAAAGTGTGGGCCCCACAACGACAATTTAAATCTTGAAATTCGACACTCGAAACCCGCTAATCTGAACACTCGGTCCCAATTCCGCTCACTAAAAAAAAACCCGATACTCGACAATTTAGATCGAATTATTAAATCATTATCGGAATCAAATTAATTTATCAAGACTCGCAACTCGAAAGCGAAATTAAATCCCGTAATAGAAAAATGTAAACTCTAAAACGATGCCGGAAGGATTTTAAAATCGAAACTTGTGCTCGAGGACGATATTTTTATTCCACTTACAATTTGAATTTAATAATAATATAAATATATTAAGTCTTTACAATTTCTATGCCCAGCCCACTCAAATAGCAACATGTCTATTTCTAGTTCGGCCCACAAGTGTGGCCCAAAACCAAGATACCACTCCAATTTCACGTTTTATGACAGCAAAAATAATCTTTTTGAAACCGATTAATGACAGCTAGGGAAACATGACAGCTGAGCCACCTTCCACAGCATGAAGCACACGACCACCTCTTATGACAACCACATGAAATTGCACCTGACCACCTCCTAGTTCATGACAGCTCGTCAGTTAAACTTCATCAGTCCACAGACTCAAAGAACCCGATTAGCTAGGATGATAAGACTCATCATCAGTCGACCCATCCCCGTCGTCATCCTCATTTTCCGAGAATTGCGCAAAATACTTTGTAAGTTTATCACCCGTCGAAAGGATCTTTAATGGCGGAAATAGCGTTGTAAAGCTCATCCATAGTGAAAGAGACACGGATGTCCCCGGGAATACGATTCGAAGTTCCGCGCAGCAAATAGCTTCTTTTCATTATACACCCCACATTCTGCCACCGCTTCGGAGGTGGAGTTCTATATCCACTTAGCTTCATTCTACCATCCTTTGTAACCGACAAGCCCGAGAGGCTTGTAGTGTAGCCAGCTGTCGGTTCTCTTGCAAGACCCTGATGAGGCTCGTTGTACCCACCACCTTTTGTGTGGGGTTAGGGAGGCCCCACAAGATGTGCCTCTTACCCATTGTACCACACAGTTTTGGTGGATAAAGAAAGGTGACGCCGATATGGTCACTTTTTGTCCGAAAATTTCATGGAAAGCTTTTCGCGCACAAAGCTCCAATTATGACCTATACAACATATAAACATGTTTTATACATATTTGAGCGAAAACAACACAGTTTTGGTGGATAAAGAAATGTGACGCCGATATGGTCAATTTGGTCCGAAAATTTCACGGAAAACTTTTCGCGCAAAAAGCTCCCATTATAACCTATACACCATATAAACAAGTTTGGGACATATTTGAGCGAAAACAACACGGTTTTGGTGGATAAAGAAGGTGACGCGAATATGGTCACTATTGGTCCGGAAATTTCACGAAATGCTTTTCGTGCACAAAGCTCCCATTATAACCTAAACAACATATAAACATGTTTGGGACACATTTGAGCGAAAACCACACATTTTGGTGGATAAAGAAAGGTGAGGCCGATATGGTCACTTTTGGTCCGAAATTTCACAGAAAGCTTTTCGCGCACAAAGCTCCCATCATGACCTATACACCATATATACATGTTTGGTACAAATTTGAGCGAAAACAACACAGTTTTGGTGGATAAAGAAATGTGACGCCGATATGGTCAATTTTGGTCCGAAAATTTAACGAAAAGCTTTTCGCGCACAAAGCTCCCATTATGACATATACACCATATAAACAAGTTTATGACACATTTGAGCGAAAACCACACAGTTTTGGTGGATAAAGAACGGTGACGCCGATATGGTCTCTTTTGGTCCGAAAATTTGACAGAAAGCTTTTCGCGCACAAAGCTCCCATTATGACATATACACCATATAAACATGTTTGGGACACATTTGAGCAAAAATGACACAATTTTGGTAGATAAAGAAATGTGTTGCCGATATGGTCACTTTTGGTCCGAAAATTTGACAGAAAGCAATTCGTGCACAAAGCTGCTATTATGACATATACACCATTTAACATGTTTAGGACACATTTGAGCGAAAACCACACAGTTTTGGTGGATAAAGAAAGGTGATGCCGATAAGGTCACTTTTGGTCCGAAAATTTCACGAAAAGCTTTTCGCGCACAAAGCTCCCATTATGAGATATACACCATATAAACATGTTTGAGACACATTTGAGCGAAAACCACACAGTTTTGGTCTGAACAAGGTAAATTTTTAGCTGTGGTGGTGAAACCAAAAGGTACAAAAGGTGAGACCAAACCACGGGTCACACGTAAGAAGGGAAGAAAAACTATACCCAAAAGCCCTTCTATACCCACAAACCCCTACAAGCATCACTCATGAAACTCAAGAGCTCCACACGCACTACTACAAAGGCAAATAGCTCGCACTCAACCATAGAAACACCAGAAATACACCCTCGAAACTACCTATCATTGATAGCCCCACGATCCAGGTTTCCCACAAGTGCTTGGCCTTTGCACAAAGTGGTAAGTCGGGATCGATAACTAGTCATGATTAAAGCAGAGCAATTTGTTACATCAAAAAGATCATTAAAAAATATATGCTTGTTCCTAGAAATCCAAGTGAAATAAATGGTAGCTTGGAAAACTAGTATCTTGGCCTGGAATAATTGAGACTTGCGAATTTTAGAAGGCTCACAAGCGTACCAATGAAGCCACTCGCCAATAGTGGGAAAGCGGCAGGAGATGCCAACCCATTATGGTCACCTTTGGTCCGAAAATTTTGCGAAAAGTTTTTCGCGCACAACACTCCCATTAGGACATATACACCATATAAACATGTTTGGGACACATTTGAGCGAAAACAACACAGTTTTGGTAGATAAAGAAATGTGTCGCCGATATGGTCACTTTTGGTCCGAAAATTTGACAGAAAGCAATTCGCGCACAAAGCTCCTATTATGATATGTACACCATTTAACATGTTTATCACACATTTGAGCGAAAACCACACAGTTTTGGTGGATAAAGAAAGGTGACATCGATAAGGTCACTTTTGCTCCGAAAATTTCACGGAAAGCTTTTCGCGCACAAAGCTCCCATTATGACATATACACCCTATAAACATGTTTGGGACACATTTGAGCGAAAACCACACAGTTTTGGTGGATAAAGAAAGGTGACGCCGATATAATCACCTTTGGTCTCAAAATTTCACGGAAAGCTTTTCGCGCACAAAACTCCCATTATGACATATACACCATATAAACATGTTTGGGACACAATTGAGCGAAAACCACACAGTTTTGGTGGATAAAGAAAGGTGACGCCGATATGGTCACTTTTGGTCCGAAAATTTCACGGAAATCTTTTCGCGCACAAAGCTCCCATTATGACCTATACACCATATAAAAATGTTTGTTACACATTTGAGCGAAAACCACACAGTTTTGGTGGATAAAGAAATATGACGCCGATATGGTCAATTTTGGTCCGAAAATTTACGAAAAGCTTTTCGCGCACAAAGCTCCCATTATGACCTAAACGCCATAAAAACATGTTTGGGACACATTTGAGCGAAAACCACATAGTTTTGGTTGATAAAGAAAGGTGACACCGATATGGTCACCTTTGGTCCGAAAATTTCACGGAAAGCTTTTCGCCCACAAAGCTCCCATTATGACCTATACACCATATAAACATGTTTTTTACACATTTGAGCGAAAACCACACAGTTTTGGTGGATAAAGAAATATGACGCAGATATGGTCAATTTTGGTCCGAAAATTTACGAAAAGCTTTTCGCGCACAAAGCTCCCATTATGACCTAAACGCCATAAAAACATGTTTGGGACACATTTGAGCGAAAACCACATAGTTTTGGTGGATAAAGAAAGGTGACGCCGATATGGTCACCTTTGGTCCGAAAATTTCACGGAAAGCTTTTCGCCCACAAAGCTCCCATTATGACCTATACACCATATAAACATGTTTTGTACATATTTGAGCGAAAACAACACAGTTTTTGTGGATAATGAAACGTGACGCCGATATGGTCACTATTGAACCGAAAATTTCACGAAATGCTTTTCTTGCACAAAGCTCCCCTTCATGACCTAAACAACATATAAAAATGTTTGTGACACATTTGAGCGAAAACCACACATTATTGGTGGATAAAGAAAGGTGACGCCGATATGGTCACTTTTGGTCCGAAAATTTCACTGAAAGCTTTTCGCGCACAAAGCTCTCGTTATGACCTATACACCATATAAACATGTTTGGTACAAATTTGAGCGAAAACAACACAGTTTTGGTGGATAAAGAAATATGACGCTGATATGGTCAATTTTGGTCCGAAAATTTACGAAAAGCTTTTCGCGCACAAAGCTCACATTATGACATATACACCATATAAACAAGTTTAGGACACATTTGAGCGAAAACCACACAGTTTTGTTGGATAAAGAAAGGTGATGCCGATATGGTCACTTTTGGTTTGAAAATTTGACAGAAAGCTTTTCGCGCACAAAGCTCCCATTATGACCTATACACCATATAAACATGTTTGTTACACATTTGAGGGAAAACCACACAGTTTTGGTGGATAAAGAAATATGACGCCGATATGGTCAATTTTGGTCCGAAAATTTACGAAAAGCTTTTCGCGCACAAAGCTCACATTATGACATATAGACCATATAAACATGTTTGGGACACATTTCAGCGAAAACCACACAAAGCTTTTCGCGCACAAAGGTGATGCCGATATCGTCACTTTTCGTCCGAAAATTTGACAGAAAGCTTTTCGCGCACAAAGCACCCGTTTTGATCTATACTCTATACAAATAAGTTTTGGACATATTGAGCGAAAACCACACAGTTTTGGTGGATAAATAAAGGTGTCGCAGATATGGTCACTTTTGGTCCGAAAATTTCACGAAAAGCTTTTCGCGCACAAAGCTCCCATTATGACCTAAACGCCATAAAAACATGTTTGGGACACATTTGAGCGAAAACCACATAGTTTTGGTGGATAAAGAAAGGTGACGCCGATATGGTCACCTTTGGTCCGAAAATTTCACGAAAAGCTTTTCGCCCACAAAGCTCCCATTATGACCTATACACCATATAAACATGTTTTGTATATATTTGAGCGAAAACAACACAGTTTTTGTGGATAAAGAAACGTGATGCCGATATGGTCAATATTGGTCCGAAAATTTCACGAAATGCTTTTCTTGCACAAAGCTCCCCTTTATGACCTAAACAACATATAAACATGTTTGGGACACATTTGAGCGAAAACCATACATTATTGGTGGATAAAGAAAGGTGACGCCGATATGGTCACTTTTGGTCCGAAAATTTCACCGAAAGCTTTTCGCGCACAAAGCTCCCATTATGACCTATACACCATATAAACATGTTTGGTACAAATTTGAGCGAAAATAACACAGTTTTGGTGGATAAAGAAATATGACGCCGATATGGTCAATTTTGGTCCGAAAATTTACGAAAAGCTTTTTGCGCACAAAGCTCACATTATGACATATACACCATATAAACAAGTTTAGGACACATTTGAGCGAAAACCACACATTTTTGGTGGATAAAGAAAGGTGATGCCGATATGGTCACTTTTGGTTTGAAAATTTGACAGAAAGCTTTTCGCGCACAAAGCTCCCATTATGACATATACACCATATAAACATGTTTGGGACACATTTGAGCAAAAACCACACAATTTTGGTAGATAAAGAAAGGTGTCGCCGATATGGTCACTTTTGGTCCGAAAATTTGACGGAAAGCTTTTCGCGCACAAAGCTCCTATTTTGACATATACAACATATAAACATGTTTGGGACAAATTTGAGCTAAAACGACACAGTTTTGGTAGATAAAGAAATGTGTCGCCGGTATGGTCACTTTTGGTCCGAAAATTTGACGGAAAGCTATTCGCGCACAAAGCTCCTTTTATGACATATACACCATGTAAACATGTTTGGAACACATTTGAGCAAAAACCACACAGTTTTGGTGAATAAAGAAAGGTGACGCCGATAAGGTCACTTTTGGTCCGGACATTTAACGGAAAGCTATTCGCGCACAAAGCTCCCATTATAACATATACACCACATAAACATCTTTCAGACACATTTGAGCGAAAACCACACAGTTTTGGTTTGAAAAGGTAAATTTATAGCTGTGGTGGTGAAACCAAAAGGTACAAAAGGTGAGACCAAACCACGGGTCACACGTAAGAAGGGAAGAAAAACTATACCCAAAAGCCCTTCTATACCCACCAACCCTTACAAGCATCACTCATGAAACTCAAGAGCTCCACACGCACTAGTACAAAGGCAAATAGCTCGCACTCAACCATAGAAACACCTGAAATACACCCTCGAAACTACCTATCATTGATAGCCCCACGATCCAGGCTTCCCACAAGTGCTTGGCCTTTGCACAAAGTGGTAAGGCGGGATCGATAACTAGTCATGATTAAAGCAGAGCACTTTGCTACATCAAAAAGATCATTACAAAATATATGCTTGTTCCATTATGACATATACACCATATAATCATGTTTGGTACATATTTGAGTGAAAACAACACAGTTTTTGTGGATAAAGAAAGGTGACGCCTATATGGTCAATTTTGGTCCGAAAATTTCACGAAAAGCTTTTCGCACACAAAGCTCCCATTATGAAATATACACCATATAAACATGTTTGGGACACATTTGAGCGAAAACCACACATTTTTGTGGATAAAGAAAGGTGATGCCGATATGGTCACTTTTGGTCCGAAAATTTCACGGAAAGCTTTTCGCTCACGAAGCTCACATTATGACATATACACTATATAAACATGTTTGGGACACATTTGAGCGAAAACCACACAGTTTTGGCGGATAATGAAAGGTGACGCCGATATGGTAACTTTTCTTCCGAAGATTTGACGGAAAGCTTTTCGCGCAAAAAAGCTCCCAATTTGACCTATACACTATACAAACATGTTTGAGACACATTTAAGCGAAAGCCACA
Organism: Persicaria maculosa; assembly: GCA_963922045.1. NCBI lineage: Eukaryota > Viridiplantae > Streptophyta > Magnoliopsida > Caryophyllales > Polygonaceae > Persicaria > Persicaria maculosa. The sequence continues at coordinate 37,733,007 of OY998266.1, read as the reverse complement.
CAGTTTTGGTGGATGAAAAAAGGTGACGTCGATATGGTCACTTTTGGTCCGAAAATTCACGAAAAGCTTTTCACGCACAAAGCTACTATTATGACCTATTCACTATATAAACATGTTTGGGACACATTTGAGCGAAAACCAAACAGTTTCGGTTAATAAAGAAAGGTCACGCCGATATGGTCACTTTTGGTCCGAAAATTTCACGGAAAGCTTTTCGCGCACAAAGCTCCTATTATGACCTATACACTATATAAACATGTTTGGGACACATTTTTGCAAAAACCACACTATTTTGGTGGATAAAGAAAGGTGTCGCCGATATGGTCACTTTTGGTCCGAAAATTTCACGAAAAGCTTTTCGTGCATAAAGCTACCATTATGACCTAAACGCCATAAAAACATGTTTGGGACACATTTGAGCGAAAACCACACATTTTTGGTGGATACAGAAAGGTGACGCCGATATGGTCACTTTTGGTCCGAAAATTTCACGGAAACCTTTTCACGCACAAAGCTAACATTATGACATATGCACCATATAAACATGTTTGGGACACATCTGAGCGAAAATCACACAGTTTTGGCGGATAAAGAAAGGTGACGCCGATATGGACACTTTTAGGCTGAAATTTTCACGGAGAGGTTTTTGCGCACAAAGCTCACATTATGACCTATACACCATATAAACATGTTTGGGACACATTTGAGCGAAAACCACACAGTTTTGGCGGATAAAGAAAGGTGACTCCGATATGGTAACTTTTCTTTCGAAAATTTGACGGAAAGCTTTTCGCGCAAAAAAGCTCCCAATTTGACCTATACACTATATAAACATGTTTGGGACACATTTGAGCAAAAACCACAATGTTTTGGTGGATAAATAAAGGTGACTCCGATATGGTCAATTTTGGTCCGAAAATTTCACGGAAAGCTTTTCACGCACAAAGCTCCTATTATGAACTATTCACTTTATAAACAGGTTTGGGACCCATTTGAGCGAAAACCACATAGTTTCGGTTAATAAAGAAAGGTGACGCCGATATGGTCACTTTTGGTCCGAAAATTTTACGGAAAGCTTTTTGCGCACAAAGCTCCTATTAAGACCTATACACTATATAAACATGTTTGGGACACATTTTTGCAAAAACCACACTGTTTTGGTGGATAAAGAAAGGTGTCGCCGATATGGTCACTTTTGGTCCGAAAATTTCACGAAAAGCTTTTCGTGCATAAAGCTACCATTATGACCTAAACGCCATAAAAACATGTTTGGGACACATTTGAGCGAAAACCACACATTTTTGGTGGATACAGAAAGGTGACGCCGATATGGTCACTTTTGGTCCGAAAATTTCACGGAAAGTTTTTCACGCACAAAGCTAACATTATGACATATGCACCATATAAACATGTTTGGGACACATCTGAGCGAAAATCACACAGTTTTGGCGGATAAAGAAAGGTGACGCCGATGTGGACACTTTTAGGCTGAAATTTTCACGGAGAGGTTTTTGCGCACAAAGCTCACATTATGACCTATACACCATATAAACATGTTTGGGACACATTGGAGCGAAAACCACACAGTTTTGGCGGATAAAGAAAGGTGACTCCGATATGGTAACTTTTCTTTCGAAAATTTGACGGCAAGCTTTTCGCGCAAAAAAGCTCCCAATTTGACCTATACACTATATAAACATGTTTGGGACACATTTGAGCAAAAACCACAATGTTTTGGTGGATAAATAAAGGTGACTCCGATATGGTCAATTTTGGTCCGAAAATTTCACGGAAAGCTTTTCACCCACAAAGCTCCTATTATGAACTATTCACTTTATAAACAGGTTTGGGACCCATTTGAGCGAAAACCACATAGTTTCGGTTAATAAAGAAAGGTGACGCCGATATGGTCACTTTTGGTCCGAAAATTTCACGGAAAGCTTTTTGCGCACAAAGCTCCTATTAAGACCTATACACTATATAAACATGTTTGGGACACATTTTTGCAAAAACCACACTGTTTTGGTGGATAAATAAAGGTGTCGCCGATATGGTCACTTTTGGTCCGAAAATTTCACGAAAAGCTTTTCGTGCATAAAGCTACCATTATGACCTAAAGGCCATAAAAACATGTTTGGGACCCATTTGAGCGAAACCACACATTTTTGGTGGATACAGAAAGGTGACGCCGATATGGTCACTTTTGGTCCGAAAATTTCACGGAAACCTTTTCACGCACAAAGCTAACATTATGACGTATACACCGTATAAACATGTTTGGGACACATTTGAGCGAAAACCACACAGTTTTTGTGAATGAATAAAGGTGACGCCGATATGGTCACTTTTAGGCTGAAATTTTCACGGAGAGGTTTTTGCGCACAAAGCTCCCATTATGACCTATACACCATATAAACATGTTTGGGACACATTTGAGCGAAAACCACACAGTTTTGGCGGATAAAGAAAGGTGACGCCGATATGGTAACTTTTCTTCTGAAGATTTGACGGAAAGCTTTTCACGCAAAAAAGCTCCCAATTTGACCTGTACACTATATAAACATGTTTGGGACACATTTGAGCAAAAACCACAAAGTTTTGGTGGATAAATAAAGGTGACGCCGATATGGTCACTTTTGGTCCGAAAATTTCACGGAAAGCTTTTCACGCACAAAGCTCCTATTATGACCTATTCACTTTATAAACAGGTTTGGGACCCATTTGAGCGAAAACCACATAGTTTCGGTTAATAAAGAAAGGTGACGCCGATATGGTCACTTTTGGACCGAAAATTTCACGGAAAGCTTTTTGCGCACAAAGCTCCTATTAAGACCTATACACTATATAAACATGTTTGGGACACATTTTTGAAAAAACCACACTGTTTTGGTGGATAAATAAAGGTGTCGCCGATATGGTCACTTTTGGTCCGAAAATTTCACGAAAAGCTTTTCGTGCATAAAGCTACCATTATGACCTAAAGGCCATAAAAACATGTTTGGGACCCATTTGAGCGAAACCACACATTTTTGGTGGATACAGAAAGGTGACGCCGATATGGTCACTTTTTGTCCGAAAATTTCACGGAAACCTTTTCACGCACAAAGCTAACATTATGACGTATACACCGTATAAACATGTTTGGGACACATTTGAGCGAAAACCACACAGTTTTTGTGAATGAATAAAGGTGACGCCGATATGGTCACTTTTAGGCTGAAATTTTCATGGAGAGGTTTTTGCACACAAAGCTCCCATTATGACCTATACACCATATAAACATGTTTGGGACACATTTGAGCGAAAACCACACAGTTTTGGCGGATAAAGAAAGGTGACGCCGATATGGTAACTTTTCTTCTGAAGATTTGACGGAAAGCTTTTCACGCAAAAAAGCTCCCAATTTGACCTGTACACTATATAAACATGTTTGGGACACATTTGAGCAAAAACCACAAAGTTTTGGTGGATAAATAAAGGTGACGCCGATATGGTCACTTTTGGTCCGAAAATTTCACGGAAAGCTTTTCACGCACAAAGCTCCTATTATGACCTATTCACTATATAAACATGTTTGGGACCCATTTGAGAGAAAACCACACAGTTTCGGTTAATAAAGAAAGGTGACGCCGATATGGTCACTTTTGGTCCGAAAATTTCACGGAAAGCTTTTTGCGCACAAAGCTCCTATTAAGACCTATACACTATATAAACATGTTTGGGACACATTTTTGCAAAAACCACACTGTTTTGGTGGATAAAGAAAGGTGTCGTCGATATGGTCACTTTTGGTCCGAAAATTTCACGAAAAGCTTTTCGTGCATAAAGCTACCATTAGGACCTAAAGGCCATAAAAACATGTTTGGGACCCATTTGAGCGAAACCACACATTTTTGGTGGATACGGAAAGGTGACGCCGATATGTTCACCTTTGGTCCGAAAATTTCACGGAAACCTTTTCACGCACAAAGCTAACATTATGACATATACACCATATAAACATGTTTGGGACACATTTGAGCGAAAACCACACAGTTTTTGTGAATAAATAAAGGTGACGCCGATATGGTCACTTTTAGGCTGAAATTTTCACGGAGAGGTTTTTGCGCACAAAGCTCCCATTATGACCTATACACCATATAAACATGTTTGGGACACATTTGAGCGAAAACCACACAGTTTTGGCGGAGAAAGAAAGGTGACGCCGATATAGTAACTTTTCTTCCGAAGATTTGACGGAAAGCTTTTCACGCAAAAAATCTCCCAATTTGACCTATACACTATATAAACATGTTTGGGACACATTTGAGCAAAAACCACAAAGTTTTAGTGGATAAATAAAGGTGACGCCGATATGGTCACTTTTGGTCCGAAAATTTCACGGAAAGCTTTTCACGCACAAAGCTCCTATTATGACCTAACCACTATATAAACATGTTTGGGACACATTTGAGCGAAAACCACACATGTTTGGTTAATAAAGAAAGGTGACGCCGATGTGGTCACTTTTGGTCCGAAAATTTCACGGAAAGCTTTTCGCGCACAAAGCTCCTATTAAGACCAATACACTATATAAACATGTTTGGGACACATTTTCGCAAAAACCACACTGTTTTGGTGGATAAAGAAAGGTGTCGCCGATATGGTCACTTTTGGTCCGAAAATTTCAAGAAAAGCTTTTCGTACATAGAGCTACCATTATGACCTAAACGCCATAAAAACATGTTTGGGACACATTTGAGCGAAAACCACACATTTTTGGTGGATACATAAAGGTGACGCCGATATGGTCACTTTTGCTCCAAAAATTTCACGGAAATCTTTTCACGCACAAAGCTAACATTATGACATATGCACCATATAAACATGTTTGGGACACATTTGAGCGAAAACCACACAGTTTTTGTGAATAAATAAAGGTGACGCCGATATGGTCACTTTTAGGCTGAAATTTTGACGGAGAGGTTTTTGCGCAAAAAGCTCCCATTATGACCTATACACCATATAAACATGTTTGGGACACATTTGAGCGAAAACCACACAGTTTGGGCGGATAAAGAAAGGTGACGCCGATATGGTAACTTTTCTTCCGAAGATTTGACGGAAAGATTTTCGCGCAAAAAAGCTCTCAATTTGACCTATACACTATATAAACATGTTTAGGACACATTTGAGTAAAAACCACAAAGTTTTGGTGGATAAATAAAGGTGACGCCGATATGGTCACTTTTGGTCCGAAAATTTCACGGAAAGCTTTTCACGCACAAAGCACCTATTATGACCCATTCACTATATAAACATGTTTGGGACCCATTTGAGCGAAAACCACACAGTTTCGGTTAATAAAGAAAGGTGACGTCGATGTGGTCACTTTTGGTCCTAAAATTTCACGGAAAGCTTTTTGCGCACAAAGCTCCTATTAAGACCTATACACTATATAAACATGTTTGGGACACATTTTAGCAAAAACCACACTATTTTTTTGGATAAAGAAAGGTGTCGCCGATATGGTCACTGTTGGTCCGAAAATTTCACGAAAAGCTTTTCGTGTATAAAGCTACCATTATGACCTAAACGCCATAAAAACATGTTTGGGACCCATTTGAGCGAAACCACACATTTTTGGTGGATACAGAAAGGTGACGCCGATATGGTCACCTTTGGTCCAAAAATTTCACGGAAACCTTCTCACGCACAAAGCTAACATTATGACATATACACCATATAAACATGTTTGGGACACATTTGAGCGAAAATCAAACAGTTTTGGAGGATAAAGAAAGGTGACGCCGATATGGTAACTTTTCGTACGAAGATTTGACGGAAAGCTTTTCGCGCAAAAAAGCTCCCATTTTGACCTATACAATATAAAAACATGTTTGGGACACATTTGAGCAAAAACCACACAGTTTTTGTGAATAAATAAAGGTGACGCCGATATGGTCACTTTTAGGCTGAAATTTTCACGGAGAGGTTTTTGCGCACAAAGCTCACATTTTGACCTATACATCATATAAACATGTTTGGGACACATTTGAGCGAAAACCACACAGTTTTGGAGGATAAAGAAAGGTGACGCCGATATGGTCACTTTTCTTCAGAAGATTTGACGGAAAGCTTTTCGCGCAAAAAAGCTCCCAATTTGACCTATACACTATATAAACATGTTTAGGACACATTTGAGTAAAAACCACAAAGTTTTGGTGGATAAATAAAGGTGACGCCGATATGGTTACTTTTGGTCCGAAAATTTCACGTAAAGCGTTTCACGCACAAAGCACCTATTATGACCCATTCACTATATAAACATGTTTGGGACCCATTTGAGCGAAAACCACACAGTTTCAGTTAATAAAGAAAGGTGACGCCGATGTGGTCACTTTTCGTCCAAAAATTTCACGGAAAGCTTTTTGCGCACAAAGCTCCTATTAAGACCTATACACTATATAAACATGTTTGGGACACATTTTAGCAAAAACCACACTGTTTTTTTGGATAAAGAAAGGTGTCGCCGATATGGTCACTGTTGGTCCGAAAATTTCACGAAAAGCTTTTCGTGCATAAAGCTACCGTTATGACCTAAACGCCATAAAAACATGTTTGGGACCTATTTCAGCGAAACCACACATTTTTGGTGGAAACCGAAAGGTGACGCCGATATGGTCACCTTTGGTCCAAAAATTTCACGGAAAACTTCTCACGCACAAAGCTAACATTATGACATATACACCATATAAACATGTTTGGGACACATTTGAGCGAAAATCACACAGTTTTGGCGGATAAAGAAAGGTGATGCCGATATGTTAACTTTTCGTCCGAAGATTTGACGGAAAGCTTTTCGCGCAAAAAAGCTCCCATTTTGACCTATACACTATAAAAACATGTTTGGGACACATTTGAGCGAAAACCACACAGTTTTTGTGAATAAATAAAGGTGACGCCGATATGGTCACTTTTAGGCTGAAATTTTCATGGAGAGGTTTTTGCGCACAAAGCGCACATTTTGACCTATACACCATATAAACATGTTTGGGACACATTTGAGCGAAAACCACACAGTTTTGGCGGATAAAGAAAGGTGACGCCGATAAGGTCACTTTTCTTCCGAAGATTTGACGGAAAGCTTTTCGCGCAAAAAAGCTCCCAATTTGACCTATACACTATATAAACATGTTTGGTACACATTTGAGCAAAAACCACAAAGTTTTGGTAGATAAATAAAGGTGACGCCGATATGGTCACATTTGGTCCGAAAATTTCACGGAAAGCTTTTCACGCACAAAGCTCCTATTATGACCTATCCACTATATAAACATGTTTGGGACACATTTGAGCGAAAACCACACATTTTCGGTTAATAAAGAAAGGTGACGCCGATATGGTCACTTTTGGTCCGAAAATTTCACGGAAAGCTTTTTGCGCACAAAGCTCCTATTAAGACCTATACACTATATAAACATGTTTGGGACACATTTTTGCAAAAACCACATTGTTTTTGTGGATAAAGAAAGGTGTCGCCGATATGGTCACTCTTGGTCCGAAAATTTCACGAAAAGCTTTTCGTACATAAAGCTACCATTATGACCTAAACGCCATAAAAACATGTTTGGGACACATTTGAGCGAAAACCACACATTTTTTGTGGATACAGAAAGGTGACGCCGATATGGTCACTATTGGTCCGAAAATTTCACGGAAAGCTTTTCACGCACAAAGCTAACATTATGACATATGCACCATATAAACATGTTTGGGACACATTTTTGCAAAAACCACACTGTTTTGGTGGATAAAGAAAGGTGTCGCCGATATGGTCACTCTTGGTCCGAAAATTTCACGAAAAGCTTTTCGTACATAAAGCTACCATTATGACCTAAACGCCATAAAAACATGTTTGGGACACATTTGAGCGAAAACCACACATTTTTTGTGGATACAGAAAGGTGACACCGATATGGTCACTTTTGGTCCGAAAATTTCACGGAAAGCTTTTCACGCACAAAGCTAACATTATGACATATGCACCATATAAACATGTTTGGGACACATTTGAGCGAAAATCACACAGTTTTGGCGGATAAAGAAAGGTGACGCCGATATGGTAACTTTTCGTCCGAAGATTTGACGGAAAGCTTTTCGCGCAAAAAAGCTCCCATTTGGACCTATATACTATACAAACATGTTTGGGACACATTTGAGCGAAAACCACACAGTTTTTGTGAATAAATAAAGGTGACGCCGATATGGTCACTTTTAGGCTGAATTTTCACGGAGAGGTTTTTGCGCACAAAGCTCACATTTTGACATATACACCGTATAAACATGTTTGGGACACATTTGAGCGAAAACCACACAGTTTTGGCGGATAAAGAAAGGTGACGCCGATATGGTCACTTTTCTTCCGAAGATTTGACGGAAAGCTTTACGCGCAAAAAAGCTCCCAATTTGACCTATACACTATATAAACATGTTTAGGACACATTTGAGTAAAAACCACAAAGTTTTGGTGGATAAATAAAGGTGACGCCGATATGGTAACTTTTCATCCGAAGATTTGACGGAAAGCTTTTCGCGCAAAAAAGCTCCCATTTCGACCTATATACTATACAAACATGTTTGGGACACATTTGAGCGAAAACCACACAGTTTTTGTGAAGAAATAAAGGTGACGCCGATATGGTCACTTTTAGGCTGAAATTTTCACGGAGAGGTTTTTGCGCACAAAGCTCCCATTATGACCTATACACCATATAAACATGTTTGGGACCCATTTGAGCGAAACCACACATTTTTGGTGGATAAAGAAAGGTCACGCCGATATGGTCACCTTTGGTCCAAAAATTTCACGGAAACCTTCTCACGCACAAAGCTAACGTTATGACATATACACCATATAAACATGTTTGGGACACATTTGACCGAAAATCACACAGTTTTGGCGGATAAAGAAAGGTGACGCCGATATGGTAACTTTTCGTCCGAAGATTTGACGGAAAGCTTTTCGCGCAAAAAAGCTCCCATTTTGACCTATACACTATAAAAACATGTTTGGGACACATTTGAGCGAAAACCACACAGTTTTTGTGAATAAATAAAGGTGACGCCGATATGGTCACTTTTAGGCTGAAATTTTCACGGAGAGGTTTTTGTGCACAAAGCTCACATTTTGACCTATACACCATATAAACATGTTTGGGACACATTTGAGCGAAAACCACACAGTTTTGGCGGATAAAGAAAGGTGACGCCGATATGGTCACTTTTCATCTGAAGATTTGACGGAAAGCTTTTCGCGCAAAAAAGCTCCCAATTTGACCTATACACTATATAAACATGTTTGGTACACATTTGAGCAAAAACCACAAAGTTTTGGTAGATAAATAAAGGTGACGCTGATATGGTCACATTTGGTCAGAAAATTTCACGGAAAGCTTTTCACGCACAAAGCTCCTATTATGACCTATCCACTATATAAACATGTTTGGGACACATTTGAGCGAAAATGGCACAGTTTCGGTTAATAAAGAAAGGTGACGCCGATATGGTCACTTTTGGTCCGAAAATTTCACGGAAAGCTTTTTGCACACAAAGCTCCTATTAAGACCTATACACTATATAAACATGTTTGGGACACATTTTTGCAAAAACCACACTGTTTTGGTGGATAAAGAAAGGTGTCGCCGATATGGTCACTTTTGGTCCGAAAATTTCACGAAAAAGCTTTTCGTACATAAAGCTACCATTATGACCTAAACGCCATAAAAACATGTTTGGGACACATTTGAGCGAAAACCACACATTTTTTGTGGATGCAGAAAGGTGACGCCGATTTGGTCACTTTTGGTCCGAAAATTTCACGGAAAGTTTTTCACGCACAAAGCTAACATTTTGACATATGCACCATATAAACATGTTTGGGACACATTTGAGCGAAAATCACACAGTTTTGGCGGATAAAGAAAGGTGACGCCGATATGGTAACTTTTCATCCGAAGATTTGACGGAAAGCTTTTCGCGCAAAAAAGCTCCCATTTTGACCTATATACTATACAAACATGTTTGGGACACATTTGAGCGAAAGCCACACAGTTTTTGTGAATAAATAAAGGTGACGCCGATATGTTCACCTTTGGTCCGAAAATTTCATGGAAACCTTTTCACGCACAAAGCTAACATTATGACATATACACCATATAAACATGTTTGGGACACATTTGAGCGAAAACCACACAGTTTTTGTGAATAAATAAAGGTGACGCCGATATGGTCACTTTTCGGCTGAAATTTTCACGGAGAGGTTTTTGCGCAGAAAGCTCCCATTATGACCTATACACCATATAAAAATGTTTGGGACACATTTGAGCGAAAACCACATAGTTTTGGCGGATAAAGAAAGGTGACGCTGATATGGTAACTTTTCTTCCGAAGATTTGACGGAAAGCTTTTCGCGCAATAAAGCTCCCAATTTGACCTATACACTAGATAAACATGTTTGTGACACATTTGAGCAAAAACCACAAAGTTTTGGTGGATAAATAAAGGTGACGCCGATATGGTCACTTTTGGTCCGAAAATTTCACGGAAAGCTTTTCACGCACAAAGCTCCTATTATGACCTATTCACTATATAAACATGTTTGGGACCCATTTGAGCGAAAACCACACAATTTTGGTTAATAAAGAAAGGTGACGCCGATATGGTCACTTTTGGTCCGAAAATTTTACGGAAAGCTTTTTGCGCACAAAGCTCCTATTAAGACCTATACACTATATAAACATGTTTGGGACACATTTTTGCAAAAACCACGCTGTTTTGGTGGATAAAGAAAGGTGTGGCCGATATGGTCACTTTTGGTCCGAAAATTTCACGAAAAGCTTTTCGTACATAAAGCTACCATTATGACCTAAACGCCATAAAAACATGTTTGGGACACATTTGAGCGAAAACCACACATTTTTGGTGGATACAGAAAGGTGACGCCGATATGGTCACTTTTGGTCCGAAAATTTCACGGAAACCTTTTCACGCACAAAGCTAACATTATGACATATGCACCATATAAACATGTTTGGGACACATTTGAGCGAAAATAACACAGTTTTGGCGGATAAAGAAAGGTGACGCCGATATGGTAACTTTTTGTCCGAAGATTTGACGGAAAGCTTTTCGCACAAAAAAGCTCCCATTTTGACCTATATACTATACAAACATGCATGTTTGGGACACATTTGAGTGAAAACCACGCAGTTTTTGTGAATAAATAAAGGTAACGCCGATAAGCTCACTTTTAGGCTGAAATTTTCACGGAGAGGTTTTTGCGCACAAAGCTCCAATTATGACCTATACACCATATAAACATGTTTGGGACACATTTGAGCGAAAACAACACAGTTTTGGCGGATAAAGAAAGGTGACGCCGATATGGTAACTTTTCTTCCGAAGATTTGACGGAAAGCTTTTCGCGCAAAAAAGCTCCCAATTTGACCTATACACTACATAAACATGTTTAGGACACATTTGAGCAAAAACCACATAGTTTTGGTGGATAAATAAAGGTGACGCCGATATAGTAACTTTTGGTCCGAAAATTTCACGGAAAGCTTTTCACACACAAAGCTCCTATTATGACCTATTCACTATATAAACATGTTTGGGACCCATTTGAGCGAAAACCACACAGTTTCGGTTAGTAAAGAATGGTGACGCCGATGTGGTCACTTTTGGTCCGAAAATTTCACGGAAAGCTTTTTGCGCACAAAGCTCCTATTAAGACCTATACACTATATAAAAATGTTTGGGACACATTTTTGCAAAAACCACACTGTTTTGGTGGATAAAGAAAGGTGTCGCCGATATGGTCACTTTTCTTCTGAAGATTTGACGGAAAGCTTTTCGCGCAAAAAAGCTCCCATTTTGACCTATACACTATATAAACATGTTTGGTACACATTTGAGCAAAAACCACAAAGTTTTGGTAGATAAATAAAGGTGACGCCGATATGGTCACATTTGGTCCGAAAATTTCACGGAAAGCTTTTCACGCACAAAGCTCCTATTATGACCTATCCACTATATAAACATGTTTGGGACACATTTGAGCGAAAACCGCACAGTTTCGGTTAATAAAGAAAGGTGACGCCTATATGGTCACTTTTGTTCCGAAAATTTCACGGAAAGCGTTTTGCGCAAAAAGCTCCTATTAAGACCTATACACTATATAAACATGTTTGGGACACATTTTGGCAAAAACCACACTGTTTTGGTGGATAAAGAAAGGTGTCGCCGATATGGTCACTTTTGGTCCGAAAATTTCACGAAAAGCTTTTCGTACATAAAGCTACCATTATGACCTAAACGCCATAAAAACATGTTTGGGACACATTTGAGCGAAAACCACACATTTTTTGTGGATACAGAAAGGTGACGCCGATATGGTCACTTTTGGTCCGAAAATTTCACGGAAAGCTTTTCACGCACAAAGCTAACATTATGACATATGCACCATATAAACATGTTTGGGACACATTTGAGCGAAAATCACACAGTTTTGGCGGATAAATAAAGGTGACGCCGTTATGGTAACTTTTCGTCCGAAGATTTAACGGAAAGCTTTTCGCGCAAAAAAGCTCCCATTTTGACCTATATACTATACAAACATGTTTGGGACACATTTGAGCGAAAACCACACAGTTTTTGTGAATAAATAAAGGTGACGCCGATATGTTCACCTTTGGTCCGAAAATTTCATGGAAACCTTTTCACGCACAAAGCTAACATTATGACATATACACCATATAAACATGTTTGGGACACATTTGAGCAAAAACCACACAGTTTTTGTGAATAAATAAAGGTGACGCCGATATGGTCACTTTTAGGCTGAAATTTTCACGGAGAGGTTTTTGCGCAGAAAGCTCCCATTATGACCTATACACCATATAAAAATGTTTGGGACACATTTGAGCGAAAACCACATAGTTTTGGCGGATAAAGAAAGGTGACGCCGATATGGTAACTTTTCTTCCGAAGATTTGACGGAAATTTTTTCGCGCAAAAAAGCTCCCAATTTGACCTATACACTATATAAACATGTTTGGGACACATTTGAGCAAAAATCACAAAGTTTTGGTGGATAAATAAAGGTGACGCCGATATGGTCACTTTTGGTCGAAAATTTCACGGAAAGCTTTTCACGCACAAAGCTCCTATTATGACCTATTCACTATATAAACATGTTTGGGACCCATTTGAGCGAAAACCACACAATTTCGGTTAATAAAGAAAGGTGACGCCGATATGGTCACTTTTGGTCCGAAAATTTCACGGAAAGCTTTTTGTGCACAAAGCTCCTATTAAGACCTATACACTATATAAACATGTTTGGGACACATTTTTGCAAAAACCACACTGTTTTGGTGGATAAAGAAAGGTGCCGCCGATATGGTCACTTTTGGTCCGAAAATTTCACGAAAAGCTTTTCGTACATAAAGCTACCATTATGACCTAAACGCCATAAAACATGTTTGGGACACATTTGAGCGAAAACCACACATTTTTGGTGGATACAGAAAGGTGACGCCGATATGGTCACTTTTGGTCCGAAAATTTTACGGAAAGCTTTTCACGCACAAAGCTAACATTATGACATATGCACCATATAAACATGTTTGGGACACATTTGAGCGAAAATCACACAGTTTTGGCGGATAAAGAAAGGTGACGCCGATATGGTAACTTTTCGTCCGAAGATTTGACGGAAAGCTTTTCGCACAAAAAAGCTCCCATTTTGACCTATATACTATACAAACATGCATGTTTGGGACCCATTTGAGCGAAAACCACGCAGTTTTTGTGAATAAATAAAGGTAACGCCGATATGGTCACTTTGAGGCTGAAATTTTCTCGGAGAGGTTTTTGCGCACAAAGCTCCCATTATGACCTATGCACCATATAAACATGTTTGGGACACATTTGAGCGAAAACAACACAGTTTTGGCGGATAAAGAAAGGTGACGCCGATATGGTAACTTTTCTTCCGAAGATTTGACGGAAAGCTTTTCGCGCAAAAAAGCTCCCAATTTGACCTATACACTATATAAACATGTTTGGGACGTATTTGAGCAAAAACCACAAAGTTTTGGTGGATAAATAAAGGTGACGCCGATATGGTCACTTTTGGTCCGAAAATTTCACGGAAAGCTTTTCACACACAAAGCTCCTATTATGACCTATTCACTATATAAACATGTTTGGGACCCATTTGAGCGAAAACCACACAGTTTCGGTTAATAAAGAATGGTGACGCCGATATGGTCACTTTTGGTCCGAAAATTTCACGGAAAGCTTTTTGCGCACAAAGCTCCTATTAAGACCTATACACTATATAAAAATGTTTGGGATACATTTTTGCAAAAACCACACTGTTTTGGTGGATAAAGAAAGGTGTCGCCGATATAGTCACTGTTGGTCTGAAAATTTCACGAAAAGCTTTTCGTGCATAAAGCTACTATTATGACCTAAACGCCATAAAAACATGTTTGGGACCCATTTGAGCGAAACCACACATTTTTGGTGGATACAGAAAGGTGACGCCGATATGGGCACCTTTGGTCTCAAAATTTCACGGAAACCTTCTCACGCACAAAGCTAACATTATGACATATACACCATATAAACATGTTTGGGACACATTAGAGCGAAAATCACACAGTTTTGGCGGATAAAGAAAGGTGACGCCGATATGGTAACTTTTCGTCCGAAGATTTGACGGAAAGCTTTTCGCGCAAAAAAGCTCCCATTTTGACCTATACACTATACAAACATGTTTGGGACACATTTGAGCGAAAACCACACAGTTTTTGTGAATAAATAAAGGTGACGCCGACATGGTCACTTTTAGGCTGAAATTTTCACGGAGAGATTTTTGCGCACAAAGTTCCCATTATGACCTATACACCATATAAACATGTTTGGGACACATTTGAGCGAAAACCACACAGTTTTGGCGGATAAAGAAAGTTGACGCCGATATGGTTACTTTTCTTCCGAAGATTTGACGGAAAGCTTTTCGCGCAAAAAAGCTCCCAATTTGACCTATACACTATATAAACATGTTTGGGACACATTTGAGCAAAAACCACAAAGTTTTGGTGGATAAATAAAGGTGACGCCGATATGGTCACTTTTGGTCCGAAAATTTCACGAAAAGTTTTTCACGCACAAAGCTCCTATTATGACCTATTCGCTATATAAACATGTTTGGGACCCATTTGAGCGAAAACCACACAGTTTCGGTTAATAAAGAAAGGTAACGCCGATATGGACACTTTTGGTCCGAAAATTTCACGGAAAGCTTTTTGCGCACAAAGCTCCTATTAAGACCTATACACTATATAAACATGTTTGGGACACATTTTTGCACAAACCACACTGTTTTGGTGGATAAAGAAAGGTGTCGCCGATATGGTCACTTTTGGTCCGAAAATTTCACGTAAAGCTTTTCGTGCATAAAGCTACCATTATGACCTAAAGGCCATAAAAACATGTTTGGGACCCATTTGAGTGAAACCACACAATTTTGGTGGATACAGAAAGGTGACGCCGATATGGTCACCTTTGGTCCGAAAATTTCACGGAAACCTTTTCACGCACAAAGCTAACATTATGACATATACACCGTATAAACATGTTTGGGACACATTTGAGCGAAAACCACACAGTTTTTGTGAATGAATAAAGGTGACGCCGATATGGTCACTTTTAGGCTGAAATTTTCACGGAGAGGTTTTTGCGCACAAAGCTCCCATTATGACCTATACACCATATAAACATGTTTGGGACACATTTGAGCGAAAACCACACATTTTTGGTGGATACAATAAAGGTGACGCCGATATGGACACTTTTGGTCCGAAAATTTCACGGAAAGCTTTTCACGCACAAAGCTAACATTATGACATATGCACCATATAAGCATGTTTGGGGCACATTTGAGCGAAAATCACACAGTTTTGGCGGATAAAGAAAGGTGACGCCGATATAGTAACTTTTCGTCCGAAGATTTGACGGAAATCTTTTCGAGCAAAAAAGCTCCCATTTTGACCTATATACTATACACACATGTTTGGGACACATTTGAGCGAAAACCACACAGTTTATGTGAATAAATAAAGGTGACGCCGATATGGTCACTTTTTGGCTGAAATTTTCACGGAGAGGTTTTTGCGCACAAAGCTCCCATTATGACCTATACACCACATAAACATGTTTGGGAGACATTTGAGCGAAAACCACACAGTTTTGGCGGATAAAGAAAGGTGACGCCAATATGGTAACTTTGCTTCCGAAGATTTGACAGAAAGCTTTTCGCGCAAAAAAGCTCCCAATTTGACCTATACACTATATAAACATGTTTGGGACACATTTGAGCAAAAACCACAAAGTTTTGGTGGATAAATAAAGGTGACGCCGATATGGTCACTTTTGGTCCGAAAATTTCACGGAAAGCTTTTCACGCACAAAGCTCCTATTATGACCTATTCACTATATAAACATGTTTGGGACCCATTTGAGCGAAAACCACACAGTTTCGGTTAATAAAGAAAGGTGACGCCGATATGGTCACTTTTGGTCCGAAAGTTTCACGGAAAGCTTTTTGCGCACAAAGCTCCTATTAAGACCTATACACTATATAAACATGTTTGGGACACATTTTTGCAAAAACCACACTGTTTTGGTGGATAAAGAAAGGTGTCGCGGATATGGTCACTTTTGGTCCGAAAATTTCACGAAAAGCTTTTCGTACATAAAGTTACCATTATGACCAAAACGCCATAAAAACATGTTTGGGACACATTTGAGCGAAAACCACATTTTTTGTGGATACAGAAAGGTGTCGCCGATATGGTTACTTTTGGTCCGAAAATTTCACGGAAAGCTTTTCACGCACAAAGCTAACATTATGACATATGCACTATATAAACATGTTTGGGACACATTTGAGCGAAACCACACAGTTTTGGCGGATAAAGAAAGGTGATGCCAATGTGGTAACTTTTCTTCCGAAGATTTGACGGAAAGCTTTTCGCGCAAAAAAGCTCCGAATTTGACCTATACACTATACAAACATGTTTGAGACACATTTGAGCGAAAACCACACAGTTTTGTTAGATGAAGAAAGGTGTCATCGATATAGTAACTTTTGGTCCAAAAATTCACGGAAAGCTTTTCGCGCACAAAGGTCCTATTATGACCTATACACTATATAAACATGTTTGGGATACATTTGAGCAAAAACCACAATGTTTTGGGGGACAAAGAAAGGTGACGCCGACATGGTCACTTTTGGTCCGAAATTTCACGGTTAGCTTTTCGCACACAAAGCTCCTATTATGATCTATTCACTATATAAACATGTTTGGGACACATTTGAGCAAAAAACAACAATTTTGGTTGATAAAGAAAGGTGACGCCGATATGGTCACTTTTGGTCCGAAAAATTCACGGAAAGCTTTTCGCGCACAAAGCTCCTATTATGACCTATACACTATATCAAAATGTTTGGAACACATTTGTGCTAAAACCACACTATTTTGGTGGATAAAGAAAGGTGTCGCCGTTATGGTCACTTTTGGTCCAAAAATTTCACGAAAAGCTTTCCGTGCATAAAGCTACCATTATGACCTAAACACCATAAAAACATGTTTGGGACACATTTGATCGAAAACTACACAGTTTTGGTGAATAAAGAAAGGTGACGCCGATATGGTCACTTTTGGTCCGAAAATTTCACGGAAAGCTTTTCGCGCACAAAGCTCAGATTATGACATATACACTATATATACATGTTTGGGAGACATTTGAGCGAAAACCACACAGTTTTGGCGGATAAAGAAAGGTGACGCCATTGTGGTAACTTTTCCTCCGAAGATTTGACGGAAAGCTTTTCGCGCAAAAAAGCTCCCAATTTGACCTATACACTATACAAACATGTTTGAGACACATTTGAATGAAAGCCATATAGTTTTGGTGGATAAAGAAAAGTGAAGCCGATATAGTCACTTTTGGTCCGAAAATTCACGGAAAGCTTTTCGCGCACAAAGGTCCTATTACGACCTATAAACTATATAAACATGTTTGGGACACATTTGGGCAAAAACTACAAAGTTTTGGTGGATAAAGAAAGGTGACGCCGATATGGTCAGCGTTGGTCCGAAAATTTCACGGAAAGCTTTTCGCGCACAAAGCTCTTATTATGACCTATTCACTATATAAACATGTTTGGGACACATTTGAGCGAAAACTACACAGTTTTGGTTGATAAAGAAAGGTGACGCCGATATGTTCACTTTTGGTCCGAAAATTTCACGGAAAGCTTTTCGCGCACAAAGCTCCTATTATAACGTATACACTATATAAACATGTTTGGGACATTTTTGAGCGAAAACCACATTGTTTTGGTGGATAAAGAAAGGTGACGCCGATATGGTCACTTATGGTCCGAAAATTTGACGGAAAGTTTTTCGTGTACAAAGCTCCCATTATCACCTAAACGCCATATAAACATGTTTGGGACACATTTGAACAAAAACAATACAATTTTGGTGGATAAAGAAACGTGACACTCATATGGTCACTTTGCTCCGAAAATTTCACGGAAAGCTTTTCGCGCACAAAGCTCTCATTATGACATATACACTATATATATAAACATGTTTGGGACACATTTGAGCGAAAACCACACAGTTTTGGTGGATAAAGAAAGGTGACGCCGATATGGTCATTTTGGTCCGAATTTCACGGAAAACTTTTCATGCACAAAGCTCCCATTGTGACCCATACACCATATAAAAATGTTTGGGACACATTTGAGCAAAAACAACACAGTTTTGGTGGATTGAGAAAGGTGACGCCAATATGGTCACTTTTGGTCCAAAAATTCACGGAAATCTTTTCGTGCACAAAGGTCCTATTATGACCTATAGACTATATAAACATGTTTGGGACACATTTGAGAAAAAAAACCATAAAGTTTTGGTGGATAAAGAAAGGTGAGCCGATATGGTCATTTTAGTACGAAAATTTCACGGAAAACTTTTCGCGCACAAAGCTCCTATTATAACCTATACACTATATAAACATGTTTAGGAAACATATGTGCAAAAACCACACAATTTTGGTGGATAAAGAAAGGTGACACAGTTGGGGAAATTCTTTTTCGCAATTGAATTGAAGGATTGAAATTGTGAATTGGATAGTAATTAGGTGTTGAAACACAAGTTTTGAATAACCTAGTTAGGATTGTTAGTAAAGTTTATCGATTTATGAAAATAAGTTAATAGCTTTACTAGGATTGATGCAAGATGACCTTTTTAATAAATAAAAACATGAATTTCATATGATTCATTGCGATGCATGCTTAATTATTGTTGTGTTGATCTTTATGTCCTAGATCCTTCATATTATTGATATTTTTCTAAAAATTCAGCAACATACGAAACCCCAAAACTCTATACTTTTCATTTCTTCTTGCTATTTTTTGCTCTTTGGTAACTAGAATTGAGTCACTGACTTTCTCCATGCAAACGAAATTGACACTACTATACTATACCGAGGTTTCGATCTTATAAATTTATTTGATTGAAAATAAAACCCTTCATCAACTACATCTCTCATGAAGGCTACAGAACATGATTCGAAGTGATGGAAGGTGAAAATAAGGCTTTTCTCCAGCTGCACCACTTTTCACTCTTGCTTAGCTTCTCCTATGCCTTCACGGTTTTCCTTCAGGCTTCAAAGTGCATCTAACTTTTCCAAATCAGCTCCAAAACCTATAAAAATACCACCAAAGCTTGTGTAGACTCCATATCTCAAATAATACGAAAACTAACACAAACGAAACTCTTTCCCAACACAAAACCTAATAAAAGGACTCAAAAGAAATTAAATCATGATGCAAAATAAGACTAAAAATGCGAACATCATTCATCCATTTTCGTCTCGATTTCTGCAAAAATATCATAAAAACTCGTGTAGACCTCTATATTTGACAAATAAGCATAAACAACCCTAATCTTATGATTTCCCAACCAATATGCATGCAAATAACGATAAAATGGACATAAATGTGGATAAAAAATATGGCAATTTGCGCGCACATCAAACACCCTATACTTAAGCTTGCTTGTCCCCAAGCAATACTTTTAATGGTCATTCAGGGGAAGAAAGTAAACCCTCAACATCATAGATTCATTCTTATATGTCCTACAATCAATTGCCATCCTCGAAACGGTACTAATGTCAACAATATCCATGCTTGTGAATAAAAGCAACATCTTACTCACAAAAGGAGGCTTATATGCATAAAACAATTTCGCAACATAGTATGAATAATCAAGAGGACTTTTTGCAAGCTTGTGAGAAGTAGATTGGTAAAAGGCTAAAGGTGGGCTAATATTTGGCCATGTGGTGTTAAATCCGGGGAATCATACTTTCTTTCCAAAACATTCCACATTCCTTCTTCATAATGTCTCACCTTTCACTCATCGCTCAATGCTTTTATTCAATATAATGCTTTTACCTCTCTAACCTTAGCACTGCCTTCTCGCGAGTCGCAAACATGGATGTCATGAATGGCCCCGGATACTTAGTACTTCGGACTCCTCACCTTGTGTCCCATCTCGCTGAACTAACATCTCAACGAGCAGGGTCGACCTACCTTTATCTCCTGAGGTGATCGGATTTTTTTCACACTCATTAAATTTTCCATATTTCAAAATTTCTTTCATTCTTGCCAACAACTTCATAATATGCACAAACTCCATATGACAACTCCAAAGATGACATCCATTCTCAACATTGTCCCGGTATAAGGTATAAGGTATAAAAAATGGAAATGTGTAATATATGTGGAGCAATAATAATGATATAAGGCCCATATATGGCTTGTGTAATTGCAAATATGCATAGGTATGGCTAGGGTATGAATTTGAGCATATGTATGGAAAATATAAAGTCCTCCATCATCTTATCATGCACATGTCAAAAGCAACTTCAAAATTTACCTCACTTTCATGGTTTTCTCTAAAAAGTCGCACTTCATTGTGACTTCCCTTATCTAGGCAATTTCATGTTATATCTCTAATGAATCTACTTTTGCATCGTCGAGTTCCTTATTAGCTTCCATGATGCTTATTCTTTAATTTTTATGGGGGTCATTTTTCTTTTTTTTCCGAAATTTAAAATAATTATGCATAAAGAAAAATATACTATGCTTAAAGATAAAGACATCTAAATTAACTATGTATGAATACGCATAAACATGCTAAAAACTATGCAATAACTTATGAAAATTTTCAAAAAATGCTAAATTATGCAAGAATATACGAATAAGCCTTTCCCCCACCCCATACTTAAAGATTACAGTGTCCTCACTGTATAAAAACCAGGGTTAAGAAAGAAACTTACTAAAAATTCACGAAAATCAGGAGTCGAAGGCGTCTGCAACTAGTTTCCTCGATTTCTTGTTGGTTTTGAGCTTCAGGGTGATCCGGCCTTGACCACAAGCTATCTAAATCGACCTTTAGGTCGATATCGAGCTTTGTACTCGATTTCGATCTCTGTTATGTGTTCCTTCTTCTTTCCTGAAATTTGTTAGAAAATAAAAACGAAACCAAAAAAATAAAGCATAATGTCTAATGTCACAAAACAAAGTAAAAATGTCCAAAACCAAAACTAATTGTCTTTTACAAGCTCTAGACTTTAAAGTCGCTAGGCCGACTTCTTCCTTTCAAGCTCTCAAGGAGGCATCTGCATAGCCCATGTGGCCTGGGCCTCAAATAGAACTCCTTTCTTATCTCTTAGCTGTATTCCGCCTAGATGGATTTGATTCACCGTAAATGGTCCCATCCTCTTGTCTTTGAATCTACTAGGGAACCAATGCTCTTTTGATTTGGAGACATACACTGCATCTCCTACTTAATAATGGCTCGAATCATCATTGGATACCCTGCACAAGTGCACATAACAAGGCAAAAGTCTTCCAAAAAGTGATAAATCTTTAATTAAAATCGAGAAAGAGGAATCTGTACCTTGACTTACCTTCTCTTTTGTCAGTGGGTCAGGTCGATATCGATCAGCAGTACTCGATATCGAGCTCTGTTGTGCTCTTGAAGGTCCTATCAATGTGGAGGGTTTCTGCTCGATATTGTCTAGTCAATTTCGACCTGTCATACTCGATATCGAGGTCTTCTCTCCTTTTTCAGCTTCTAGGGTAGTCGATTTCGGCATAGGTTTCTGGTGGATATCGACCTCTGTGCTCGATTTCGAGCTCTCTTCTCCTTCGTCGACCCCATACTTATAACCTGGCATAGAATCTTGAACTATGTTAGCTGATATCGACTTACCTGGGTCGATTTCAAGTGGATTTTTGGCTCCTTCATTCAAGATTGCCACGACTTCCTCCACTTGGGCTTCAATGGCCCTCTTTTCAAGCTCCTCAGGTGTCATATTTCTTACCTTTGCTTCCCCACATGTGATGTAGACACCTTTAATTGACTTTACCTCCATTGGCCCTTCATGATTCCTCACCGTCTTGTTAAAGGCGTACTCTATCACTTCATCACTAATTGTCGATGAGAGCAATCTTTTCTTCACGCTTATGTTGGCATCGACGATTGCGAAGAACGACCTACATAAAATAATTGGACAAGTAGGGTCCTCTGCCATATCAACAACTAAGAAATCAGCAGGGACAAAGAACTTACCTACTTGCACTAGCACATCATCTACCATCCCTGTTGGAATCACCACGTATTGTTGGCCATGTATAGCTTTGCATCCACAGGCTCCAGGGGACCTATCTTTATCTTGTGCCATATGGTTAGTGGCATCATGCTAACACTAGCACCCAAATCAACTAAAGCATTAAAGCGATATTGACATGAGCCTATAGCGATAGAAAACTTACCTGGATCTGCCCGCTTCTCTAGTAGCTTTAATCTGTTGCATTCCTCTGCGATCTCAACAATTGATCGCTTCTTACCTAGGATGTCCTTAAGGAACCTCACATAAGATGGCATCTCATGAAGTGCTTTGGTGAATTGAATTGAAACATTAAGCCCTTGAAGCATCTTCACAAATCGCTGAAACTTCTTTTCCGCTGGGTCCTTGACAATTTTCTTTGATGGGAATGGTAACACCACCTTCTTCCATGCGGTTGGAGTTGAGTCGACATCGACTGGATGGGGGTCGATATCGACTGGAGGAGTCGATTTCTATGGTGATATAGCATCAATGTCTACATCGACTACGGTGGCCTTGACATCGATATCACCTTGGTCGATATCGACTGGGTTAGTCGATATCGATGTCTCTTCTGGAGCCTTCTCCTCCGCTTTTTGCTCGGGCGTTCACAATTGACGCCCACTCCTTAAGTTCATGGCCGCTATATGTCCAATAATTTTGCCCTTTTGATTGGGCATAGTTGATCCATGCAGAGATCCTGGCGGTTTGGGTATTTGTTAAGCCAATTGACCCATTTGGGTCTCCATGTTCCGCTTCCAAACGTCGATCTCCCCAAGTCTAGAGTTAATGCCCTGCAGTTGAGTATGCACGGAGTTGTTGGCTTATTTAAACTCAACATGGTTCCTCCGCATCTCATCAAGAATGATCTGCAGGTCATCCTTCCTCGGTTCACGCTCAGGGTGCCCTGGTGCTCTATATGGTGGGGGATCCCTTTGATGTTGTGATTGATGAAACTATTGATCTCCCCAATACTGCTGATTGCCCCCTCCATAGGGGCCTCTCGTCCACTTGGCTTCCTCATGTTTCTCCGCCATAGATACTTGCTCAAGATGTGGACAGGCACTAGTGTTATGCCTTGTTGAGCCACATTCCTAACAAGGTTGATTGTTGCTGAGGAACTTAACTTGCTTTTGAAGGCGGCGTGTTTGTAATAGGCCGCAGGCCTTGCGTCATAGGCCGCAGCAGTCCCATATGTGTTATCAAAGTTAACGAGCCTCTCAATTGTCTCCCAGGCCTCCGTTAGTGAGAGCTCAATGTACCGATAGGAGGTGTAAGAATTGATTCTCTCCCTATTCGGCCCATCGAGGGAGTTGTAGAAGATCTCCTGGATGACATATGGTAATTGCCCATGCGTCGGGCATGATTTCAGTCTTAAACTCTGTTAAATCTTGTTTTTTTTTTAAAAAAAAAAATTATGTTAGTATTTATGTAGGTATTTCTGTATTTATGTACAAATATGTTATAATCAGTAGACTACTCAAGCCATCAAGAAGAGACATGCACTGACGGAAAGAAAAGAAGACAAAAGTCACTATTCACTATTCAAACTTTTACTATTCACTTTGTACTATTCAAGAAAGCCAAGGGACATCCACCGCCATTTCTGCTGACAAGAAGACTTCAGAAAAGAGATCCATCACAAGTCTACAGTACTCAGAGAACAGATCCATCACATGCCTACAGTTGATATACTAAAAACGTAAGCAATGACGTAAAATGAATTCAGAAAAGAAGACGAACCCTTCCAAGCCTTTGCCTATAAAAGGAGCATTTAGAATGAAGAAAAAGGCATCGAAAACTTCCTAGAGAACAAAAGGAAAACCCCAAGAATTCTCTCAAAATCTTTGTAATCTTTCTTTCAAGGTTCCGAGTTCTTTCTAAACGTTTGAAGAAAAGTTCATCTTTCACCTCTGCACATGTCCTCAGCGAGCGTGGAGCCAAACTCTCTAGCCATTGCAATGCCTTCCCTGCAAAAGACCATCGAAAAGACTTTAGTCTAACATACTCTAAATTCACACCATCAATAATAGTTTCACATAAATCCATGAAAGTAGATATATGTTGTAAGGGGCTTTCATTAGGTCTTCCTTCAAAAGTGTTTCTTTTTATTTCAGATAGGAAGTTTATTTTTATTTCATAATTAGAGGGAGGAATTAAAATAGCAGATTCAGGAGCATTTAGCGGTCGATGCATGTATTGCATCACCGTCTGTGGATACTAATTGAGGCACTCCTGGGCTTGTCTATGCGCATCCTCCTCTCCATCAGCGTGGGCTCGCTCTGCAGCAGCGGCAACCCTTTCAGTAGCTATTGTAGCGTTGTGATCCTCAATTTCCTTCCTCAACCGCTCAATGGTCTGAGCATGTGTCTCGTTATCCGCCATGATTCTGATAGCTTTGTTGTGAAGATGGAAGAAATGTTCAGGCTCGTCAATGCTTTCTAGGATAGGTGCACGATCAGAACGTCACATAAACCTTCAAAATAAGCACTAAAGAAGATCGTTAGAAAAGCTTAGGGCGCGATTGATTGCCTCCCCGGCAACGGTGTCAATTTGTTCGCGTAGGGGGGATGTTGTATTCGCTTAAATAACATATTCAAATTAAACTAAACTAAATCCCTTATCCAAGCAAATAAAATACAAGAATCCCTCCTGATGTAGTGGTAGGGTAATTTAGGATCGAATCCACGAGGAGGTATGTCAGCGCTTCCTAAGCTTGCCATCACGATCAAGTTTCGACTCCAGGAGACCACTCGATATCAAGGTGTCTGGTCGATATCGACCTCGGTTCTGGTGGATTTCCAGTAGTTTCCTGCATAAGACAGAAGCAAAGCAGTCGACGTCGAGTTGGGTACTCGATGTCGATGTTAGCACTCGTTATCGACCTCTGTAGTCGATTTCAAGTGTTCAAATAGAAACTGTAAACGAACCTAATTTGTCGGAAAAGACGTCTGAAGAATGTAGAATGATGAGGGAATTGTGGACAGAAATAAAAACACAACTTTTTATATGAAATTCAATAAACTAAAAGCTTTCAAGGTCGGGGGTTCATGCTACAACGATAATCATGCAAGTATGATGCTAAAGTCATGAAATTTAATGTCTTTCCGTCAAATAACTTTTGTTACCAACAATAAGGTGATTAGAGGCTCTCGCATAAAACCTAAGAGTTACTATCCAATTTCATGACAAATCCAAATTCACAATATGATAGGCTTTCGCTTCAATAATGCAAATAATGAATCTCCTCAACTTTTGCAAAGGATCATGCATAGGATAGAAGACGGAATCGCATAAAACTCATACATTTGATGCACAAACTTACATTTCTATCGTCGGGCTCACCCCGACCCTAGAAGTAGGTGAACTACTCGCGCTTCATCATTGAACTCATCATCATAATGTAAAAGAAACAACTTGTATTAAAATTGCAAAGAAAGAAAGTACACCAAACAAAGCCACTCTGCTCTCGCTTCACCACCCACTCGGCCCTCTCTCTCTCTCTCTAACTATTCTCTGCGTGTATAACTAAAACTTGTTGTTCTTGATGATCTAAACTCAACCCTAATGGCCTCTAATTATAGATTTCAAACCTCTCTATCCAAAGATTCGAAAACCTATCTTTATTCCTAAGATAAAACTTTAATAAAGTAAAACAACTAAATTACTTAGGTAAATATAAAAAAAACTGATAAGTCTGGTGATGATTCGATAGAAGATCTCGACTTTAGGATAAACTTGAACGCTTCGGATAGAATTTTATCAAAAACAGCGTCGGATCTTTTTCTGCAGCAAACATCGATATCGACCTTATCGCTTCTCTATCTCGAGCAGTCCTACTCAACCTCGAATTGAAACTCTACTTCTATCTTTATCCTCGATCCAGGCCACTCGATATCGACCTTCAACATTGATATCGACCTTGTTGTGTCGGCATGCTCTGTTTCCACTCTGCTCGATTTCTGGTGCTCTGTTTCCATTCAATGCGAGTCTTTAGGTCGATTTCGACTCATCAGTAAACTTTGAGTTCTTTTTCCTCTCTTCTTTACTTGTCCGAATTCGTCCATTTTCATCTCGATTTCTGCAAAATATCAGAAAAACTCGTGTAGACCTCTATATTTGACAAATAAGCATAAACTACACTATTATTATGATTTCCCAACCAATATGCATGCAAATAATGATAAAATGGACATAAATGTGCATAGAAAATATGGCAATTTGCACGCACATCATTTGTATGCCTAACTAACATGATAGGTAAGCCAATAAGAGAATACAAGGCAGACAACAAGGTGCTTATGGAAAAATGCAACGCCCTGGGAGGCACAAGAAAGGATGGAAGGAGTGGATCATTAATGACAATCTATAAAGTCTATCCAGGAAGGTTGGAGCTCAAAGACAAGAAAGGGACGGTGTTCAAAGTAGAGCTTGAAAGCCCTAAAGAGGATATGAGAGTGATATGGTCCCTACATGTGCCGCCTTGGATAGAAGTGCGAAAGAAGTCGGCCTAGTGACTATAAAATCTAGAGCTTGTACTTAAACTTTTAAATTTTCGCATATATGGTTTTTAGGGTTTTGGATTTTTGATTTTGAAAACTTAGATATATTGTGGCTATTTCTTTATTGCACTAACAAGAATTTCAGGTTACCAAGCAAAAGGAACGACGAAGGAGAAAAGAAGCTTCTGCAGAGGCAGTCGAAATCAACCAACCCAATCGAAATCGACCAGCCTTGGGTCGAGCCACCTCCTGGATTCGACATCGATGACTCAAGAGAGTAACACAACAATTGATATTGACCTGCGTAGTCGATATCGACCAGATTCTGGCGACCCTTGACTTTAACATTCTTCCTCGACATAGACAGATGTAGTCGACATCGACCACCTTACTCGAAGTCGACTTCTGGCATCGACTTAACCTAAAATCGACCTAAATCCGTAGGTTACTCTATGAGTTTCTCTTCACCCTTGTTTTTTGTTTTAATATAGTGAGGACACTGTATATTTTATGTATGGGGTGGGGGAGAAACATATCTTATTGTCACAACTTGGCTTTCTTTTTTTCGCATTGGATTCATGTTTAAGTTTATGCTCTTAGTTTTTTTACTTTCATAAAAACACAAAAAATACAAAAAAAAATGCATATTTACCTTTTTAGTTTGTTTTTAAACCCTACTTAGACGTCCTATGATGAGAACTCAATAGCTGACTTGATCATGTAAAACCTATGGCAAATTTGGATGGTTTAGCTTAAATCCTTAAAATTGTTTTTTATGTAGATTGTGAACTTGTGATGAAATTGACCACATACGATCCTAGGCTAAAAAGCAAAATCTAACAAAATTTGTCCTTGTGAGAATTTTGGCCTATAGGGAGAACATTAAAAATCCCTCTGCTTTCTTGAGTGTATTTACTCTTCCTATGTATATCTAAATGTTATGATAGTTATTCAAAGCCAATACATATATATGTTTATGTTTACAAGAATTAAATGATGGAGGCATTTTTTAAGCCATTTTATCCTCTCTTTACCTACCCTGCATTATCTCTGCTTGAAGCCAAAATTTTAGCATGAGCCTTATATTGCAAACTCCACAAAATTATCCCTAGCCGAATTGAGCCTGACCCCCATTTGGAAATTGAGACTTAGATTGGTTAGAGTAATGCATTGTGGAAAGAAAGAGCATATTGTTAGCAAAGAAAATTTATGTGATGGTACATATTTGCATCTTGACACACATTGTAAAAGGATTTTTGGCTCACCATATAAATGCACCTTCTTTAATTATTTATTTTCGTGCCAAAAAATAATAATAAGAGAGTAAAATATATATACTAGTGCATGAGCCAATTATTCCTTAGTTCTTCTATTTTATACAAGATTTATACTTTTGAGAGCATATTATGGTTTGAAAGAAGGTTGATGAGCATTCTGGAAAGCAAGTTTGGAAAGTACGTCATTGTTGGAGATATCGTTTGGATATAGTAGTGATAAAGTTTAGGAGTCTTGATTCCCAAATTTTTTAAGCACCACATAGCCAAATAATTCCATATTCTTTATTTTATACCAAGCCCCATTATAACCCCTTCGAATGATGTCTTCTTTGAAGTCTTCCATTGAGCGAAAGTCTTCCTGATGGTTCTTATTGCATCTACATAATTAGTTGCGAAGTGGATTATTATAAATTGCAATGTTTATGAGATTGTATATCGAATTGAGTTGAGAGTTGAACTTCATAGCCTAAACACATGAAAGTTGAGTGCAAACACATTATCCCTGTGAGGTTGGATCAAAATTGCATATGCCTATGGATCGCTCAAATATGTGCTATGACATTAAATTCACTTGCTTTGCTTTGCTACCACTTATGATGTTGCTTTTGACAAGGGCGAAGACTTGAAGGATGTGTTGTAGGTGTTGGTTATTGCTTGAGGACAAGCAAGTCTAAGTATGGGGTGCTTTGATGTACATATTTAGTGTCTTTTTATTTGCATCTTTTGATTTCATATTCCATTCAAATTCCTAAATTAAAAGGTTAAAAATAATGCAAATTTGTGTAGAATGAGCTAACTTGCAAGAAATAGAGTATGCACAAGTTTTGGTCTAAATATGTAGGAATTGGAGTGAAATCGGAGTCAAAACGAAGAAGCCAAGTGAAGCTAAATAAGGTCGAAATCGACATGACTGGTAGATATCGACCAAAGACCTCGATATGGACTCTTAGTGTCGAGACAGACCACAAGACTAGCATTGAAGACTACTCGATATCAAGTAGATACATCGATATCGACTTGCCCTAGAGATCGAGTGGAATTGAGCTTGTCGAGCAGGAAACCAAGAGGTCGATTACAACCTGCCTAGTCGATATCGAATGGAATGCAACACGGATTTGATGCGCTTTTCAAGATGCAGATTGTAATTCTATCAACATAGCCACGATTTATCTTCTTAAATAGATAGGATATGTCTTAAGGGTGATTTCCTTTTTACCCTAAGATGTTAATTAGTTATTATAGATATTTACTTAAGTAAAGATTTATCCTACTTGTTAAGGATAGATCTTAGATAGAAGATAGGATCTACTTTCCTTGGCTCGCAAGAATTAGTATGCTATAGATAAAGCCCTAGGGGGCTGGTTTTTATTCATTCAATCACAGAGATCATATCTCACAATAGCAATAGAGTTAGTGAGAAGCTTTAGGGTTTGGCATTTTCGAGAGCCGGCGTTGAGTTGTAAAGCTTTAAAGGTTTAGTTTAATGCAAGTTTTCATCTTTCTTTCAATGGAGTTTGTTTCAATGATGAGCGAATATTCGTCCCACTTCTAGGGTCAGGGTGAGCTCGACAGTAGCCATGTAAGTACGCTTATTCTCTATTTGATTATGCGATCTCTTCTTCTACCCCGCGCTCAGTCCTTTATACGAGTTTAGGATCATTCCTTACTTACCTTATATGAAGAGAAGGTGGATTATATATGTGAATTTGGATAGTAATTAGGTTTTGCCTGCAAAAGTTGACATAAACCCTAATTATGAAAAGGTAGAAACAATTAGGTTTTTATGCGAAAGGCTCTATAATCCTAATTGATTTTGAGAAAAGCTTAATATTTTATGTGAATTAAGTCATAATACATGCATGGTTACCGTCGCGGTAAAACCCTAGTCTAGGAGCCTTTTAGTTTATTGGATAAAAACCCTAAAAAATTTCTGTTGTCTTTATTTTATTTCTTTGATTTATGCATTTGACATTGTCTGAGGAGCTACTCGATATCGACCAATATAGTCGATATCGACCACCTGCAATCAAGCAACCCGACGTCGACAGTCTTCTGAGATGACAGGAACCATTGATCCACTCGGTTTCGACCACTTCAGTCGATATCGAGTTCTTCTGTTGTTTTCTCTTCTTCGCATGTTCTTCACAGATCGAGATCACCTACTAGGAATCGATTGCCCCTGTCGATATCGACCTCTCAACTTGATATCGAGGCTACTGGTTGACTTGTGTAGAGTTCGCAAAGACAATCTACGCATCGCTGACCCGCCTCCTCGTGGATCGATCCTGATTCCCTTCCACTACAACGGGATAAAGTCTTGTAATTTATTTGCTTAGACTAGGATTCAGTTTGATATCTATCTTTTATTTATTATACTTGATTTCCTCCTTCATCAGAAATCAAGTAGATGCTCATTCGGAAAAGACTCAGTGATGGAAAGTTCGGATGAAGTGTGCTCTAGCTGCTCCGGCGATAACGTGGACAAATGATCAGCAACCATATTCTCTGTGCCCTTCATGTCCTTATTCTCCAAATCGAACTCTTGGAGAAGAAGGATCCACCTAATCAGACGCGGCTTTGCATCTTTCTTTTGCATCAAGTATCGGATCACAACTTGATCCGTATACACAATTACTTTAGGACCCACCAGATAAGATCGAAACTTCTCAAAAGCAAAGACTATAGCAAGCAATTCCTTGTTTGTTGTGGCATAATTTCTCTGAGCTTCGTCCAAAGTCCTACTGGCATAGTAGATTGCATGGAGCTTGTTATCCAACTTTTGACCCAGCATGGCCCCGATTGCGTACTCACTAGCATCACACATTATCTCGAAGGGGAGATCCCAATCAGGACACTTCATAATAGGAGCTGAGATCAATGCCTCCTTCAACATGTAAAAGGACTCATGGCACTCCAGAGAAAAATCAAAAGTGACATCTTTTATTAGCATGTTAGAAAAGGGTTTAGCAATTTTTGAAAAATCCTTTATAAACCTCCTTTAAAGCCATCATGGCCTAGAAAACTCTTAATACTCTTAACCGAGGTAGGAGGTGGTAGTTTCTCAATCAAATCTACCTTAGCTCGATCCACCTCAACACCATGGCTAGAAACCAAATGACCAAGGACAATACCTTCTCTTACCATGAAATGACATTTCTCCCAGTTTAAGACAAGGTTCACTTCTTCACAACGCTGCAAGACTCGAGACAAGTTAGACAAGAAAGCATTAAAAGAGGAACCATATACAAAGAAATCATCCATGAACACTTCCATAATCTCTTCAATGAAATCATAAAATATGGCCATCATGCAACGCTAAAAAGTAGGAGGGGCATTACACATACCGAAGGGCATTCTCCTATATGCAAAGGTGTCGTAAAGGCAAGTGAAAGTACTATTTTCCTGATCATCCAGATGGATGGGAATCTGAAAGAATCCACTATATCCATCCAAATAACATTAATATGAGTGCTTAGCTAATCTCTCAAGCATCTGATCTATGAAGGGAAGGGGGGAACTGGTCTTCTCAGGTGGAGGCATTCATCTTCCTATAATCTATACACATTCTCCAACATGTAACCGTCCTAGTCGGGATCAACTCATTCTATCATTCTTGACAACAGTCCTCCCTCCTTTCTTAGGAACCACATAAACGGGACTAACCCATTTGCTATAAAAAATAGGAAAAATAATACCATCATCTAAAGCTCTTGGGTGGGTTTATGATCATCCTCCATCAAAATCCTATGCATGCAAATGGAGGGGCTAACCCCTTTCAAATCATCAGTGGTGTAGCATATAGCCTTCATATGCAATCCAAGCTCATGCAACAGCTTTTCAGTTTCATCCAAACTTAGGCTGGTACTCACAATCACGGGATAATTGGAATTATGACCCAAGAATTCATACCTCAAAGTAGAAGGAATTGGCTTCAACTCCATCTTAGGTGCACCTTCCATGTCTTCATTATCTCTTTGTAAAACCTCAAAAATAACTTCGGGATCTTCTACATCAGCTTCCAAATCATGAACTACTTCAGCAAGTAGCTCATCATCACCAGCATCCGTCACACTCTCCATAGGACATAGCTCTAGAGGGTCTCATTCAATCACCTCTGTCATGACATCTTGAGCTCCTTCATCTATTACATCAATCCTGTGACATTCATCCTCAAAAACAGGGGCTTTCAAAGATTTATAAAGGTTAAACTCAATTTTCTCATCCCCTATTTCAAAGGAAAAAGTCCCTTTTCGTACATCAATCACAACAACTGCAGTGGCCAAGAAAGGCCTTCCAAGAATGACAGGGACGCGAATGTCGGCGTCCATTTCTAAAACAACAAAATTCATAGGTACAAAGAACTTACGCACCTTTATAGAAACATCCTCCAAGATAACAGTGAGGTGGTCTATGGACCTATTTGCCTAAATAAGTTGCATCCTAGCATGCCTAAGCTCTCCTAAGTTTAGCTTTTTACAAATAGAGAGAGGAAGCAAGCTTGTACTAGCTCCCAAATCACACATAGCTTCATAATCAGGACCATGACCCAAGGAAATAGGGACAACGAAACTACCTGGGTCCTCTAGCTTAGGTGGCAGCTTATTTTGGATCAAGGTACTACACTCATCATTGAGAAACACCGTCTGGCACTCATCTAGCTTCCTCATGTTAGAGAGGATCTCCTTCAAGAACTTCACATACGAAGGCATTGGGGACAAAGCATCAGTGAAGGGGATGTTGATGTAGAGCTTCTTCAACACCACTAAGAACTTCTTGTATTGCTTCTCAATCTGAGCTTGAGCCTTCCTTTGTGGAAATGAAAGCGGTGGCTTGTAAGGAGGAGGTGGGATATAGGGCGGCTCTTTCTCTGACTCTACAGGTTTCTCCCCTTCAGTCTCAGCACTCTCTTGAGCTCCAGTTGGCTCAGAAGACCTCGAATCTTCTAATTGCTTACCACTCCTTAGCTACACCGCAGAAATATGTCCCTTAGGATTATCTTATGTTCTTCCTGGAAACTGACCAATGGGCCTAGCAGTGTTGTTGGCGTGCTGAGCTACTTTAGTCTCAAGCATTTTCTGTCCCCTAGTGATATTATGCACTTCTCTAGCTAGACTCTTAACGGTTCCCATAAGCTGTTCCATCATTATCTCCATCTTGTTCTTCTGTGCTGGGGCTTTTTGTGGGAAACCAGGAGGCAGTCCTTCTGCAGCTTGCTTGTTGGCATAGGAAAAACCGGGGTGGTATCTCGATCGAGGGTTGTAGTTGTTAAAGTTTCGGTTATACCCTTGACCCCTATTGTAGTTGTTGCCCATGTAGCCAACTTCCTCCTCTTGACTAGCATCACCTTGGCAGGCGTAGATCTGGCAAGCTGAAATAGTGTGATCCCGGGATCCATAAAATTGGCATGGCACTGGTCTAGTGCACACAATACTCACTTCCTTGGTAGACAAGGACTTCTCCATAACTGAGGCTAGACGTTTAATTTCGACAGCCAATGCATCATATCTAACATCCTTATAAGTTTTAGTATCCACCTCATAGATCCCTCCACCCTTTTTGACATTAGAGGGTGCCCTGGGTTGCGAGTATTTGCCACATCTTTTGGTCGTCTTCTCTACAAAGGCCCAAGCATCATCGGCCTCCATCTCTAAGCACCCTCCTCCAAATGAGGACTCAATCAATAGCCTAGTGTTGTCATTAACAGCCTTGTAGAAGATCTCCAATAAATTCAGCTTAGGCATCCCGTGATGGAGACATTCAAACAAAAGATCCTTGAATCTCTCCCATGATTCATGGATGTTTTCTCCATCTCTTACTGCAAAAGCATTTATCTTCCTTCTCATCTCAACAGTTTTAGCGGGTGGGAACAATTGATTCAAAAATTCACCAGACAAGGCTTCCTAAGTAGTAATGGTACAAGCAGGAATAGAGTTGTACCAGTGCTTAGCCTTTCCACTCAAAGAAAAAGAGAAAGACCTCATCAAAAGCTCCTCTGGACTAACACCGTGAGCCTTCACCATGTCTAACAATTCCTTGAAAGTGGCGATGTGTTGGTAAGGATTCTCCGAAGAAAGCCCATTGAAAAGATTTTGCCTTATCATATTCAGCAAAAAAGGTTTCAGCTCGAAGATGGCGGGTGTTAATGGAGGAAGGACAACACCCGGTTGCGGTAGATACTGAGTTGGATCCATCCGCTCTCTTAGAGTAGTTGGCCCTTATGGTTGGTCGAGTTATAACTGTCGATTAGCTAGTTGTTGTCGAAGTTTGCCATTTTCCAGATCTCTTTAAGCCATTTGCCGCTCCAGTTCTGTTAATCTGGCCATCGTTTCTGCTCTAGCAGCTTGCTGTTCAGCTCTTCTTCTACGAAAGGTGCACCCACAAGTGTATGGGGTTCAGTTGTAGTAATCAAGTGTCATATCCATAAGAACCGGAGGAATATCGATTGTAAATTTGAGCTAGTTCAACAAAGTTAAAAATAAACAAGCATGTTAAGAGTATGTATATATAAAGTAACCAGGAAAACCGATGAAGTTTTGAGAAATATATATAGGGAAGCCGTCTAGGGTTAAGGATTTACCAACAAGGCATCATCAATAGGCAAAACAAATATTTCTCGCTCGAGTGATTCCGAAATCAAATTGTGGAGGTAGGTTATCTAAGGTAATCGCGCATCCCCTTTCAAGTTTAGCGCAAATATGCCTAAATCGGTTAGCAATTCTCCTTTCGGACTCAAGCAACAGATTTAGACCCTTTAAGTTTGTACATTTTTAGGCAATAATCACACTAACATCTCCTTTCAGCTCCGAATAATATCAAAATTGCCTACAACATCTATGACAACCTATGAATCCTCAAAAAGTTTAGTTTCACTTTCGATCAATAAAATTCGGGTTTAATCTTGTAGTTCTGATGGATCCTAATTGCCTTTCGATCTCAAATCACCATATAAATTCCAATTTAGTTTTATCGTCTTTCGATTTCAAAACCTAAATCAGATCTAATCGACTCGCATCAATCAGAATAAGTACAACATGATTAAACCAAAATCTAATTTAGAATCATTCGAGAGATACGATGAACAAGCCTATTTTTGCATTGTCGGGACAATCCCTACCTTAGAACAAGAAATCTATCTACTCATGGAGAATTTCATGCTCCATTCATTCAAATTTAACAAAGCAGACATGAATCTACAAGAAGAGGGAAAGAGATTTACCGAAAACGAAGAATTTAATAAGTTCCCGATTAGAATCCCCAAAAATTTCCCAATAGATCTCCACAAGTCCTGATTTTCAGCCCTAAACTGTCTGAACTCCAACCTTTCGAAACCCCCCCTCCCTGTTTTTAGAAAAAAAAACAAATTAAATTCCGAACACAAGAAACACTCGGTCGTGTGGTTTTTGCACTCGGTCGAGTAGACTCTGTGAAGCATATTCTATAAAGCACTCGACCAGAGTGAGACTCAAGTGGTTTTTGCACTCAGTCGAGTGGCTTCTGGCTTGTTCACCTGGCTTCACTCTTGCACCACTTTTGCACCAGTCGGCTGAGTTGTTTCTGGAGCTTAACTTTGTCGAGCTTACTTCATTTCTTTTGGTTTGTCTCCTCGATTCCATCCATGTAACTCATCTTTAACAATTTCCAGGCTTACCAAAGAGCTTTGAATCATCTCTTTCTCCTTAAGCTCTTGAATCGGCACCAAAACCGCTCCGAAACATCTGATATTGCAATATAACCGCAGTAGATACCGATTCTACAAAACTAAACAAAAAGGGCCGAAAAGTATATAAAATACTTAACTTAAATGCTCTAAACTTGACGCAAGCATACCCTATAATCATCGCTAAATAGACGCTATCAGTATAAAGGGTTGTTCTTATGAATAAATTCAATATAAAAGAAATCTAAGGTTGTTCCCAACAACGTCAATCATGCATGCAAACACAACAAATCACATAAAATCGCACTTTTATCTATTAGCCTCGATAGCGACCAATTATGTCGATGTCGACAGGGGCTGTCGCTTCCTAATGTTGGCGTCGATCTATGAAATCTGCAAAAAAAGACAAAGATACTCGATATCGACTAGGTAGGTCGATATCGAGTAGATCAGTGCACTTCGGTCGACTCAGAAGATCGTCGAATAGGGTTCTCTCGATGCAGTGCACTCCATATTGAGTACGGAGGTCAAGACCGAGTTGCTTCAGAGACAGTAAATAGAAAATATGAACAAAAAGAAATAATAAAGAAATAAAAACAGAATATTTTTGTGGTTTTTTTATTTATGTAACTAAAAGCTCCTAAGGTAGGGATTGCCTCGACAATAACCATGCATGCATTATTAGTTAATTCACATAAAAGATCATGCTTTTATCTTCACCAATTAAGAATATAGAGGCTTTCTCTTAAAAACCTATTTGTTTCTACCTTTTCATAATTATGGGTTTAGTCAACTTTCGCAGGCAAAACCTAATTACTATCCAAATTCACAAATATAATCCACTTTTGCTTCATATAAGGTAAATAAGGAATGATACTAAATTCTCATATGAAGGATTGAGTGTGGGGTAGAAGATGGAATCGCATAATCATATAAGGAATAAAAGCATACTTACATGGCTATCGTCGGGCTCACCCGACCCTAGAAGTAGGACGACACTCACTCCTCATTGGGGAAAACATCATTGAATATAAGAAAGAACTTTGCATTAACTTGAAAAGGAAACATTAATCGTACAACCATCTTCTTCTCTCTATCTCTCTCCTACTCGCCTTTCTCCTTCTTCTCTTTGTTTTGATCGAATGATCGTTGGTGAATTGAATGATTAAAGCCAGCCTCCCAGGGCTTTATTTATAGCCTCGTAACCCTTGCTAGCCAAGGATTGGAGTCCTAATCCTATTAAGATTGGTATAAGGAAATTCTATCTAAACTAAAATATATCCTAAAATAAAATATTAAAATATGTAATATTCCCTAACATGCTTGGAATATACCCCTAAGGATAGATGATCTTGGTAGATGATAGATATATTCATGGCTAAACAAATCTTCCAAAGATCCGGCCCAATCTGCGTCTCGTACGCGTCTGTTGCTACAGTCGATGTCGAGTGGAGATGTCGATATCGAGTGCTCTATGTCGAGTTGACTTGCTTCGTTGTGGTCGACATTTCCTTGGTCTCGATCTGGCTCTTTTTCCTTCAGTCGACCTCAAATGTTCTTGTCTATGTCGAGTTCATGTGTCGAGCTCGAGTGCCTTGCTTGAGATCGAGCTCTTCTTCAGTGTCTTATTTCTTCTCTAAAATGCTCCGTTTTCTGCGAAATCAAACCAAAACTTGTGTAGACCTCTATATATTTCAAATGTACTCAAACTACAAAAAATCAATACTTTCCCAACCCTAAAGTGTAAAATATGCATGAAAACGGAGTAGATTTAAACATGGAACATGGTGAAATATGCGCACATCAAACACCCCATACCTAAGCTTGCTTGTCCTCAAGCAATACTTTCAATGGTCATTCAGGGGAAGGACTAAACTCTGAACATGTAGATCTATTCTTATATATCCCTACAATCAATTACCATCCTTGCAAAGGTACTTATGCCTTCAAATCCATGTATGTGAATGAAAAGCAACATCTCGCACAAAAGAAGGGTTATGCAAAAACACAATTTGTAACATAGCATTAATAACCAAGAGGATTTCTATGCGCAGTGGTGGAAAGTGGGTAAAAGGTATAGTGGTGGTCTATATTTGGCAATGTGGTGCTTAATCTGGGGAGACCCTTTCAAACTTTCTTTCTTTAATGCATTTTCTCCTTTTTGATTTCCACATTCCTTCTTCCTCATAATGATCTTTGCTTTTTTCACTTATATTGCTTTTACCTCTCTAACCTTAACATTGTCTTCTCGTGAGTCACAAACATGGGTGTCATGAATTGCCCAGTATACTTAGCGCTTTCAACTCCTCAACTTGTCCCATCTCGCATGAATTTTATCTTCCGCAGGGTCGATTCACCTAACTCCTAGGTGACCGGATTTTCTTTTCACTCATTAAATTTTCCAAAAATAATATCATGCCATCAACTTTATAGAACCTTCGCAACATATCAAACCATATAACAACTCCATAATATGACTTCCATTCTATAACATAATCTCCTGGATTGGTAAAAAGGTATAAAAATGGGCAATTTAAGAACTTGTGGAGCAAATATGACATTAAGCACATATGGCTTAGGATATGAAGTAATGGCAATAAGCATGGGTAGTGGTTAAGGTAAATAATATAGCTTGAATGGAAAATAAAGTCCTCCGTCCTCTCATCATGCATATGTCAAAAGCAACTTCAAATTTTACTCCTTTCATGGTTTTCTCTTAAAATCGCACTTCATTAAGACTTCCCTTTACTAGGCAATTTAATTCCTATATCTCTAACGAATCTACTTTTGCATCATTGAGCTTTGTAACTACTTCCATGACACTAATAAAAAAAATATTTCAATGGGGGTACTTTTTCTCAAAAATCTCTATGAAATATAAATTTTATGCTCATAAGAAATATGTATATATGATGCTAAATATGTAAGAACTAACCATGTATGCAAAAACAAGACTTAAACAATATGCACTAAACTAACAATTATGTAATTGAGCGAGATATGTAAGAACGCTTTTACTCCACCCCATACTTAAATCGTACAGTGTCCTCACTCTAAAAATAAAATAAGAAGTGGAATCAAAGAGAATTTACTAGAAAACATCACAGTGGCTCAAAACAGTTATGTCTGCAGGGGAGGTCGAGATCGAGTAGCTGTGTCAATATCAACTGGTTATGTCGGCATCGATCATTTGCTCCAACTCAGGGTGATGTCCGCTTGATCACAGTTGCTCTGCTCGATTACCCTTGGTCGACATCGACCTGTTGTGTCGACATCGAGTGCTTTTGCAGATCCTTTATACCTGAAATCGTTAGTCTTCTCAGGAAACTCCAAGAAAAAGTTTAAAGTTTAAAACAAATCCAAAAAACCAAAAAGTCTATGTATATGCTCTAGATGTTATGGTGTTCGTTTAGGGGAGGTGTGATTCGCTTAAACAAAATATCAAATAAATATCCCAACAAAGCCAACTCCTTGTTCCAGCAAATAAAATACAAGAATCCCTCCCGATGTAGTTGTAGGGTAATTCAGGATCGAATCCACGAGGAGGTATGGCATCGCTTCCTTAGTTGCAATCACGATCAAGCTTTGGACTCCAGGAGACACTCGATATCGAGGTGTCTGGTGGATATCGACCTCAGTTCTGGTCGATTTCTAGTGAGTTTCCTGCAGAAGATAAAAGCAAAGCAGTCGACGTCGAGATGAACCTCGATATCGATGTTAGTGCTCGATATCGACCTTCCCAGTCGATTTCGATGTCTGTAACAGAAATTGTATTCGTAAACTATTTGTCGGAAAAGAAGTCCGAAGAGCGTAGAATGGTGATGGAAAGATGGACATAAATAAAAACTCAAACTTTGTTATATTTTCATTAAACTAAAAGCTTCCAAGGTCGGGGATTCATGCCACAATGATAATAATGCAAGTATGATGCTAAAGTTATGAAATTTTTTATCTTTCCGTGAAATAACTTTCGTTATCAACACTTAGGTGATTAGAGGCTCTCGCCTAAGACCTAAGAGTTACTATCCAATTCATGAATAATCCAAATTCACAATATGATTGGCTTTCGCTTCAATAATGCAAATAATGAATCTCCTAAACTTTCGTAAAGGATCATGCATAAGATAGAAGACGGAATCGTATAAAAATCATACCTTTGATGCACTTACCCTACATTGCTATCGTTGGGCTCACCCCGACCCTAGAAGTGGGTTGACTACTCGCGCTTCATCGTTGAACTCATCATCATCATGGAAAAGAAACAACTTTGTATTTGCAAAAGAAAGAAATTACAACCGAACAAAGCCACTCCGCTCTCGCTTACACAACTCCACTCGGCCTCTCTCTCCCTCTCTACAAATTCTTTATTCCCTATGTAAAACTGAAATTTCGTGTGCTTGCTTGTGTGTGTATCTATAAACTCATCCCTAAGGGCCTCTAGATATAGATCTCAAACCTCGCTATCCAAGGATTCGAAACTCTATCTTTATTCTCTAATTTAAAACTTAAACAAGGTAAAAATAAAAATTCCATGGTAAAACTAATAAAAGATGAAGTTTGGTGCTTAATGATAAACGATCTCGACTTTAGGATTATCTCGAACGCTTCGAATAGAATTCTATCAAAAATTGAGTCGAATCTTTCTACTGGTAACATCGATATCGACCTTGGGACCTCGATATCAACCTCTCTTTATCTTATCTCGAGCAGTCCTTCTCTTCCTCGGATTGACACTCGACTTCTATCAATATGCTTGATCTAGGCCACTCGATATCGACCTTCAGACATCGGTATCGACATCTTCTATGTCGACATGCTCTGTTTCTCCTCTGCTCAATTCTTGGTTGCTTTGTTTCACTCGATTTCGACGTTAATCATCGATTTCGACCTCTTCAGTAGACTTCGAGTTCTTTTTCCGCTCTTTTTCTCTTGTCCAAATCTGTCCATTTTCTTCTTGATTTCTGCAAATCACATAAAAACTCGTGCAGACCTCTATATTTGACAATAATGCATAAACTACACTAATCTTATGATTTCCCACTAATATGCATGCAAATGATGATAAAATGGACATAAATGTGCATAGAACATATGGCAATTTGTGCCCACATCAAACACCCCATACTTAAGCTTGCTTGTCCCCAAGCAATACTTTTAATGGTCATTCAGGGGAAGAAAGTAAACCCTCAACATCATAGATTCATTCTCATATGTC
Source organism: Persicaria maculosa (assembly GCA_963922045.1). Lineage (NCBI taxonomy): Eukaryota > Viridiplantae > Streptophyta > Magnoliopsida > Caryophyllales > Polygonaceae > Persicaria > Persicaria maculosa. The sequence goes on along the minus strand of OY998266.1, from coordinate 37,691,553 downwards.
CCTACAATCAATTTCCATCCTCGATAAGGTACTAATGTCAAACAAATCCATGCCTATGCAATAAAAGCAATTTCATACTCACAAAAGGAGGTTTATATGCATAAAAACAATTTAAGGCAACATAGCATTAATAATCAAGAGGACTTTTGCAAGCTATAGAGAAGTAGATTGGTAAAAGGCTAAAGGTTGGCTAATATTTGGCCATGTGGTGTTAAATCCGGGGAAATAAAATTTTCTTTCCAAAATCATTCCACATTCCTTCTTCATAATGTTTCTCACCTTTCACTCATCGCTCAATGCTTTTTTCACTATAATGCTTTTACCTCTCTAACCTTATGTCCCATCTCGCTGAACTAACATCTCAACGAGCAGGGTCGACCTACCTTTATCTCCTGAGGTGATCGAATTTTTTCTTCACTCATTAAATTTTCCATATTTCAAAAATAGTTTCATTCCTACCAACAACTTCAATAATAATGCACAAACTCCATATAGCAACTCCAAAGATGACATCCATTCTCAAACTTGTCCTCGGATACGGTATAAGGTATCAACAATGGGCAATATGTAATATATGTGGAGCAATAATGATAATGTATAATGAGTCTCATATATGGCTTGTGACTTTTGCAAATATGCATAAGTAAGGCTAGGATATGAACTTTGTAAGCACTTGTATGGAAATTTCTTAGAGTCCTCCAACATCTTAATGAGCACATGTCAAAAGCAACTTCAAAATTTTCCTCACTTTCATGGTTTTCTCTAAAAAAAAATTGCACTTCATTGTGACTTTCCTTAACTAGGCAATTTCATGTTATATCCCTAATGAATCTAATTTTGCATCATCGAGTTCCTTTTTATGATGCTTCCATGACTCTTTTCTTTAATTTCTTCAATTTCTTTTCTGGGGGCTATATATTTTTTTTTTCAAAAATAAAAACTAACTATGCATAAAGATAAATATGATATGCTTAAAGATAAAGACATCTAAATTAACTAAGTATGAACATGCATAAACTATGTAGCTAAAATATGCAATAACTATGTAAAATTTCAAAATATGCTAAAAATATGCAAAAATATGTGTTCCCCCAGCAAATAAAATTACAAGAATCCCTTCCGATGTAGTGGTAGGGTAATTCAGGATCGAATCCATGAGGAGGTATGTCAGTGATTCCTTAGTTGCAATCACGATCAAGCTTTCGACTCCAGGAGACACTCGATATCGAGGTGTCTGGTCAATATCGACCTCAGTTCTGGTTGATTTCCAGTGAGTTTCCTGCATAAGACAAAAGCAAAGCAGTCGACGTCGAGATGAACCTCGATATCGATGTTAGTGCTCGATATCGACCTTGCCAGTCGATTTTGATGTCTGTAACAGAAACTGTATTCATAAACTATATGTCATAAAAGAACTCCGAAGAGCGTAGAATGGTGATGGAAAGATGGACAGAAATAAAAACTCAAACTTTGTTATAAATTCAATAAACTAAAAGCTTCCAAGGTCGGCGATTCATGCCACAACGATAATAATGCAAGTACGATGCTAAAGTTATGAAATTTAATGTATTTCCATCAAATAACTTTCGTTACCAACTCTTAGGTGATTAAAGGCTCTCGCATAAGACCTAAGAGTTACTATCTAATTCATGAGTAATCCAAGATCACAATATGATTGACTTTCGCTTCAATAATGCAAATAATGAATCTCCTAAACTTTCGCAAAGGATAATGCATAGGATAGAAGATGGACTCGCATAAAAATCATACCTTTGATGCACTTACCCTACATTTCTATTGTCGGGCTCACCCCGACCCTAGAAGTGGGTTGACTACTCGCGGTTCATTGTTGAACTCATCATCATCATGAAAAAGAAACTACTTTGTATTACAAAAGAAAGAAATTACAACCGAACAAAGCCACTCCGCTCTCGCTTACACAACTCCACTCAGCCTCTCTCTCTCTCTAAAAATTCTCTATTCCCTGTGTAAAACTGAAATTCCGTGTGCTTGCTTGTGTGTGTATGTATAAACTCGGCCCTAAGGGCCTCTAGATATAGATCTCAAACCTCGCTATCCAAGGATTCAAAACTTTATCTTTATTCTCTAAGATAAAACTTAAACAAGGTAAAACTAAAAATTCCATGATAAAACTAATAAAAGATGAAGTTTGGTGCTTAATGATAAAAGATCTCGACTTTAGAATTATCTCGAACGCCTCAGATAGAATTCTATCAAAAACTGAGTCGAATCTTTCTACTTTCAACATCGATATCGACCTTGGTACCTCGATATCGACCTTTCTTTATCTCTATCTCGAGCAGTCCTTCTCTTCGTCGGATTGTCACTCGACTTCTATCAATTTGCTCGATTTAGGACACTCGATATCGACCTTCAGACATCAATATCGACCTCTTCTGTGTCAACATGCTCTGTTTTCCTCTGCTCGATTCCTGGTGCTCTGTTTCACTCGATGTTGAGGTTCATCATTGATGTGCGTGCAAATTGCCATATTTTCTATGCACATAAAAGTCCATTTTTATCATCTTTTGCATGCATATTAATGGGAAAACATGGGACTAGTGTAGTTGAATCTTAAACATCGAATATATGGGTATGCATGAGTTTCTATGTGATTTCGCAAAAAACAGGATAAAAATGGACGGATTTGGAAAGAGCCGAAAAAGAACTCGAAGTCTTCTGAAGAGGTCGAAATCGACTGGAGACCTCGACATTGAGTGCATCAGAGACATAGGAATCGAGAAGGAATTAAAACAGAGCATGTCGACACAGAGAGGTCGATATCGACGTCTGGAGGTTGATATCGATGTTACCAGATCAAGCTAAATGATAGAAGTCGAGTGCTAGTTCGAGTAGGAGAAGGAGAGCTCGAGATAAAGTTTCACAGGGGTCGATATCGACGTCTGAAGGTCGATATCGACCATGCCAGCAGAAGAATCCGACTCAGATTTTGATAGAATTCTATCCAAAGCTTGCACGTCTATCCTAAAGTCGAGATTTCTTATCTTCAACACCGGATCTATCATGTGAAGGCTGATTTACCATAGGAGTTTTAGTTTTTTATTTTATTTAAGTTTAATCTTAGAGAATAAAGATAAAGTTTCGAGTCTTTATCGACATCTATAAATAGAGGCCAATAGGGCTGAGTTTAGGGATCGAATCACATTCAATTTCAGTTATTCAAACACATATATACGCAGAGAATTAGTGTAGAGAGAGAGGAGGCCGAGTAAAGTTTGTAAAGCGAAAGTGGAGTGGCTTGTTCGGTTGTACTTTCTTTCGAAGTTTTAATTCAAAGTAGTTTTCCTTTAATGATGATGATGATGTGCATGATGAGGAGCGAGTAGTCAACCCACTTCTAGGGTCGGGGTGAGCCCGACGATTACGATGTAGGGTAAGTGCATCAAAGGTATGTCTTTTATGCGATTCCATCTTCTATCCCATGCATGATCCTTTGCGAAAGTTAGGGAGATTCATTATTTGCATTATTGAAGCGAAAGCCACTCATATTGTGAACTTGAATTACTCATGAATTAGATAGTAACTCTTAGGAACTATGTGAGAGCCTCTAATCACCTAAGTGTTGATAACGAAAGTTATTTGATGGAAAGGCATTAAATTTCATAACTTTAGCATAAAACTTGCATTGTTATCGTTGTGGCATGAAACCCCGACTTTGGAAGCTTTTTAATTAATTGAAATCAACATAAAAGTTTTAGTTTTGTTTCTGATCATCCTCCTTTCCCATTCTATTTTCTTCGGACTCTTTTCCGACAAATTGGTTACGAAAACAGTTTCTGTGACAAACATCAAAATCGACTGTAAGGTTCGATATCGAGGTCTAACGTCGATATCGAGGTCTAACGTCGATATCGAGGTCTCTACTCGACGTCGACTTTGCTGCTTTTGTCTTCTGCAGGAACTGTGCTAGGAAATCGACCAGAACTGAGGTCGATATCGGCCAGATTACTCGATATCGAGTGTCTTCTGAGGTCGAAAGCTTTGATCGTGAGTACAACAAGGGAAACGCTGACATACCTCCTCGTGGATTCGATCCTGAATTACCCTACTACTACAAGGGAGGGGATTCTTGTATTATTGGTTTGGGACAGGGAGTTAGCCTAATTGTGCATTGTTTATTTGAAATTATTTGAATCCCTACTACACCACCCCCGCTAGCAAACAATCATCGATTTTGACCTCTTCAGTAGACTTCGAGTTCTCTTTCCGCTCTTCTTCTCTTGTCCAAATCTGTCCATTTTTGCCCCGATTTCTGTGAAATCTCATAGAAACTCGTGCAGACCTCTATATTTGACAATAATGTATAAACTATACTAATCTTATGATTTCCCACTAATATGCATGCAAATGATGATAAAATGGACTTAAATGTGCATAGAAAATATGGCAATTTGCGCGCACATCATATAGTTGCTAGGCCGACTTCTTCCGCGCTTCTATCCAAGGTGGAACATGTAGGGACCATATGGCCCGCACGTCCTCTTCAGGGCTTTCCAGCCCTACTTTGAACACCGTTCCTTTCTTATCTTTAAGGTCTAATCTCCCTGGATAGACTTTGTGGATGGTCATTAATCCTCTCTTTCTCTCATCCTTTCTTTTGCATCCCATAGTGTTGCATTGCTCCATACAAACAAGGATACTCTTTTCATAGGTATGTTATCATTAGGCTCTAAAGGATGAGGATCTTTACTTGGACTTACCTTCCAGTTGGTTATGGTCTATAGGAGTGCTCGACATCGAGTACAAGGGTCGACATCAAGTGGACTTGTATCTGGAGGTGCAGTCGATGGAGGTGTGTCGATAGGGGGAGTCGATCTCGAGTGGGTCTAGTCAATATCAACTGGCCTTGCTTGATCTCGAGTGATGTGTCGACCCTATACTTAACTTTTGGCATTAGGTTTGGCTCCAATGTACTCGACAACAACTGGTGGGTGTCAACATCGAGTGCTTTTTAAGGTTCTTCCTCTTCGTCGGCTTGGTGCCAAATAGCCAAAAGCTCCTCCATTTGGGCCTCCATGGCCCTCTCCTCTAGTTCTTCATGAGTCAAGGTCCTTTCCGTCGGTTCATCATAAGGGTTTACTCTCCCTATTGCATGTAAGGTCTTGACTTTCATTTGGTTCACCTCCTTCGTGGTAGGGTTAAAGGAGAACTTGATGACTTCATTACCAATGGTGAATGACAATAGTCCCTTCCTCATGCTGATATTGGCATCGGTCTTAGCTAGGAACGACCTCTCTAGGATGATGGGGCATGTGGGATCCTCCGCCATATCTAGCACACTAAAATCGGTGGGTACAAAGAACTTACCCACCTTGACTGGGACGTCATCTATGATGCTTGTGGGCTTCACAAAGTTATTTTCGGCCATATAAAGCTTCATATCTACCGGCTCCAAGGCTCCAATGTTGACCTTTGACCATATGGACAAAGGCATAAGGCTCACGCTAGCCCCTAGGTCGCACAAAGCCTTATAGCATTATTGGCCAAGCCCAATAGTGATGGCAAACCTCCCGGGATCACTCCTCTTCTTTGGGTCATCTACCTTGCTGCACTCCTCTGCAATCTCAGGATTGATCGCTTCTTGCTCAAGATGTCTTTTAGGAACCGAACGTAGGATGGCATCTCATGAAGTGCCTCCGTGAATGGGATTGTGACATTTAGGGCTTCGAGAACCTTCACAAACCTTTCGAACTTCACGTCCACAGGGTCCCTTGAAGACTTGAAAGGGTAATAAAGTGGCTTCTTCTTTGGTGGAGCGGATTGGCTCGAGGTGGTGAAGATGACTGGTCGACGTCGACAGGGGTGTCGATATCAACTGCTGTGGTCGATCTTGGGTGCACCTGGACAGGTTCGACATCAATAGGGGTGTCGACATCGAGTGGGTTGGTCGATCTCGACTAGGGGGTGTCGATATCGACTTGCTCTCTAGTGACTTTCTCCGCTGGCTCCGTTTCGTCTTGATTGATTTGGATCTTCTTTCCATTTCTTTAGTGTATGGCATTAATATGGCCTGCCGGTTGCCCCTTAGGATTGGCATGTGGTTGGCCAGGGAGCGCTCTGGTTTATTGTGGAATGTTGGCCACCAATTGACCCAGTTGGGTCTCTACGCTCTTTCTCCAAGTGTCTATCTCACAAAGCCTTGCATTAATTCCATGTGGATGGCATTGTTAGACTGCTTAGTCTCTTCTTGGTTCCTTCTCATCTCATCCACGATGTGTTGTAGGTCATCCCTTCTTTCTCTCTTCAGATGTCCAAGTGCTCTATATGGCGGGGGTTGTTGATATTAGTGGGGTTGTTGATATCCTCAAATCTCTTGATGGACTCCATAGTTGGGCCCCCGTGCATATTTGACTTCATCCTGGGTCTTCGCCATTTGTACTTGCTCCGTGTAGGGACAAGCCGTCGTGTTGTGCTTCTGTGACCCACATTTTAAACAAGCTTGGTTGTTAGTAAGAAACCTAACTTGTTTTTGAAGACGCTTTACCTGGTCTTTAATTAATTGATCCTTCACCTCAGGATCCACCTCCTTTGAAGGCTCATATAGTGGCATGGATGGGGGCGGCCTCGCATCAAGTGCCATAGGAGTTCCATAGGTGTTGTCAAACTCCACTAGCCTTTCAATCGTCTCCTAGGCTTGATTAAGGGTAAGCTCTAGGAAGCGATAGGTGGTATAGGTGTTGATCCGCTCTCTTTTAGGCATGTCTAGGGCATTGTAGATGATCTCCTGGATAACATATGACTGTTGCCCATAGGTAGGGCGGGATCTTAGCAGGTCTTTGTACCGCTCCCAAACTTGCGCTAGCGTCTCTCCTGGTCTTTGCTTGTAGGATATTATCTTTTGGCAAATTTGCGCCGTTTTGGATGGTGGAAAGAACTTATTGAAGAAGATATCTCTAAGTTCACCCTAGGTGCGGATAGATCATGGGGGCAAGCTTTCCAACCAATGTAGAGCCTTTCCTGGAAGAGCATCTAAAAGCCTTAAGACACACATATTCTAAATTGACACAGTCAGCAATGGTGTCACATAAGTCAATATAAGTAGTAATGTGCGTCGTAGGGCATTCGAAGCCCTTTCCCTCAAAAGCATGTCTCCTAATCTCCACTATAAAAGTAGTTATTATCTCAAAGGATACATTAGGGAGAACAATATGAGATTTAGGCACCGCCACAATTGGGTGCATATACTCTTTGGCATTCTGCGAGATCTGGCGTAATTGCTACTGGGCTTCTCAGCGGGCTTGGCCTTCATGTTCGTATCGAGTAACCATTCTTTTCTGTGCCTGTGTATGTTGATTGCGTTCGGTGTCGAACTCCTCAACTTGCTTTCTAAGCCTCTCGAGCTCTTGTTGCATAGTCTCCTCGTTTGCCATGATCCTTTTAGCATTTTCTTGTAGAAGAAGGAAGCATTCCGGATCGTATAAAGCAGCGAACTCAGGCGTGCGATCAGCGTGTCATGTACACCTTCAAAATAACACTAGGTAAAGTAGTTAATAAGACAAGACATGATAGGATTGATAGCCTCCCCGGCAACAGCGCTAAAATTTATTAGGAGGGGAATTGATGAACTAAATAAAAGATATAACTTTGAACTGATTCCTTCCTTCGCAAATAAATTCAAGACACCATCCCGATGTAGCAGTAGGGAATCAGGATCGATCCTCAAGGAGGCAGGTCAGCGGTTTCCTAAATAGTCTTTGGAGTTCCTGCGTAGTGTCGATTAGTAGCCTCGATATCGACCAGTTATGTCGATGTCGACAGGGGCTGTCGATTCCTAGTGTTTGGGTCAATCTGTGAACCCTACAAAGAAGACAGAGGAACTCGATATCGTCTAGGTAGGTTGATGTTGAGTAGATCAATGCACTTCCGTCGACTTAGAAGACCGTCGACTAGGGTTCTCTCAATGCAGTGCACTCGATACCGAGTATGGAGGTCAAGATCGAGTTGCTTCACAAACAATAAACAAAAAATACGAAAGAAAAAAAATAATAAAGAAATCAAAGCAGAATATTTTTGTGGTTTTTTATTTATATAACTAAAAGCTCTTAAGGTAGGGATTCACCTCAACAATAACCATGCACGCATTATTACTTAATTCACATAAAAGATCATGCTTTTATCATCACCAATTAGGAATATAGAGGCTTTCGCATAATAACCTAATTTTTTCTACCTTTTCATAATTAGGGTTTAGTCAACTTTCGCAAGCAAAACCTAATTACTATCCAAATTCACATGTATAATCCACTTTTTCTTCATATAATGTAAATAAGGAGTGATCCTAAATTCTCATGAAGGATTGAGCGTGGGGTAGAAGATGGAATCGCATAATCCAATAAGGAATAAAAGAATACTTACATGGCTATCGTCGGGCTCACCCCGACCCTAGAAGTAGAATGACTACTCACTCCTCATCAGGGAAAACATCATTGAATAAAAGAAAGAACTTTACATTAACTTGAAAAGGAAACTTTAATCGTGCAACCACCTTCTTCTCTCTATCTCCCTCCTACTCGCATTTCTCCTTCTTCTCTTTGTTTTGATCGAATGATTGTTAGTGAATTGAATGGTTAAAGCCCGCCCCCTAAGGCTTTATTTATAGCCTCCTAACCCTTGCTAGCCAAGGATTGGAGTCTTAATCCTACTAAGATTGGTATAAGGAAATTATATCTAAACTAAATTATATCCTAAAATAAAATATTAAAATAGGTAATATTCCCTAACATGCTTGGAATATACCCCTAAGGATAGATGATCTTGGTCGATGATAGATATCTTCGTGGCTAAGCAAATCTTCCAAAGATCTGGCCCAATTCGCATCTCGTACGCGTCTGTTGCTCCATTTAATGTCGAGTGGACATGTCGATATCGAGTGCTCTGTGTCGAGTCGACTTGCTTTGTTGTGGTCGATATTTCCTTGGTCCTGATCTGGGTCTTTTTCCTTCAGTTGACCTCGGGTGTTCTGGTTGATGTCGAGTTCATGTGTCGAGATCAGGTGCCTTGATCGAGATCAAGCTCTTCGTCAGTGTCTTATTTCTTCTCTAAAATGCTCCGTTTTCTACGAAATCAAACAAAAACTTGTGCAGACCTCTATATCTTGCAAATGTAATCAAACGACACAAATTCAGTACTTTCCCAACCCGAAAGTGTAAAATATGCATGAAAATGGAATAGATATAAGAATGGAAAAAGGTGAAATATGCGCACATCAGGCACGAGGAGACAATGTCGACCAAAATCAACACATGTCGATCGATACAAGGCACTCGATATCGAGCAGTCCACTCGACATCGTTTGGAGCAACAGACGCGTAAGAGACGCGTGATGGGCCGGATTCTTGGGAGATTACTTAGCCACGTCAATTATCTATCATCCTCCAAGATCTTTTATCATACATAATGGGTATATTCCAATTTATGATAGGGAATATTACCTTTAGATAAATTTATTTTAGGAGATAATTTAGTTTTAGATAGAAATTATATTCACCAATTCTACTAGGATTAGGACTCCTATCCTTAGCTAACAAGGAGTGGGAGGCTATAAATAAAGCCCTAGGAGCTGGTTTTAGAGGTATCCATTCCGTTCTTGAGCAATCTAACAACCACAAAGAAGAGAGAGAAGACGAGTAGGAGAGAAATAGAGGAAGGTGGTGTTTGGTTGTAAATTGAAGTCTCTTTTGAAGTTTTAATGCAAGTTTATTTTTATTCAACAATGTCTACACCAATGATGCGTGAGTAGTCATCCTAATTCTAGGGTCGGGGTGTGATGTAGGAGGAAATCGAGTCTGAAGGTTCGATAATATAAAACAAGGTAATATAGAAATACTCTAGAAGGGGGGTTGAATAGAGTATGCCCTTTTTTCGCACAAAGTCTCAAGACTTTTGGAGCTCGTATAAAACCCTTTGAGATTAAACCTGAATCACAAAGTTAGACAATCGAACCAAGTGCGGAAATAAGGTAAAGCAATAGATAAAGGACACGAGTAATTGTTTACGAGGTTCGGCACGAACTTGGCCTACGTCCCCGCCTAGGGTTCTTCCACAACCCTAGGATTCAAAAGGCTTTATTGATTCGCAAAGCTTAGGATCCTAATAGCTCACCGAGAAGCCTCTCTCCTATACAATAGCAATCTAGTCAACTCACGTTCCCTTGGAGTCCTAGACCAATCTAGAAGAGCCCCACCTCTCTCAGCTATCTAGTACAATCCTCTTACTCTCACAAATCAATAGCCTAGTGCTTACTTCCCGAGTTACAAACTCTCGAGTAACACTATAAATGAATATATCCTATAAGCTCACAGTGTAACTCTCAAAGGCTTTGAAATGACATAACAAACTCTTGAGCGCTAGCAGAGAGTACACTTGGAAGACAGATCTCGCTTGAATAAATGAAAGCTTGTGTTCAACCAGTATATCCTGTCTTCTTCTTCCTTTCCTTTATATAGAAGCAACATGGCGCCTAAGGATCTTCAACAACGGCTAGTTTGGATCACGGCGCGCCCAAGGATCTTCTATTTTTGGACACTTCGAAGACATGATCTCTCCAATTTGGATCTCCTCAATATGCACCATAAGGAAAGAAGTAATTCGAATAATACTTCCTGAAAGGTTAGTTAGGCATATAATATAATGGAAGTATATAATATTAAATAATATTCGGACATAATAATATATAGAACAGGTTTTGTATTTCATCAATACTGTTAAAGCTCCAAGACCTTTGACACAGACAAACTGTCAAGGCCTTTGAAACTTTATTCCGATTTTCATCAAGGGAGGGAGTTATCAGAGTCTAATAAATATGAAATATAAATCAAACCGAATCCTACTCCATGCAAATAAAATACAATACTTCCTCCTGTTGTAGTGGAAGCAAATTAGGATCGATCCACAAGGAAGCGTGTCACCGGGATCCTAGTTAGTCTTGAAATTCACGGCTGTATCGACCATAAGCCTCAGTCTCGAGTATGTCACTCGACGTCGACTTAAGTTGTCGATTCTTAATGTAGCAGAAGACCTGAAACAACAAAAGTAGCAGTCGATCTTGACCTGGTAGGTCGATCTCGATATGTCAGTACTACGTGACCGACTCAGAAGACTGACGGTTGACACAGGGGCACTCGATATCGAGTATAGGACTCGATCTCGAGCTCATATGCAGGCTTAGTGAACGGTGGAGACACAGAAGACCATCGACGTAGACAGATGGTGTCCATATCGACCTACTGTGTTGATATTGAGTGGTCCTGTAGATTCATTAGGGTGTCGGCGAAGATGGTTGAAGACAATATGATGGAAATAGGAATATGGACAGAAATAAACAGAGATTTTTGTATGAATAAAAGTATATAAAAAGTAACTCCTAAGGCTAGGGTTTACCACAAAGTGAACCAAACATGCATAAGGTAAATAAGACGGACAATTAAGCTATCTCACCCGAGGGACAAGCTTTCGCCGTACACCAACGATTAGAAATACTCTTGCAAATAAACCTAATTGTCTCTACCAATTTTATGTTTATAACCCAAGTTATTAACATAAATCTATTTTCTTGCGATAAGGACTAAACATAGAATCGTAGGAGATAATCAAAACACAACGATATCAACATTAAATACTTACCTCAGGCACGCATGGCTAACATCGGGCTCACCCAGACCCTAAGAGCTTGGGGAACTACTCGCTTTTCATTGCAACAAACGTATTGAATGTAAAGGAACTAACTTGCATTAAAAGAAACTTAGAAATATTACAATCCCAACGTCGCCTTTCGCAAACGCCAAACCCTAAAGCTTCTCGTACTCATCCTTGCTAACCAAGGAAAGTAGTTCTAATCCTACCAAAACTCCTATTTAAAATTCTATCCTATCATAGATAGGATGAAACATTATTATGTTAAATATTAAATATCCTAACGCAAAAAGGAAATAACCCGTACGATATAATCTAACTAATGATAAATGATAAACCGTGGCTCCAAGATAGATCTTCAAATTCAGATTGTCCAATATGCATCCAATCTGTGTAAACTTCTACTCGATGTCGACCTGGTCACTCGATATCGAGTGCTTCATTTCTGCTCAACGTTTCTTGGTTCTACTCGATCTTTGGTGGCCTATTGAAGTCGATACGTCCCCTCGACACAAAGTCATGTCGAATGCTCTTCAGTAGCTGTGTTGCTTGGTTGTCGACGTTGGGTCTCTATGTCGATCTATGTGGTCGATCTCGAGTGCAATACTCGATCTCGACCTCTTCTTTGCTTCACTTGGCTTTCTCGTTTTGAATCCGATTCCGCTCCAATTCCTATACATTTAAATCAAAACTTGTGCAGACTATATTTCTTGCATGTTAGCTCATTCTACACAAATTTTCATTATTTTTAACCTTTATTTGAAGAATTGAATGGAATATGAAGTCAAAATATGCAAATAAAAGGTCAAGAAATATGTACATCAAAACACCCCATACTTAGACTTGTTTGTCCTCAAGCAATAACCAAGCAATAACCAATACCTACAACACATCCTTCAAGTCTTCGCCCTTGTCAAAAGTAACATCATAAGTGGTAACAAAGTAAAGCCAGTGAATTTAACATCATCGCACATATATGAGCGATCCATTGTCATACGCAATTTTGAATCCAATCTCACAGGGATAATGTGTTTCACTCAAGTCTCAATGTGTTAGGCTATAAAGATCAACTCTCAACTCGATTCCACATAGAAACTCATGCACATTGCAATTTATAATAATCCACTTCGCAACCAATTATGTAAATGCAACAAGAACCATCAGGAGAACTTTTGCTCAATGGAAGACTTCAAATAAGACTCCATTTGGCGGGGTTGTAATGGGGCTTGGTAGGAATAAAAGGTATGGAATTATTTGGCTATGTGGTGCTTATAAAATTTGGGAATCAAGACTCCTAAACTTCAACAAAACTCAACCAAACCATATCTTCTAATAATGAACTTTCCAAACTTTCTCTGGCTATGTGGTGCTTATAAAATTTGGGAATCAAGACTCCTAAACTTCAACACAACTCAACCAAACCATATCTCCTAAAATAATGAACTTTCCAAACTTGCTCTCTCATGAAGAACTTCAACCTTTCCTTCAAACCAAATAAACCTTTCAAAATATAAATCTTGCAAGAAAAGAACTAAGGAATAATTGGCTCATGCACTAAATATAAATAGCTCTTGTTTTCTTCTTTATTTTTGGACAAAAATAAATAAATAAATATGTGCATTATAATGTGAGCCAAAAATCCTTTTACTATACGGGTCAAGATGCAAATATATACCCATCCATAATTCTTCTTTACTCAAAACTTAAACATATGCACTTTCTTTCCACAAGGAATTATTTTAACCATTATAAGTCTCAATTCCCAAATGGGGGTCAGGCTCAATTCGGCTAGGGATAATTTTATGGAGTTTATAATATAAAGGCTCAGGCTAATGTTTTTGCTTCAAGTAGAGATAATGCATGGTAGGTAAAGAGAGGATGAAAATGGGTTAAAAGATGCCTCCATCATTTAATTCTCATAAACATATATATGCATTGGCTTTGAGTAACTATCATAACATTTAGAGATGCATAGGAAGAGTAAATTCACTCAAGAAAACTGAGGGATTTTAAATTCTCACTAGGACAATTTTGTTGGATTTAGCTTTTTAGCCTGGGATCATATATGCTCAATTTCATCACAAGTTCACAATCTACATAAAAACAAAATTTAAGGACTTAGGCTAAATCATCCAAATATGCCATAGGATTTGCATAATCAAGTCAGCTATTGAGTTTTCATCATTGGACATCTAAATAGGGCCTAAAACAAACTAAATATGCATGTTTTTTTTGTCTCTTTTTGACATTTTCTAATTTTTTTGGATCTTCTTATATTTTTTTTGGATTTTTGCATTTTTAAAATTAATAACTAAGAACATTAACTTAAACCTGATGCTATGCAAAAAATAAAAAATAAGCCAAGATTTGACCATAAGCTAAGAAAGACATGTTTCATCTCCACCCCATACTTAAAATATACAGTGTCCTCACTGTATTAAAAGAAAAACAAGGGTGAAGAGAGAAACTCATAGAGCAACCTACGGATTGAGGTCGATTTCAGGTTATGTCGATGCCAGAAGTCGATGTCGAGTGGGGGAGTTGATATCGACAACATCAGTTTTTTGAAGAATAAGTCGAAGTCGAGGGTCGCCAGGGTAAAGTCAATATCGAGGGGCCTACTCAATATCGAGTGCATTACATTGATCTTGAGTGATCGATCTCAGTCACAGGAGAAGGCTCGACCATAGGCAATCGATGTCGAGTGGCCTAGTTGATCTCGAGTGCTTCTGCATGGACTTCTTTTCTTCTTCGTGGTTCCTTTTGCTTTGTACATGAAATTCTTGTTAGTTCTATAAAAGATATAATCAAGACTTGTCAAAGTTTTCAAAACCAAATCCAAAATTTAAAATCCTAAAAACCATCTAAGCGAAAAATGTAAAGTTTTATGTAAACGCTTTAGATTTTTGAGTCGCTAGGGCGACTTCTCCTTCAATGCATCAAGACCCTTTTAGGTAGGGCCCCTTCAAGCTTGTTCCTTCTCCTGGATCATCTAGGTCCTTTTGGTAGTACCCATGCTCGGCAACCAAGGCTTCTTCTTCATTAGGTTCTTTATTGGAATCTTTCCTTCTCTTTCTTGACCTAATCTTGCTAACATAAGCCAACCATGGAGCTTTGACCCTCTCATTAGTTGAAATATCATTAATGGACAGAGAAGGGTTAGCGATCATACATGAGCTTACCTTTTTGGGCCCAAAACAGAAATCTTCGGGCTGGGGGTCAGTCAATCTCGACATGGTGGTGTCGATCTCGAGGTCTGCAGTCGACGTCGAGTTAGTGTGGTCAATGTCAGCAGTGGGGGCTCCATACTTAGGCTCCTGGAAACTCGATTGATCTTCAGGGTCACTCCACATCAAGTTAGGTGGGTCAATATCGGGCTGTTTGGTCGATCTCGACTGGGGGCAGTCGAACTTGACTCTCTTTGCAATTTCTATCCTCGCCGACAAGTATTTGTGAAGCTTCTCTCTCACAGGTATAATCCCAACATCTTCATAGAATCCAGAGGTATTGACGCTTTCCGGGTGGCTTTGGAATTTGTGCCGCTAGTTGACCCAATTGGGTCTCCATGTTCTTCCTATAAACGTCCATCTCCCCCATGCGGGCATTGAGCCCTTGTAGTAGGTTCTGGATGGTGTTTCTTAATTGATGAGTTTGTGCTTGGTTCCTTCTTAACTCACTTAGGATGAGCTCTCTCTCTGGGTGGCTTGGAGCTCGGTAAGGTGGAGGATCCCTAGGGTTGTATTGTAGAGTTGATTTCCCCAGTTTTGGTATCCCTGGTGATTGGGATTCCTCATGTACCTCACCTCTTGGTGAGTCTCCACTAAATATACTTGCTCCGTGTGGGGGAAAACGGTGGTGATGTGCCTCTTGGAGCCGCATTCGGTGCAGGGTTGGTTGGCGGAGAGGAACTTGACTTTCTTTTGAAGCCTCTCGAGTTGATCTTTCATAAATTGTTCTTTTTCATGGGGATCAATCTCCTTGGAGGGCTCATAGAGTGGCATCGATGAGGCAGACCTTGATTCGAAGGCCGCATGAGTCCCATATGTGTTGTCAAATTCCACCAACCTCTCTATCATATCTCATGCTTGTTGTGGTAGGAGTTCAAGATACACATAGGAGGTGTAGGTATTTATCGTCTCCTTAGTAGCTACATCTAGGGTGTTGTAGATGATCTCCTGGATGACGTAGGGTGGTTGCCCATGCGTAGGGCAAGACCTCAGAAGCTCCTTGAATCGCTCCCACACTTGCACCAGGGTTTCATGAGGCTTTTATTTGAAAGCCATGATCTTCTCATGAATAACCGCCGTCTTGGATGGTGGGAAAAACTTGTTGAGAAAGGCATCCTTCACTTCATCCCATGTGCGGAGCGGTCTTGGTGCTAGGCTCTCCAACCAAGCTAGTGCTTTCCCTACAAGAGACCAACGAAACACCTTTAGTTTTACATACTCAAGGCTTTGTCCATCAGCAATAGTATCGCATAAATCAAGGAAGGTCATTATGTGCTCTAGAGGGAAATCATTAGGTTTTTCCTCAAATTGATGTCTTCTAATTTCAGTTAAAAAGCTAGGTTTAATTTCAAAGTTTGAGTGAGGGATAAGAATCGTCGATTCATGCACAAAGAGCACTGGGTGCATATATTGCTTTGTGTTTTGAGGAAGGGCATTGATTTGGGCTTCATATCACCTCTCTGCCTCCTCCTCCATGTCACCTCGCTCCCTTTGTGCCACCTCTCTAGTTGTGAAGTCCTTGATTTGCTTCTTTAAGCGCTCAATCTCCTGAGCCTGGGTTTCCGCATTGGCCATAGCTCTTTGGATTCTAGAACGAAGGTGGAGATAACTCTCGGGGTCTTCTACTCCTTCGAATTCAAGCGTGCGATCAGCGCATCGCATACTCCTATAAAACAACACTTAGAGAAGACGTGAGATAGACTACTAAGGCGCGATTGATAGCTTCCCCGGCAACGACGCCAAAATTTGATGTAGAAGGAAATCGAGTCTAATAAATATGAAATATAAATCAAACCGAATCCTAGTCCACGCAAATAAAATACAATACTTTCTCCCATTGTAGTGGAAAGGAATCAGGATCGATCCACAAGGAAGCGTGTCATCAGGATCCGAGATAGTCCTGAAATTCACGTTTGTATCGACTAGAAGCCTCGATCTCCAGTAGGTCACTCGACTTTGACTGTGGCTGTCGATTCTTAGTGCAACAGAAAACCTAAAACAACAAAAGCAGTAGTCGATCTTGACCTAGTAGTTCAATCTCGATATGTCAGTACTACGTCGACCGACTCAGAAGACTGTCAGTCGACACAAGGGCACTCGATATCGAGGAAGGCACTCGATCTCAAGCTCAGATGCATGCTTAGCGAGCGGCGTCGACATAGAAGATCGTCGACGTAGATAGATGGTGTCGATATCGACCTATTGTGTCGATATTGAGTGGTCCTGTAGATTCGTTAGGGTGTCGACAAAGATGGCCAAAGACAATAGGATAGAAATAGGAATATGGACAAAAATAAACACAGATTTTTGTATGAAGAAAAGTATATAAAAAATAACCCCTAAGGTTAGGGTTTACCACAACGTTAACCAAACATGCATAAGGTAAATAAGATGGACAATTGCGCTATCTCACCCGAGGGACAAGCTTTCGCCGTACACCAACGATTAGGAATACTCTTGCAAATAAACCTATTTGTCTCTACCAATTTTATGTTTATAACCCAAGTTCTTAACATGAATCCCTTTTCTTGCGATAAAGACTAAAACATAGAATTTTAGGAGATGATCAAGTCACAACGATATCAACATCAAGTTCTTATCTCAGGCACGCATGGCTAACATCGGGCATACCCCAACCCTAAGAGCTTGGGAAACTACTCGCTCTTCATCACAACAAATATCTTTTATGGAAAGGAACAAACTTGCATTAAAAGAAACTTCGAAACTTTACAATTCCAACGTCGGCTTTCACAAACGCCAAACCCTAAAGCTTCTCCCACTCTTTAACTCTATTGATTGTTGTATTATGGAATGGAATTCCTTGCTTGAATGAATAAAAACCAGCCCCCTAGGGCTTTATTTATAGCCTACTAATCCTTTCTAGCCAAGGAAAGTAGTTCTAATCCTACCAAAACTCCTATTTAAAATTTTATCCTGTCATAGATAGGATGAAACACTATTACGGTAAATATTAAATATCCTAAGGTAAAAAGGAAACAAACCTTAGGGCATAATCTAACTAATGATAAATGATAAACCGTGGCCCCAAGATAGATCTTCAAATTCGGATTGTCCAAACCGTGTACAATCCGTGTAAACTTTTACTCAATATCGACCTGGTCACTCAATATCGAATGCTTCATTTCTGCTCGATGTGTCTTGGTTCCACTCGATATCTGGTGGCCTGTCGATGTCGATATGTCCACTCGACACAAAGTCATGTCGAGTGCTCTTCAGTAGTTGGGTTGCTTGGCTGTCGAAATTGGGTCTCTATGTCATTCCAAGTGGTCGATCTCGAGTGCAGTACTCAATCTTGACCTCCTCTCTGCCCCACTTGGCTTTCTTGTTTTGACTCCAATTCCGCTCCAATTCCTATACATTTAAATCAAAACTTGTGCATACTCTATTTCTTGCACGCTAGCTCATTCTGCACAAATTTTCATTACTTTTAACCTTTAATTTAGGAATCGAATGGAATATAAAGTCAAAATATGCAAATAAAAGGTCTAGAAATATATACATCAGGGTGAGCCTATCTAGAAATATGGGATGCAAAAGAAAGGAGGGAAGAAAAAGAGGAATTGTGACCATCCATAAAGTCTATCCAGGAAGGTTGGAGTTTAAAGATAATAAGGGAGTAATCTTCAAAGTAGAGCTCGAAAGCCCTGAAGAGGACGTGCGAGCCATATGGTCCCTATATGTCCCAAATTGGATAAAAGAGCGGAAGAATTCGGCCTAGCGACTTTAAAATCTAGAGCATGTACATAGACTTTATTTTGAATAGCCTGGTTTTTAGGATTTTGATTTTTTTTGGTTTTTTGTAAATATTTATTATTTTTTGGGATTTTCGTGAAGACTAACGCAATTCCAAGTACGAAGCTTTGAAAGCCCTCGATGTCGACCAAACTGGTAGATGTCGACCAAGCAAGATCGAGCGACGCAACTGTAATAGACCTTTGATTACCCTGAGTTGATGCACACAATTGACGTCGATCGACCTAGTCGATATCGACTGCCCCACTCGATCTCGACCACTCCTGCAGACGTACCTGTTTCGAGCTTTTGCGATGACTTCTAGTAAGTTTCTCTTTGATTCTACTTCTGATTTTATTTTTACAGATTGTAGGATTTAAGTATGGGGTGGGGTAAAAGTATGCTTACATTATTTTTCTCAATGCATCTTTTGTTAGTTTATCTCTAGTTTATCTTAAAGTCTTGTTTTTGCGTACATGGTTAGATCTTATATATATTAGGCATCATCTTTGGATACATATTTTTCTAATGAGCATAAAGTTTTTAATCCATTGAGATTTTTGAGAAAAATCACCCCCATTGAAAATATGTAATTGGAAAGTGTCATGGAAGTAGTTACAAAACTCGACGATGTAAAAGTAGATCTGTTAGAGATATAGCAATTAAATTGCCTAGTTAAGGAAAGTCTCAATGAAGTGCAATTTTTAGAGATTTTGACATATGCATGATAAGAGGACGGAGGCCTTTATTTTCCATTTGATCATTATTTGCCCTAACCATTACCCATGCTTATTCCTTCACATCATATTCTAAGCCATATGTGCTTAATGTCATATTTGCTCCACAAGTTCATAAATTGCCCATTTCTATACCATTTTACCCATCCAGAAGATCATGTTATAGAATGGAAGTCATGCTATGGAGTTGTTATATGGTTGATATGTTTTGAAGTTATTAAAAAGTTGATGGAAGGAGAATTTTCATGGAAAATTTAATGAGTGAAAAGAAAATCAAGTCACCTAGGAGTTAGGTGGAAAGACCCTGCTTGCGAAGGATAAAACTCACGTGAGATCGGACAACGAGGTGAGGAGTCCTAAGCACTGACTATCCGGGGCCATTCAAGACACCCATGTTTGCGACTCGCGGAAAGTCATCGTTAAGGTTAGAGAGGTAAAAGCAATAGAAGTGAAAAAAATAGCATTATGAGGAGAATGAATGTGGAAATCATAAAGGAGAAGTGCATCAAAGAAAGAAAGTTTGGAAATTTCTCTCCGGATTTAGCACCACATTGCCAAATATAGCCCACCACTATAACTTTTACCTTATTCCCCCATTGCGCTTAAAAGTCCTCTTGATTATTAATGCTATGTTACAAATTGTTTTTGCATAACCCTCCTTTTGTGTGAGATGTTGCTTTTTATTCACAAGCATGAATTTGAAAGCAATAGCATCTTTGCAAGGATGGTAATTGATTGTAGGGCTATATAAAAATGGATCTACTATGTTGAGAGTTTAGTCCTTCCCCTGAATGACCATTAAAAGTATTGCTTGAGGAAAAGCAAGCTTAAGTATGGGGTGTTTGATATGC
This sequence comes from Persicaria maculosa, assembly GCA_963922045.1. NCBI lineage: Eukaryota > Viridiplantae > Streptophyta > Magnoliopsida > Caryophyllales > Polygonaceae > Persicaria > Persicaria maculosa. The sequence goes on along the minus strand of OY998266.1, from coordinate 37,671,312 downwards.
GCTTGGTTCACCATGGTTCATGCTTACATTTATACCATTCTTATGCATATTTTAATGTTTTGGGTTGAAAAAGTAGTGAATTTATGTAGTCTGTGTTTATTTGCAAGATATAGAGGTCTACACAAGTTTTGGTTTGATTTCGTAGGAAATGGAACGTTTTATAGCGATGACAAGACAATCAAGAAGCTCTCGATATAGAGCAACTCACTCGATCTCGAGACCACCACTCGACCTCGACTACATGCCTGGACATTGAACCAACCTACTGGATGTCGACTGAAGGAAATTGCAAAATTAGAAACTAAGGCACGAGGAGACAACGTCGACCAAAATCAACACATATCGACCGATACAAGGCACACGACATCGAGGAGTCCACTCGACATCGACTAGAGCAACAGACGCGTAAGAGACGCGTGATGGGCCAGATCTATGGGAGATTACTTAGCCACATCAATTATCTATCCTCCTCCAAGATCTTTTATCATTATGGGTATATTCCAATTTATGTTAGAGAATATTACCTTTAGATAAATTTATTTTAGAATATAATTTAGTTTTAGATAGAATTTATATTCACTAATTCTACTAGGATTAGGACTCCTATCCTTGGCTAGCAAGGAAAAAGAGGCTATAAATAAAGACATAGGGGCTGGTTTTAGAGGTATCCATTCCTTTCTTGAGCAATCAAGCAACCACAAAGAAGAGAGAGAAGCCGAGTAGGAGAGAGATAGAGAAAGGCGGTGTTCGGTTGTACGATTGAAGTCTCTTTTGATGTTTTAATGCAAGTTTATTTTTATTCAACAATGTCTACACCAATGATGCGTGAGTAGTCGTCCTACTTCTAGGGTCGGGGTGAGCCCGACAATAGCCGTTTAAGTATGCTGGAATTCCTAATTTGATAATGTGATTTCATCTTCTATCCCGCGCTTAATCCTTTATGAGAATTTAGGATCATTTCTTATTTACCTTAAATGAAGCAAAAGTGTATTATATGTGAATTTGGATAGAAATTAGGTTTTGCCTGTGAAAGTTGACTAAACCTTAATTATGAAAATGATAGAAACAATTAGGTATTTATGCGAAAGCCTCTATATTCCTATTTGTTGATTAATAAAAATTGTCATATGATGATAAAAATATGATCTTCTATGTGGTTTAAGTATTTATGCATGCATAGTCATTGTTGTTGTAAATCCCTACCTTAGGAGCTTTTAGTTTATATTTATCAAAACCCACAAAAACATTCGTTCTTTATTATTTCTTTTATATTTTTGTTCTCGTTTATTTTACTTTACAAATCTACAAAGGCTCTCGAGATCGACACTACCACTCGAGATCGACCACCTGCTACAGGAGTAACCAAGTCGACGGTTTTCTGTGTCGACAGGAGAGAAGTGACCAGTCGAGATCGACCCATCTAGTCAACATCAACCTCTCTGTTTGTTGTTGCAGGCTTTGCAGATCGACTGAAGAGCATTAGGAATTGAGAGCCCTTGTCGATATCAATCAAACCAGTCGATATCGAGGCTTCTGGTCGACAGTCACAAGAATTTCACAAGACAATTCAGGAACTGCTGACTTGCCTCCTCGAGGATCGATCTTGATTCCCTACTACTGCATTGGGAGGGAGTCTCGAAATTTATTTGCTATAAAAAGGGAGCTTTGATTTGAGTTCTATTTATAATTAACATTCGCAAACCCACTACTAGAATTGTGTTCATTGATATCGGATCTTATATATCATGCAAAAAATCACATGATGTTAAAAATATTTATAACATCAGTTTAAAAATTATCGATGTTATTGAGATTAGATACATCGACGTCACTTAATAGACAATGTTAAAATTTCATTTAAAAAAATTCAAAAGCGCGTAGAATAGTTTTAGCTGAAATTTTAATCGGTAAAATTTAACAACTCCAAACACTTAACCAAAAAAAAGAGCCATTCCAATTTTTGTGGAAAAAAGGACCCAAATTCCAACACTTAACCCCAAAATCCCCGAATTCCCCTCCATTCCCATTCCGTTCTCTATCAAATTGGGCACAGACCAAAAATCCCCAAATACGCTCTCCTCCGACTGGTTGTCTCCTTTCGCTCCTCCGACTGCTCATTTTCAACAGGCATTGAACTGTGCCCTCACCATCATCTTCTCCGGTTGGTCATGTTTACCATCCCTAGTTGGCCGTCCCCTTTCTCTCTTCTACCCCCTCCATCACCTCAGATCCCTCCAAACCCTAAAACCAAAATCCTAGATCTGATAGAGCCGAATCTTCTACCTACAAATTAAGCAAAGAACCTAGATCTCCCATTCATCTCGAGATCTCTCTATGAATCTCTTTGTTTCTCGTCTGTAATCTCTATCTCAGACGTTTCAACCCAAAGCCATGCGTTGCCTACTGCCATCTGATGCCGACGCCAAGAGCCAGAAACCTTCCTTGCTTTTGAGAACCAGAACGGAGATAGCCCAGAAGTCGTCGCCTACACCTTCCTTGCCTATTGTGGCCTCACCGTCAACTTCCTTTTCCTATCTCCAGGTGTGTCCCTTTCTCACTCCTCTATTATGTCCAAGTGTGTCCCTCTACATGACACAGATGCTTCTGACCTCACCGGCCACCACCACTCTCAACACTGCCTCATCACCCCTCTTAGCACTATGTGCCTCGCCTGTTTCACTTCTCCCCCCTTGAATTTTCAATATTAGAGATTTAGGGTTTCAGTTACCTAGCTGAAATTGCTTTTCAATGCAAGTTTAGTCTTTTAGGGTTTAAGGTTTCGATTCTTTAGATGTCAGTGATTTCGATTTTGATTCTTTAAAGGTCAGTGATTCTGATTATTGATTTTTTAAAGTTCAGTGATTTAGGGTTTCAATTTAAGGTTTTTTTGTGGTGTATATAACCTTTTTGTTTGAGATTTCATCATTTTTTATAATACAGGGTATTGGGAGCAAGCTCATACATGGGCTCAATAGTTGGAGGCTAGGGAAATGTTTTTTTTTTTTCGCTGAAAATGTGGTTGAATCTAGTAAATACTAAGTATTATTAGCTCAATCAAGGTTCAGGAATTATAGAGGATGGATTAGTACGATCATTGTGACCAGTGACTTGTGTATAAAATAAAATTTATATTTCTTGAATTCTGGCTATCAGTAGTTTTAAAGATTTGGAGTGTTTATGTTGTAGTTTCCTTGATTGGGTAAGACAATTTGTTTTTTTAACTAATTTTGTAACATCTTAGGGAGTAGGGTTGTTCTGATGAGGAATTGCCTGAAGTCAGTAACTACATTGGCTCAGTCAACCATGGGAAGCTGTCAAATGACATTGCATCTACAAATATCCATATAAACCATTGAAGCTGGATTCGTGGTACGTGCTATAGATTCCCGTTTCCAAAACGTCGTACCGAAAAATATCAGAAACTCGAACCAATTCGAGGATAGAGGCGTACCCAAACATCATGCTTGCTAAGTCAAGAACAGAGACCAAAGGAGAGGGAGAGCATGTGAAGCGAGTGAGAGGACAGGCGAGAGAGGAGAATACCTTGAAGAACCAGAGAGAGGTGACGATTGAGAGTGGTGACGATTGAGAGTGGCGGCGTGGGAGAGAAGGTGACGGGTAGGAGGCTGATGAGGGTTTCAATATAATTGGGCCAAAAACATAGGTTATAATTGGGCCAAAAAAGAATTTGGTTATATAGGCCCGTTTTGCTTGAAAAATATGTTAGTACGTAGTACTAAAAAAATTAATTTTATATGTCTCAACTAAGAAGTACATATAAAAAGAAATATTTATCAGGAAAAAAACAAACAAACATTAGTATAGAACCAGAGATAAATACTAAAGAAAAATATCCTATCGTCCCCCATCGTACCGAATTCGATTGAGGTAGCGAACCACGTTTCTGTTCCCGTACCTCGTTTCGAATCGAATTTCGAACCGTGTAACATTGATATAAACGAGCCTCAAGTGCAATGCGCATGGGATGATATTGAGGAGTTCATGATGCAATATGTTGATGATCCTCCACCAGAAGGACCTAATATTGGTGAATGTGAATACGCAATACCTCGGATATATTTTTTCTTGTAATTGTTTAAAATAAAGATAGTATACTTTGGGTGCAAGGAACTTTTATTGTCAAATTGGGTTTCTTCATTTTTTCACAATTTGGGTAATTTTTGAGTCTCATTGATGATGTTTGTTTGTTGGAAATGTAGATTTGGGCAACTCTTGTAGAATTTTGTTAAATCTGATCCGTTTTCTTCCCTTTTTTTATCATTCTGGTATTGCTACTTCTTGCAGCTTCCTTTTTTATCACTAGCCCTGATTTCTATTTTTTTGTTATTTTTGTTGCTTTATGTTTGATTTTATGTGTTTTTTAAGATTATTGATGCTATTAGGTATTTTGCTTTAATCAAATGACAATATAATTTCATTGCAATGAAAATAGAACATTTTTGATGTCATTTAATCTTGCGAATGTGCTGCCAAAGCTGCTGGTGTTAAAGTTGCAAAGGAACTGTTGTGATGGCATTGGTTGTTTTACAGTTTTGGAAAAGAAAGGCAGAAGAGTATTTGGCAAACTCGGGTGTTGGAAAGGCTTGGTTCTTTCTATTTTGTTGACTTAATTCTTTCTATTCTGCATGATTGCCATGTCATTGATTCAAAATATGTTTAGCTTGTTTAGCTTATTGGATTTCAAATAAAAAAGATATAGATACTGACTTAAGTCTTTGGGCATATATCTCGTGGGGTTTGGTATTAGGTCTTTTTAATGGGATTGGAGCTGAAGACAGTCATCAAAGATGGTAAAATTTCCCTCTTACTAAAAGATTATGTGTTTTTTTATCATTAAGGTCATAAGCTTAGTTGTAGGATGTTACCTGCTTTGCTGCTCAGTTGGCTATAATGGACCCATGGCTATATTTAAGATTTAAAAAAAAAACATTTTGATTATGGGTGTATACAGAAAACTTCTTTTTCTTGAGGCAACTTTGCTTAATTTACCAGTTGCTACAGTTGCGACAACTTTGCTTAATTCATTTGAATTTGTGTTTTTATATAACATATTGATCGTAGCTGGTGGTGTTTGACTGAATTAGGGCATTTGATGATTTGGGGGAGGGGAATTGCAACACCTATGAATCTGAAATTGAGAGTTTGTATTTTGTTTTCTGCTGAATTGAAGATGTTATTTATCATTAATCTCGAACCTAATTTTTTTTTTTGGTATCTGACAACTGCTCATTTCCGCTAAATGATAGAAAGGATTCATGAGTGAAACCATTGGAAGTGAGTGAGCGTTGCAATGATGGTTAAGCTCTAGTGAATGGGACTAGTTATGGCATGATTTAATTTCCCTACAGGGTTTGATTTTTCATCACTTTTGATTTTGGAGATTCACTCTTGGATTGCATCTTGTTTCTTCCATTTTTGTTTCTTTCACATTTTAAAGTAGCTTTATTTTGATGGATTACAGATTGGCTCAATACAAGTGTAACGGCCCGAATATAGATACCCGGGTTACGTTTCGAAGGTTGGATACCTTCGTTCGGATCTTGCAATTCGAGTACAGGTCGGGGTTTTGAAATTCAAAATTAGTATTTAAAAGTGGGGATTTCGGACCCCAAAATAGCCTGATGGCCACGCGGAGTCTTCGAGCCGTCCTAAATCTAAGTCGCGGAAATTCGTTTGCAAATGAAAGAATAAACGGAAGTAGAGTACAACTTGCCACGGCAAGGCCGGGTCAAAACCAAACACATAATTATGAAATGGTAAGGCCGAGTTAGCGGGGTTAGACAGATTATTTGCAAGCGCCCGGAGTTTCCCACGTCATAAAGACAAAGAGCAATCATACCTAAAAACAATTGGTGCGAGAGGGGTCAGACCGAGGCCCCATCACGCTCTGTCCAGCAAGCAAACATACACATACGCTAATAATAAGGATGATGCAGATGCGGAAATTAAATCACACTAGCATGATCCTAATTTACAGTATGCGAGGAATGACTGTAAAGGCGCCCAAAGAATGCCAAGTGACATGTCCCTCTCCTACCTCTGCACCCCTTTCCGTTAGTGTAGAGACCGGCCGGTTCGATGCTATAGCATATCATATCATATCTCATCATCATAACATAAATTAAATAAACGTGCCCGATGGTGCTAGGCTATCATCATGCTCATATCGACTCGATAGACTCAGGGCACCCGATGGGACTGGGCTACCCAATGACCCTAGCAAAGACTCTAGGACTATCACAGATAACGGCCGTTCTGTTTCATACGCGTAAAGAAATAGAATGCTCAATCATAAATGCAACCTAGCATGATACTACATGGCATGCTTTAATGCTTATGCAACACCTAGTATGTCATACATTCACAAGCCGGTAATCTCTTTCGAATCTGAGTAAGCCCATAAGGAACTTACCTGAGTAAGCCGAACAGCAAAAGATACAGCAGAAGCAGAATCCAAGAATCAACAAACACCTAATACATAAGCGAATAAGGCGCCATGAGATACTATTCTACTATTTAACACATAGGAACCTTTTCACAAGATACTCACAAAGGAAACAACTAAATTCTGAGAAAATATCCGAAATATCCAATTTTTGGTCAAACTCGGTCAAAGTCGTTATTAGATAATTCCGTCATCTTGGTTCTTAACACAATTTCTCAAAAGATATTTCCAAACCATAGAAACTCCTTCTTTTAAATAATTACTCTAATATACATAAATAACTAATATAACACGGCTTCAAATTTATAAATAAATCCTTTCAAGTTTCTCAACTAAAACATTTTAAATTCAACACAAAGGCACATATACAAATCATTTATAATATGACCCTTTCCAACTTTATTTTCATTAAAAAAAAAAACAGATTTATAATAATAATAACAATAACAATAATAATAATAATAATAATAAAAACTAATAATAATAACAATAATAATTCAAATGATAATTAAAATACGTTACTACATAACATATCAAATATATAACATATACTAAAAAAAAAACAAAACCAATCAGAGGGCCCAATCCAGCCGGCCCAACACAGCAACCCAATCCTGAAACCATAACCCAAACCCGAATAGAAGCATATGGGTGGAGATGCGGGTTTGTGGCTGAAGCAAAGGGGAAAGGGGGATCCGGGTCCTTAAACGGTATAACCCGTTTCCATGTGAACCCGGCCCAAGAAACAGGCCCACGAGGGCCTCCCTTCGTCTTCAGCCTCGGCTGCAGCATAGGATGAGCGGGAGAGAAGGACGGGGAAGCGGGGAGAGAATCCTCGGCCTCCGGCGGCTCGTCGGCCTCCGCCCTTCCACCACGGAGGTCGGAATGGAATTCCGACCACCCTCGGCCAAAAAGGAAAGAAACGACGACAAGAGGAAAGGGAGGAGGAGGAGGTTACCGAGTCCAAGTTGCAGCTCCGCCGAAGTGCTCCGGGTGGTGTCTGGTGCCGCAATGGGGGAGAGAGGCTGGCTCCGGCCTAGGACGATGGGGAAAGGGGTTAAAAGAGCGACGAATGCACCGATTGAAGACAAGGGTCGAAGATCGAATGGGTTACCTTGTCGGCTCCAAAATATGGGAGAGAAGGGGTGGCGGCTCCGACGATGGTGTCCTTGTGGCCAGAAGAGCTCCTCCGAGCCTAGGGAAGAAGAGAATGAGTAAGGAATCTGGTTGAGGCTGGAACGAAGATGAGAGAAAGAGGAGGGGGTGTTACCGAGCTTGGAACCGAATAGAGGAGGGAGGCGCTTCCGTCGGCACGGCGGCGGCTCCGGCGGCGTCCGATGCTTCCTCTGAGCTCCGGCGATGGAAGAGGGTGTTGCTGGCTGCCTGGAGGAGAGATTTGGAGGAGGAAAGGTGGTTTCTTGGTCAAGGAAAGTGTGATGAAAATGAGGGTGAGGTGTGGGTTTCCTCCTGGGTTTTCTGCGGAGGGAGAGATGAGGGAGAGAGAGGGAGTGTATTGCTGAGCAGAAGAATGAGGGTGAGAGGAGGGAGATGAGGGTTGTGTTTATATAGATGGGCTGGGTGTGCAGAGGGGGATGGTGCACCGTGAGGGAGGAGGGCAATGCAAGGTTGGTGGCTGCAGTATTGCAGGGGAAGGGGAGGTGCCGTTACTGCAGGCGGGGACCACTACAGCAAGCGGGTAGGGAGGGAGAGAGAGAGAGAGAATTATATAAATAAAATATATAATATATATATATAAATAAATAAAATATATATTATTTACATATAAAATATAATTAATGATAAATGAGGTGGAAGGATCCCATTCGCCTTGAAATTTCGAATTTCCGACGTTAAGAATTTAATTTGAATTACAACATTTCGAGTAAGAATAAATTTTTAAAATTCAAATACTCAAGAACGGAATTCGATTCCGAGTAAAAATCTAATTTAAAAAAAATGAAGTCGGAAGGATTTATAAAATTGACCTTGCTCGGGGACAAGTTTTCTTCCAATCACACGAATAAAATTTTCATATTTCAAATAATTTTAACTAAAATAATAATTATATAATACGGAATATATTTGGCCTTTACAACAAGTCTATTTCGTCATGTTTGTAGTTCTACTACTGGTTTCGACTTACACTATTCTTGCATTTGATCCGTTAGCGGTGATGCGAGATTATTTAGTTGGATTTGGAATTGCTTTTTGCCTAACTAGCTTACTAAACTTCTAATATATGCTTTTTTAGCTCAAATGGAATTGCTTCTTACCCTAATCAGAAAGTGAACCTCCTGATTCTTAAATTGGTATCAAATTGTGTACTTTCTTGATAGTCCCTCTGTTTAGTCATTAAGCGCTTCAATTTAAGAAGAAACTTCTTTTGGATTTCTCTAACATGTTGTTTGATCTACTTCAGCCACATGTCGACCTTGGGATAAAGCTTATAGGAGATGATCTTATGAATATTTTTTAGCTACAAAAGTTTGGCTAGGTAGAGTGAATGTTCGTAATTTATTCAATTTTGCTTTCAGTGGATGGCGGGGCTTGTGACTGATTTTTTACCTGATACATGCTCCTTTCTTACAGGAGATTATCAAGGAGTAAGCTGCTAACTTGTATTTGTTGCTCTGCTCCTTGGAACTGCTTGTTTTAAATCCAGCAAAGTAAGCGTAATCTTTGAATATTGCTGGGTGTGATCTTGTTTTATTGATCTTTGTTTTTTTTTTTCTGTCTGATTAGTGCAATCTTATATGGAAAATGCGATCTTATTTTGCAAATATGAGTTCCAAATATAGTATGGATCAAAAGTCTTCCACCATTCATGTAGAAGATGAGGGCAGATGCTTGGAGAAAATATGTTCCTCTCTAGTTGCTACTCTAAGAGCTCATCACATGAAAGTTAGTTTTGATTGTTTTATTGACCTTTGTTTTTAGGGGCAATTTGCAAAATGTCCATAAAATAGATACTAATTGGTGAAATGTCCACGTTTTGGGACAAATTGGTGAAATGTCCTAAATATAAACCCCCTCCCTTCTCCCACGCACCTTTCTCTCTCCCGACGATGACAATTGATGGAGATGGCTCCGGCTTGAGGTACATCTCCCTTTCTCTCTCCGAATTTGTTGCAGTTCCTCATCCCGCTCATTCAATTCGCTTACTGTGTCGTGCTTCTCTCCGAATTTCGATCTCCGGCCTCGGCATCAGATCTCCGGCGCCGGATTCATGTCCTGCAAGCTTCCGCCGATACTCTCTCTCTACTCCACTGTGCTGAATGTTGATGTGCTTCCTTCCATCAAGAACAAGGTTCCTTCTTCTTTCTTTACATATATCTTCAATTCCTGCTTTTCTTCTCCCAATTGGAGCTAGGGTTTGTTCTTTCGTTGATTTGTGCTTCGATTTCCCCTTCAATTTGATTTTCTTGCTTCGATTTTGGGGATTCTAGATCTGATGCGCGAAGCAATGCAATCCTTCAATTGCTCAATTGATCCTATGGTACTGTACGCCTGCGATTCACAACTGTTGTACGAAAATCAACTAACATGTAATTGCAAAATTAATGGCTTTGATTTGTGAATGAATAGAACGGATAATCATTTTCGTGTAGAATGTAAATGTGATGTTGTTGTTCCGACTGTTTTCCTTCTCCTGACTTTGCTTCTTTGCTTGCAGGATCACCGTCGATCAATTTTTACGAGCCGAGGTTTCGTTCCGACTGTTTTGCAGGAATGTAAATCGATCTTTGCTTCCGCTGACTTTGATGGTAGGATTTTGCAGGAAGTCGATCTTTGCTTCTTTCCATCAACAATAAAAATTAGAACTTCTCTTCTAGTTGGTAAATGTGGTTTGTTTGCAAGATTTTGAAGGTGTCTGCATCTTTTTAACACCAAACAGTTTTTGCTTTAGGATCGGTTAACTTTGCTGACTTTGAAGGAGCTCATGTTGGACTTCGTTGGAGCAATGTATAGAGAGTATGTCCCTTGGAGACGATCATCACCATGTCTGATTGTTTCTCCACGGGATTCTTGTGAGATCTTGTTAGTGTTGCTGTCTTACTGTCACTGGTGTGCTGTTTGGGGCTGTTTTGATGACTTTCGGTGCCCGTGGACCCTCATTTGTTGCTGTCTTACTGTCTCTTAGTAATCTTCCATTGCTTTTGTTGTTAATCTCACCTCTATGATGTTTTCTTTCACCTTATTTCTTTGACCTTCTTTGCTTTGTTATGATTGTTACACTTATAATCTTGATTTAATCATATTTTTCAGTGCCTCTTTTACTTGTTGGTTATGTTTTTGGAGCTTCATTTATTGCCCTCTTTGCTCAGCTGGGTGTTGCTTACATCTTTCTGCTGATCTTGTGGTTGATTTCTATTTACTTTGATTCCTGCATCTTTTGAACTTCAATTCATTTTGTTGCATTTTGATGATTCGTTCTAGAGGCTCGTCAGAGATCAAGTTATGCCTTTGCCTTATGCCTCTGAAATAGCTCACCCGTGATGTCCTGTTTTCTTTCTTTGAAGTGGCTCTTTCTGGCAATTCAACAGCTGATCCAAATAGATATCCTTGGAGATGGGCGACTGTGTCTCTTGGCTCTTTCTGAATCTGTATGTCAGCATGTTCAATTTTTCATTTAATCTTTCTGAATCTGTAGGTCAGCATGTGCTTGATGAGTTTATGGATAAAGATTATATATTGTGTCAATTGGGAGTTAGTTTAATGTACATCTTAATGTACATCGGAATTTGGCTAGTAGAAAATGGATTCTTTTGCAGCAAAGGTTGAATTTAGGATGTGCATTAGAAGACATTGCAGTTGCTACTAGTAATTATCAACTAAGATTGAGTAGGATCTGGGTATCTCTGATTTCATCTCTGTAAGGTTTCCAATCTTTGATTTTGACCTCTTCTAATTGCTTGCATCCGACAGACACTGCTGTGCCAGTTGAGCTGACAATGGTTTAGGGAAACTGCAAGTTGTATAACCTACGGGATGATCCGAATACAAAAATAATGAATGTAGATAATAGCCTAATTGAATACACTTTGAGGTCCGAAAACATTAATGAAGGAAGTTAAAGCAATGGGTTGAAGATTGTGAGGAATTGTGCAGGCTATATTGTTTACAAAGGGCCATGGAGTGATTCGTGCAGAGGAAGATGCGGAGTCAACTTACGAGAGCATAGATTTAGTCTCCTCGATTGTGCAAAGGAAGTTAAGGAAGATCAAGGAGAAGGACACGGACCACGGTAGGCATATAAAAGGTGTTAATAGATCAAAGGTGAGGGAAGCTGATCCAATGCGACTGGTTGTTGCTGACATGATTCCTGATTCCCTCGTCAAGGTTGAAGACAATGAAAAAGATGCATCTTCTGTGGAGGAGGAGGAAGTTGTTCAAGAGGTCAGCCCCTTGTTTTACTTGACTGTCTATTTTTTTCTGTATTCATTGTATAAAGCCATGAATTTCTCATCATGGATCCTCTATGTTTGCTAAGCTGTCAGCTTTGTCTGAATAGATTGTTCGTACGAAACAATTTGATATGCCACCTTTGACTGTCACTGAAGCCATTGATCAGCTTAATGGTTGATCATGATTTTTACGCGTTCCGTAATGAAGAAACAGGTGCTCTTTCTTATCAGTTGATCAAATTGGTCTATGCTTTGATTCCATTCTGTTTGATTGCGAGTTTATGTTGGTATGTTGTCATATGTCCAGGTGAGATTAACGTTCTGTATCGAAGAAAAGATGGCGGGTATGGGCTTATTATTCCAAAGCCAGATGGTAGAGCTGAGAAGGTGGAGCCCATAGAGAAGGAACCTTCCTTTGCAAAGAATTGAGTGCCCAGCCGGGAGAAGATAACGATGATATGAGACTGAGTTGTACCGTTTCTGCAGAATTTATTTGATGGGACAATCTGCTGGTGCACACATAGCTGCTTGTGCTCTCATTGAGCAAGCTATCAAAGAAGCAAGAGGGGAGCAGGATGTTACTTGGAGTGTCTCCCAGATGAAAGCTTACTTTGGCTTATCAGGAGGATAAATACTGCTAACCTTTTGTTGCCTTATAACCTTCTTTGCCGAGGTCATAGCTGTAAGCCTGTAACTTTTTTTTTGGTCATCAAATGAGGGCTATAGCCCTATACTTTATTGAATAGATTAAATGTTAGCCTGTAACTTTCTGATGGTGATTATTTTGCTTTTTTTTCTTCCCTTTGCTTCATAATTGTCAAACACTTATCCTGATTTCAGGCAAGTCACAACTTCTAGTGTTATATTATTTTTAAGCTTAGATTGGGACATTTCAGTATTCATATCCGCCGATCTCCTTCTCTAAACCCCACACTAGCTACCATCGACAGAGCGAGTGAGAGAGATCGCATTCAAATCCAGACTCATATTAGAATTGGACAACAAATTGAATTGAAGATGAAAGATCTATTCAACTAACTCGAAAGCTAGCAGCTCAATTGCATCACTGTCCTCGGAGACTCTTCCACGACTTGCAGACACCGACCTCGACAATGACGGCCCTGCTATGGACTATGGTGCTACCTAGCTCAACACCTCCCTGTCCGATTCATCTCGAATCTTCGTCGGCCGTGACTCCAATGAGAGAGACGTACTTGCGAGAATCCGTGGGAATACCGGGTGGTGCGGGTTGGGAGATCCATGATCACAAAAATCTAATATATATTTGCTCAGTTGTATTTTACAATTGCACAATTATATTTTAAAGTTGCACAACTGCACTTTAAAGTTGCACAACTGCACTTTAAAATTGCAAAACCGCACTTTAAATTTGCACAACTGCACTTTAAAATTGCACAACTATAACTTACAATTGCACAACTGTATCTTACAATGGCACAATTGTATCTTAAAATTGCACAACTTTTAGTTAATTTAGTAATTTTAAAAAAATTCATAGAGTTTAAAAGCTCTAGTAGGCAGTAGTTACTATGTTGTTCATACTCCTATCCAATAAAATTGCACAACTGCACTTTAAAGTTGCACAACTGCACTTTAAAGTTGCACAACTGCACTTTAATGTTGCACAACTGCACTTTAAATTTGCACATCTGCACTTTAATGTTGCACAACTGCACTTTAAATTTGCACATCTGCACTTTAAAATTGCACAACTGTATCTTACAATTGCACAACTGTATCTTAAAATTGCACAACTGTTAATTAATTTAGTAATTTAAAAAAAATTAATTTCATAGAGTTTAAAAGCTCTAGTAGGCAGTAGTTACTATGTTGTTCATACTCCTATCCAATAAACAATTCGAATCTAATCTGTGAACTTTATAATATTATTCTTGCGCTTTATATTCTAATTTGTGCATTTTTTATTCTATGTGTCAACACTTTTTTAAAAAAATTCTTTTTTTTACACGTCAGTACTTTTTTTAAAGTTTTTTTTCTTTTTTCCATCACGTCACAATTTTGAAAATTGCACAATTGTATTTTACAATTGCACAACATTACTTTAAAGTTGCACAACTGCACTTTAAAGTTGCACAACTGCACTTTAAAGTTGCACAACTGCACTTTAAAGTTGCAAATATAATCTATAGTTGAGCATGTATAAGATTATATTGAGCAAATATAACTTCAAGTTGAGCAGAGCTTCAGCAACCCCCCCTCCATAACCGTAAGTTGTGCAAATATGACCCAAGTCTAGTTTTTTTTATTTTTTTTATTTTTTTAACATTTTGTCGTGCAAATATAAGAGTACGTTGTGCAAATATAACCGTAAGTTGTGCAAATATAACATTTTGTTGTGCAAATATAATATTTTGTCGTGCAAATATAACCGTATGTTGTGCAAATATAACCGTATGTTGAGCAAATACGATCCAAGTCTAGTTTTTTTTTTACATTTTGTCGTGCAAATATAAGAGTACGTTGTGCAAATATAAGAGTACGTTGTGCAAATATGACCAAAGTCTAGTTTTTTTTTGTTTTTATTTTTATTTTTTTTTTAAAAAATTTTAACATTTTGTCTTGCAAATATAAGAGTACGTTGTGCAAATATAACCGTAAGTTGTGCAAATATGACCCAACTCTATTTTTTTTATATTTTTATATTTTTTACATTTTGTCGTGCAAATATAAGGGTACGATGTGCAAATATAATCGTATGTTGTGCAAATATAACATTTTGTTGTCCAAAAATAAAAATAAAAATATAGATTATGGATTACATAATAAAATATAGATAGCTTTTTTAATTTCTCATATTTATACCCAAATAGCAAATTCGGCATGAACAATTAGCAATGCCCTCTGATTTCCACACACATTTAAGAATAAAAAAAATACAAGGATTGGTACTTCCATCACAAGCATAGCACTAGAATGAACCGAAGGGCACATATACTACGTTTCATAATCCACTTATTGGCCAACTGCTTTGTTTATCTTCAATAAATGGTAGTCATTTAGTCAAGTTGCTAATTACCCATCATAACACAGATACATCTTGCTAGTTACAGCTTATGCAAAGGCATACTTTGCACTACAAAATCATTGTACTTCAAGTTAAGATATCAAGCAACATTTCCTAGAGGCTAGAGCAGATATGAAAAACCAAATTTGTGATTTATACAAACTCCGGAAAATTCAGTTAGTCCAAAACTCCAAAAAACAATCAAATTGCCCCTTTTAATAATCCTCATTATAAGATCAAGTGTAACAAAGCAGGAAGTAGCATACAGTTTTGCATATCATCACAGCAAGCACAAATGCCAGAAGACCATTGTTCTTGTTCTCTGTTCTCTCCAGAAACTTAAGTACCACTAACCATCACATGTTGTGGTTCCGCATCAGACTGGCCTATCGGAACATCGGCAGGTGGCACATAGCTTCCCTGACCCTTCATCTCAAAAGAGAGATGAAGGCACAAAATGGACGCTTCACATAACTTCTTTTCCTTTCAATCAACACAGATAGCAATTTCTGGATAAAAAGCAGTATGCAATTAAGTTGAATACAATACAGTATGCACACAGAGCTTACAATCGTTAGAGCAACGGGTTCACAACTCTTGAGGAAGGAGTTGTTACAGAAGATTCAAGGATCTTCCACTCATATTAATGGCAAAATTACAATATCAGTTTTTCGAATTTCCAATCAGATCAATCCACGGTGAGTATATGAATGTTCAGACAGAAAAAGTCAACAAGAGAGAGATTGTAGCTTACCTGTTGTTGAGAATCGGCGTAATCGGTGTCATTTGACAAATCAAGAATCTCCGAATCCGGCATTGTCGATGAAGAAACAGAGAGAGATGAAGGAGAAATCTAACCTATTGCTGGAATTGCTACTGCTGCTACTGCTGCGGCTGCTACCAGTTTAACTAGCTTCTTATAATCTCCTATAATCTATGTCTGAATTATTTGAACTTGGAGCAATGAAAATGCAAAAGAAAATGCTAACAGTTTAACTAGCTTCTTATAATCTTGATACCTATAACAACAATCACAAGAATGACAGCAAAGGCAATGCTTTCCCCATCATACCATCCTTCTTTTATACCCTGAAGAAAATGGACAGTAATTAATTCATGAAAAGGTAAAAGTGGGCAAAATAAGATAAGAAAAGGGAATAGTGCATCAACAAATATGCAGGTCAAAGTGGGCAGAGACTAAAATCTCATAAACCTTACATTAATTAGACACAAGCTGCCAATTAAGCCTTTAGACAACTGTCTCTTACATGTTGCATTCTCATGTGGTTTTCAACACATAAAATTCCCAACTCTAGATTATTGGTAAGAAATTAAAAAATCAATACATAGCAATACTCATTTAAGTAAATCCAGCGAGATATAGCATATATTTAACAAAAGAACACAAAGATCTTTGACTATAACAACCACTTGTGCAACTATATAAACAACTTGATCAGTAGAACATAAAAATATTGCAGATCAACCCAAAAGACGATAAAAAGTTATGCTCCAGATCTTTGACTATAATAACCACTTGTGCAAAAGGCTTAGGATGGATTATGCAGAGCATTCAGCATCACCTACCATATTAGAACCCTACTCAAAGACGAATCATGCCGCACTCTCCCACTTATCTCCAAGCACAAGCCTCTATTGAGCCCTTTGTTCACCTGCTCTGCTAAATCCATATACTCGTTAGACACAACCATACATACATAGCATAGAAGAAACCTGCAAATTTTCAAAAAATTTTAAGTTCAAATGGACAAATCACAACAGAAAAGGGGGAAAATAAGCCAAAATCATACTGGAATGAGAACTTTTGCAGCTGATTTCCCCAATTCAACAATAAAACAGTTCAAATTTTGGCATGACATAGCATTTACCTTCTAGCTACTCGTCCTGCTGAGCCTGCTGTTACAATGGCGGTGGTAGTGGTTTCCGCCATTACCTTCTTTCTTCTTCGATTTAGATGATCAGGAATTTGCTCTCCATCTATGTCCGCGGAGATTTAATCGAATCAATGAGCTGATGAAAGATAAATCTTACGGGGGAAAATTGAATCTGAGACGAGAATTGAAGGAGCAGGACCTGGAGATTGTTATCGAAGACGATGACAAGATGTGCAACCCATTCGAATGCTCCAATCTCGCTCCCTCGATCGTCGTCGGAGAGCTGAAACCTCCGATGTCACTCCCTCGATCGCTCCCTCCGGCCGCTCGACCTCGCTCGCTCGCTCAGGCCGCTCGCTCGCTCGATCCAGCCGATCTGAAACATCCGATCTCGCTCGCTCCGGCCGCTCGCTTGCTCGCTCCGGTCGCTCACTCGATCTCGCTGAACCACCTATTGAAGCACCGACTGGTAGATTTGGAGGTTGGAGAACTGGTAGATCCAGACCTTCATAGCGCGATTGAAGATCGCTCGCTCTCGGATCGCTCGCTCGCTCTCAGAGGATGCACTCGCTCGCTCCGCTCCCTCGATCGCTCGCTCTCGGATCTCTGAGGAAGGCGCGGATCTGAGGAAGGGGAGGAGGAAGACAAAGATCATAGGAGGAGAGGGGAAGGGGAGAAGTGGAGGATCCAGAGGTCGGTGAAGGGGAGGAGGGATCTGAGGAAGGCGATGATGAATGAGAAAATGGGGGAATTAGTGAAATGAAAAAATTAGTATATATAGTGGACATTTTGCTAATTTGTCCAAAAAGGTGGACAATTCCCCAATTTGTCCAAATAAAGTGCCTGTTTTGCAAATTTTTTCTTGTTTTTATTGTGTCTAATTACTCCAATCTGATACGAAAAATGTGATCGTATTTTGCAAATATGAGTTCCAAATATAGTATGGATCAAAAGGCTTCCACCCTTCATTCATGTAGAAGACAAGGGCAGACGCTTGGAGCAAATATGTTCCTCCCTAGTTGTTTCTCTAAGAGCTCATCACATGAAAGTTAGTTTTCATAGAATATTAGATAGTGATAGCTTCGGTAGTTGTATTGCTTGGACTTGGGGAAAATGTGAGAAAGAGAATGATTTGATGGTCATCTGCGATAAGGACTAGCTTTTGCAACCTACTAGGCCCATTAAACGCCTTTGCTAGATATGGTACGTGTTGGGTCCTTCGCAATTTTTTAGTGATGTCAATTTTTGTTGTTGCCTTTTGTAGCGAAACAATTGTGGTGAATGTATATTGAATATGTTAATGTATGTTCATGGATGATATATTGAATATGGTGAATGTATGTTGGTGGATGATATATTGAATATGGTGAATGCATATTGGTGGATGATATTTTGGCGGTAATTAATATGTGTGTTTTAACGTATGACATATAGATAGCTAATAACCGAAAGACATCAAACATCCAAACAAAAAAAGCGATGTCTGTTTTTGTAATATAAGTTAATCGCTGACGATGCCATGGAAAATAGACCAATCAATTAACACAAATATAGCGTCATAAGTAGGTCCCCCCAACGCAAGAAGACATCCGGCCCACCATAGGATCCATCGCGTGTAAGATACTCGTTCGTTCTCACAACCAAACCCTACTCGCGGTTTAAATACTTAGCTATGACCGCGTAGCGGCCAAGGAGGGCCCCTTAAGTACCTCATGGGTTTTAGGAACCCTAAGTAAAGCAGCTCGCTGTTTCTAGCACCTCACCTCTAAACAACGCAACGTGTATCATCTACCCCCCTAAGCACTAGGGCATGCCTTACACGTGTCCTAAATAGAACCACGAGGTCACCAGCCACCTGCTCGCTTAGTCTTCCTATAAATACCCCATTCCATACACAAATAAGAGGTCGATCGAAAGAGATAGAAAAGAGGAGCTCATATAAATCCCTGGATCTAAAACCCCCAGAGTTGAGTTCTTGAGATCTGCGATCGGAGAAGAACGTTCCTTGAATAAGAACATCATCTAAACTTCCGTCCAAATTCGCGATAGAACAGTTCAAACCCTCGCGAGTCGAACATAGCATCCCACCGTTTGAATCAATAAATATATAATCTGTTCATATACCTTCTCAATCAAGGCTTGCAGGTATTTTTAGGTCATTCTATCGTCATAATGAGATAATAAGTATAGTCGAAATTCCTTGAACGCTTCATTGGCGCCATCTATGGGAACCTTTCACGACAAGAGGTTCCGCGTAGCAATACGCACCTTTACATTTCATTCCTTTTAAATACATTTCGAACATTTTTTTTCTTCATACAGTCATTTACTACCTTTATTTATCGTATATTTAATCCTATCTAAAAGTAAATAAATGAACATTGTACAATTCTCTTTTTTAATAAAAGAAAGCTTGCAGGAAATCATGAATTTCACGCTGTTCGGGGAAGAATTTGGGAATCAACATCGCGATGCCGACGAAGCTAACCTCCTCAACCTCAACATACCTCCCAATGACGTGAATGAACATGACGTTAATGAGGGCATTCCCCAACTACCTCCCTGGGACACTACCCAACTACCCTCGTTCGCACCCTATGGTATGTGGGGTGGCTACCCCCATACCAAGTCTTCGCGGAGAACTATCCACAGAACGCCTGTTTGAACCATCAGGCAGGCGGAATACCGATCTAGCACGACCCTCGTGGTTACTACCAACAACAGGGTCCCATACCTGTAACGGTCAACCATTTCCCTAACCCTAATGGTGACCCTCTTAATGCTCGCCCAGAACTCGATGAAAACACTAATAAAATCGCCCGTGTCCTCAGCCCCAGGGAAGTTACATTGCATTCAAACTCCCCTGGAACACCCAAGCAAACACACAAAACTGAACCCACTTTCCTGTTAGCTTTTTGTAGAGAGATACGTGAAGCAACGGTCCCCAAGAGATGGAGGGATATCTCCATTGCCAAGTACAAGGGAGATACTGATCCCAATGACCACCTCAACCAGTTCACAACAGCCATGGGCATGAACGAGGACAACGATGCCATGTATTGTCGCTCGTTTCCATCTACACTAAGTGGTGTAGCATTAACATGGTTCAACAATTTGGCTCAATCTTCCATCAACAATTTCACACAACTAACGGGTACATTCGTCGCCCATTTCGGCAGTGCTCGCACAAGGAAAAGAACCATGCTGGACCTCAATTCTATCAAACAAGGTGTGAATGAATCACTGGGGAACTTCTTCAGTCGATTCACCAACATGGTGGTTCAAATATCAAGATTCAATCAAGAGTCTGCAAGCACAATACTAATGGGCAATTTGATTGAGGTCGATTTCAAGGTCTGCCTATTTCGAAAGGAGCCAGAAAACTACGATGTCCTGAGAGAGCTCGTAACCAAGCAGATCCACGCCATGGAAGCGGCAAGCTCTAGCTCGAGACCTTTTGAATCAAGGCCGCCAGCTTACCATCGAGCACCTAACAAACGCCAAGGGAGAGAGAATTTTGGGGATCAACGTCACCACAATCCTCCCTGGCAGTACCCGATCGTTCCCCCGCGACCTCAGATCCAGGAAGTCCAATACAATCACAGGTCAATTCCAGGATCTCTGGGCGCCCCGGCAAATGCAATGATGGCTCATCCTGACTACATAGCTCCTCCTGTGTACGGGATCCCCCCATCCCCCCCTTGAAAGAAGTACCCCTTCAGATTTGTGCGCCATCAAAAAATCTCAATCATCCCATCGCAACGCCACCACAACGCTATCCCCCTGTGGTCCCTTCCCAGCAATATAAACCGCCAAATGTTCCACCAAGGCCTTATAGTCCTCAGTATGCTGCCAGGGGAAGGGGTAGGGGAAATTAACCCCGGAATAGAGGAGAAAGGAATGAAAACAGAGGAGGAGGCTATCGACCTCCTCCGAGGGACATAAAGAATGCCCAGGAAGCCAGGTCCTCATCCAATCGACATGATCACCCTAACAAAGATCATCGAAAGCCTCCCTCACCCGATGGGTGCGTTAATACTATCGCGGGGGGGACCTGCAACGTCTGGTGCCAGCAATCAAGAGAGGAAAAATTATGAAAGAGAAGCTAGATATCCTCCATCTGAAGCCAGTATCAAGCAAGCATCCACCGCACATGCGATACTCAGTTTTGCTGTTTCAAATACTCGTGATGCTCGCGATCTAAGAATGCCTCACTCGGATCTCATGGTCATTCACGTACAAATAGGAACCAAAACTGTTAAATGGGTCATGATCAATACAGGTTCATCTGTGGACGTCCTTTATTGGGACGCTTTTGAACAACTCGGGATCGCGGAAAGCGCTTTGCGCCAATACTCATGAAAATTAGTTTCTTTTTCTGGAGACGAAGTAGAAGTAGCTGGAACCATTGAAATGGCCCTGACGCTAGGGCCGAGCCAAACAGGAGAACACACATGATCGAATTCACTATAGTTCGATTGCCCTCCAACTATAACGCAATCATGGGGCGTGTAAGTCTATTCAAATTCCAAATAGCCTGCTCCATATATCATTTCAGCGTTAAATTTCCATGTACCAATGGAAAGGTGGGCGAAGCACGAGGAGAACAAGCGGAAAGCAGAATCTGCTACCTGTCCTCACTAAGAAAAGGCCACAATCGGATTCTCGCGATTGAAACAAACACTCAAGGATCATTAAAAGAAGAAGCAATTGATGAAAGCGAACAAGAAGCAACATCCGAACAACATCACGCAGATTTAGATGTTTGGCCAGAAAAAGTAACTGACAAAATTGTGGAGGAAAAGATTGCCTTCTTTCCTTTCCCAAACAAGGCCGAGGCCTTATACCACGGTCACAGTTTGACTTGCCCTACCTTGGAGTGTCTCAAAGACATGTTAAAGAAGTCGCGAGATGTTTTTGCTTGATCGCCGCTAGATCTGAAGGGACTCCCCCGAGAAATCGCAGAGCATTCGTTGAGATTAAATCACGATGCAAAGCCTGTATGCCAAAGAAAGAGGAAAATGGCCGCCGAAAAATCAGAGGCAGCAAAACAAGAGGTACATAAGCTTCTTCAAGCTGGATTTATTCGCGAGATTAACGATTCAACTTGGCCATCAAATGTGGTGTTAGTTAAAAAGAGTAGCGGCAAATGGAGAATGTGCGTCGATTTCAAAGATCTAAACAAAGCCTCCCCAAAAGATAGCTATCCTTTGCCATCCATCGATGAGCTGGTCGACACAACAGCAGGGCATGCCACTCTAAGCTTTCTGGATGCTTATTCCGGTTACAATCAGATCAAAATGAGTCCTCGCGATGAAAAAAGCACCGCTTTCATCACCAACCAGGGAACTCTTTTCTATAAAGTAATGCCGTTTGGATTAAAGAACGCTGGTGCAACCTTCCAGCGGATGATAGAAAAGGTATTTTCTACTCAAATAGGGAGAAACGTGGCGGTCTATGTCGATGATATCATCATCAAGAGCTTCAACAAAGAGGATCATTGCAAAGATTTACAAGAAACCATCGATACACTTAGGAAAAATCGTGTCTGCTTGAATCCAGAAAAGTGTGTTTTTGGAGTGGATTCGGGAAAATTCTTAGGCTTCATGATAAGCCATCGAGGAATAGATGTAAATCCGGCCAAGGTGCAAACCATCATCGACATGGCCCCACCAAGGACGCTGAACGACATACAAAAGTTAAACGGATCGGTCAATTACTTAAGCAGGTTATGTTCGCGATTAGCTGATCATGCACTACCATTCTTCGAGCAACTTAAAAAGAAGGGTCCGGTCGAATGGACTGTCATTTTGGATAAAGCCTTCAAAAGTATGAAAGAATACTTGGCTACTTTGCCCACCCTCCATTTTACACGCGAACATGAAACACTGCAATTATACCTCGTTGTCGGCTCCACAACCATTAGCACAATGCTTACTAGGGAATCCGAGCTTCCTATTTACTTTGCTAGTCGAGTTCTGAAACCCGCCGAATCCAGATATACCCCGATAGAAAAGATGGCTCTATCCGTGGTTTTCGCTGCGAGAAGATTGAGGCCTTATTTTCAAGCTCACACCATTGAGGTGCTTTCAAATCTACCGCTCCATCAAATCCTACACTCACCATCACTCTCTGGAAGAATGGTCAAATGGGCAGTAGAACTTTCTTAATTTGATATCCATTTCAAGCCCAGAAAGGCCCGCCTAGCTCAAGCCCTTGCCGATTTTGTAGTGGAAGCCGTTTTCACTGATTCTCAAGATCGCGACGGAGAAGATTGGGTTATAAATGTTGATGGATCAGTATCAGCAGGAGGCTGTGGAGCGGGGGTTACCATCACAAGCCCTAGTGGGGAGATAACCGATCTTTCTTTTCAGCTATTATTTGAGGCCACCAACAATGAGGCAGAATATGAAGCTTTGATCGCAGGTATAGAGAAAGCACTGGTCAACGGGGCCAGACAAGTCCGGATTTTCACAGATTCAGAGGTAGTGGCACGGCAGGTTAAAGGTGAATATGAAGCAAAAACGGGAATGTTACCTGAATATCTAGCGCGAGTGCAAACACTCACTGCCGCTTTTGGAAAATGCTCCATTTCATCCATCCCCCGCGATCAGAACGAACGCGCTGATACCTTGGCCATAATGGGGGCTACTTTACCTCTCGGATTAAGTGATCGCGTAGTGATCGAACAGAAACATGCCCGAGGAATCCATCAAGGGGTATTCAGAATATCCAACCTCGGAGACTGGCGAAAACCTATCTTGGAGTACATAACCGAAGGAGTTTTATCCACTGACTCCCATGAAGGCCAGAGCATCAGAAAAAGAGCAGCCCGTTTTCGAATAAGAGACGGTCGACTGTACAAAAGAGGGTTCAACCTTCCGGATCTCCTCTGTGTATCAGACCAAGAAGGCCTTGACCTCGTTCGAGAGTCACACAGGTCTCTGTGGCAATCACCAAGGATGGAGAGCTGTTGCCCTCAAAATCACACGTTTAGGCTACTACTGGCCTTCTCTCAGAGCGGATGCTGAAATGATTATTCATATATGTGATCCTTGCCAGTGACACGCATCACTCAATCATCGCCCCCCTCATCCATTAAAGTGCATCTTTGCGCCTTGTCCGTTCGCAATGTGGGGAATGCACATTTTGGGACCATTCCCAAAAGCGCCAGGACAGCTGCGTTATATCATCGTAATCGTCGATTACTTCACGAAGTGGGTTGAGGCCAAACCCATGGCCACCATCACGGCAGAAAAAGTGCGCAAATTCCTTTAGAAAAACATGATCTGCCGATTCGGAGTCCCCCAAGCGATCATCACTGATCACGGTCCCCAATTTGACTGCGAAGCAATTCGAGATTTCTGTGCTGGGCAACACATCGACTTCCTTTCTTCATCGGTACCATACCCACAATCCAATGGGCAGCCTGAGACCACGAATCGACAAATTCTGAATGCCCTCAGAAAGAGACTGGGAACAGCAAAGGGTGAATGGGCCGAGATCTTACCTTTGGTGCTATGGTCATATATAACTTCAGCAAAAAGTCCAACAGGAGAAACACAATTCGCAATGACTTTTGGGGTCGATGCGATCATCCCTGTCGAGTTGCTCATCCCCTCGGCTAGAATCATTGATTTCAGTAAAGATACCAATGATGAAGCCCTCGAGTTAGAACTCCACTTACGCGAAGAAAGAAGAGACACAGCTTCTCTTAAAGCGATTGAATATCAGCGCCGATTAGCTGAGAGATACAACAAGCGCGTCTTCGTACACCCACTACAAAAAGGTGACATGGTCCTCCGACAAGCCACCACTGGAGGAAAACTTGAACCTAAATGGGAAGGACCCTACGTCATCCATAAAGAAGTAGGCCAAGGCTCTTTCAAGCTTCAAAAATCAGAAGGCGCCACACTTACAAAGGCGTGGAACGCCAAGAATCTCAAGGCTTATTTTCCATGATAAATTCGGCATAGAAAGAAACTTGATGATTTAGATTTTCCATGTATAGGGGTCATCAGGGTTCCCGATTGGGTACACCACTTCATATATAATAAATGAATGTTCCAAACCCAACCTCATCGAT
This sequence comes from Persicaria maculosa, assembly GCA_963922045.1. Taxonomy (NCBI): domain Eukaryota; kingdom Viridiplantae; phylum Streptophyta; class Magnoliopsida; order Caryophyllales; family Polygonaceae; genus Persicaria; species Persicaria maculosa. The sequence continues at coordinate 37,646,414 of OY998266.1, read as the reverse complement.
TGACAACAAAGAATAAATTTAGCTATCGCGTGTGTTTTAAACACGGATATGCATGCAAGTAAGCCTCTAAGGAGAATAAATTTAGCTATCGCGTGTGTTTTAAACACGGATATGCATGCAAGTAAGCCTCCAAGGAGAATAAATTAAGCTATCGCGTGTGTTTTAAACACGGATAGGCATGCAAGTAAGCCTCCAAGGAGAATAAATTTAGTTATCGCGTGTGTTTTAAACACGGATAGGCATGCAAGTAAGCCTCCAAGGAGAATAAATTTAGCGATCGCGTGTGTTTGAAACACGGATATGCATACAAGTAAGCCTCCAAGGAGAATAAATTTAGCTATTGCTTGTGTTTTAAACACGGATATGCATGCAAGTAAGCCTCCAAGGAGAATAAATTTAGCTATCGCGTGTGTTTTAAACACAGATATGCATGCAAGTAAGCCTCCAAGGAGAATAAATTTAGCTATCACGTGTGTTTTAAACACGGATAGGCAATCAAATAAGCCTCCAAAGAGAATAAATTTAGCTATCGCGTGTGTTTTAAACACGGATATGCATGCAAGTAAGCCTCTAAGGAGAATAAATTTAGCTATCGCATGTGTTTTAAACACGGATATGCATGCAAGTAAGCCTCCAAACAGAATAAATTTAGCGATCGCGTATTTTTTAAACACGGATATGCATACAAGTAAGCCTCAAAGGAGAATAAATTTAGCGATCGCGTGTGTTTTAAACACGGATATGCATGCAAGTAAGCCTCCAAGGAGAATAAATTTAGCGATCGCGTGTGTTTTAAACACGGATATGCATGCAAGTAAGCCTCCAAGGAGAATAAATTTAGCGATCGCGTGTGTTTTAAACACGGATATGCATACAAGTAAGCCTCCAAGGAGAATAAATTTAGCTATTGCTTGTGTTTTAAACACGGATATGCATGCAAGTAAGCCTCCAAGGAGAATAAATTTAGCTATCGCGTGTGTTTTAAACACAGATATGCATGCAAGTAAGCCTCCAAGGAGAATAAATTTAGCTATCGCGTGTGTTTTAAACACGGATAGGCAATCAAATAAGCCTCCAAAGAGAATAAATTTAGCTATCGCGTGTGTTTTAAACACGGATATGCATGCAAGTAAGCCTCCAAGGAGAATAAATTTAGCTATTGCGTGTGTTTTAAACACGGATATGCATGCAAGTAAGCCTCCAAGGAGAATAAATTTAGCGATCGCGTGTTTTTTAAACATGGATATGCATACAAGTAAGCCTCCAAGGAGAATAAATTTAGCGATCGCGTGTGTTTTAAACACGGATATGCATGCAAGTAAGCCTCCAAGGAGAATAAATTTAGCGATCGCGTGTTTTTTAAACATGGATATGCATACAAGTAAGACTCCAAGAAGAATGAATTTAGCGATCGCGTGTGTTTTAAACACGGATATGCATGCAAGTAAACCTCCAAGGAGAATAAATTTAGCGATCGCGTGTGTTTTAAACACGGATATGCATGCAAGTAAACCTCCAAGGAGAATAAATTTAGCGATCGCGTGTGTTTTAAACACGGATATGCATGCAAGTAAGCCTCCAAGGAGAATAAATTTAGCTATCGCGTGTGTTTTAAACACGGATATGCATGCAAGTAAGCCTCCAAGGAGAATAAATTTAGCTATCGCGTGTTTTTTAAACACGGATATGCATACAAGTAAGCCTCCAAGGAGAATAAATTTAGCGATCGCGTATGTTTTAAACACGGATATGCATGCAAGTAAACCTCCAAGGAGAATAAATTTAGCGATCGCGTGTGTTTTAAACACGGATATGCATGCAAGTAAGCCTCCAAGGAGAATAAATTTAGCGATCGCGTGTGTTTTAAACACGGATATGCATGCAAGTAAGCCTCCAAGGAGAATAAATTTAGCTATCGCGTGTGTTTTAAACACGGATATGCATACAAGTAAGCCTCCAAGGAGAATAAATTTAGCGATCGCGTGTGTTTTAAACACGGATATGCATGCAAGTAAGCCTCCAAGGAGAATAAATTTAGCGATCGCGTGTGTTTTAAACACGGATATGCATACAAGTAAGCCTCCAAGGAGAATAAATTTAGCCATTGCTTGTGTTTTAAACACGGATATGCATGCAAGTAAGCCTCCAAGGAGAATAAATTTAGCTATCGCGTGTGTTTTAAACACGGATATGCATGCAAGTAAGCCTCCAAGGAGAATAAATTTAGCTATCGCGTGTGTTTTAAACACGGATAGGCATGCAAATAAGCCTTCAAAGAGAATAAATTTAGCTATCGCGTGTGTTTTAAACACGGATATGCATGCAAGTAAGCCTCCAAAGAGAATAAATTTAGCGATCGCGTGTGTTTTAAACACGGATATGCATGCAAGTAAGCCTCCAAGGAGAATAAATTTAGCGATCGCGTGTGTTTTAAACACGGATATGCATACAAGTAAGCCTCCAAGGAGAATAAATTTAGCTATCGCGTGTGTTTTAAACACGAATATGCATGCAAGTAAGCCTCCAAGGAGAATAAATTTAGCTATCACGTGTGTTTTAAACACGGATATGCATGCAAGTAAGCCTCCAAGGAGAATAATATTAGCGATCGCGTGTGTTTTAAACACGGATATGCATGCAATTAAGCCTCCAAGGAGAATAAATTTAGCGATCGCGTGTGTTTTAAACACGGATATGCATACAAGTAAGCCTCCAAGGAGAATAAATTTAGCTATTGCTTGTGTTTTAAACATGGATATGCATGCAAGTAAGCCTCCAAGGAGAATAAATTTAGCTATCGCGTGTGTTTTAAACACAGATATGCATGCAAGTAAGCCTCCAAGGAGAATAAATTTAGCTATCGCGTGTGTTTTAAACACGGATAGGCAATCAAATAAGCCTCCAAAGAGAATAAATTTAGCTATCGCGTGTGTTTTAAACACGGATATGCATGCAAGTAAGCCTTCAAGGAGAATAAATTTAGCTATTGCGTGTGTTTTAAACACGGATATGCATGCAAGTAAGCCTCCAAGGAGAATAAATTTAGCGATCCCGTGTGTTTTAAACACGGATATGCATGCAAGTAAGCCTCCAAGGAGAATAAATTTAGCTATCGCGTGTGTTTTAAATACGGATATGCATGCAAGTAAGCCTCCAAGGAGAATAAATTTAGCGATCGCGTCTTTTTTAAACACGGATATGCATACAAGTAAGCCTCCAAGGAGAATAAATTTAGCGATCGCGTGTGTTTTAAACACGGATATGCATGCAAGTAAGCCTCCAAGGAGAATAAATTTAGCGATCGCGTGTGTTTTAAACACGGATATGCATGCAAGTAAGCCTCCAAGGAGAATAAATTTAGCGATCGCCTGTGTTTTAAACACGGATATGCATGCAAGTAAGCCTCCAAGGAGAATAAATTTAGCTATCGCGTGTGTTTTAAACACGGATATGCATGCAAGTAAGCCTCCAAGGAGAATAAATTTAGCGATCGCGTATTTTTTAAACACGGATATGCATACAAGTAAGCCTCCAAGGAGAATAAATTTAGCGATCGCGTGTGTTTTAAACACGGATATGCATGCAAGTAAGCCTCCAAGGAGAATAAATTTAGCGATCGCGTGTGTTTTAAACACGGATATGCATACAAGTAAGCCTCCAAGGAGAATAAATTTAGCCATTGCTTGTGTTTTAAACACGGATATGCATGCAAGTAAGCCTCCAAGGAGAATAAATTTAGCTATCGCGTGTGTTTTAAACACGGATATGCATGCAAGTAAGCCTCCAAGGAGAATAAATTTAGCTATTGCGTGTGTTTTAAACACGGATAGGCATGCAAATAAGCCTCCAAAGAGAATAAATTTAGCTATCGCGTGTGTATTAAACACGGATATGCATGCAAGTAAGCCTCCAAGGAGAATAAATTTAGCTATCGCGTGTGTTTTAAACACGGATATGCAAGCAAGTAAGCCTCCAAGGAGAATAAATTTAGCGATCGCGTGTGTTTTAAACACGGATATGGATACAAGTAAGCCTCCAAGGAGAATAAATTTAGCTATCGCGTGTGTTTTAAACACGGATATGCATGCAAGTAAGCCTCTAAGGAGAATAAATTTAGCTATCACATGTGTTTTAAACACGGATATGCATGCATGTAAGCCTCCAAGGAGAATAAATTTAGCTATCGCGTGTGTTTTAAACACGGATATGCATGCAAGTAAGCCTCCAAGGAGAATAAATTTAGCGATCGCGTGTGTTTTAAACACGGATATGCATGCAAGTAAGCCTCCAAGGAGAATAAATTTAGCGATCGCGTATTTTTTAAACACGGATATGCATACAAGTAAGCCTCCAAGGAAAATAAATTTAGCAATCACGTGTGTTTTAAAAACGGATATGCAAGCGAGTAAGCCTCCAAGGAGAATAAATTTAGCGATCGCGTGTGTTTTAAACACGGATATGCATGCAAGTAAGCCTCCAAGAAGAATAAATTTAGCGATCGCGTGTGTTTTAAACACGAATATGCATACAAGTAAGCCTCCAAGGAGAATAAATTTAGCGATCGTGTGTGTTTTAAACACGGATATGCATACAAGTAAGCCTCCAAGGAGAATAAATTTAGCTATCGCGTGTGTTTTAAACACGGATATGCATGCAAGTAAGCCTCCAAGGAGAATAAATTTAGCTATCACGTGTGTTTTAAACCCGGATATGCATGCAAGTAAGCCTCCAAGGAGAATAAATTTAGCTATCACGTGTGTTTTAAACACAGATATGCATGCAAGTAATCCTCCAAGGAGAATAAATTTAGCTATCGCGTGTGTTTTAAACACGGATATGCATGCAAATAAGTCTCCAAGGAGAACAAATTTAGCTATCACATGTGTTTTAAATACGGATATACAGGAAAGTAAATCTCCTCGTATACCATTCAAACACAGGTTCACGAGGATGTTTCATTGACCTTTGAAAGCCTAAATATAAATGATATATCATATACAAACACTCCAAATAACAAAAACACTAGAACATAACCGGAGTTGCGCAAAAGTAGCAATAACGAATACATAATACAAAGCTCTAGGCTGATTCTCGCAAAATGATCTATACGAACTCACTTATTCGTTTCTAAAACAGTTATGGTAAACGAACTACTCCCCTCATATTTGAAAATAATAAGAGACTCCCCAACACGTAAACCACTGTCTATGGCAACAGCACGCCAACCTTCGGTAAGGATGTAATGACCTTGGCTATCTCGAAACAACCTTACTTGAAACTCTCGCCCAGTTGGAGACACCAAGCACACATGAGTTAATCCATCACGGACATACTGTGCGCCAAAAGATTCAGGCAAAAGCTGCGAAAAACTAAAATTAGATATCAGTTAAACAAGAGAATCACAAACGGACGTACAGAAATGATTACCATATATTCCATCTTCTCCTCAGAATCGATGGAACGAAAAAAATCACGCCAACGGGGATGAGGAGAAGTCATTATTTCTCACTTTGCTCCATGAACAGGTAAATCAAAGCACAAGTACGACGACCAAAATTTCATCCACAGATCTACTATTTATTAAACAAAGGAGCAAGTATAATACTGACACATTACAACAAAATAATTCATATGCATCCGAAATAATTTGACAGAAGGAGCTGCATGCCAAAGCAAGTGGCAGAATCACAGAAGTACACCTCTATAACACGAAACCACAGTGTCAGACTACCAGTGGTCACATCAAAGACAGAAACAGAGAGAAAGAAGACCCAAACCAAAATTTTACAACAGAGCTTAGAAGGGATTGCTCAAATCTATATGATTACACATAAACAAACTGAATTAATAAAGTTCACAAAGGCACAACAAAAGACCAAACATCTTATAAGTACCACCATTACATTTCAAATACCCTATTCATCCTCATCCTTAAGAGCAAGAACTTTAAAGTGATGCCCTTCCATGTATTGAAAAAATACCATCGATGCTCCAACTTCAACGCCGTTACTAATCACGAATCTATTCCAACCTTCAGACAGCCACCAACGATTCAAACCATCTTTGAAAACTTCAACACGAAAGTTTTCACCAGCCGCAGAGACCAAAAATACATGGTCAGACACAATATGACTATACATCCTCTCAAAAGCATCAGGAAGAGGCTGCAGAACAAAAGAGCATTATTTCATAAACAAATCAAGCTCAAACACAGATAATAACCAATATGCTAAACTTACAAGACGATGCATCCTCCCCTCTACATCAACACAACGAATAAAATCCCGCATCACATGGTTGGGAAACGCCATCTTCTACCAAGATAATTGCAGTTGGATAAAATAAATAAATATTGCAAACACCATACCCTTTTATATCCAAAACGATACTGTACATACTTTGACAATTTTATAGGGACATTTACTACATAAGTCGGAACCAAACAACAGAATCTGAAAAGTAAAAATTCACACTGTGCATGTATTACATATGGCATCAGTCATCTCGAAACCCGACCAAATGCAGAGACATTTCAAATCTAGAAATAGTCATTTATTACAAGATCTCATCTACAAATCAATACCAAAATAAGAGAATCTTTTTCTCTCTACAAAACATATTTCTCAAACTTGCGTCTTATTAGAATTCTTTCCAAAAAGAATCATGGCAACAGATGCTACCGATCAAAACCCAAATAATCCCTTTGTTTTTTATATCTATTTAGTAGGGAGCGAGCAAAACATACGCATGATGTTGCCCTACGAGTTCGCAGAGCATTTCCAGCCTCATGTCCCCGACCAAATCCTATTATCAACTCGCGTTGTCAAAGACTTCCCTGTCCACATTGTAGGGGGCAGTTACGGATCTCACTAGGTCGCACGCGGATGGAGAGACTTTGTCAAAACACATGGACTTTAGTTAGAAACATCAATAAAATTCACCCACATGGGGGAAACAAAGTTTCAAGTCCATTTTTTCGACAAGGAAGGGTACTACATCGACGACGAACCTTACAATGACGATTACAACGGTCCAAGATCAAATGGTTTCCATTAAATCCCATAAACGTAGTGGTGAGCAAATGTATTTCCCCTCTTTAATGATACTCAGGTCATCAATAAAAACCAGTATTTCCAGGATTTATGCTATTTACTATCCTACAAAAAATTGAATGATGGAGATTGCACTTCACTGTTTCGCGAATCAATCGCTGGAGATTACGTGATTTTTAAATTAATCTCCTTAATATCCCAAATATGATAGAGATGCATTTCTCCATATCACGATTCATTCGCTGGAGATTACATGGTTATTAATCTCCTTAAACATCCGAAAAATGATGGAGATGCACTTCTCTTTATCGCGAATCATTCGCTGGAGATTACATGGTTATTAATCTCCTTAAACATCCGAAAAATGATGGAGATGCACTTCTCTTTATCGCGAATCATTCGCTAGAGATTACATGGTTATTAATCTCCTTAAACATCCGAAAAATGATGGAGATGCACTTCTCTTTATCGCGAATCATTCGCTGGAGATTACATGGTTATTAATCTCCTTAACATCCAAAAGACGATGGAGATGCACTTCTCTATATCGCGATACATTTGCTAGAGATTAAAAGATTATTAATCTCCTTAACATCCGAAAAATGATGGACATGTACTTCTCTATATTAGAGACTCAATTCTCTCTTTCGCGATCGACTCGCTTGAGATTACTTAGTTATTAAATTAACCTCCTCCACATCCAAACATGAGTAAAATAAACATCCTAATATCGCGACCAATTGTCTAAAGATTGCCAGATTAGTATCCCCATCATGAGCAAACATATTTCTCAGATTCTTTTACTTCAAAAAGGATAGTACAAACTATCAATAAATATATCATCCGCGATTAACATATTATACATTATTTCGCTTTTAACAACAAGCTCCACTAACATATTGGTTTATTTATCATACACCAAACTAAAGTATCCGACAAACAAATAAATGATATAACTGCGGAAAAGATACAACCTCGACAGTATCAAACCCAAACTGTGAAATCTACATCACCATTTTCATCTGGACCATGATTCACGACAACAACATCAAAACAAGAGTTTCCTTCATACTCAAAAAACAAGCGTGTCCCAATTCGGAGCTCATTCGAAACGACAAACGTGGGCCACCCACTCGTAAACCAATAGTAATTAGGCCCTAACGGTTCCACCCTGACCACAAATTCCTCTTCAGCTCACGTCCACAGATGGACTAAACCAAGTACATCATATCCATAATCGCGGTAAAAGGAGGGTAGAGGCTACAACAAAAACAAATACATCACAAATGCTCTATTTACCAAGGAATAAAATTGCATGATATAAATTTACTAGTCTGTATAGATGCCCCTCGACAGCGATATCGCGAGAAAAACCTCTAACACGAGGATATACCACACCTGGAATATTAACTAGTGTCGAAGCCATCATTTCCCGTAAAAAATACAAACAATAAACAATTAATCTTCTTACTTGTTTATAGCAATCTACACAAGAAAAACAACAAACTACACTGCAGGTCTACCACGAGGTTAACATATATCAACAAACATAATAACCAATATCAGATAAGTGTTAACCTTTAACCAAGCGGTAAGGAAAATTACAAGGAAAACATCATACATCGACATACGCGAATAACTACGGAATAACACTTACCACCCTGCTTCACAGAAGTTCAGATGACTCCACAAAAACAACATCCATATCCGTAGTATGAAAAACTAGTATAAAAATAGAAACATAAAGCAAAGTACAATCAAAATCAAATCGCAACACAATGCCAAGCTTTGACATGATTTCAGGAAACCATTCCCCACCACAAATCCCACCACCGATCTTTGTAATGAACACGATGTTCTTTCCAAATCCAAAATTCACCAAGACAATCCTTAGAGAAAGCCAATTACATAGACTTCCCCTACCATACATCTTCGTAGAATTCGGGGAAGAAGTTCTGGAACAAATTTTTCTATGCTCTCATTCAAACCAAGAATGTTTAGTGCTAGTCGAGAAAGATGAAGGGGATTGGTTCACTCTCTCGGAAGGATGGAGATCATTCGCGAATATAAACAACCTCAGAATAGGGAGTCACCTTACATTCGAATACCAAGGAGAATCCCACTTTGACGTAGCAATAGAGCAACCAGGCCCACAAGAAAACGGAGATGTTTTCCCCGACTACCTATGTTACGAATAAGTACAACTATGCAAGATCATAATCCATATTTTAGTATATGTCGTTACTAAATATTTGTTATCTTTTAATTATAAGCAGTATAATATACAATATATCCGCGAACCCTACTTTTTGTCATTTCACGATTCATTTCATAAAACGATCAATGACAGGAGATAGGTAAGGGTATCGCGAATTCAATCAGCTATGGTTTTGCGAATTCAACCAGCTATGGTTTTGCGAATTCAACCATCCAGTAAAATAAACTATTGAAGGAAAACAAGCGAAAGACAAGCAAAAATATGTCGCATATCAAACATAAAATATTCATACCACACCAAGACATCGCTTGTCATGGGCTATAATGTCTGAAACAAAAAAAGCTACCGCATACACAAACCATGGCGAAACACGAGGTGTTCACCACGGGTAAAAATGTTCACAAATTCCCAAAAACAAACTAAAACTTCGCAAAATATTCATAAAATAAGGAGAGGCGATTAATTAAGCGTCAGGGAAAAGGTTGTCATCACGAACTGGCTCGGGGGTCTTTTCACCAGCAGAAGGAAGATCGAGGGTAGCGGCGTTGTTAGCTGAAACGTCAAGGGAGGAAGGTTGTCCGCGTTTAGGGTCTTTGAGTCTCAGATCCTCGTTTTCATAACTAGGAGAAAAGACTCTTACGTCGTCACCAAGGTGAGCAAAGTGATTGACACTTTGGATGATCCCACCTTCAACCCCTTCCATAAACGCGTCAGAAACCCTGTCATACAGAACATCCTCCCCATCTGTCTCAAGGTAATGGATTAACCATTCTCGACCGGCATTTCCCAGAAAGTCAGATAGCCACACCTGGCCTTCATCATTAAGCATGAATTCGCGAAGTGACTTCCTGGAAAGAGCAGCATCTTCCCCAAAAGTAAAGCGCTCCAACTAACTATTTGCACCATTAAGCTCTTTCCGAACTCTTTCCAGCTCACGCTCAGTATCCGCCAGTTGACTCTTCAAGGATAAGACCTCTTATTCATGCTTGGCCCCTACTTCTTGAGCCTTCACTATTTCAACTCGCGATAGGTCCAACTCGCCCTTCGCAGCCTCTGCATCTTTCTGGGATTTCACCAACGCCTCTTTAAGACTCTCGACAGTTACTTCCTGAAGCTCTGCGTCCTTCAGTTTTTCCACCTTCGCCTTCAAGGTAGTAACTATCCCTCTTAGCTCCCTCACTTTGTCATCATACTACCTCAAACGCCCAGTCATTTCGGACCATTGCAAATTATCCTACAACGATGCATAAAGGATAACGAAACATATGAAAAACAAGAAGAGAAAAGAAGAAAAAAAAATTTATATCGCGAAGAAAATTACCCAGCCCCTGCTTTTTTGCCCTTGCTCCACTAGTTCTTCGTCGGAGATGATGAAGATAATCTCGCTCAGCTGGACAACTCTTCTTAGGGATTTCCAGTTTAGGAAAGTCAAGAGGACCGAATCCAGGCAGACGGTAAGCTGCCATGGAAATCCCTGCCTGGGTGATTGGCTCAGAACTTAAGAGCATGGTGGCCCCAGTCCCTTCCCTTGGTCGTTTTTGCCCGCGTTTAGCCAGTAGCTGCTCATCTGATGATATACTTTCCCGATCGTCAACCAGTTCTTTCCCTTTAGAACTCCTGTTCACAAGAGGAGATCTGCAAGGAATACTTTGGCGACCATCGCCCGATCGCGGAGCAATAGCTTGAGCAGGTCTAGATCCCCCTCGGACGGCACTTTTCTTCTTCGCAAGTGCATCAATCTTTGATTTGTCGACCAACATATCTACAGAAAAAGTTTAAAACAAGTCAAGATAAGAGAAAATTACGATTGAAACACCAAGAGATTTTAGAAACTCTTGGACACCGACCCGATCGATGCGGAAGACTAAGCCCAGCCATCTCTAAACGAACGGGGGTAACAACTGTCCTATAACCCCGTACCGACACAATCCCTTCCCCGAATGCGGCCCTCCATCTCTCCGCTTCAGCATGCTTGATCCTGGGTGCAATATATTTGAAAGGCTTAATCACAAAATTCAAAACAGACTTTGAGGGATCGCGAACCAAAAACCATTTCCTTCGCCATCCCGGACTGCTGGACAACCTCTCAACAATCTTTCCAGCCAGAGAAGCGGATACTAATCCCTCGCTATGTCTCAAAGAAAGAACCGATAAAAGATGATCTAGCGATGGCGTTTTGTTAAGAGTCGCACAGCGCATGATGTATACAGCCAAGTACATCCATACGTTAAAAGCAAGTTGGGCTGGACATTGATTTATGTGGGCTAGAAAATCTGAGTATAATGGGGGAAGAGGAAGGCGAAATCCTTGTAGCAAACTGCCTAAATGAACAACTACATGGTCTTTGTATTCGTTCAGACATCCTCCATTCGCAGTAGCTAAACCTAACTCTACCCCAGCAGACCATGGATAATGTCTCGCCACTTCTTCCAAATGCTTGGCGTTCAACATCGACTCTTCACCCAATGTTTTAACTACGGTAGGAGCTACGCGTTCCGTAAATATCACTGGCAGAGGAGGAGGCTCCACAAAGGTATAACTTTCACAAAAGCTGCAATCGTCCACCTTTGACCGATTGTAAGAAGGCAATGCAAAATCACCCGGGACCACACGTACTGACCTTTTGACCTCTTTTCGTACGCGAGACGATTCGCCTTTTCCCAATTTATTTATTAACTCTGAGGAATGATAATACTCGGGATTATCCTTCTTCAAGGGACGTTTTATATGGTCCCCGCCATCTTCCTTTTCTTCGCCATTAAGCCGGCTTTAGCTGTCACCTTCTCCTTTCTCTCATCACGAGATCTTTACTCGGTAGAAGAGGAGCTGGACTTACTGAAGAATCCGAGTCCACGTCAACCTGGGATCTTGTTCGTGAAGAACTAACCTCTTTGCATCCAGAGCTCATACTACGATTCTCACTATCACTCACTTGCGACATTTTAATTATAAAAACAAGAAGGAAGTCCCCTGGAAAAATGCAGTAAAGAGAAAAATCAGCAAGGGGGAACTGCCTTTTCAACATCGCGATGAAGCAAAAATTGGCGCCAAAAAGCCCTCTTGTGGGCCCGAGTTGGCACCTCACGCGCCTCTCAAAGAGGCGTTGAAAAGACATCTTCCCCCCGCCGGATGACGGTTAAAGAAGCCTTTTCGTCTCCTCCATAAAGATTTCTTAATTTTCGAAGAAATCTCCTTTGGAGAAGGCATCAAGACGAGACGAATAGGTTTCTTCCACCCAGGTCATCGGAGGTTTTTTCAGACAGGTACAAATTAACCACTATAGGGTTTTTTTCTAGAAAAAAGCCAGAGAATAACACTTCCTCCCCCCCCCCCCCATAAGAACAACCATCACTGAGAAAATAAGAGAGAGAATAGGGGATGAAATGGCGGAATGGTGGAGGAGGCCGGGAAAGGAACGCCGGAGCACCTCTCGTTCCCCACCCTTTAACCACCAAAAATTCCACATAAAAGGGGTAATTTTACCACTATTTTTGATACCTCCAACAGCCCTAAAAAACCCCAAAGAGGAAATAAACGCAAAACCCAAAAATTAATGAGATCAGAAGAGAGACCGAGAATAAACTTACTTGAGAAATAGGAGCGAAACACGCCGATAAACACTCGAAGAACTGAAGAGAAAACCGCTACCAAAGCTCCGATCTCGTTTCTGAAAAGCAAAGAAAACCCTTGAACCTCTTCTCTCTCCTTTTTTGAGCTTCAGAAATGAAGAATGAGAAAATGATAAGTGAAAAACCTCACTTATAGGTCTCTGTGGGGCCATTTCGCCCAATGGGCCGAAGACACACGTTAGGCCCAACTAAGGCCCAATCAAATGAACTAAATCCTTTTATAAGAAACATTTTATTTATCGAAACCTAATCACAAATGAATTATCACTCGCGATCAGGTTACGAGGAGATATGACGATGCCATGGAAAATAGACCAATCAATTAACACAAATATAGCGTCATAAGTAGGTCACCCCAACGCAAGAAGACATCCGACCCACCATAGGATCCATCGCGTGTAAGATACTCGTTCGTTCTCACAACTAAACCCTACTCGCAGTTTAAATACTTAGCTATGACCGCGTAGCGGCCAAGGAGGACCCCTTAAGTACCTCGTGGGTTTCAGGAACCCTAAGTAAAGCAGCTCGCTGTTTCTAGCACCTCACCTCTAAACAACGCCACGTGTATCATCTACCCCCCTAAGCACGAGGGCATGCCTTACACGTGTCCTAAATAGAACCACGAGGTCACCAGCCAGCTGCTCGCTTAGTCTTCCTATAAATACCCCATTCCATACACAAATAAGAGGTCGATCGAAAGAGATAGAAAAGAGGAGCTCATATAAATCCCTGGATCTAAAACCCCCAGAGTTGAGTTCTTGAGATCTGCGATCGGAGAAGAACGATCCTGGAATAAGAACATCATCTAAACTTCCGTCCAAATTCGCGATAGAACAGTTCAAACCCTCGCGAGCCGAACATAGCATCCCACCGCTTGAATCAATAAATATATAATCTGTTCATATACCTTCTCAATCAAGGCTTGTAGGTATTTTTAGGTCATTCTATCGTCATAATGAGGTAATAAGTATAGCTGAAATTCCTTGAACGCTTCAATCGCAAAGGCCAAAAATGATTTCGGAAGCCTAGAATATATTAAAAATGCAATGCTATCCGATGTCAATTGGAAATACTTACATCATTAAACCAATATAAATTGATGTTTTACCGCATTAGAACATCATTTTCCCATTGAAAAACGATTTCAAAATATACTAATGACATCGACTTCAAAATATTCAATATGATACATTATATTTATATAAATTAATTTCATACACTTACAAATGAATAAAGAGTACAAACAAAATGAATAATATATAATTGATGTGTAAATCAACCTAAAACATCTCTTATTAAAAATATAGTGATATTAATGTTAATTTTTTTTATTGCCCTACACTATTTTAAACATCTAGAAATGCAAAATAACAATGGTTGAATATTAGATACATCAATCAAAACGTAAATATATCAATGTATTTAAATCGTTATTAAACATAAAAATAATTATAAATTATTATAGACATCGGTTAAAAACCGATGTGGTAAAGTTGGGATCTTTAACACCCCCCACTAACACGTAGAATATTTTTTTTACATCGGTCTTTAACCGACGTCTATGAACATAATTCTAGTAGTGACCCTAGCAAAGCAATCAATAAACTTTCGCACAGTAATTAAATTTACTATTTATCCTAATTAGGTTATTCAAAACTTTCATTTTGAAACCCTAATTACTATCCAATTCACAATTTTATCTTTCAATCAAATTGCAAACAAGGAATTTCACTAACTTTAGCAAGGTACTTAAGCACAAGGATAGATTAAAAAAATACTTAATTTAAGGATTCATAGCATTCATCACGCATGACTAACGTTGGGATCACCCCAACCCTAGAAAAGGCGACTACTTATGCATAAACATGGTGAATATTGTAAAATTCCTGAAAAGAAAAAAAATTTAATGAATAAAAACCTGGAATTAACTCCAAAATAACGTCTTGATAGCCCTAGAATGTATCTCAAACTTTTGTCTAAGAACACGCCTCGAAAAGCTCTCAAATTCACCCTAAAACATTGTTGGAAAACCTAGAAAACTACTGCCATAAAGTTTCTGATTTGTGGCTGTAAATTAGCTTATTAAAATCACCCCTAAAGGGTCCTTTTTATACTAGAAAGCCTAATTCTATCTTCGAAAAAATTGGATAAAAAAATATATCTAAATCTATTTAAAACTAGGATAGAATTCGGATTTTATCTTCGCGCAAATGGTTCGTACCGACCCTAGGGTCCATCGGTACCGACCCCAGCTAGCTCAGTTTGGTTTCTGGATAACTTTCTTGCATTTTGCTCTTTCTGCTTGGGTCGGTACCGAGGCATAGGTGCTCGATATGTGCCTCGGTAAAGCCCACTGTCTTCTTTGTGCGCTTAGCTCGGTTTTGCCCCAGTTTGGGCCTCGGTTTGGGCTCGGTTTTGCCCCTCCTTAGGCTCGGTTTGGACACTTTTTGCGCATATCTCCTTTATTTGAACTCCAGTTGCTTCCATTCTTGTTCGTGCATTCTTCTAATTTTATTATGCTTCTCATAAAATATGAAAACCTTTCAAATGACACTAAAATCAATGCAAAACTAAATGGAAAATACTCAATTTGACATAAAAGACCCTATAAAATATGACTAAAATCACGAACATCAAAACACCCCATATGTAGACTTGCTTGTCCTCAAGCAATAACCAATACCTACAACACATCCATCTAGTCTTCGCCCATATCAAAAGCAACATCATAAGGTAGTACTAAAGCAAAACAAGTGAATTTAATGTCATTACACATATATGAGCAATCCATAGGCATAATTTAAATTTAACCTTACATGGATAATGTGTTTGCACTCAATTCTCAATGTGTTTAGGCTATGAAGATCAACTCTCAACTTAATTCCATATGCAAACTCATAAACATTGCAATTGAAAATAATTCACTTCTCAACCAATTATACTAATACAAACAAGAACTATCGGGAGGACTTTCACTCAATGAAAGACTTTAAAGAAGACTCCATTCGAAGGGGTTGTAATGGGGCTTGGTAAGAAATAAAATGTATGGAATTATTTTTCCATGTGGTGCTTAATAAAATCCGAGAATCAAGACTCCTAAATTTCCAACACAACTTAACCAAACCATAACTCATAATCAAGAATAACCAAATTCACTTATCCATAAAGAACTCACCCTTCCTTTGAAACCCAATGTATCAAAAAATAAAAACAATCTCGCATAAATAAAAAAAAATTAAGGTAGATTTGGCTCATGTACTTTTATTCATAACATATACTTCTTTTTTCCTTTTTTTTTTTAAATTTCAGGAAAAATTCCTAGAGGTCGGTACCGACTCTCCTAGCCTCGATACAGGGGTCGGTATGGCCTCTAAACTTACCTCATTCTACACCTCAATTCGCATCAATTCTCGGATCGGTACCGACCCACCTTGCCTCAGTATGGGGGTCAATACGACCCTTGTTTTCTCCTTTTTGGCCTTTTTCACACCCTTTCGCCTTGGTTCTTTCTTGACACTTGTATTCTTAGTGAAAATATTCCATCCCAGGTATCTACCTACTCTAAACCTTAAAATTTAAAAATAAAACTAAAAGGAAGAGAAGAAAAAGAAAGTGAGTTGGCTCCCGTTATTGCGACCTTTACCGTTGTTTGCTTGACATGGTTACCTTCATTAAATCCACCGATGTAAGAGCCCAGGTGGCTCTAATTTCCTCCGACGATTCAGCCCTATTATAGTATTTCTTAAGCCGATGACCATTGACCTTGAATGTGGTTCCTCCTTCCTCCATTAGATCCACCACTCCATGGGGGTATATGTGGTGAGCCACGAATGGCCCACTCCATCTCGATCTAAGCTTCCCTAGGAACAAACACAATCTAGGATTAAATAAAAGAACCTTATCACCTACCTCATAGGTCTTGGGCACCAACTTCATGTCATGCAACTTTTTGGTGCGCTTGACGGAGGGAAAGTCGTTGATTTACCTCGTCAAAAATAATTCCCAAACAAACAAACTAGTATAGTATGCAAGTAAGGGGTCGAACCCTAGAGAATCAAGTATTTCTAAATATTGTGTATTTATCAATATAAAAAGAAAAGATTTTTATGAATGAAAATAAAAGAAAATAATATTCACAAAAGCAACTAAAGGGTAGAAGAAAAGTGTTTCCACCAACAAGTTCTCCACTTTGGTTGGTTTTATTGGTCATCGAATCATTTTCAAGTTATTATCGTTTCCTAAGAATTCCTTCCGTCTTGGTTTAAATAGATTAAAAGTCCTACGAGTCCAATTAATCCCTTACACCTCTATGCAACCCTAACACGGTCAAGGTTTAACAAAGAGATAGTAAATATTCCAATGAACTTGAGCATATAAATAACACCAATTAAACACGGTAAATCAATGTTTAAGATATATGTCAACTTCCTTCATAATCATGCTTCAAACATGGAATCCATAATCTTATGCGTGCTACTACGAAAATAATATAAATACGAAGTATTAAATCATAGCGAGAAATCAATATTATCAAGGTCACGATCAAGATAACATCAATAACATAAGAAATACCACACAAAGAAGTTGGAAGAATTAAAGAGGAAAAATAATTTAAATTGGAAACTCACAAACCACTAACCATGTCTCGAAAGTGTAGGCGAAAACTAGAAAATTAGCCAAACATGGCTTACCTAAACTTTCTTCTCTTCAAAGGTGATTGCTCTTCTTCAATGTATTCGAAAACTAACCCTAAACATCCTATTTATAACCCTGATGTTCTGAATAAACAAGGTAAAAGATAGCCTAAATAGACAGAAACTTCCTAAACAGACTAGATAGAAGATAGAACTTTCCATGTTTAATCCAGCGTCGAATTTCGCTGGCAGTGAAAAGCAATTCGCTGGTAGCGAATTGTCTTGGTTGATCTACTGTTAGATTCTCGCTAGCTACTCGCTACCAACCCACTGCCAGCAAATCTCCATGCCTTAGGCGCTCATCAACTATTTTCGGTTTCGCTGGAAGCGACTCCTTCCACGGCGGCGAGACAAAGCTTCTGCTGCAGTGACTACATTTGTTGGCACCGAGTCACCATTCCTTTATCTCTATTGAACTCACTAGCAGCGAGTCTAGTTCACTAGTATCGAGTCTTGCTAGCTCCTAAGCATGCTCCTCACTGACTCCACTCGTTGGCAGAGAGCCGAACCCGCTGGCAGCAAGTCCTGCTCAGGCACTTTCTCAAGCATGATCTTGCTGTCATGATCCACTGCAGCGGATAGTCATTCACTACTAGTGAATTTCTAGTAGAACACCATCACGTAGATCTCGGAAAGAGCTCTCCAACACATGCTCATATGCGTCGATCGAATAACCGAGACCTCTAGAAAGTGGGTTACAAGTTCAGCTCGGCGGGCAGATAGCTTTCGCGACTCGCCCTTATTTTCGCTCTTAGACCTCAATTTCGTTCTTCGTTGCTCCTTAGCTTATTCGATGCTTTTTGGGACTTCTTCCTTAAGCTCTCCCAAGTCTCGCCTTAGTCTCTCTTATCTCTGTTCATCGTGATCTTTGCCTCGGATCTATGAATCTACATAAAACTGTTGAAATAGCATAGATTCCGAACTTTCCCACAAAACGAGTGCTAATCTAATTAATACTAAAACATGAATATATGTCAATGAAATATACCTAAACTAATCTATAATACCTATTGGAATATGCCTTATCAAACTCCCCCACACTTAACCTTTTGTTTGTCCTTAAGCAATGGAAAATAAAGAAGAGCAAAACCATCATCCCACAAATATAATCTTCAAGCAATAACCTTGTCAAAAGCAACATCAAAGTAGAGGAGCCATGAATGTGAAAGCTAACATCCTAGCCAGTATATGATTGTTTAAAAATAAAGGCACATCTCATCCAATCTCACTGGGATTATGTGTTTGCTCTCACTCTCATGTGTTTAGGCTTAACAACGTATCTCTCAACTCAATCCAAAATGCAAAAAGCTACATAGAAATTGACATATATATCACATATTCTCCACCGCATATGCCATCACTCATAAGTAACATCAAGAGGTCTTTTATCAAGGTTGTAATGGGGCTTCGTAAGGAATTAAGGTAGGAAAATATTTAGGCTTGTGGTGCTAAAAATCCGGGTAAAAGGGATCCCTAAGAACAATCGAAAGAACACTAAAACCAAATACTTCCAAAACCAAAATAACTTGAACTTTCACTCTCAAAACACTCAATAAAAGAATTTTCTCTCACCCATACATATATTTATAACTCTCACATTCATAATGAAGATAAAAGGCTCTTTATTCTTTTTTTTTCACTTTTTTTCACTTTTTCACTTTTTTCTCAAATTCTTTTTCTAGAGCCAAAAAAATACAATAATGCAAAATCTGAGAAATAAAACCAAAATTACGTAATCATCCAAAACTTGTAACGCTCTTCACAATATTTTCTTTTCCACTCAACTAGATCAATCATTCACGAACTCTAATCCCGATTCCCGAATAGGGTAAGGCTTATCATTGGCTAAGATAAATTTTGTGCAACTTCAAAGAAAAGGCTAAGGCTCAAATTGGCTAAGAGCGAATGACACATATGTAGGGTGGATATGGATATTAATATGGCTAAGAAAATCATGCCTCTATCATTTGAAACTCACAAGCAATAGACATATAAATTCGGTCTCAAACATAGATAACAATGTCAATCTCAAGAGGTAATTGCATAAAGAGAGCATAATGTCACACAAGAAAGCAAAAGGAAATAAATATGATGAAAATCTCTATAAGGTCAAAATTTCTCACTAGGACAAGTTTTGTTGGATTTCAATAATACCCAAGACTAAGAATCATACATGCTCAATTGAACTATCAAGTCATGCTCCCATCAAAATTATCTCAAGTATGTGAAAGGGCTAGGCAATTCAATCATATTATGGAACATATATGGTCCTAAAAATAAAATAGAGGACAAACTAAGGCAAGATGGGTATTTGAATAACACATATTTGCAATGCATAATATATTTTCGGGATTTTTGAATTTGCTCAATTTTTTTTAAATTTTCTAATGCAATAAAATAGCGAAAAAATAAACATGAATGCATAACGGAAAAAATAAATATGAATGCATGAATCTAAGAATGCAACCCTCCCCCACACTTAAACTCTTCATTGACCTCAATGAAAATCAAAGACAACAAATGATAAAATTATGAGAGAAAAAGGGTAAAGAATAACTCACAATGTGGAAAAATTTTTGGTGGCAAAGAGTATGAAGATTGACAATGACAAGCTTGGAAGAAGAACAACGACGACGAATGAATGAAGGTTGGGCATGATTCGCGAGCACGGTTAATCAGGCCACATGCACGCCTAATGCTAGTTTCGGACATTAGGCATCACTGTTGGATTCATTATAAGCAAGTATTGGTTCGCTAGCAGCAGGTCATGGTTTCTATGTCATCTGGGCTGCTGGACTCGTTGGAAGCGAATCCGGATTAACTAGCAGTGAATTCAGCACAGAATCTCTATTCTTCGATCGTTTTTCATTTTTCCTGCATGGTTAGCTCCAAAAATATTTCGAAAACATCTATCTAAAAATTAAAAGGAAATCTAATTTATTAAACGACAAAACTAACTAACTAACTAGGAATTGAAATAACTACTTTAGAAAACTTACCTCCGGTTGACTCCCGAGAAGCGTCCTTGTTTATTGTCAAAGACTCGACGGTTTGTTCGTACGTGCTTCAAGACTCCCTCGGACGTTGCCAACGCCCTCTTCAGCAAATCAAACTCCGGTGCACACCATCAAGGTAGGTGGGCACCACATATGAAGAAGCTGAAGTCAAAAGGTGTGATGTTGAAGAAGGTCTCCAAATCTTCATATGCTCGAACGTAACTTCCCGCCGATGGTATGTAGTACCACCAACATAGTTCCGTTGGTGGTTTGTTGATGTAATGCTCCCAAGGATCTACATATACACCAAAATCCACAAAAGTGTAAGAAATAACATTACTTTGCTCGAGAGCCACAGAAATTGGCTCCGGACTTAGTTCCTCAATAGATGAGTTGGGGATGATTTCTATGGGTGGAATAGGTGCCAAAATACATAGTTCCTCATGTGTGCACTCATGAGACTTCATCTTAAGTGGCATCGGGCTCCTTTCTCCATCTTTGAGTTGATCATTAGTGTTTGTGTCTTGGCTTACCTCATGTATCTTACCCGCCATTGGTTTGAAAGGTAAGGGTATGGATGCCAACCTGTATTCTTCTTCCACCTTCGCCATGTCACCCACACAAAGGAAAAGATCCCACAATTTCGCCCAATTTAAAGTGTATAAGCCTTCCTCTTTCAAAGATTGGCGAATTCTCGTATCTCGGGAAGCATGCCATCTTGAACGAAAAGTATTTGTTTTTTCAAATCATCTTGGATACCCCGTGAAGAATGGTCATCCACTAAATCTTGCACTCTTGCGAGGTAATGGTGAAAGTATTCTCCCTCGTGTTGCAATAACTCCAACTCTATTCCAAATAATTAGTAACGAGGTATCGTGAACCATAAGATAGGTCCACGACAGTGTTAGATATATATACAAAAATTAATAAATACACAAAACAAAGAAATGAACTTGATTCCCCGGCAACGTCGCCAATTTTGACGGAGGGAAAGTCATTGATTTACCTTGTCAAAAATAATTCTCAAACAAACAAACTAGTATAGTATGCAAGTAAGGGGTCAAACCCTAGAGAATCAAGTATTTATAAATATTGTGTATTTATCAATATAAAAAGAAAAGATTTTTATGAATGAGAATAAAAGAAAATAATATTCACAAAAGCAAAAAAAGGATAGAAGAAAAGCGTTTCTACCAACAAGTTCTTGACTTTGGTTGTTTTTATTGGTCATCAAATCCTTTTCAAGTTATTATCATTTCCTAAGAATTCCTCCCGTCTTGGTTTAAATAGATTAAAAGTCCTACGAGTCCAATTAATCCCTTACACCTCTATGCAACCCTAACACTGTCAAGGTTTAACAAAGAGATAGCAAATATTCTCAAGAACTTGACCATATAAATAACACCAATTAAACACGGTAAATCGATGCTTAAGATATATGTCAACTTCCTACATAGTCATGCATTAAACACGGAATCCACAATCTTATGTGTGCTACTACAAAAATAATACAAATACGAAAGTATTAAATCCTAGCGAGAAATCAATATTATCAAGATCGAGAATCAAGATAACATCAATAACATAAGAAATACCACACAAAGAAGTAAAAAGAATTAAAGAGGAAAAATAACTTAAATTGGAAACTCATAAACCACCAACAACGTCTCGAAAGTGTAGGCGAAAACTAGAACATTAGCCAAACATGGCTTACCTAAACTTTCTTCTCTTCAAATGAGATTGCTCTTCTTCAATGTATTCAAAGACTAACCCTAACATCCTATTTATAACCCTAACTTCTAAAAAAAAATAAGGTTAAAGATATCCTAACACGATAGAAACTTCCTAAACAAACTAGATAGAAGATAGAACTTTCCATGGTTAATCCAGCGTTAGATTCCGCTGGCAGCGAAAAGCAATGCGCTGGTAGCGAATTATCTTGGTTGACCTACTGTTGGATTCTCACTAGTTACTCGCTACCAACCCGCTGCCAGCGAATCTCCATGCCTTAGGCGCTCATCAACTCTTTTCAGTTCCGCTGGAAGCGACTCCTTCCGCGGCAGTTATGTACATATTTATAGTCGTTTAATTTCATATTTTCACATCATATTCCATTCGATTCCTAAAGTATAGGTTAAAGATAATAAGAATTTGTGTAGAATTTGCTAACATGCAAGAAATAGAGTTTGCACAAGTTTTGGTTTAAATGTATAGGAATTCGAGCAGAACTGGAGTCAAAACGAGAAGCTAAAAAGCACTAAACAGTGGTCGATATCAACTCAACATGTCAAGATCGACTAGATCAATCGACTTAGAGACCATATGTCGACATCCAAGACACATACATACTGGAGAGAACTCGACATGATATTAGATCGAGTGGACCACTCGACATTGACACCATATCCGAGGTCAAGTGAAGTGAAGACAGATCGAGCAGAAACGAAGCACTCAATATCAAGTGGACATGTTGATATCGAGTAGAAGATCCCATGGATTGCACGTGGTTTGGCAATCCGATTTGAAGATCTATCAAGAAGGCCATGCCTTTATCTTTTCCTTATTTGTTATATTATGTCCTAAGGGTACTTTCCTTTTTACCCTAGGATTTTTATTATTTACTTTAATAAAGTTTTATCCTATTTGTTTTGGGATTTGGAATACTAGTTTTAGTAGGATTAGAGCTTCTTTCCTTGGCTAGCAAGGATTGATAGCCTATTAATAAAGCCCTAGGGGGCTGGTTTTTATTCATTCAACAATAATTCAAGCACACAATTATTAGCAATAGAAGTAGTTTAGAGTTTTGAGAAGCTTTAGGGTTTGGCGTTTGCGCAAGCCGACGTTGGAGTTGTAAAGTTTGAAAATTTATTCAATGCAAGTTAGTTTCTTTCAATTCAAGATGTTTACTTCCATGAAGAGTGAGTAGTTCCCCAAGCTCTTAGGGTCGGGGTGAGCCCGACGTTAGCCGTGCGTGTTTGAGGTAAGTATTTGATGTTGATATCGTTGCGTCTTGATCATCTCCTACAATTTTATGTTCAGTCCTTATCGCAAGAAAAGGGATTCATGTTAACAACTTGGGTTATAAACATGAAATTGGTAGAGACAATTAGGTTTATTTGCAAGAGTATTCCTAATTGTTGTTGTTGTACAAAAAAAGCTTGTCCCTCGTGTGAGATAGTGCAATTGTCAGTCTTACTTATCTTATGCATGTTTGGTTAACGTTGTGGTAAACCCTAGCCTTAGAAGTTGCTTTTAATATATATTTACATTCATTAAAAACCTTTTTATTTCTGATCATACTTCTACATCTGTTCTATTGTCTTCGTCCGTTCTATGCCGACAACCCTAACGACACTGCAGGACCACTCAATATTAACACCTATAGTCGATATCGACACCAATGCATCAAGTCGACAGTCTTCTGAGTCATTGCCACCTAATTCTGCTGCATATGAGCTTGATATCGAGTAACCTACTCGATATCTAGTGCCTTATATCGACCGACAGTCTTCTGAGTCAGTCGATCCTGTCACTGACTACTTGAGATCGACTTCTTAGTCGAGATCGACTTTTGTTTTTGTCTCTTCAGTTCTTCTACGCACTAGGAATCGACAGACACCATCGACGTCGAGTCATATCTGGTCGACATTAGAATGTGGTTCATACTACCCTAGTATCCCGCTAACTCGCTTCCTCGAGGATGGAACCTGATTCTCTACTACTACAGCGGTGAGTCTTGAATTTATTTGAAAGGCTAAGGGTTTCAATTGTTTTCTATATTACTGTATATTTTCAATTCAATTCTCCCTACTATCAGGCAGCGAGATAAAGCTTCCACTACAGCGAGTCACCATTCCTTTATCTTTATTGAACTCACTGGCAGTGAGTCTAGTTCACTGGTAGCGAGTCTTGCTGGCTCCCAAGCATGCTCCTCACTGACTCCACTCACTGGCAGCAAGTCGAACCCGCTGGCAGCGAGTCCTGCTCAGGCACTTGCTCAGGCATGATATTGCTGACTTGATCCGCTGCAGCAGATAGACATTTACTGTAAGAAAATTTCTAGTAGAACACCATCACGTACATCTCGGAAAGAACTTTCCATCGCATGCTCATATGCATCAATCGGACAATCAAGGTCTCTGAAAAGTGCATTACAAGTTCAGCTTGTCGGGCGGACAACTTTCGCGACTCGCTCTTATTTTGGCTCTTAGACCTCGATTTTATGCTCCATTGCTCCTTATATTATTCCATGTTTTTTGGGACTTCTTCCTAAGCTCTCCCAAGTCTCGCCTTAGCCTCTCTTATCTCCTTTCATCGTGTTCTTTGCCTCAGATCTACGAATCTACATAAAACCATCGAAATAGCACAAATTCCGAACTTTCCCACAAAACGAGTGCTAATCTAATTAACACTAAAACATGAATACATGTCAATGAAATGTACCTAAACAAATCTATAATACCTATTGGAATATGCCTTATCAACGCTCTTTATAGATCTTGGCATTTTCATAAACTTTGAGCCGCCTCTCCTCCAACTCTTGCAAGTCTTTGAATCTCTTAGTTTCTGCCTCGTCAAGGTTCATGATGATCTATTTGAGAGCCCATAGTTCCTTATGCTCAATCTCGATGGGTAAATGGAAAGACTTGCCACAAACCAAGTTGTAGGGAGTTGTGCGCAATGATGTCTTGTACGCCATCCTATATGCCCATAATGCATCATCTAGCTTAGATGACCAATCTTTCCTTGAGTGTGACGCCGTCTTCTCTAGGATACTCTTGATTTGTCGATTAGAAACCTCCACTTTCCCGCTTATTTGGGGGTGATATGGTGTTGCCACCCTATGAGACACCCCATACTTAGCCAAAAGAGCTTCGAAGTCCCTCTCTATAAAATGGGATCCGCCATCGATTATGAGCACTCTTAGGACTCCAAACCTCGAGAATATGTCAGTCTTCATAAATTTAGCCATAACTTTAGAATCATTAGTACGTGTAGCTATAGCCTTAACCTATTTAGAAACATAATCAATCGCTACCAAAATATATTTATAAGGCCCTGATAAAGGATATGGCCTCATAAAGTCAATACCCCAAACGTCGAAAAGCTCGACCTATAGGATTACAATGATAGGGTTCTCATGCCTCCAAGTGATATTCCCTGCTCTTTGGCACTCATCACAACCTTCAACATAAGCATGCATGTCCTTGAAAAAGGTGGGCCAATATAATCCACTTTGAAGGATCTTTGCCGTGGTGTTGAAGCCTTTTGCGTGGTCACCCATTGGAAGAGTATGGCAATGCTTGATTATGCTCTCTAACTCCTCATCCGGCATACAACGTTAGAAGATCTTGGCTTGTGAAGACAAACCCTTTGGGATTTATTCTCCTGTAATATAATTAGAAAAATCCATAAACCAAGGGGTCTTTGACCCTCTAAGAGCACAAATATGGTGGGATAGGGGAGAAGAAGGAGAGGTATAAAAGGGATCCTCACCAGAACCTACCGATTCGGAGCAAACAAGCAAAAACATTTCTTGGATGATCGGTACGGCCCTCGGTACAGCTTCTGGATTCATTGGGCTTCAGGGTTCACTCCTGATTTGGGGTCAGTACTGAGCTAGTTGCCTCAATACGACCCTCGGTATGGTCTTTTTTGGCCTCGTTCCGATGAGGCTTTCGTCCGACGGGGAGTCATTGATTGGTATAGCATTTTCGGACTCCATGAGGTTGTCTAAGGGAAATCTGGACAAGTGGTCGGCCACCGAGTTCTCCACTCTTTTCTTATCCCTTATCTCGCAATCAAACTTCTGTAAAAGAAGCATCCAACGAAAGAGCCTAGGTTTGGCATCCTTTTTAGTCATCAAGTACCTTACCGCAGTGTGATCCATATAAACAATAACTTTAGAACCTACTAAGTAAGTGCGAAACATTTCAAATCCAAATACCACATCAAGGATTTTCTTCTCAATCTTGGTGTACTTACTATTCTCTTCATCAAGCGTCTTACTTGCATAGTAGATGGCATGAAGCTTCTTGTCTTTTCTTTGTCCTAGCACGGCTCCTACAACATCATCACTAGCATCACACATGACTTCGAAGGGAAGGTTCCAATCAGACGATTGCATGATAGGAGCGGAAATAAGGGCTTCCCTTAGCTTGTTGAATGCTTCAAGACACTCTGCAAAGAACTCAAAGGCTACATCTTTCATAAGCAAGTTAGCTAATGGTTTAGCACCAAATTCATTTCTTCACATCTTTTAAGTACTCTACCTAGGTTGGAAAGACGTGAGTCAAAAGAAGAACCATAGACAAAGAAATCATTCATAAAGAGTTTTACTATGTCCTCTATCATGTTAGGAAAAAAAAATAACCATCATACACCTTTGCAGAGTAGCAGGGGCATTGAAGAGCCGCAATGGCATTCTCCTGTAAGCAAATGTCCCATACGAACAAGTAAAAATGGTCTTCTCTTGATCGTCAAGATGAATAGGAATCTGCCAAAAACCAATGTGGCCATCCAAATAGCAAAAATAATCATGATGGGCTAGGCGTTCAAGAACTTGATCAATAAAAGGAAGAGGGAAATGATCTTCATAGTTGCACTATTCAACTTCCTATAATCAATGCACATACGCCATTTAGTAGTAGTCCTAGTAGGTACTAGTTCACCCTTTTTATTTTCAATTACAGTCATCCCACCCTTCTTACGTACTACATGAGCAGGACTAACCCACTTATTATCGGATATAGCATAAATAATTCCAACATCTAACATTCTCAGAATTTCATATTTGACTACATCCTTTATTTTTGGGTTTAGCCTACGCTGATGTTCTATGTTGGGCTTATGGTCATCTTCTATGTATATTCTATGCATGCATGATGAAGGGGAAATTATGATAATATCCTCTAGAGAGTATCCTATAGCCTTCCTATGAACCCTAAACACATTAAGCAATTTTTCTACCTCTACTTCATTCAATTTAGCATTGATGTTCACAGGAAAAGTAGAGTTGGGACCTAAGAAAGCGTACCTTAGAGCTTCAGGAAAGGGCTTGAGCTCTAGAGAAGGCTCAGTTAGAATAAGTATTGGCTCTTCCTCCTTTGTCTGCAAAATTGCCTCAAAGCTCTCCAAGGAATAGAACTCTTCATTACCTACAAGAAGGGTCGGTACTGGACCAAGTTGCTTCGGTACCGAACTAGTAGTTTTAATGTAATCGAAATATCTTACATGCGCCATGTTTGTAGTTTCCTTCATCGTTGGATTGAATCGGAACTTAACGATGTCATCCCCAATGTCAAATATTAGGAGTCCCTTCTTAACATCGATTATTGCTCTGACGGTTGCTAAAAATGGCCTTCCAAGAACGATATGCACAACTGGATCCTCTAGCATTTGCATCATAATAAAATCAATAGGGACGAAGAACTTAACTACACGGATGGGGACATCATCAATCACCCTAGTTGGTGACACACATACGCCATTTGCCATGGATACTCTCATATTGACCGGTTCTAGGGCTCCTAAACTTGTCTGTGACCATATCGACAACGAGAGAAGGCTTACACTAGCACCTAAATCACACAAAGCTTTGAAAACGATAAGCTCCTACACCAATTGTAGTAGCAAACTTACCTGGATCCCCAAGTTGCTCCCAGAGCTTTAATGAATGAACTTCATCGGGAAGCTCAGACATGGATCTCTTCTTGGCTAGGATGTCCTTTAGGAACTTAGTGTATGCCGACATCTCACTCTAAGCGTCAGTGAAGGGAATGGTTATATTTAAATTTTTTAACATCTTCACAAATCTTTGAAACTAACCTTCCGCTATGTCCTGTACCTTTTAGGGAGGTTATGGAAGCGTCTTTTTCAGATTCGGAACCAAAACGGTCCCTGTAGAAGAATCTGATGTTGTAGGATTTGGGTCAGTACCGACCCTTGGAGGCTGGGTACGGCCCTCCGTATGGGCTGCCGAGAAAGGTATTGATCCTAAAAAAAAATTTGGCTCCATACTGACCCTCTTAGGATCGGTACGGGGCTCAGTACCATCACTATAATAGTAGAAAAAGGAGGATTAGGTGTCATACCTGGGTTGGGGTCAGTATCGACCCTGAGGTATCGGTATGGGCCTCGGTACGAGGGTCATTTTTGCCGTTTTCTTCTTTTTTCATTGTGGTTTTGCGATCTGGCACTTCCTTTTGACTCTAGAGGTGGATTGTAACTATTTGGCCCCTGAGGTTCTCATCGGTTCGACCTAAGAGCTTCCCGTGGGGTCTTGGGATTTGTGCAGCGAGGAGCCCTAGTTGGGATTCCACACCCTTCTTCCATGCTTCCTAGTCTCCTAATTGCGCTTGGACTCCCTTTAATTGAGTACTTACATCAGCTTTAAGATAATTGAATCCTTTTTGGAGCCATTGTACCCATGCCGGTAGTTCTTGGTAGCCAGGGGGCCTATATAGGGGAACCCTTTGATCTTGCGGTGGAGGTGTTGGCTTCCTTGGCCTTGGGCATAGTTACCCCAATTGGAGTAATTGTTTTTCCTCCCTGCAAAATCATTTTCATTGCCTGCATAATTATTATTAGGGTTTCTATTGGGATCCTGCATATAATTTACCTCTTCATATTGCTCCGCCTTTTGTACCTGGCTCATGTTAGTGTAATCTAGGGTATTGTGAGATGTAGAACCATATTCTAAACAAGGTTGATTCTTTGATAGAAAGCTTACTTGTTTCTTGAGACGACGGTTCTCATCCTCACAGAATTGATTTCTTACCCCTTGATCAATCTCTATCGGTGGCTCATAGAGTTTCTTACTTGATGTCCTTGACGCAAGGGTGCCATACATGGCCTCATAATCCACTAGCTTATCTAATAATGCACACACATCCGTTGGAGTCATATCGAGCAATCTATAATCGGTGTGTAGGTTTAGGTGGCACTTGGTTGCCTCATTGATACCCTGGAAGAAGATCTCCTAGAGTACATAATCCATTTGCCCATGGGTAGGGCATTGTCGTTGCAAGTCCTTGAATCTCTCCTAGGTCTCTACAAACGTCTCTCTTAGCAATTGGTTATAGGAGGTAATTCACTTCATTAGCTCCGTTGTCATTGCTGGTGGGAAAAACTTTGTCAAGAACAAGTCATGTAAAGCCTTCCTTGTAGTAATGGACCTAGGGGGAAAACTCTTCAACCAACTCAGGGTCTTTCTTGTAAGAGACCACTTAAAAGCTTTTAGTAGCACATATCTAGTGATACATTATCAAAAACAATAGTATCACATAAATCAGTAAAGTTCTTAACGTGCTCTATAGGGCATTCATGAGATTTCTCTTCGAATTGGGATCTCTTAATCAAAGAAATAAAATGAGACTTAATCTCAAAGTTACACTCAATTGTTGGGAGCACTATCACCGACACAGGCACCCTTAGTTCCAGGTGCATATATTGCTTTGCATTCTTGGGGATAGCGTTCAATTGTTCCTGAAGGCAAGTAGCATTCGCCCTTTCTATGTCTCTGGATGTCCGTAGCTCCTCCGTCAGAAGATGACGTCTGGCCATTTGGGTAGCCATATCGGCATCGTCTGCCATTGTCCTACTTTCTCATTGTCTATGGTGAAAAGAGCGTTCGGGTTCGAGATCGACTGCGAAATAAAAGTCAAGCCTGCATCATCGTGATGGCATAAATTGAAAGCAAAGATAAAAAAAAGACCATACATTTAAAAGAAAAGAGGGTAGGTTATTCCCAAACCCTAATAGTAACTAAAATTTGGCATAAATGAAATCTCACCGGCAATGGCGCTGATAGAGCATTATTAGTATTGCATAATAGATTACATTTAGCATAGTTTGGGTGTAAATATTACATATTTTAGTTGCATTTACATGATTACTTGTTGAGTTGGAAGATGCGGAATCTACACAATGTTATGTTTATTTTAGGAATCGTTGATTAAAGGTAGAATGAATTTAAGGAGAGTTAAAAGAAGTAAAAGATTATGGCATTAGTAGCTAGAGGAAATCACGAGCTGAGAAGCGGAAGAAATCACTGGCCGCCCCGCGGTCGAGCTAGCCACCCCGCGGCCCGAAGACTTCTTGAAGGATTTCGCTGATCATCAGGCCGCCCCGTCGCCTGAGATCGCCGCCCCGTGGCCCGTGCAGAAACGCCGAATCAGTTTACAACTTTAATTAGGGTTTTTATTATAATTTTAGGATGATTCTTTTTAGGCCTTTAAAAGACATTTCTAGGTTATTCTACTATTCACCTTATGCACTTTTGAGAATTATTGAGAGAACGCTTAAGCATGAGCAACTAAACTCTCGAAGGTTTCGCCTACAGTTTGAATCTTTGATTGTTGAATTGTGAGTTTCTTAATCTAGTTCTTCTTCATATTCGAATGTTTTGACTTCTATGCTCTTAATTCCTTGAATGTGTTTTATTCTCTCTAGCATGATCAACTAGTTAAAGTAGATTCATTCAATTGCTAGGGTTTTGTAGATTCCTCATAGCGAACCTTAACTCAAGTAGCAATCATATCCCTTTAGGACTCGTAGGACTAATTGGATATGTAGGAAGTTGAATATATGTTAAATATCGACTCGTAGCTTGATATTGCATATACCTTCGTTAATTCATAGTCTTAATGCTATCTCTAGGTTAAATCTTAACCGTCTTAGGGTTATTTAGAGATAATAATTACTAGGACTCGTAGGACTAGTAATTTACCTAAGATCTGGACAATGACATTGATAGGAAAAGACAAGAACTAGAGGCTGGAACAAGGATCAAATTCATCAATTGAAGTGACAAATTGTAGGTGAACCTAATTCTCTCCATTGCATCTTACAACTCACTCTATTCCATTTGCCTGCATCCGCTTTGATAAAAGGCGGATATTTCCATCACCAATTCTCTTTTGCGGTTACTTGCGATTGAGTTGATACTTAAAGTTACTAGATTTCCCTGTGGATTGACCTCTTTCATACCAACTAAACTAGTTGTGAGTTTGAATATTCTTTGATAGGAACAACGACAAGTTTTCCTCTTGTCAAATTTGGCGTTGTTGCCAGGGAACTCTTTTTAATTTCTTGTGTTATTTAATCGATATCCTTGGTGTGGACCATATTTATGGTCCGCACCCGTCCTACTAATCCATCTTTACTTTCTTTTGATTAAGAGATCGAGAGGACTATTTCCAACCTAAGGCGGGAGGTTCGCAATAACTCTAGCGAATTACCTTTTGATCAAAAAGTCGAAGGGACTGCAGAGATGGGTGACAACGTGTTGGAAAATGTGAACCAAACCTTAAGGCAACTCACCGCACCGAATCTGCAAACACAACCATTGGCGGTGCAGTTTCCAGCGCTTGCTGATGGGACAAAGTTCGAGTTCAAGGCTCAATGGATTGAATTTCTGCCTATGTTCCATGGGTTGAGTGGCGAGGATCCCAACAAACATTTGGCAGAGTTCCATGCTATCATTGAGAGCATGAGACCCGCAAATGTCACAGAGGACCAAATCAAGCTGCGAGCTTTTTCTTTCACATTAAAAGATTCAGCTAATGATTGGTTTTACTATTTGCCTGCAGGGAGCATTATTACCTAGACAGAGATGAAACGGTTGTTCTTAGAAAAGTACTTCCCTGCTACAAAGCTGAACTTTCTTAAAAAGGCCATCAGCAACATTGAGCAATCAGCAACTGAGACCCTATATGAGTATGTGGAGCGATTCAAAAAGCTCTGCTCAAGTTGCCCCTACCATAGTTACTCACAACAGGATTTGGTACTTTATTTGCATGGAGGTTCGCTTGATGATGAGCGTCGAATGGTGAATGCCACTAGTGGGGGTAACATTCTCAACAAGACCCCAAATGATGCTATGGAGTTGTTCTCAGAGTTTGCTGAGGGGTCTAGACAATATAGCAAGAGGGCAAACCCCCCGTGGAGTACTGGTTGTAGATTCTTCAAGCTCCAATTTGCAAGCTGATATGATGGAGATGAAGGAGATGATGAGAAGGATGATGCTCAATGGGACACCTCAAGAACTCAAGGCATGTGGGCTCTGTGCTAATCCCTCACATCCAAACGATATGTGCCCACTACTTCAGGATCCTAATGTTGAGCTTAACACCATGGAAAACTTTGTCTCGCAGTAGTCGAGGTATGGTAACTATGGTAACCCTAATCAATTCAATAACAATTATAATGGAGGTTACCAGGGGTATGTTTATGGTAATAACCAGGCCCTTTTCAATTCTAGGCAGAGAGCACCTCCCACAGGGGATCAATCAACTGAGGACCCTATCAAGACCCTCACTAGGATACTCATGAGCCAGGTTGAGCACTCAAAGAATCTTGAGAAGTAGGTAGGCCGATTGGCTCAATCGCTGAGTGAATTGCAGGCTAAGGACTCAGGAAAGCTACCATCTCAAACGGTGGGGAATCCTAAGGAGAACATTTGCGCAATAACGCTAAGAAGTTGTAAGGAACTGATTACTACTCACCAGGATGATGAAAACCATAGAGACTCTGAGTTGCATAAAGAAAAAGGAGAAGAAGAGCTTCGAAATCGCCAGCGGCCCCGCGGCCCCCTTGGGCTGCCCCGCGGCCAAGGCCATTCTGCAGATGCAGAATTCGGCGAGCCGCCCTGCGGCCATACCCAGCCGCCCCGCGGCCTTGCCCCTGACGAACCTTGTGATTCTTATGTAAGGCCTGAATTCCTTACAAACATGTTCCTCCTTTTCCTGAAGCTCTTAGAGATACAAGAAGGCCTGAGAATGACAAAGAGATCTTTGAGACATTCAGTAAGTGCGAGGTAAACATTCCCTTACTCAAATTGATTAAAAGTATTCCTCATTATGCTAAATTTCTTAAGGAGCTTTGCACCATAAAGAGGAATTAGAAGTTGAAGGGGAAGCAGAAGATTAAGGTAAGCGAACCTGTGTCTGCTGTGTTTCAAAAGCGTAAGTGGTGATCCAATTAGTGGACCGCTCATGTGTGATAGGTGAGACTAAATTTGATAAAGCTTTGTTAGACTTAGGTGCATCTATTAATGTATTACCTTATTCTCTGTATCAATCATTAGGCTTAGGACCTTTGCATGAGACTAGAGTGGTGATCCAATTAGCGGACCGCTCAAATGCTTATCCTAGAGGGATAGTAGAGGAAGTTTTGGTCATGGTTGACAACTTGATCTTTCCTGCTGACTTTGTTGTCTTAGACATGGAGCATGGTAAGCAAGAGGCCCCTATTCTCTTAGGAAGACCCTTTTTAAAGACTGCTAAGACAAAAATTGATGTGTATTCTGGCTCATTGACTATGGAATTCGATGGTGAGAAGGCTGAATACAATATATATAATGCAATTAAATTCCCTTCTGACGATCCTTCCTGATGCTTTGTAGATGTCATTAATACTTGTATGCAGGATACTTTTGATATGAGTTGTGTAGATGACCTGTAGGTTGCTCTAGAAACTCCTATTGAGGAGTTGTCATTGAATTATGCTTTATCTACTAACCTGCAACAGACCATAAGAGACTTATCTACCCTCCCAACTCATTTGCAGGTAGGTACCCCTATGGAACTAACCGGCACTAGCGAGAAGCTCTTACCTTCTGTTGTGCAGGCACTTGTTGTTGAGCTCAAGCCACTTTCTGAGCATTTGAAGTATGCATTCGTGGGGGAAGGTGATACCTTCCCTGTCATCATGTCCAACAAGATTACTAAAGAACAAGAGGATGGGTTGGTGGTGGTGCTCAAAGAACATAAGACCGCTCTGGGATGGACCATAGCGGACATCAAGGGAATCAGCCTAGCTACTTGCATGCACAGAATCTTGTTACAAGAGGGAGCCAAACCTTCCAGGCAACCTCAACAGAGACTCAACCCACCTATGATGGAGATAGTAAAGAAGGAGGTGCTGAAACTTCTTCAGGCAGGTATGATCTATCCCATCTCTAATAGTCAATGGGTTAGTCCAATGCAGGTAGTACCAAAGAAGGGGGCATAACAGTGGTTGAGAACAAAGAAGGTTAGTTGGTCCCTACCAGAGTCCAATCAGGCTGGAGAGTTTGTATCGATTATCGCAAGCTGAATGCGGCAACTCGAAAAGATCACTTTCCCTTACCTTTTATTGATCAGATGATTGAACGGCTCGCTGGTCATCCATATTATTGCTTTTTAGATGGATATTGAGGGTACTTTCAGATAGCCATTGCACCGGAGGATCAAGAAAAGACGACATTCACTTGTCCGTTTGGCACTTTTGCATATCGCAGGATGCCTTTTGGCTTGTGCAACGCTCCTGGGACATTCCAACGGTGTATGGTAAGCATTTTTTCTGAATATGTAGAGCAATTCATTGAGGTTTTTATGGATGACTTTACTGTACATGGTTATAGTTTTGATGCTTGATTAAACCATTTGGCACTTGTGCTTAGAAGGTGTATTGACACTAACTTAGTGCTCAATTCAGAGAAATGTCACTTTATGGTTGAGGAGCATTGTTTTAGGTCACATTTTCTCACATAAAGGGATTGAGGTTGATAAGGTGAAGGTAGACATCATTCAATCATTGTCTTATCCTACTAATGTGCATGAAGTGCGTTCCTTTTTAGGCCATGCAGGATTCTACCGCAGGTTCATTAAGGATTTCTCAAAGATCACCACACCCTTGTGCGAGCTACTGAAGAAGGAGGTCACTTTTGCTTTTGATGAGAAGTGCAGGATGGCGTTTGATGAGTTGAAGACTTGTCTTACTAGTGCACCAATTATACAAGTGTAAGACCCGGGGTCTTAAGAGGCGCCAGCCCATGCCACCTAGCCCTCTCAGGTCCGTTGTCCTCACTTTGAGCCTGAAAAGGAAGAGCTCTTGTAACATGGGTAGGGCTTGAATCACTTATTAATCACTCCCAACATCCTTATGATATCCGATGTGGGACGGGGGTATTACAATCTCCCCCACTTAAAGCACTGACGA
This sequence comes from Persicaria maculosa, assembly GCA_963922045.1. Classification (NCBI taxonomy): domain Eukaryota; kingdom Viridiplantae; phylum Streptophyta; class Magnoliopsida; order Caryophyllales; family Polygonaceae; genus Persicaria; species Persicaria maculosa. The sequence goes on along the minus strand of OY998266.1, from coordinate 37,610,843 downwards.
CCCCGTCAGGCCCAAGGGACTGCCCTCCGGGAGGAGCGTACCCGAGCATACTGTCAGAGTACCTCCGGGCCCAGAGTCGGCTCTGATACCATCTGTAAGACCCGGGGTCTTAAGAGGCGCCAGCCCATGCCACCTAGCCCTCTCAGGTCCGTTGTCCTCACTTTGAGCCTGAAAAGGAAGAGCTCTTGTAACATGGGTAGGGCTTGAATCACTTATTAATCACTCCCAACATCCTTATGATATCCGATGTGGGACGGGGGTATTACAACAAGCGCCAAATTGGTCCCAACCCTTCGAATTGATGTGTGACGCTAGTGACTACGCTGTAGGAGCCATGCTTTGGCAAAAAAAGGGAAGAGCTCTCACGTGATCTACTATGCATCTCTGACGTTGAATGGCGCCCAAAGGAATTACTCAACCACAGAGAAGGAACTTCTTGCTATTGTTTTTGCCCTTGAGAAATTTAGATCTTATTTGCTTGGTACAAAAGTTATTGTGTATAGTGACCATGCAGCGCTTCGTTACCTTTTGACGAAGAAAGAGGCCAAGCCAAGGTTGATTAGATGGGTCTTGCTTTTAAGAGAGTTTGACATCGAAATCAGGGACAAAAAGGGTGATGAGAACCTTGCTGCAAATCATTTAAGTCGTATATTGCTGGGAAAGAATGGGCAGCACGAGCAATCACCTATCTTGGGGATTTTTCCTGACGAAGAATTATTTGAAGTGTTCAGCGTCTCCAGTCGCCCCGTTGCTGGCCTGGCCGCCCCGCGGCCACCTGTCACCGGCCGCCCCGCGGCTGACCCTAGCCGCCCTGCGGCCCCTGTAAATTCTGAGATTGAACCCCTTTTGAAGGTAAGCTCTATTCCCCGTCCTTGGTTCGCTAATTTGGTGAACTTTTTAGTATCGCAGGAGTTTCCACCCCACTTTTCCAAGGCTGAAAAGGACAAGATATGCCATGATGCTCGCTTCTACCTTTGGGATGATCCATACCTATGGAAGCATTGCGCTGATCAAGTTATACGTTGGTGTCTTCCCGATGATGAGGTACAATCTGTCCTTAATTTATGTCACTCACATGAATGTGGTGGGCACTTTGGACCATAGAAGACAGCAAGAAAGGTACTTGAGGCAGGGTTCTTTTGGCCGCATATATTTCGTGATTCATATGCTTTTTACATATCATGCGATCGCTGTCAAAGAGTTGGGAATCTTTCTAAGGGGAATGAGATGCCACAAACTCGCATGATATTTTGTGAGATTTTTGATGTTTGGGGCATTGACTTCATGGGACCATTCCCTAACTCGTTTGGAAACTTATATATTTTGCTTGCGGTGGACTACGTCTCCAAGTGGGTGGAGGCGAAGCCCACCAGGACTGATGATTCAAAAGTTGGTGTAGGTTTCCTCAAGGAGCTATTCTCTATATTTGGGGACTGTTTTTATTTGTGTTTATTTATGATTTTATAACAAGCTGAGGTATCTAATCGTGAGATTAAGACTATCTTGGAGAAGATTGTTGCCCCAAACAGGAAGGATTGGAGTGTAAGAGTTGATGATGCTCTGTGGGCTTATCGAACGGCTTACAAGACGCCCATTGGGATGTCTCCATTTCGATTAGTTTATGGAAAGTCTTGCCATCTTCCTGTCGAGCTCGAACATAAGGCATACTGGGCAGTGAAACAATGCAACATGCGAATTGATGAAGTTGGGGAGTTCAGGAAACTTCAGCTGCAGGAGCTGAAAGAGTTGAGATTGAATGCCTATGATAACTCCGTCACCTATAAGGAGAAGACTAAGGCATGGCACGACAAACATATTTTGATAAAGGACCTCAAATTGGGGACAAGGTCCTTCTATTCCAATCGCGCCTTCAACTCTTCCCAGGTAAGCTTCGCTCTAGATGGGTAGGGCCATATGTGATTACTAATGTCTTTTCTCATGGTGCAGTAGAACTACTCAATGAGAGGAATGGAGATATTTTCAAGGTCAATGGTCATAGAGTGAAGCCATATTATGAGAACTTTGTCAAAGAGGATGGTGATGAGTTGGTTCTCTATGAACAAGCACTAAGGATCACTAGGGAGTCATGACGTCAAGCCAACGACGTTAACTAAAGGCGCTGCTTGGGAGGCAACCCAAGGTAAGTAGTTTAGATGTTTTTTTTCTTATTACATTTAGTTATTTTTAGTTTAGTTTTTGTTGATTCGGCATACTAACCCCGCAGGGTAAAAAGAAGAGGAAATGAGCAGAAAAAGGGCAAGCTGCCCTTTCGCCATCCAGGCCGCCCCGCGGCCGCGACAGCGAGCGAACTATCTTCGCAAATCGCCGGCCACCCCGTTGCCTACCCTTGCCGCCCCGCGGCCCCTGACGGAGGATAAAAAATTTTGGGACCCGTGTGGGCCCCACCTGCTACACCCCTTTAACCCTATCCACTCCTTTATCATCATCTATCTTTATCAAAAGTCGCCCCCACGCCAATGCTTTCACCATCTTCATCTATCTTTACCTTCTTCAACCTCCACAAGAAAACCCCAACCTCCAATAAAGCTCTCCCTCAAAGCTTCCAACCTTCACAAAAATCACCCCTTTTCTCCAATATCTTCCATTATCCATCTATATCTTTCACCAAACCACCCACATTTCCTCGTTCTTCCTAGATCTATGCCAAAAACACTCGATTCGAAGGATCTTCAAGGTTTTGGGAGAAATCCACCAAAGGAGGGAGGAATTTGAGACGTCGGAGCGCAGATCCGACGTCGGAGTAGCAGATCCACTACTTTTTGAGGCCGCTGTTATAGGAGGAAGGTCGAGTTCTTAAATACAGATATAAAAATATATAAATGTAAACCGACTCCTAGCATATGCAAATAATTACAAGACTTTCTCCCATTGTAGTAGAAGGGTAGTCAAGATCGATCCACGAGGAGGCGGGTCAGCGGGATCCTAGTAGCGTTGGAAATCTCACGTCTTTCGTCGACCAGAAGCCTCGATCTCGACCTTGGTGCTCGATGTCGACCTTGGATGTCGCTCCTCTCTGCAACATAAGACCTGCAGAGACAAAAATAAGCAGTCGATATCGACTAGGGTAGGTCGATATCGATGTTAGCAGACGAAATCGACTGGCTCAGTAGACTGCCAGTCGACACAGGTGGTTTATATCGAGGTTGAGGGGTCGATATCGATCTCAGTAACTCGACAGAGATGCTCGTCGTCGACTCAGAAAACTGTCGATGATACTCAGTGGTCGATATCGACGTCTGTTGGTCGATATCGATGTCTTCTCCTGCAAAGTTGTTAGCTTTTTGTCGGCAAAGAAAGGCCGAAGACTTAAGGATGAATGAGGATGCGATGAACAGAATAAAGACTGTGTTTTGAAGAATATAAACTATGTAAAAGGCAACTCCTAGGATTAGGGTTTACCACAACGTTAACCAATGCATGCGATAAGATAAATAAGACGGACAATTGCGCTATTTCACCCGAGGGACAAGCTTTCGCTGTACACAAACTCTTAGGATTACTCGTGCAAATAAACCTAATTGTCTCTATAAATTTTATGTTTATAACTGAAGTTGTTAGCATGAATCCCTTTTCTTTCGATTAGGACTAAACAAAGAATCGTAGGAGATGATATAGACACAACGATATCAACATCTAACACTTCCCTCAGGCACGCATGGCTAACGTCGGGCTCACCCCGACCCTAAGAGCTTTCGGGGACTACTCGCTTCTCATCATGGAACTCATCATTGATTGAAAGAAATAAACTTGCATTAAACTATAAACTCCGAAGCTTTACAACTCAAAGTCGGCTTTCGCAAACGCCAAACCTTAAAACTTCTCTCTAACTCTATTGCTATTGATTGTGTGTCTGTGGATGATCTGAATGTCAGCCCCCTAGGGCTTTATTTATAGGCTACTAACCCTTGCTAGCCAAAGATTGTAACTTCTATCTAAACTATGAACTCTATCCAAACAATTAGGATAGGTCTTTTATTTTGATAAAACTCTAACAACTTGATAAATCTCTAAGGTAAAAAGTAATTAAATCTCAACTGCATCTATCTATAGTTACAAGATAATTTGTGCTCCTTGAAGATAGAATAGCCAATCCGTGTCTCGAAAAGTGCGTCTATCTTGTGTCGAAGTATGGTCGATATCGACTAGGAAGGTCGATTTCGATGTCTCTGTTTCTGCTCGACAAGCTCAGCTTCACTCGATTCCTGGGTTGAGGTCGATATCGATGATCTAAGGTCGATATCGATGATGTAAGGTCGATATCGAGTGCTTTTCTCTGCTTTGCATGGTCTGTCTCGACACTCAGTATTGTGTCGATGCTCTCTAGTCGATGTTGATGTTGTAAGGTCGATATCGACCTCTCTTCTGCTCTCCTTGTTTTCTCCGTTTTGACTCCGATTTCGCTCGAATTCCTGCATGATTAGCTCAAGACTTGTGCAGAATCTGTTTCTTGCCCTCTTTCTCATTCTTACACAAGTTTACATTATTTTTAACCTTAAATTTGGAAATCGAATAAAATATGAAGTCAAAAGATGCAAATAAAAGAGGTACAAATATGTACATCAGCCGCCCCATCGCCAGCCTAGTCGCCCCGCGGCCATTCCTGTCGCCGGCCGCCCCAACACCTTCTCAGCTGCCCTGCAGCCACCTGTCACCGGCTGCCCCGTAGCCTACACTCGCAGAAACCTTCATTTTTGTAAGTTCTTAATTCAAACTCTTTCTTGGGTTAATTTCTTGGCTTTAAGCGAACATGTCTAGACCCCATGGGATGAGTAGGAGCCAGAAGGAGAAGTTGAATGCGCTGAATACTAGAAATTTCTTTCAAACCAAGTTTTTTCACGAACCTACCCTTCGGATGTTAGAGATGGATGTATGTACTAGGAAATTTTTAGAACATGGAGGCCTAGGGATTTCTTAGATAAGAATGCTCCGACCTATTCATGGTTAGTTAAGGAGTTCTTGGCTACTTTGAGTGTGCGGTCGACATCTATCGAGTTTAGGTTGTTGGGGCAGGAGTTCACGAGGACAAAAGAGAGTGTGGGACAGATTTTTAGAGTTACAGCTGCACCAACCGCAGGTTGCTTTGATGTATCAAAGGGAGAGGGGTCTATTGAATTCTGGCTTGCGGCAACTAGGGTTCCTTTTGAGGCCAAGAAGGGCCAATATAACTCGCGTATTAGGTACCCTGCACTACGGCTGATCCATAACGTTTTAGCCAACACTTTCTTTGCCTAGGCTGAGGTCAACAAAATCTCACTTTGGGACATGTCATATTGTGGTGTTTGACGCTGGAGAGCCCAGTGGTCCCAGGTTGGGTGGATTTGTTCCTTTTCAACTGTAGGGACATCATAGTCAAGCGCAAGACGGCGACTATTAGCTTTGGGGGTCTCATCACTCTTATAGCACGGGATTGTATCGATTTGAGCGTTGTCCCTGATGTTCTGCATGGTTCATTTCTGTATGATGAGGCTCAGCTGAGGAAAGCTGGCCATTTGGAGGGGAGAGTGCCGATGTGGTCTGGAGGACAGGCCATCTTGGGGCGATTCAGCTGAGGTTGCCACGACCACTTCCTTTTGGTCCTACGTGGGAGCATCAACAGTAGATGGCTCTCCTCCAGGACACCATATGGCAGCATCAGCAGATGATCTCTCGTCGTCAGGATGCTATGTGGGATCATCAGCAGCATTTGTATGTTGACATGGGAGACATCCATTACGATGTTCGTGGACTGACGACTAGCATGGCAGATATGTGTGAGAGCCAGGCAGAGATGTGGCGCTTACAGGATCAGATGCTACACAGACAGCAGGCTGCATGGGAGGCTCAGGAACTGCAGAGACAGAGATAGGAGGAGTTCTTTTGATTTGCCTACCCTCAGTTCCCACCTTACCCGCCACCACCACCTCAGCAGTGAACATGTTAGTTTTTCTTTTTCTTTTCTTTTCCCTTTCAGTTTATTTTGATATTTTCTCCATTGAGGACAATGTCAGAATTAAGTGTGGGGGGAAGACTTGCATGACATGTTAGATTTGTATTTTATCTTTATGTTTGCATTTTGACTTTAGATTGCATGTCTAAATATTTTAGTTAATGTTAGTTTATGTTGTTTGCAAAAAAAAAAAAGAAAAAAAATCCGAAATTTATATTATTTATGTAATTATATTAGCTAGGATTAGGCCTTATTTTCCCATATGGATGCCACTTGTCCTCTAAATTATCTATTGAGACTTATGCCCCATGATGTGCTTGGATTGTTAAAACCTTTGATATATGATTTTCACACTATTTTGTGAGCATAATTGGTTAATGATTGAGCACATGAGATCTTTGATTTTGGGTGATCTTGAAGTTCTAGACATGACCTGGTAAGCTTATTTTAGCCTATTCAGGATTGCGCTTTATTTAGTCCTCTTGCTTGTTGAGTGTACTCTCTTTAATTGCTTCCTCTTTGGCTTGCATTTAGATATCTTATTCAAGGCTGCATATTATGATTTCTGCACATGACTTAAAGATGATTGGGGCACCTTTATTACCCCTATTTGACTCTATTCCCACCTTACATATTATCCTATGCTTGAAGCCAATTTGAGCCTGATTGTCTATTCTTTTGGAGCTCTACAAGATTTTTACATAGCCAATTATAGCCTGACCCCATCCGGGAATTAGGAATAGTTGGTGAATATTCGTATTCTGGATGATGGGTTGAGTGATGGATTGTATGTTTTGAGTACTCTTATGAGATGTTTTGATTCTTGCTAGTAGTTTATACATTACTTAGGACCTAAGGAGGATAAAATTCACTTATGGGTAAAAGTCAAGGAAAATCATTTGATATAGCATGAAGAAGAGCATGTGAAAAAAAAAAGAAAAAAAATGCAAAAGAAAGAAAAAAAAGAGAGAATAAGAGAATGAGTTGAGTATGGTTTGTGAAGTTTTATGCTTGAGATTGGAGTTGTATACATTGTATAGTTATGGTATGAGCTTGTGAGTGATATTGTAATTTGGTTGCATCCTTAGTTCCCGGATTATGAGCACCACATGGCCTAAATTGTTCCATACCTTATGTTTTCTACCTTGGCCCCATTACAACCCAATTGAAAGACTTCATGATTTTTGTTGTGTGTAGAGTCACCAGCAGTGAAGAGCTAGAACACTGGTGCAAGACTATTGTAGCTAAGCTTTTAAAGATTGAGTTTGAGCGTAAACATTTAACCCTAAACACTTGAGCGAGAGTGAAACACATATTCCTTGTGAGGTCTAGAACGGATATCGTTGCTTGATTTCATTGATTATTGCAATTATATGCTATGATGTTGTTAATCTATTGTGTTTGCTAGTTTTTCCTACACTTAAAGAGTATTGGGGTTGATACATGAATTGCTATTCTGTGGGGCTGCTGAGTTACTTTTTCTATTGGTTGAGGACAAGCAAAGGTTCAAGTGTGGAGGAATTTGATAGAGCATTATTAGTATTGCATAATAGATTACATTTAGCATAGTTTGGGTGTAAATATTACATATTTTAGTTGCATTTACATGATTACTTGTTGAGTTGGAAGATGCGGAATCTACACAATGTTATGTCTATTTAAGGAATCGCAGATTCAAGGTAGAATGAATTTGAGAAGAGTTAAAAGAAGTAAAAGATTATGGCATTAGCAGCTAGAGGAAATCACGAGCTGAAAAGCGGAAGAAATCGCTGGCCGCCCCGCGGCCCGAAGACTTCTCGAAGGATTTCGCTGGTCGCCAGGCCGCCCTGTTGCCTGAGGTCGCCGCCCCGCGGCCCGTGCAGAAACGCCGAATCAGTTTACAACTTTAATTAGGGTTTTTATTATTATTTTTGAAGGATTCTTTGTAGGCCTTTAAAAGACATTTCTATGTTATTCTACTATTCACCTTATGCACTTTTGAGAATTATTGAGAGAACTCTTAAGCATGAGCAACTAAACTCTCGAAGGTTTCGCCTACAGTTTGGATCTTTGATTGTTGAATTGTGAGTTTCTTAACCTAGTTCTTATTCCTATTCGAATGTTTTGACTTCTTTGCTCTTAATTCCTTGAATGTGTTTTATTCTCTCTGGCCTGATCAACTAGTTAGAGTAGATTCATTCCATTGCTAGGGTTTTGTAGATTCCTCGTAGTGAACCTTAACCCAAGTGGCAATCATATCCCTTTAGGACTCGTAGGATTAATTGGATGTGTAGGAAGTTGAATATATGTTAAATATTGACTTGTAGCTTGATATTACATATACCCTGGTTAATTCATAGTCTTAAAGCTATCTCTAGGTTAAATCTTAATCGTGTTAAGGTTATTTAGAGATAAGAATTACTAGGACTCGTAGGACTAGTAATTTACCTAAGATCTGGACAAGGACATTGATAGGAAAAGACAAGAACTAGAGGCTGGAACAAGGATCAAATTCATCAATTGAAGTGACAAATTGTAGGTGAACCTAATTCTCTCCATTGCATCTTACAACTCACTCTATTCCGTTTGCCTGCATCCGCTTTGATAAAAGGCGGATATTTCCATCACCAATTCTCTTTTGCGGTTACTTGCGATTGAATTGATACTTGAATTTACTAGATTTCCCTGTGGATCGACCTCTTTCTTACCAACTATACTAGTTGTGAGTTTGAGTATTCTTTGGCAGGAACAACGACAGGTTTTCCTCTTGTCATGCGCCAATTTAAGGATAGGGTTTTTCAATCAAATAAACTTATAAGATCGAGACCCTGCTATATTTTAGTAGATTCAAGTTCGTTCTCAGAGAGATAGTCAGTTCCTTATTTTAGTTACTTAAAAGAGCAAAGAAGTAGCAAGGAGATGTGAAAGTAGAGATTTTTAGGGGCATAAAGGGGATATTTTTATGAATAAATTCAATATAAAAGAATTCTACGGTTTAGGGTTCCTGACAACATCAATCATGCATGTAAACACCACAAATCACATAAAAATCGCATTTATCTAGTAAATAGGTTTACTTTCACAAACCCTAGCAAAGCAATCAATCAAGTTTCGCAAATTAATTAAATTTACTATTTATCCTAATAAGGTTATTTAAAACTTTCATTTCGAAACCCTAATTACTATCCAATTTACAATTTCCTCCTTCAATCAAAATGCAAACAAGAAATTTCCCTAACTTTTGCAAGGTACTTAAGCACAAGGATAGATAAAAATACTTAATTTAAGGATTCATAGCATTCATCACAGATGACTAACGTTAGGATCACCCCAACCCTAGAAAAGGCGACTATTTATGCATAAACATGGTGAATAGCATCTTGACAGCCCTAGAACGTATCTCAAACTTTCGCCTAAGAACACGCCTTAAAAAGCTCTCTAATTCACCCTAAAACATTGTTGGAAAACCTAGAACCCCGTGGCTGTAAAGTTTCTGATTTTTGGATGTAAATTGGCTTATTAAAATCACCCCTAAAGGGTCCTCTTTATACTAGCAAATCTAATTCTATCTTAGGAAAAATTGGATTAAAAAAAAAGAATCTATCTAAATCTATTTAAAACTAGGATAGAATTTGGATTTTCTCTTCGTGCGGACAGTCCGTACCGACCCTAGGGTCCCTCGGTACTAACCCCATCTAGCTCGGTATGGTTTCTGGATAACTTTCTTGCATTTCGCTCTTTCCGCTTGGGTCGGTACCGAGGCATAGGTGCTCGGTATGTGCCTTGGTACAGCCCACTATCTTCTCGGCACGCATAGCTCGGTTACACCTTGGTTTGGGCCTTGGTTTGGGCTCGGTTCTACCTCTTCTTAGGCTCAGTTCCGCCCCTTCCTGGACTCGGTTTGGGCACTCTTTTGCTCATATCTCCTTGGTTTGATCTTCGATTGCTTCCGTTCTTGTTCATGCATTCTTCTAATGTCTTTCTGCCTCTCTTCATGCCATAAAATTACTTTGAAACAACTTCAAAAAATCTGTAAAACATAACAAAAGCTTGTGTAGACCTCCATATCTCATAAAATATGAAAACCTACTCAAACAACACTAAACCCAATTTAAAACTAAAGGAAAAAGACTCAATTTGACATAAAAGACTCAACAAAATATGACTAAAATCATGAACATCAGACTTCATCTTCCTTTCGGCTTTCATTCTTGATCTGCTCAGCTCTCCTCGTGCACCCTTTAACTTCTTCTCCAGCTCCATCCTAACGTCTACATAGCTTCTGCAAGCCATCCTTTGCCCCTTATTTAAGCTCGAAAAATAATATATGCAAATTAAGTACAAAAATGCGTAGATTCCGAACTTGAATGCCCACTGATAAAAAAATGTATTTTAACAATGAACGGAACTCGAAGCAAGGAAGCAAAATCATGTGAATAGATAGAGGAAACAAGTTAAAAGAGTAAGATGATGTTGGGGCCACGTCAGCGGACAAGAATTCGTGCCCGCGGTCAATGCTGAGAGCAAATGTTGACCAACTCCTAGGGCTGCGCCCGCGGCCAAAAAGCCACACCTGCGGCCACTACCGGCCCCGAAACCCTAAATTGCAGAATTACTTATCTTTAGTTAGGTTATTTTGTAACCCTTTTAGACGCCTATTTAAGGGTTTTTTAGGGGACGTTTTAGGAACCTTTTGCAATTGAAGAAACCCTAGAGGAGAGCTTTGTTCTATGGCGAACTAAACTCCTCCTCCGTTTGATTTATTAGTTTGAAGCTTTCGATTGGATATTTTGTGAGATTTTCTCTACTCTATTTTCTTTTAAGAAATCGTTATCTTCTGTTGTTATTGCTTTTGACTGATTTTGTGTTATATTGGAGTAGCTAACCAATATTTTCTTAAATTCAATATATCGCTAGGTCTATAGGAATTCTGGTTGAATAACTTAGATCATAGTAGCAAATTGTGATTATCTAGGGCTAGTTGACTTGGTTGATTGCATGAAGATAAAGATACAATTGGTTTATTGCTAGTTGATTTATTTCAATTGTTTCTATTGAATTTTCTTGGTGTGCATTGGTATTGTTGAATTGAATCTGGATAGTTTCTAGATTATTCATTAATAAGGATGTTTAGAGTTTGGTTGACATATTCACTAATTATAGGAAAGGAATTGAAAGTTATTATCAAGGTATAATTGATTTTCACAGTAGGTTGCTCAAGAGTCATAGGTTTAGGGAATTTCAAGGATCAGATTCGAAATTAAGAGTGGATACTAATTCATCAAGTGTGTTTCTCAAATATTGTTACCAATCGCCAATCATTGCATCATCTGCTTACTTTTGTGTTATATTACATACTTCCCAAAACCTCCTTATTTACATCATTCACATCATTAGCATACAAATTGAACATACGAATTGCACGAGTCTCTATGGGTTCGACCTGTGCTTGCCAAGCTATACTAGTTAGGTTAGTTCAAAACTATTTGATAGGTTTTAACGATTGTGAAAATATCTCTATCAGTGGTTGTTTAGTGTATGGATTGTGGGTGACGTGGGTGTGGGGACCGAGATTAAGGGCTTTATAACGTGGCCAAATTACAATGTCTGATTGGACATTGTTAATGGAGGATCCAACCCTATACAACCTCTAATATAACGTTGATAAGGGGGATCCAACCCTATACAACGTCCAATGAGATGTTGTTAAGCTCTATGAAATATTTAATAGGACATTTAAAGGATGACCCAACCTCATACAATATGCAATTGGACGTCGTGTATTGTCCCCCCATGATGACTTTTATATTCGTCCCCCACTATATAAGGTCGACTGGATGTCTTTCATTCTCCTCGCAATAATTTCACACAATATTAACTTCATCTTCATACAAAAAAAAATGTCCTCCTCAGAAAGTGATTGTGAGATCAAGCTTCCGCGAGATGAAGTTGTCTAACCACAGAGCAATGTTGTTGAACGGGTGAAATCTTATGTTTGTATTCTTTGCTCCCCTATTTATGTCTACATCCAGGTTGAACTATAGTAAGACGTATATTTACTAATATTGATTGTGAACCCTTATATCTACATCCAAGACATTATGACTGAGTTTACCCACACCTATACTTGGACTTGCCATAACCAGATGGTCGACCATTTTAAGCAAATTGGTGTTTCACATAATATGGTCTTAGTAATAAAGCGATCGTGGTCCAGCACTACAAACCGAACAGGTGGCATATTGCCAACTTGCGAGCAATACAAGGTGTTTTAGAGAAGGGGAAATCAGCTTCGTAGCACAAACTAAGCAAGTATCCATTCTCCTTGCATGATTATGAGGGAGGACCGACTATGTGGATGATGGTCGTACAACATCAATACGGGGTATTTTACAGAAGGGGAAATCACCTTTGTATCACAAAATAACCAAGTATCCATTCTCCTTGCATGATTTTGAGGGAGGACCGGGTATGTGGATGATAGTCATACAATATGGAATGAACAACCATCACCTACCTCACTGCTTGAAGGGTCATGCTTATGTGAGAAAGATAAAACCGGTAGAGAAGAAAATATGTAGGTGGATGAAAGACATTGTTACTCCACCGAAGGCCATCGCATACATGTTACAACAACTCGATGCAAATAGCGTCACCTTAGTGCGTTAACTTGAGAACACCCTCAACAAGCTTGCCATCAAAGAGAGAAAAAATCAGACGATGACACAAGATACCCTCCATCCTCTCCGAGAAAGGGGTTACTACTACGATTTCAGAAGAAGCCCAAACGATGAAAACTTATTGAATGACCTTTTTCTCGCACAACCGGATAGGATTCGTCTCTTAAATAAGTACTCGTATGTCATCATCATGGATAGTACATACAAGACAATGCGTAAGTACTCTATCCTACATCTTCGTACATTTCTTCCTTATCGATTATTGTACTTATGTAAGGACGTTGCTACATTGCGTACACAGGTACAACATAGCTTTGTGTAGGATCATTGGCTTAATACTGACGGGAAATAACTTTTGCATTGCTTATGTCTTTATGGCCCGCGAGAACGAAGGCACGTATCCTTGGGTGCTGAATAACCTACATGTTCTTCTTCGGGGTAAAATACCCGATTTGATCATGACATATCGGGAGTTGGGCCTTCTCTCGGCACTTAGGGTTGTCTTTCCAAATGTGCAACATCTACTTTGTTGGTTACATGTAACTTGCAAGTGTGAAGAGGCCGCTTTGAAGATTACTAAAAATTTACAACATGCATTGATATTCAAGAATAACGTTTGGAGTTTATTCCAATCTTCTGCGGAGGATTCGTTCGACTGGCACCGACAATGGCTTCATGGCCAATGGCAACTCGCACCCAGGGTCATGCGGTATCTGGAATCAGTGTGGCTCATTCACCGGACAAGCCTTGTCAGGTGTTACACTGACAACGTTCTCAACTTTGGAACAAGGACAACAAATAGGTACACATATCCTTTTTGCCTTTAGCCATGTATCTCATTCCTAAATTTCCAACTCTGTTCATCACGGTCACAAGGTACAATATGTGTAGGGATGAAGGCCATCATAAAGTATTGAAGGAAGCATGGCACTCGTTCACAAGGTGACTTTTGTGTCGTGGTGGATGCCATTCACCGTGTTAATGAATGTCAAGTGTATGATCTCTGGACTGCATTGGAGATAGATCGTTTCAAATGGCAAACTGATGCACACAACATCCCCTTATTCGAAGAGGTTAAGTACGTAGTTTTGATGAAGTGTTTCGATTATCTCTACGATCATTGGAGGACCATTGTCGATGAAAAAGTCGACCGGTTTTGGAGAATTTGCTATGGGCTACCGTGTGTGCATGATGTTCAGCGTTGTGTTGCTAATGGAGTTCGAATATTACTAGATGACATCTACCCAATTTGGAAAGATTTATCGTGGGACGAATCTAACAATGCTGCCTTACCCTATGCCATGTCGTCTTCGTACACTACCTCTAATGAAGCCTGTGACTCGGATCTACACCTCCCCATGCTTGGTAGCGTACATTCAAAGGGGAGATCCAGAGGGATGAGGAACCCTTGTAGAATAAATCCTTTGCAATATGAGCAATATCGGGTGAACTTTAAAAGGGAGGAAGCCAGAGCAGTCACCATGGTAGAGCCCGAAACACTCGACATCCATCTGACACCCAATATTGGGGTTTTAACTAGGATTACAATAATGTGGACCCTTATATGTTCAAGCACATTACAACAACTATGAACACCATTGGAGATGGTCACTGCGGATATCGAGATTTAGCACAATTGATGTTACCGCCAGGGGAGGCACGATTCGCAGATATGAAAGGTTTATTGTGCAACCATTTGGAACGAAATCATCAACTTTACACTGGTTTTTACATGGGAGGGTATTTGTTGTTAGAGTTTGTCGACCTACAGAGTTACTCCAACATAGTGGGAGGTGACCGAATATACTAGATCGAGCTACCGATCATGGGTCTTGTGCTTGCGATCAGCTACCAAGTGCCCCTCATTGTCTTATCTTGGCACCAACCTTTTACGTGCCTCCCTATGTACACCAAACAACCACATAACACCCCTCAGAAGGTCACACTAGGGTTAGTATGCATCGGGAACCAAGATCATTTTGCGGCGGTGAGTTTGATATGTGTTACTCTCGCTTTAATTGTATATCCCAACACTTCTTTACCTCCGCCAATGCATGAATGGATGACACACCATTACCCGGGCATCGACGGATGGGATACTCATTTCCAAGATCAATTTGGTAGATTTAGAGCGTTGCGGGTTTAAGAAGGTCATCCCCTACGCCATGTTTAGCAGTCGTGACCCGATGTCTGGCTATCGTTGCCTTTTTATGTTAGACGTTGTAGATGAAAATTCTGCCATCTATTATAAAAAACAACCATATTATCTTATTCAACATATTCTATTGTACAAGTGATATACATATTTATAGTCATTTTAATTGCATCTTTTGACTTCATATTCCATTCGATTCCGAAATTATAGATTGGAAACAATATGAATTTGCGTAAAAGGGGCTAACATTCAAGAAATATAGTCTGCACAAGTTTTGGTTTAAATGTATAGGAATTGGAGCGGAATTGGAGTCAAAACGAGAAGCCAAGAAGCACTGAAGAGCAGTCGAGATCGACTTGACTACTCGACGTTGACACTAAGCGTCGAGCCAGGACAACACAAAGCTACTGGAAAACACTCGACACAACTTCATGTCGAGTGGACAACTCGACATCGACAGGCCACCAGAGATCAAGTGAAGTGTACACAGATGGAGCAAAAATGAAGCACTCGATATCGAGTGACCATGTCCATATCGAGTGGAAGAAATCCACAGATTGAACGCGGTTTGAGCAATCCGAGTTAAAGATCTTGATAGATGGCCATGATTTATCTTTCCTTTCTAGATTAGATTATGTCCTAAGGGTTGTTTCCTTTTTACCCTAGCATATTTATTATTTACCATAATAATGTTTTATCCTAATTGTTTTGGGATAGAATTTAGAATAGGAGTTTTAGTAGGATTAGGACTACTTTCCTTGGCTAGCAAGGATTAATTGGTTATAAATAAAGCCCTAGGGGGGCGGGTTGTTATTCATTCAAGCAAGGAATTCCATTCCACAACACAATAATCAACAAAGTTAGAGAGTAGGAGAAGTTTTAGGGTTTGGCGTTCGCGAAAGCCGACGTTGAGTTGTAAAGTTTCAAAGGTTTATTTAATACAAGTTTCTTTCTTTCAATTAAAGATGTTTGTTGCGATGAAGAGCGAGTAGTTCCCCAAGCTCTTAGGGTCGGGGTGAGCCCGACGTTAGCCATGCGTGCTTGAGGTAAGTACTTGATGTTGATATCGTTGTGTCTTGATCGCCTCCTACGATTTTATGTTTAGTCCTTATCGCAAGAAAAGGGATTCATGTTAACAACTTGGGTTATAAACATAAAATTGGTAGAGAAAATTAGGTTTATTTGCAAGAATATTCCTAATCATTTGTGTACGACGAAAGCTTGTCCCTCGAGTGAGATAGCGCAATTGTTTGTCTTATTTACCTTATGCATGTTTGGTTAATGTCATGGTAAACCCTAGCCTTAGGAGTTGCCTTTTTATATATTTTTACTCATACAAAACCCTATTTATTTCTGTCCAAAGATTCCCTATCATCCGTCTTCGGCCGTTCTTTGCCAACAACTAATATTTTTGTAGGAACCACTCGATATCGACACAGTAGGTCGATATCGACACCATCTGTTTACGTCGATGGTCTTCTATGTCGACGCCGTTTTTTGTTGCCTGCATCTACACTCGAGATCGAGTGCATAACTCGAGATTGAGTTCCCTTGTGTTGACCGATTGTCTTCTGAGTCGGTCGACATAGCTACTAACGCTCAAGATCGACCTCTTAGGTTGAGATCGATTGCTTGTTTGTGTCTCTGCAGGTCTTCTGCCACACCGAGATCGATAGCCCCCGTCGACATCGATTAAACAACTCGAGATCGAGTCTTCTTGTCGACACAGACGTGATTTCAGGACTATCTAGGATCCCGCTGACACGCTTCCTCGTGGATCGATCCTGATTCCCTACCACTACAGCGGGGAGTCTTGAATATCTTTGAAAAGGCTAAGGGTTGCATTGTTTATATTTTATTATATTATTCAAATCAATTCTCCCTCCATCCAATTTTGGCGCCGTTGCCGGGGAAGTGATCAATCGCTCCCTAGTAGTCTATCTCATGTCTTCCTTTGAGTTTTGCTTTATAGGTGTGTGCGACGCACTGATTGCACGCCTGAATTCGAAGGAGTAGACGACCTTGAACGTTATCTCTATCTAAGGTCTAGAGTACAAAGAATCATGGCAGACCAAGAGTCTCAGGCTCAGCAGATTGAGCGTTTAAGAAAGCAAGTCGAGGACTTCATCGCTAGAGAGGCAGCACAAAGAGAGTGTGGTGACAGGGAGGAGGAGGCAAGGAGGTGATATGAAGCCCAAATTAATGCCCTCCCTCAGAACGCCAAGCAATACATGCACCCTATGCTCTCAGTGCCTAAATCGGCCATTCTTATCCCTCACTCCAATTTTGAAATTAAACCTAGCTTCTTAACTGAAATTAGGCGTCATAAATTTGAGGGAAAACCTAATGATTGTCATCTAGATCATATTACAACTTTCCTTGATTTGTGTGATACTATTGCTGATGGACAAAGCCTTGAATTTGTCAAACTAAAGGCTTTTCGTTGGTCTCTTGTAGGAAAAGCACTAGCATGGTTGGAGAGCCTAGCCCCAAGATCGCTCAGCATGTAGGATGAAGTCAAGGATGCCTTTCTCAGCAAGTTTTTCCCACCATCCAAGATGACGGTTATTCGTCAGAAGATCATGGCTTTCAAACAAAACCCTCATGAAACCCTGGCGCAAGTGTGGGAGCGATTCAAGGAGCTTTTGAGATCCTGTCCTACGAATGGGCAACCACACTACGTCATCCAAGAGATCATCTACAACACCTTGGATGTAGATACAAAGGAGAGGATCAACACCTACACCTCCTATGGGTATCTTGAGCTCCTACCACAACAAGCTTGAGATACTATAGAGAGGTTGGAGGAATTTGACAACACATATGGGACTCCTGCGGCCTCTAACTCAAGGCCTGCCCCATCGATGCCACTCTATGAGCCGTCCAAGGAGATTGATCCTGACATCAAAGAGCAATTCATAAAAGATCAACTTAGGAGGCTTCAAAAACAAGTCAAATTCCTCTCCGCTAACCAACCCTGCGCCGATTGCGGCTCCGAGAGGCACATCACCATCGCTTGCCCCCACACGGAGCAAGTAGATCTAGCGGAGACTCATCAGTAGGTGAGGTACATGAAGAATCCCAATCGCTAGGGATACCAAAACTGGGGAAATCAATCACCCCAATACAACCCTAGGGATCCTTCGCCTTACCGAGCTTCAAGCCACCCGGAGAGAGAGCCAAGAAGAGATGATGTCCAACTCATCCTCGATGAGTTAAGGAGGAACCAAGCGGTGAGTCAACAATCTAGCAATGCCATCCAGAACCAACTTCAAGGGCTCGATGCCCGCATGGGGAAGATGGATACATAGAGAAAGAGCAGGGAGACCCAATTGGGTCAATTGGCGGCACAAATTCCAAAGCCACCCGGCAAGTTCCCAGAACAACCACAAGAAAATACTAAGCGGCAAGCCGTGCATATTGCCGCTATCAATCTAAGGAGTGGACGTCAATTGCACGAGCCATAGAGTAAATGAGAAGTCACTGAAGACGTAGTCGATGTCGACACCCCAGTCTATGTTGAGGGCCCTGTCGATGTCGACCACATTTTTTATGTCGAGCCCACTGTGAAGCCCACAACATAGCCAGAGAGCCACTTGACATCGAGTGCCCCACTCGATATCGACACTCTATCGATGTCGAGTCCTCTACAAATCGACGTCAGCTTCAGACTCCTCCGAGGTCGACCAACCATGTCGATATCTACCCCCTTTGATGTCGATGTCGATGAGTCCTGTAAGAAAAAGTCAACCCATTTGGCTCCGAAGCCAACCAAAGCACTTCCGTTCCCCTATAAGGCGCTGCAAGACCCGGCGGACACCAAGTTTAGGCGCTTCGTGAAGATCCTACAAGGACTCAACCTCACCATCCCACTCACGGAAGTGTTAAACGAGATGCCAGCCTACATGAGGTTCCTAAAGAACATCCTATCTAAGAAAAGGTCCATCACAGAGATCGCCGACTAATGCAATTCCATAGATTTCCCTGAAAAGCGCGGTGATCCAAGCAAGTTCGCGGTAATGGTAGGGGTAGGTAAGCATCAATTCAAAGCCCTTTGTGACCTTGGGGCTAGTGTTAGTTTGATGCCCCTATTGATATGGCAACAATTGGGCGTAGGAGCATTGGAGCCGTCGACATGATGTCATACATGGCAGACAACTCCTTTGTGAGACCAATAGGGGTTGTGGATGATGTCCCTGTCAAAGTGGGAAAGTTCTTCATACCCACGGACTTCATCGTGTTGGACATGCCAAAAGATCCCATTGTACCTATCATCCTTGGTAGGCCATTCTTAGTAACAATGGATGCTAACATCAATGTGAGGAATGGCATCCTTACATTCACAATCGGCAATGAGGTCATCGAATTCGCTTCAACCCTACAATGAGCGAGACAAAAAGCACCTCTGGAACATATAAAGAAGTTGGGCTCTTGCCGGCAAAGGAGAAGCTTTGCAAGTTCTTGTTGACAAGGATAGAAGCTGCCAAAAGAGTTGAAATCGACTTTACCCAGTCGTGATCGACCCAACTACTCGATGTCGACCCCCTGACTCGATGTCGAGTGACACTAATGATCAACCGAGTTGCCAAGAGCTTAAGTATGGGGTCCCCACTGCCAATGTCGACCACACCCACTCGATGTCGACTACTGAACTCGAGATCGACTGACCCTTAGCCCAAAGATCGCTGTTTTGGGCACGAAAAGGTAAGCTCAGGTATGATCCCTAACCCTCCTCTATCCATTACTAATGATTCAACTAATGGGAGGGTCAAAGCTCTATGGTTTGCTCATATTTCCAAAGTTAGGTCAAGAAAGAGAAGGAAAGATCCAAACAAAGAACCTAATGAAAAAGAAGTCATAATTGCCGAGCTTGGGTACTATCAAAAGGACCTAGATGATCCAGGAGAAGGAACAAGCTTGAAGGGACCCTACTTTAAAGGGTCTTGATGCTTTGACGGAGAAGTCAACCTAGCAACTAAAAAATCTAGAGCTTGTACATAAAACTTTTAAATTTTTCCGCTTAGATGGTTTTTAGGATTTTAAATTTTGGATTTGGTTTTGGAAACTTTGATAATCATGGATATTATCTATTATTATCTAAAAAGAATTTCATGATACATAGCAAAAGGAACGACGAAAAAAAAAGAAGCCTTTGTAGAGGCACTCGAAATCGATTAGGTCGATCGAAATCGACTGCCTAGGGTCGAGCCATCTCCTGTGATCGACATCGATCACTCAAAAGCCAAAAAAAAATCACTCGATATCGAGTAGGCCCCTCGATATCGACACCACCTGGAGACCCTCGACTTCGACTTCTTCTTCAACACACTGATGCAGTCGACATGGACACATGTACTCGACATCGACTTCTGGCATCGATAAAATCTGAGATCGACCTTTCATCCGTAGGTTGCTCTATGAGTTTCTCTCTTCACCCTTGTTTTTCTTTTAATACAGTGAGGACACTGTATATTTTAAGTATGGGGTGGGGATGAAACATGTCTCATGTCTAAGCTTGGCTTATTTTTAAATTTTCGCATTGCATTCATGTTTAAGTTTATGTTCTTAGTTTATTAGTTTATAAAAATGCATAAATCCAAAAAAAAATTAGAAAATGTCAAAAAGAACAAAAAAATGCATATTTACCTTTTAGTTTTAAACCCTACTTAGATGTCCAAGGATGAAAACTCAATAGCTGACTTGATCATGTAAATCCTATGGAATATTTGGATGGTTTAGCGTAAGTCCTTAAAATTGTTTTTGTGTAGATTGTGAACTTGTGATAAAATTGAGCACATATGATCCTATACTAAAAAGCAAAATCTAACAGAATTGTCCTAGTGAGAATTTTAGCCTATATGGAGAACATTAAAAACCCCTCTGCCTTCTTGAGTGTATTTACTCTTCCTATGCATCTCCTTGTTGTGATAGTTATTCAAAGCCAATGCATATATATGTTTATGTTTATGAGAATTAAATGATGGAGGCATCTTTTAAGTCATTTTTATCCTCTCTTTACCTACCCTGCATTATCTTTGCTTGAATCCAGAACATTAGCCTAAGCCTTATATTGCAAACTCCATAAAATTATTCCTAGCCGAAATGAGTCTGACCCCCATTTGAGAATTGAGACTTAGAATGGTTAGAATAATGCATTGCGGAAAGAAAGTGCATATGTTTAGTTTTGAGCAAAGAAAAATTATGGGTTGGTATATATTTGCATCTTGTCATATATTGTAAAAGGATTTTTGGCTCAACATATAAATGCACATTTTTTTACTTATTTATTTAATTTTCGTTCAAAAAAAATTCGAAAAAAAAGAGCTATTACATTATATTAAGTGCATGAGCCAATTATTCCTTAGTTCTTTTATTTCTTGCGATATTTATAAAAGGGTTATTAGGTTTAAAAGAAAGATTGAAGTTTTCCATAGAAAAAGCAAGTTTGGAATGTGCATTATTTTAGGAAATATGGTTTGGTTGAGTTGTGTTAATGTTTACGATGTCTTGATTCCCGAATTTTATAAAGCACCACATAGCAAATAATTCCATACCCTTTATTTCCTACCAAGCCCCCATTACAACCCCGTCGAATGGAGTCTTCTTTGAAGTCTTCCAATGAGCGAAAGTCCTCCTGATGGTTCTTGTTGCATTTACGTAATTGGTTGCGAAGTGGATTATTACAAATTACAATGTTTATGAGTTTGTATATGGAATTGAGTTAAAAGTTGATCTTTATAGCCTAAACATATTGAGAGTTGAGTGAAACACATTATCCATGTGAGGTTGGATTTAAAATTGCCTATGCCTATGGATCGCTCATGTATGTGTGATGACGTTAAATTCACTTGCTTTGCTTTTATAATGTTGCTTTTGACAAGGGTGAAGACTTGAAGTATGTGTTGTAGGTATTTGTTATTGCTTGAGGACAGGCAAGTCTAAGTATGGTATGTTTTGATGTACATATTTATAGTCATTTTAATTGCATCTTTTGACTTCATATTCCATTCGATTCCTAAATTCTAGATTAGAAATAATAATAATTTACGAAGAATGGGCTAACATTCAAGAAATAGAGTCTGCACAAGTTTTGGTTTAAATATATAGGAATTGGAGTGGAATTGGAGTCAAAACGAGAAGCCAAGAAGCACTGAAGAGCATTCGAGATCGAATCATACACTCGAGATCGACTTGACTACTCAGTGTAGACACTGAGCGTCGAGCCAGGACAACACAAAACTACTAGAAAGCACTCGACAAAACTTCATGTCGAGTGGACAACTCGACAGCGACAGGCGACCAGAGATCAAGTGAAGTGTAGACAGATGGAGCAGAAATGAAGCACTCGATATCGAGTGACCATGTCGATATCGAGTGGAAGAAATCCACAGATTGAACGCGGTTTGAGCAATCCGAGTTGAAGATCTTGATAGATTGCCACGATTTATCTTTCCTTTCTAGATCAGATTATGTCCTAAGGGTTGTTTTCTTTTTACCATAGGATATTTATTATTGACCATAATAATGTTTTATCCTAATTGTTTTGGGATAGAATTTAGAATAGGAGTTTTAGTAGGATTAGGACTACTTTCCTTGACTAGCAAGGATTAGTAGGCTATAAATAAAGCCCTAGGGAGCTGGTTTTTATTCATTCAAGCAAGGAATTCCATTCCACAACACAACAATCAATAGAGTTAGAGAGTAGGAGAAGCTTTAGGGTTTGGCGTTCGCGAAAGCCGATATTGAGTTGTAAAGTTTCGAAGGTTTACTTAATGTAAGTTTCTTTCTTTCAATTAAAGATGTTTGTTGTGATTAAGAGCGAGTAGTTCCCCAAGCTCTTAGGGTCGGGATGTGCCCGACGTTAGCCATGCGTGCTTGGGGTAAGTACTTGATGTTGATATCGTTGTGTCTTGATCATCTCCTACGATTTTATGTTTAGTCCTTATCACAAGAAAAGGGATTCATGTTAACAACTTGGGTTATAAACATAAAATTGGTAGAGACAATTAGGTTTATTTGCAAGAATATTCCTAATCGTTAGTGTACGGCGAAAGCTTGTCCCTCGGGTGAGATAGCGCAATTGTCCGTCTTATTTACCTTATGTACGTTTGGTTAATGTCATGGTAAACTCTAGCCTTAGCAGTTGCCTTTTTATATATTTTCTCATACAAAACCCTGTTTATTTATGTCCAAAGTTTCCCTATCATCCTATTGTCTTCGGCCGTTCTTTGCTAATAACTAATCTTTTTGTAGGAACCACTCGATATCGACACAGTAGGTTGATATCGACACTAGTGTCTATGTCAACGGTTTTTTGTGTTGATGCCGTTTTCTGTTGCCTGCATCTGAGCTCGAGATCGAGTGTATAACTCGACATCGAGTGCCCTTGTGTCAACCAACAGTCTTCTGAGTCGGTCGATGTAGCTATTGACGCTCGAGATCGACTGCTTGTTTATGTCTCTGTAGGTCTTCTGCCATAACGAGATCGATAGCCCCCATCGACGTCAAGTAAACAACTTGAGATCGAGGCTTCTTGTCGACACAGACATGATTTTAGGACTATCTAGGATCCCGCTGACACGCTTCCTCGTGGATTGATCCTGATTCCCTACCACTGCAGCGGGGAGTCTTGAATGTCTTTGAAAAGGCTAACGGTTGCATTGTTTATATTTTATTATATTATTCAAATCAATTCTTCCTCCATGAACAAGTTCAATTATATAATTTCCTTTGTCTTTATTTTTTCTTCTTTCACACATCTATACGTTTTATAGATTCAATTATATGATTTTCTTTACAAGAAAAATACTTCATAGTTTATGAAAATGGTACCAAAATACAACGTTTGATTGGACGTTATGCAACATCGAAGTGGACATAATATAACGTCAAATTAGATGTTATAGTCCATTTTTTCATATTAGAACGTTCAATTGGATGTTGTGAATTTGCCCGCCGAAGCCCAGCAGGCCCACCCATCCCTGTTCTTGGGTTTACAATGTCGTATCTTCCAAATTACAACGTCCAATTGGATATTATAGTGTAATTAACCATACAACGTTGATTAACAGGTTTTAAGCGCTAATATGCGGTGGATATAGGGACACCCATGGAAAAGTTAACAAGCAAACTTTTAAGGAGACAATTGGAAAAACAAAAGCACAACTATTAAAGTGGAAAGAGAACATGCTATTTTAATAAGGAGGAGCAGTCCTCATTAAAGCCAATCTAGCGGCGAATCCAAGCTACATCACGCAAAGCTTTATATTGCCTACAAATATTCATAAGAAATTAGACCAAATTAAAAGAGGATTCTTTTGGAATAAAGACTCCTCATATAAACCATTGATAGGCTAGGACAAAATCTGTAGATCCAAACAACTCAAGGGAATCAAACTGTAAAGAAAAAGATATAAAGAAGGCATTACAAATGAAATTTCTTTTGAAAAATCTAGCTTTCACCATACAACTGTTTGGTCAAAATAATTACTGAAAAATACCTGAAAAGAGCAATCCTCTACGACTATATAAAAAGAAAAAACACATCGTGGTAGTGGACAAATTGATGGAAATCAAGACTGGAGGATAGATGAAATGAGGAAAATGATCCCTAAAAGTCAATACTATAAGAATCCCAAAAAACAACATCAAAGATCGCATCTACTGGAAAGCTAGCAGACACTGATGGTTTACAACTACTTCAACACTTGAAAACATATCAGTACCCCGAGATATACAAGGACAATCGATGAAGTGGATATGGAATTTCGAATGCTTTCTAAAAGTTAAAAACTTCTTATGAAAACTAATCATGAATGGAACCCCTACAAGAAAAACACTTGCTAAGCAAGGGGTGACAATCCCGCTTACCTACCCCCTTTGTAACCAAAACGATGAAGACTCAGAGTGTCTATTTACCAAGTGTCATCACACAATGTCACTTTTTCATAGTATGGACTCACAAATACAATGTACATCGACCATAAGAAAAAGCACCAGGCATATTATTTCAGAAATATTTGAGAAACTTGATGCAAACTATAGGCGATCAAAACTAGAATAGTTTTTTATGACCATGAATTGACAACAAAACAAAATAAAAAACAATTCATGATTCATCAACTAAAGCATTGAAAGGACACAAAGAAAAAAATACTGGGAGGAAAGTGAAACCAATATATGCTAGAGACCACCAACTAATAGGAAAAGGAAAAATTTTGAGATGGAAAAAACCCCAATGGGGGATTATACGCTTAATTTTGATGGATTTCTTATTTCCTCAAATGATGCCTCTACGGGATTTGCCATCTGTGACCATAATGGCTCAGTTATTACTTGCAAAGCTTCCCTTCGTGGCAAGGTATCTGCACTATAGGTTGAAGTTGTGGCTCTCCATGCTAGTTTGACAAAGGCGGTGGAGCATGGACTTTCTAGGCTTGAGGTAGAGGGCGATATTCTTACTATCATCAACAGTATAAATAATGTTTGGAATTACCCTTGGGATATCGAGATGGATCTTGCAAACTCCAAATGCCCACTTCATACTTTCAAGAGGGTTTTTTGTGGCCATGTATTTCATGAGATCAACCAGGTTGCGGATAAGGTGGCATAGATTCGTCTTGTTCTGGATCTAGACTCCCCCCATGCACCATCTAGAGATTCTCTCTCTCGTCTAAAAAGACGTTATTGGGTGGTGGATCAGCAGGCTTGACAACACCCAAAACTCTTACCTTGTATAAAAAAAGATAGTTTCATTAGTATTCCACTTCTTTCATTTTTTTTTTCTTTTTAAATCATGCCAACCCGTATAATTCTTATGTCACTATTAGTTTTTGCAAACAAATATATAAATAACAATAATAATAATAAAGGGTGTTGCTTTTGCAAATTTAATTGGAGTCGAGTTTTGCAAACGAGTTTTTTTGGGAAGAACATTTTGCAAACGAGTTTGAGTTTTTGTTTAGGGTGTGTTTGACAATAGATTATATAAATAGAAGATTTTTTGGGAGATTCAGTTTTTTGTTGGAGGTGGATTGTTTTTTGTAGATTATGGAGATTTTGGAGTTGGAGATTTTTTTTAAAAAAAATAATCTTGTAATGATGTTCGATATTTATAAGATTTTGAAGGAGTTTTTAAAATGAAAATGTCAAAAACACCCTTAGGTTATTACCCTCCCCTCCCTCTCTACTCGACCAAAAAAATAGCATAATCCTCACATGAACCAAGCCACACTAGACGTTCTTCTTCCTCCTGGCTCATTTCCCTGTGACTGATAAAAGGCTCGGTTGGGCTTCCGATCTTCTTTCATTCCTTTGATATCCGGCACATGGAGACCCATCTTCCGAGGGAGGCTGGGCACTTGCAGGAGCTCGTGAGGGGACACCCCTTAAGGAGAGCAATCGACGATGGCGGCTAGGATGGGAAGACACGAAATAGGTGTGTACTCGAGGAGAGCAACGACAAGGAGAACACAAGGCCGGCCATGAGAGAAAAAGATGTTGGGTATGTTATGGCTTCCAATAGATTTGAGAAAGGCAGGATTGGCCTTGCAAATTAGAAGCTTGGACAAAAGCTCCGTAGTCTCCTTCTTTTTTTTTCGAAGCAAGACAAAAGTTAGGGAGGATCCCGACAATCGGGGAGCCTTCCTAGAGCGTCCTAACGGACCAGATCAGCCAATAGACAATCCGACGACCAGCTATCCTTGGTAGGGGTAACATAAGCAAGACGAGCAATCCTGTCCGCTACAGTATTCGATTCCCTGAAAATATGATGAATAGCAACATTAGTGAAGTGAGAGAGATTAGCACGCGTATCTGATTGTAATAGCTCAATGTTCCAAGGGCACGACCAGTCATCATGAAGAGCTTTAACAACCGTTAGGCAGTCTCCTTCGATAAGGAGATTATGCAAATTAAGTTGTTTGGCCTTCATAACTCCTAAACGCAGAGCTAAAGCTTCCGCGTAAAGAGTGGAAGTGTTATTACACTGACTGTTATCCAAGGCCACAATACCCCCGCTATCGTTTCTAATAATGAAACCGAAGGTCCCGGATCCATCCTGTCGAAACGACCCGTCGAAGTTAAGTTTATAAAAGTTTGGAGGAGGTATTTGCCACCGACGCAGACCAGTCGTTGTTCTGGGTGAGGTTTTGTTATGTGAAGAACTCGAGGTGGAAGGGACATCATTCCTATACGTTGATGGAAAGTCTGAATGCAACACGACTTTGGTGGCCGACCAGGTGTCACGAGTCGAGTGAATAAACACCGAGACGTCATTAATTCTAATTTTGAAAGTCGGGTCAAACACAAGCTTATTCCAGAAAAACCAGATACTCTACCAGACAGTAGCTAGTAAAGCCATAGAAGATTTTCCCATAGAGCGGAACAGTTGAGTAAGCGCGATATTATAGTTTTGCAAAGTTCGGATGGTGGAAAATTCGGGATCTGAAGGTGAAACTTTTATAGTAACGAAGACGTAAAGTAATAGTCCAAAAGAATATGAAACCCCGTTTCAACCGAACTACCACAGATGGGGCAGCCAGACGGCACAGAAAAATGAGAACGTTGAAGTCTGTCCGTCGTGGGTAAACCGTCCCGTGAGATTTTCCAAAGGAAATGTCGGATTTTGTGGGGAACGTCCATTTTCCAAATCCAGTTGCAGCTGTAGTTAGGATCTCCCTTGGTAGAAGGCACAATCGATCTAACAGAATGAGTAGTAAACCAACCATCTTTGCTCGGACCCCAATAAAGGCGATCCCGAAAGAAATTGGTCATTAAATGAGAATGTGTAATATTAGTAATATGACTAGTATCAAGGAACCCAGTTAGATCGGTTTCTAACTTATTGAGATTCCAAGATTTATCCGAATTAATGAAGTGATCCACCTTCCAAGACAGCATAAGATCTGAGGGGCCGAAGTTGTAAGCTGAGAAAGAGGAGTTTCATAAATCCAATTATCTGTCCAAAAATCGACATCGGAGCCGTCACCAATGGACCAACGCAGACCAGGCTTGAAAAGATGCTTAATGGAAAGAAGTTTAGACCACTGCCAAGACGTATTACCACTCCGATTATATTTCATCAGAGGAGTACCTTTAAGATATTTGATCGAAATGAGACGAACCCATTGGTTATCCGGTTCAGCAATAATTTTCCAAAGAAGTTTCATTTGCAAAGCAACATTTATAGTTTCAGCCTTGTACAGGCCAAGTCCTCCGGAAAGAGTATCAGCGCAGATCTTATCCCAACTAATTAAGGGTAGGCTCTTAGTGCTTTTATTCCAAAAGAAATCCCGATAAACTTTGTCAAGTTCTCGTAAAATAGCTGCCGGAAGTAGGAAAGCTTGCATTAGAAAAATCGGTTTAGCACTGAGGTTTGCTTTAATGAGGACTTTCCTCCCTTCAGAAGAGATGGAAGAAGCTTTCCACTTAGACAATTGTTGCCTAGCTTTAAGGATAATATCGGAGAAAGTATCTCGGTTAACACGACCGTTTATAATGGGACAGCCCAAGTATTTTTCTAAGTTCTTAGTCCGCGGAATGCCAAGAGAGTTTGTAACAGTAATGATAGCCGATTGTTGGGTATTAGGAGAAGCTTGGAAGCTGGATTTATGAAGATTTACTTTCTGGCCTGAAACGAGACAAAATTGGAGGATGGAATTGACACGAAGACACGTTGTGTGCGTTGATTTAGTGAAGATGATGATATCGTCAGCAAACGCAAGGAAAGGGATCTGAAGTTGATTTCTCCCAAAGGAGAATCCCAAGTCTTTGTTACAGTTGGCCTCGCGTTGCAAAGTCTGAGCTAATACTTCGGCTGTGAGAATAGACAAGAAAGGAGATAGAGGATCACCCTGACGTAGACCCCTAGTAGGCACAAAAGGAATGGATGGTTCATCATTAATAACGGAATCTTTGTTACAGCTGGCCTCGCGTTAGAAAGTCCGAGCTAATACTTTAGCTGTGAGAATAAACAAGAAAGGAGATATAGGATCACCCTGACGAAGACCCCTAGTAGGCACAAAAGGAATGGATGGTTTGAGTATGGTTTACTTGTTTGAGAATTTTCCCAGACGTGAAGAAGGCCTTAACAGCCTTAATAACGGAATGCCCCACAATGGGCCAGTAATGTTGGTAGAAACCCGGGGGCATACCATCCGGACATGGGGACTTATCAGCTGTCATGGAAAAAATGACCCTTTTTATTTTAGTGTTAGTGACGCGTGCAGTGAGCATGATATTATCATCTTGAGTGATTTCTGACGACAGAACATCAAGATCAGAAGAGATAGATAATCCTAGGTCAAAAGAGGATTTGAATCGCATTTTGAAATCAGAGATAAATTCCTCTTGAATAAGCCTATAGTCTGTAATAGCAAATCCCGAGCTGTTAAATATAGTCTTGATGAATTTTCTACTTCGATTGGACGAAGCAATATGGTGGAAATAGGAAGTTTTTGAATCATTTAGCTTTAAGTGCTTAACCTTAGCTCGTTGGCTCCAGTAACGTCGTTGAAAATCGAGCAGGTGCTCACGCTTGTTAATTAATCTCTTTTGCTTCAGAAGATCTGTGTTAGAGGCCAACACAAGCAGATTATTTTGTAATTTGAGTAGAGCCTCGTCAGTTAACAGAACTTGGCGATTAATGTTACTGTAAGTAGATTTATGCCATCGTTTGGCTAGAGTTTTAAGAAGGGCAGTTTTCTTGACTAAATTGAACATGTGTGAACCCACCCGACTCAAACGCCACGCTTGTTTCACAACCTTGGTAAATTCTGGTTTGGTAGTCCAAGCCAACTCAAATCAGAAAGGTTTTTTGTAGTTAATGTCCGGAGACCTGAAATCCACCGAAATAGGTGCGTGGTCCGACGAGGTAAACGGGTGAATCTGTACTCGTAAGGAAGTAAAGTGTGTTAAAATTAAATGATGCGGAAGGAACCAATCCAGTTTAGCAAAAGAATTATCGGGTTCTCCTAATTTATTACGTCGCCAGGTAAACTGGCCTCCAAAAGTTGGAATCTTTAGAAGATAAAGAGCGTCCTGGATGGATTGGATACGAGTGAAACGATTACCGGACGGTACAATTCCACTAAGCTTATCAGTTGGAGCTAAAATCTCATTTAGGCGACTGGATGAAGGCATTGGGATGAGTAAGCCAATAACGAAGGCCAAAAGGCAGCTTTCCTATTGTTGTTCTGGTGTTTCATCCCTCTCTTAATCACACTCTCTGTTGCTTAGTTACTATGGAACCCTCAAAATCTTTCATTAATGCCCTTAACGATACCCATGGCCATCCTCTCAATACTCCTCCGCCCACCTCTTCTCCTTTGGCTCCTAGTTCCCCTGTTCCCCCCGCTCCTTCTGCCCGTCTGACGGCGGCCGGAAAGGGCAAGGGTGTGGCTACGGCTAGGGAGCCGAGCAAGGACCCTACTGCTCATCTTGAGCTTATCGATCATTCGACTTTATTTCTTCGTCTGGCTGAGCTTCATAAGAAGTCTCTTGTGGCTAATAATCATATTTTGTTGGGCACCCTCTTTGGGGGTTTTCCTGATTTTGAAAAGCTTAAGAGTAAGCTCCATAGCGAGTGGCGTTTCTGTTCGAACTCCAGTGAGATTGTTGATCGAACTGAGGGTTGGTTCGAGATTCGCTTCAAGAACGCTGATCATCTTACTCGTTTATGGGAGGAGCGCCCTTATCATGTTTTTGGTCAAATTGTGGTTTTACTTCAATGGTTTCCTGAGTTTAGTCCCATGGCTACGGAAGTTACTCATGTCGATCTTTGGGTTCGTATCCCCCGTCTCCCTGTTGCTTTTATGTGTCGTGAGGCTTTGCTTGATATTCTTACTTAGTTTAAGGCTGGAACCTTCATTAGACTTTATAAATTGTCTCATCAAAAGATTAGAACCAACTATACACGCTTCTGTGCTAATGTTGATCTCTCTCGTATTGTTGGAGGGGTGGTGGTGCCTGATGATGAGGGGCAGCCTCTCAATCTTCGCCTCTAGTATGAGGACTTCCCCAAAGGCTGTGGGTTCTGTGGGGATTTCTCCCATGGCTTCGAGGACTGCATTACTAAGCCGGTTAAACAAGCTGTCACGAAGGTGACTATTTGGGGTCCTAAAGAGGGGGTTGCCTCCTCCGATGATGCAGACTGGATTAAAGTTGGGCTAAAGGGTTCTAAGGTTGCTCCCGCTTATTCAAATAAGAGCCACAAGCCTTATATGGAAGACATGGAGTCTGTTCTTGTCCAGTTTGCTTCCTCGGATTGCTCTGTGACAAGTCCTCCTGCCTTTCCTGTGTCTAAGGCCAGTCCCTCCCCTGAACAGCGAGGTGCCTGCCCTCCTGAAAGCTCCCTACCAGCTTCTGAGGATGAAACCTTGGGCTGGACAAAGTCGACTTCGCCTGTGTTTGTCGACCCAGTTGCTATGCCGATCCGCAGCCCCTATATGGAAGTTGATCCTATCGTTCCTGCTGCTATGGCCTCTGAGGCCTCCAAAGATTTGTCTGTGAATTCTAAGCAGTCGACTCGCTCTACTTCGACTTCCAGGTCCATGACTCGTCGTTTAGGACGAATTGAGATTGGCTCTCCTAGGCAGGAGGTGGATTAGGCTAAGCGCCGAGTTGACAAACCCGGAGAGGAGTCGCCGTCCTCCCTCCTGAAGAAGCATAAGACCTAGTTTTTTATGATTATACAACATATCTTGCTTTTGGTTTTCTATAACCCTTCGGCTTGTTTTACTGTCGCTTGTCTTTTGTTTCGATTTCAGTTTATGGTTGGAAGGACTGTGTCCTTGTGCTTGGTTTTGCTCTACTTGTCGTTTTATGTTTTTCTGTTGATTTTCTTCGGTTTTAGGTTCTCGATATGTTGTATGCTGGTTAATCACCCTATTATTAAATCCTTTTGCCTGTTTGTTGTTTCTGTTCAGTACTTGTTCTTGTTAACTACCAATGCTTCAAGCTTTTACTCCTCTTTTATGCAGCTCCTCTGTTTGCCTTGTAATCCTTTGCTTATCTTTTTGTTTCTTAATTTTTCTTCCAGTTTCTATATTTTTCTTTCTAGAAAATATTTCTGCTCTGCCCTTTTACTTTATGTAGTTTCAGTTCCTCTCTGTCCAGGCTTCTGTGGTTTGGTTTTTTCTTGCTGCAGGTGCTGTTTTCTGTCGGCTAAGAAGTTGTACATGGCTCCCTTCGGTTCCGGCCCTATCCAGCTTTGGACCATGACTGCTTCTGGTCATTGGGTTACTACTAGCAAGTATTTAGCCTTACCGGCTCGTTACAACATCTCTTCCAACCTTCCACGACCTGGCTGTCGACAGACTTATCGTGTTGTTACAAGGTCACACCCTCTTGATATTACTTTTGGGATCTCATCAACCTCTCATTGTATGAAATACACACTCATTGGAAATGTTTACCAAATCCGAATTTGGCTAGGCCATACCACTATCTGTATGTCTAATTATGAGCACCATCAACTGTATCTTATTAGCTATAGAGTGTACCTCTTTAGTGTAATGTATTATCTAATCAAGGATGCTATCTCCAATCCTAAGCACGGTGACCCCTAGTAGGCACAAATGGAATGGATAGCTCCGTAGTGTCCTTCTAAAACTACCCAATCTCCCCCATAGGCTCCTCTCAAAAGCTTTTTTTTAATATTAAAACTCCTTGTAATCTTCTGGCAAACACACCTGGGTTGGTTGCATTTTCAAAAAAATAAAAAACGGAAATTTCACGTGGTGCCCCTCAGGTAAGGCCTTTTTCGTGAGATGTACAAGTCTTTGACATAATTCACGTGGTACCCTTGAGTTTTTTAAAAATTTCGCACCGTGCCCCTCCCGTTAGTCCACTGTTAACTTCTGTTTTGTTTACTCTGGAACGGTGAAAAGAGAAGGGGAGAGACTCGTAGGCCATAGCGGCTTGAGGATTACAGAGGTGAACGAGAGAGAGCCAATAGGTTCTTGGTGGTTGAAGATGGTCATTGGTCAATAAGAGGACGGTTCCTAGCGCTCGATGCTGGCCGTCGGGAGGAGACCCTCGTGGTTGTGACCACTGTTCATGTAAAGCTTTGATTTCTAGGTTTTGAAAATTAGGGGATTTTGGTTTCAAATGTTAGAATCGAGATTGAGGGGTTTGATTGGTTGTCTATGATTCTAGGGTTTAAAATTAGGGTGTTTGATTATTAATCCAGGAGGCTATGACTATATTTATATACTCCGTATTGAAGATGACCATCACACATATGCACTGCAAGTTCTCATGAGATGTCTTACTTGTTGATGACCTGTTCTTTGAGTACTGGTTTTGGGTAATTTATAGAAAACCACACTTCAATTAATGCACTTAAAATTTTTGAGTGAATTTGGCTCAAAGAATTCAATAAGGGGGTTAATTTATTAGTTAAATCGTTACATTTGGAACCTGGGCAGAAAAAAATGCCTACATCATCCTATGATCAGAATCATGACTAGAGTTGCAATACAAGCCCAAAAAACAACAAGATCATGTACAATTAGTGGGTTTCAGTGCTGGCTTTTGCTCACTGGTTGGTCTTCATTTTCACTTTTGCTTGAATATGCATTCCTTCTTTGCCTTAGGAGCCTTCTTGCTTATTCATCTTGCATCATTGTCTTCAGTTGGTTCTTCGAGCCTTCTGGATTGCATGAAAACCAGTGAATAAGATGAGTGAAGGAGCTTGTATACATGTGTCTTGATTATGGTTACCACTTCATCTGTTGTCTTCAACTTATTATTAAATTGCTTCATATTTATGTTTATCCAAAGATAATAGATTGTTGATGATAGGGCCATCCTCTTAGCTTTACATTTTCGTGTTGTGCATTTGCTCTCCTTCTTTATCCATTTCAGTGCACTATCTAGAGTGGTCATGGCTCTCTTTATGTGTAGCTAGTTTTTGATCTGCAACCACACAGTAGAAGTAAAAGGGCAGGAGAAGAATAAATTTGAGCTGCTTGATTCAGGTGCTAATTAAGTTACAGAGAGGGGCAAGAGTGATCTATCTCCATGTATGTGATCAGATCTTTAGTGGCCAACTTCTTCTTTGCTGCAACCCATGCTATAAAAGAATTCTTTGGGGGAACTTTGCAGTCTTATATGATTTGGCTCCACTCTTTTTTAGTCCCCTTGGCTCTGATGGCATTATATGTCAGTGATATGCTCAAGTTGCCATTGCAACTCCATTTTTTCATCAGGTTTTCAGCATATATTCATTTAAGTCTTTGTATATACATCAAATGAGGGGGCATATAATTACCATAAAAGCTTATTTTGAAGCATATTAGCTCAAACGGTAGAGCATGTGCTTGTGCGCAAGACGTGGGCTCGACTCCCACATAGGCTAATACAAAGATATGATGGGTATGGGTACTTCAACAACCCCGACCACATGATTTAAAGTAATTTAAGCTTCATTTTGAACATTCAATTAAGTTGAGATTAGCCTATGCGGGATTTGAACCCGTATCCTTGTGCTATGCACAACGCTCTACGTTGCTCTACCATTTGAGCTAATAGGCTTAAAATTTGATAGTTAATTCTTAGATAAGAAATTCACACATCTATGACTAGAAATATAGCATGGGAAAGACAAGAAAGGACGTTAAGAAAACATACTCCACAAAAGTATGCATAAACCTAGATACAAACTTTTTCTCTGCGCTCTAATACAAGAAAAAAACTATACTCAGAAAAAGTATGTATAAATTAAACTAGATATAAACTTTTTCTCTGTGGTGTAATGCAAGAAATTTGATTAACATTTAGACAATAACAAGTGGATCCACACATCAAGTATATATATTTACCATGACGTGCATATGAATCGATAAAGGGGAATGTATGAATCAATTACAAAATAGACATCATTAATGGAACATGTTAAAAATGAGAAAGCTAGGTAAATAATCCAAGAAGCACTTACATCCATGAAGGTTGTTGTGGGTAATCTAGGATCATTTGTTTAATACCTTTATAATCCACTTCCAAATTGGTGCCCGAGGTCCTACAAATTTCTTTGAATACAAAAGCTAAATAAGAAAAAATCCTGAATTAGGAAGCTTGAACGCTAATTCTAAATCAACAAACTTTTAAGAGTCGGTTTTGAGTTCCCATCCTCACGAATCATAATAATCATTTGACAACAAAAGGGAATAATTCAAGAACAAGATAGTTTGAAAAAAGAAAATCAAAATGCTTCTCATTCCATTTCCACAACAGCCCCATAAAAGCTTTTTTATGTAACAGAGATCCAATCCAATTAAAGTACTACAAAAGCAAACCCTCAATATTTGAAGGAAATTAGGATAATGGAAAGTGGGGAGATGGAAGATTCAAGCTGAAGAAGAAAATGCTATCAGATTTTCCTAACTAGTTATATCCCTAGCTTAAATTCAAAATTTCAATCAATTAAATACCCAAATCAACTCACAATATCCTTAAATCCAAGTCCCTAAACCCTAAATTTCAAAATTTAAAACGACATGTCGAAAGGTACCTGCTCCCTAGAACCAATAATCTACGACGACGCCCACCGTGCACCACCCACAAAGCTAGCCGACATCGGGTTTGTCTTCCACTCCGTCCTTCATCGACGTCTGTTCACACATCGGGTTTCAGAGAGAAAGGTATGCAAGAGGTAAGAGAAAATGTAGTCTTTCTTTTTCTTTTATTTACTTTTTCATTTATTTAACGGAAGAGTAACGTTTTTCTTTAATAACTAACGGGAGGGGCACGATGCGAAATATTTCAAAAATTCAGGGGCACCACATAAATTATGTCAAAGACTTGTATATTTTACGAAAAACACCTTACCTGGAGGGCACCGTGCGAAATTTCCGAAAAAAAAAAAATCATTCGGGTGGGGGCAACCGGATCCATGTGACGCTAGACGCGGATCCGACGAGTAAACCCTAGCAGACAAGGATACGAAGCTTGGGCGATATAAAACCCTTTCATTCTCTCGTCTAGCTGCCGATTTCTTTCTTTGTAGTCTCCTTTTCGCAGTTTCGGGAGAGAGATAGTGAGCGAGGTGAGGAAAAATGGTGTCTCTGAAGCTTCAGAAGCGGCTTTCCGCTAGTGTTCTCAAGTGTGGAGGGGGAAAGGTCTGGCTCGATCCAAATGAAGTCAATGAAATCTCCATGGCCAACTCTCGTAAGTTCTACCTCTCGCTTTTTCTCCTTGTATACCTATTACCTCTCTTCCATCTTCCTATGCTTCTGTTTTAGTTTTGTTTGGATCTCTTTTTTCCTCTGGGTCTGTTTTTTCTCTCATATTTTTCTTAGCTAATTTATCATTCATAAATGCTTTTATCGTTGCTCTTCCTGTTTATTCTCCGTGCAGTTATTGAATTTAACTTGTTATGGATACGAATTTTTTGGTTTGAGCTTTTGCTTATAGTATTGTTTCTAAAAGACGGATATCATGCTGGATGAATAAGTATGAATTGATTGGCATGTGGTCTGTCTGACTAAAGGGGAGAGAAACCCCGTGAATAAGTTTTTGCTTAAGGGTTTTCATCAGATGTTTAGGATATTTAGCTGTTCTTGCAAAATGCCATTACTCACGAATGTTGTAGTGTTTGTAGAGTGTTGATTTGAACCTTTCCTCTACAGTGTTGTTCCATTCTCAGATGTTTGAACCTTTTCATCAGATGTTTAGGATATTTAGCTGTTCTTGCAAAATGCCATGACTCACGAAAGTTGTAGTGTTTGTAGAGTGTTAATTTGAACCTTTCCTCTACAGTGTTGTTCCATTCTCCCACTAGTTTTTTGAAAATGTGGTTTCAATTGGGACCGAATTTTGAATTTGATTTATTTCTATCAGGTTAATTGTTAAATTTGATTGCGAGGATCTTAATTACTGTGGTGGTTATTTAGGCCAAAACATCAGAAAGCTGGTCAAGGATGGTTTCATCATCAAGAAGCCAACCAAGATCCATTCTCGATCACGTGCCCGGCGAATGAAGGAGGCCAAGAGGAAGGGACGTCATTCTGGATATGGTACTAACTAATGCTTTCACACTTGAATTTGTGTGTTTGTTTTTTTTAAAACAAATTGTCAGCAAAGGTGAAGGAGATTCTGTGCCATGTTCCTGATAATCAAGTCGCACTCATTATTTAAGCTTTCCCTTCTCAGGTGCTGGTGATGTAACATAAAGAGTCACATCCCACCCATGCATATGCAAATTGTGTTTCCATATGCTTCAGTAATTGAGAAAATAGTAGTGCGATTGTTAAGTTGATATGAACAATTACAGGTAAGCGCAAGGGTACAAGGGAGGCTAGGCTGCCCACCAAGATCCTATGGATGAGGAGGATGAGGGTTCTCAGGCGTTTGCTCCGCAAATACCGTGAGGCAAAGAAGATTGACAAACACATGTACCATGACATGTACATGAAGGTGAAAGGTAATGTCTTCAAGAACAAGAGAGTGCTTATGGAGAGCATCCACAAGTCTAAGGCTGAAAAAGCCAGAGAGAAGACATTGTCTGACCAGTTTGAGGCTAAGCGTGCCAAGAACAAGGCTAGCCGAGAAAGAAAGCATGCGAGGAGGGAAGAACGTTTGGCTCAGGTAAATTGACGCCTTATGATTGAGGCTATGAGTTTCTACTTTGTAGTCTAAGCTGCCTTCTATCAACCTTAGGGTCCTGGGGAGAAACCAGCTGTGCCTACACCAGCAGCACCCGCAGCCGCAGCTCAACCAACACAGTAAGTAAACATCAGTACATTTTTGAAGGATGACTGCCTTCAGATCATTTGGTTAAGGTTCTTACTTGATAATGGTGTGTATTTTGTTTCAGGGGCGGAAAGAAATCAATGAAGTGAAACATGAAAAGATAATGCCCCGTTGAGACTTGGCCTTTTGTTTTTGGGTCACAATTGTAGCATTTTGTTTTGAGCTATTATGTTTTTTTTTTTGAGGGATCTTGCTATGTTGCTATTTTGCAAAATTGAAGGTCTTGGTTATATACCTTTTAACATCCTAGCCTCTTTATTTGATGAAAAAATGACTTTTATTGATGAAATTATTTATTTGGCAGCATTGATGATTTTGCTTCCAGGAATCCCATTAATGTTCTATCTATTGCTTGTAAATATCGTTGATAATGTAAGTAAAGAGTATCTTTAATCATGAACTTAAATTGTACTCTGTTTCAGCTGATAGAATCACCGTTTCAGTTTTTAAGATAAACCATGAATCTTACACGATAGGGTGTTGTTTTTTACACTCACAAAATTTACTATTTACATTCAAAATCCAAGTTTTTTTTTTTAAATAAACCCTACACCTCCTGAGTTATAGACGTGTGACTCAAGAGGGACAAGATATGTATATAGAAAAAAATAGCTGCGTCTCTTGAGTCACACGCCTATAACTCAAGAGGCGTAGGGTTTATTTAAAAAAAAAACAAAAACTTGGATTTTGGGTGTAAATAGTAAAATTTTCGGGTGTAACTAACAACCCCTTAAATTGTGGACGTTGTGACCCTAGTTCCATCAACGTTGGCTTATTATATAGGAAATTTTACAGAAAACCACCCCTTATTTATTAGGGTTTTCATTTAACCACCCCTTATACAAAAGCTTTCAGAAAACCACCCCTTATCTAATTCTGTCAACAGATAACCACCCCCACCTCTATTCCATCCAATTTGGTGTTAAAAATTTTGAAAAGACAAAAATGCCCCTTTTGCTACTCTCCATCTTCAACAATGCTACGATCAATCAGACAGGAGGAGAAAGTTCATCAGCAGGTGAATCGAAGGAGTCGAAGAGGGATTCGAAGAGGGATCAACACAAGGGTCTCCAATCAAAAGGTTTGCTCGATCTATCTGTGTTGAGATGTTAAAAATTAGGGTTTTTTTTTTCTAAATCCCAAATCCTATTTTCGTTTGATTTTGGTGCGATTTGGGTGCCATTTGGGTGCGATTTGGGTGCAATATCGATCGAAATTGCATTGTATAGATGTCTTAGTGTTGAACATGTAGGATTTTGGTGAGATTTTGATGCAATTTTATGTTCTACATTCTTTTGGTGATTTTGGACGATTTTTATGACAAATTTTAGATGGGTAAAAAATTATGACAGATTTTGTGTTCTATGGCATTGTATAGATGTTCTATGTTCTTTGTGTTGACATTTATATTAGATTTTGTGTTCTATGGTTTCTAGGTTTAGATGTTCTATGTATTTTGTGTTGATTCTCTCAGAATTTGGTGCGATTTTCCTTCTTTGTTCAGAAATTCAATGCAAAATGAATCTAACTAGGCAATTTCAAAAGCAACTTGTCAAAAGTCCTCCATCATCTTATCATGCACATGTCAAAAGCAACTTCAAATTTTTCCTCTCCTTCATGTTTTTTTTTCTTTTTGCACTTCATTGGGACTTCCCTTAACTAGGCAATTTCATGTTATATCTCTAATGAATCTAATTTTGCATCGTAGAGTTCCTTTTTATGCTTCCATGACTCTTTTCTTTATTTTCACAATTTTTTGATGGGGGTCATTTTTTCTCTTCTTTTTTTTTTCGAAAATAAAACATATATTATATGATGCAATGCTTAGAGATAAATATGCAATTCTAAATAACTGTGTATGAATAATATGCAAAAACATGTAAAAATTATGCAATAACTATGAAAATTATCAAAATATGCTAAAATATGCAAGTAAGCCTTTCCCCCACCCCATACTTAAAGATTACAGTTTTCTCACTGTATTAGAACTAGGGTTAAGAAAAAAACTTACTAAAATGTCACAAATTTCAGGAATCGAAGAATCTGCATGGATGGTCGATATCGACCTTTAATATCGAAATCGACTTCTTTCATCGATTTTTGGTTCAAGCTTTAGGGTGATCCGGCCTCGACCACAAGCCCCTCGGAATCGACCTTAGGGTCGATATCGAGCTTCAACATCGATTTCGATGTTGCTGTTTCTGTGCTCTTTCTCTCCTTCTTGCAACTTGTTATAAAACTAAACCAAAACATGCATAATGTAAAGTTTCAAACAAAGTCAAAAGCTGTCCAAAACCAAAACTAAGTGTCTTTGTTACAAGCTATAGACTTTAAAGTCGCTAGGCCGACTTCTTCCTTTTACGCTTAAGGTGGCATCTGCAGAGCCCATGTGGCTTGGGCCTCAAATAAAATTCCTTTCTTGTCACACAGCCACATTCTGCCTGGATGGATTTGATTTATCGTGAATGGTCTCATCCTCTTGTCTTTGAATCTATTAGGGAACCAATGATCTTTTGATTTGGCGACATAAAAACCTGTCTCCCACTTCATAATGGCTCGAATCATCATTGGATACCCTACATAAGCGCACATGCCAAGGCACACCTCTTCCAAATAATGATAAATCTTTAATTGAGATGGAGAAGGAGGAATCCGTACCTTGACTTACCTTTTCTTCTTTCTGTGGCTCAGGTCAACATCGATCATCAGTCGTCGATTTGGAGTGGTTACCCTCGATATGATCAGGTCGATTTCGACCTTCAGGGATCGATATCGAGGTCCTTCATCCTTTCTCAGCTTCTGTGGCAGTCGATTTCGGCATTGCTTTGTGGTTGATATCGACCTTTATGCTCGATTTCGAGGTTCCTTCTCCTCCGTCGACCCCATACTTATAACCTGGCACAGAATCTTGAACTTTGTTAGTCGATATCGACTTACCTGGGTCCATGTCGATGTTCTTTTTGGCTCCTTCGTTCAAGATTGCCACAACTTCCTCCACTTGGGCTTCTATGGCCCTCTTTTCAAGCTCTTCCGGTGTCATACTCCTTCGTTTGCTTCTTCACATGTGATGTAGACACCATTGATGACCTTTATCTTCATTGGCCCTACATTGTTCCTCACTGTCTTGTTGAAGGCGTACTCTATCACTTCATCGCTAATGGTGAATGAGAGCAATCCTTTCTTCACACTTATGTTGGCATCGACGGTTACTAGGAATGGCCTACCTAAAATAATTGGACAAGTAGGGTTCTCTACTATATCAACAACTAAGAAATCAGCAGGGACAAAGAATTTACCTACTTGTACTGGCACATCAATTACCATCCCTGTTGGAATCATTACCGTATTGTTCGCCATGTATAACTTTGCATCCACGGGCTCCAGGGGACCTATCTTTACCTTGTGCCATATGGTTAGTGGCATCATGCTAACACTAGCACCCAAATCAACTAAAGTATTAAAGCGATATCGATCTAAGCCTATAGCGATAGAAAACTTACCTGGGTCCGCCCGCTTTTGTGGTAGCTCCAATCTGTTGCACTCCTCTGCGATCTCAGAAAGTGATCGCTTCTCACCCAATATGTCCTTAAGGAACCTTACATAAGATGGCATCTCATGAAGTGCTTCGGTGAATGGTATTGATACATTAAGTCCTTGAAGCATCTTCACGAACCGCTGGAACTTCTTTTCTACCGGGTCCTTAATCATCTTCTTTGTTGGGAATGGCAACGCCTTCTTATTCCCTGCGGCTGGAGTTAGATCGACATCGACTGGATGGGGGTCGGCATCGACTGGAGGAGTCGATTTTCGTGGCGACTGATCAACAGTGTCGACATCGACTACAGGAGGGTCGACATCAACGTCGCCATGATCGATATCGACAAGGGGGTCGATATCAACGTCTGTTCTGGCCCTTTATCCTCCGCTTTTTGCTCGGGCATTTGTACTTGACGCCCACTCCTTAGATTCATCACCGCTATTTATCTAGTACTTTTTCCCTTTTGATTGGGCACAATTGATCCATGCAATGATCCTGACGCTTTGGGTATTGCTTCCGCCAATTGACCCATTTGGGTCTCCATGTTGTGCTTCCAAACGTCTATCTCCCCAAGCCTAGAATTGATACCCTGCAGTTGAGTATGGACGAAGTTATTGGCTTGCTTGAACTCATCATGGTTCCTCCGCATCTCATCAAGAATGATCTGCAGGTCATCCTTCCTTGTCTCACACTCCGGGTGCCCAGGTGCTCTATATGGTGGGGGATCCCTTTGTTGATAGAATCGCTGATCTCTCCAATATTGGTGATTGCCCCCTCCATAGGAGCCTCTCTTCCACTTGGCTTCCTCATTTTATTTCGCCATAGATACTTGCTCAATATGTGGACAGGCACTAGTGTTATGCTTATTGAGCCACATTCCTGACAAGTTTGATTGTTGCTTAGGAACCTGACTTGCTTTTGAAGGCGGCGTGTTTGATCGTTGTGGAATTGTTGCCGCACATCAGGATCAATCTCCTTTGGAGACTCATATAGTGGCATTGATGGGGCATGCCTTGAATCATAGGCCGTAGCAGTCCCATAAGTGTTGTCGAAGTGGACTAGCCTCTCAATCGTCTCCCAGGCCTCCGTTGATGTAAGCTCAATGTACCGATAGGAGGTATATGAATTGATCCTCTCCTTATTCGGCACATCAAGGGAATTGTAGAAGATCTCCTGGATGACATAAGGTAGCTGCCCATGCGTTGGGCATGATCTCAGCAAGTCCTTAAAATGCTCCCACGCCTGTGCCAATGTTTCACCTAGCTTTTGTTTGAAAGTCGTGATCCTTTGTCGTAGCATCTCCGTTTTAGAGGGAGCAAAGAATTTGTTTAGGAATGCATCCTTCACCTCTGTCCATGTCCTCAGGGAGCGTGGAGCCAAACTTTCTAGCCATTGCAATGCCTTCCCTGCCAAAGACCATCGAAAAGATTTCAGTCTCACATACTCTAAATTTACACCATCAACAATAGTTTCACATAAATCCATAAAACTAGAGATGTGTTGCAGTGGGCATTCATTTGGTCTTCCTTCAAAGGTGTTTCTTTTAATTTCAGATAGGAAGTTTATTTTAATTTCATAGTTTGAAGGAGGAATAAGTATAGCAGATTCAGGAACATGAAGCGGCGGATGCATGTATCGCATCGCCGTCTGTGGATACTGATTGAGCCGCTCTTGGGCTTGTCTACGCGCATCCTCCTCCCTATCAGCACGGGCTCGCTCTGCAGCAACGGCGGCCCT
This sequence comes from Persicaria maculosa, assembly GCA_963922045.1. NCBI lineage: Eukaryota > Viridiplantae > Streptophyta > Magnoliopsida > Caryophyllales > Polygonaceae > Persicaria > Persicaria maculosa. The sequence goes on along the minus strand of OY998266.1, from coordinate 37,568,055 downwards.
TTTAGCAGTGATTGTAGCATTATGATCCTCAATTTCCTTCCTCAACCGCTCTATGGTCTCAGCCTGTGTCTCGTTGTCCGCCATGATTTGAATAGCTTTGTTGCGAAGATGGAAGAAACGTTCAGGCTCGTCAATGGTTTCCAGAATAGGTTTACGATCAGAGCGTCACATAAACCTGTAAAATAAGCACTAAGAAAAGATCATGAGCAAACTTAGGTGGCGATTGATTGCCTCCCCGACAACGGCGCCAATTTGTTCATTTAGGGGAGGTAGATTCACTTAAACCAAATATTCGAATATAAACTCTAACTATGTCAACTCCCTTATCAAGCAAATAATACAAGAATCCCTCCCGATGCAGTGGTAGGGTAATTCAGGATCGAATCCACGAGGAGGTATGTCAGCGCTTCCTTAGTTGCAATCACGATCAAGCTTTCGACCTCAGGAGACACTAGATATCGACGTGTCTTGTCGATATCGACCTCAGTTCTGGTTGATTTCCAGCAAAGTTCCTGCAGAAGACAAAAGCAAACACGGTCGACGTCGAGATAGACCTCGATATCGATGTTAGTTCTCGATATTGACCTTGCCAGTCGATTTCGATGTCTGTTACAGAAACTGTAATGCGTAACCTATGTGTCGGAAAAGTAGTCCGAAGAGCGTAGAATGATGTAGGAAAGATGGACAGAAATCAAAACTCAAACTTTTTATGAAATTCAATAAACTAAAGGCTTCCACGGTCGGGTATTCATGCCACAACGATAATAATGCAAATATGATGCTAAAGTTATGAAATTTAATGTCTTTCGGTCAAATAACTTTCGTTACCAACACTTAGGTGATTAGAGGCTCTCTCATAATTCCTAAGAGTTACTATCCAATTCATGAGTAATCCAAGTTCACAATATGATTGGCTTTCTCTTCAATAATGCAAATTATGAATCTCTTTAACTTTCGCAAAGGATCATGCATATGATAGAAGACGGAATCGCATAAAAATCATACCTTTGATGCACTTACCCTACATTGCTATCGTCGGGCTCAACCCGACCCTAGAAGTGGGTTGACTACTCGCGCTTCATCATGGAACTCATCATCATCATTGAAAAGAAAACTACTTTGATTAAACTAAATAGAATGTTACAACCGAACAAAGCCAAATCTCCGCTCTCGCTTCACACCCAACTCACTTGGCCTCTCTCTCTCTCTACAAATTCTCTGCGATAAACTAAAACTCTTGCTGTTCTTGGATGAAAACTTAATTCCTAACTCTGCCCTAACGGTCTCTAGATATAGATCTCAAATCTTGCTAGCTAAGGATTCGAAACTCTATCTTTATTCTCTAAGATAAAACTTAATAAAGTAAAAACTAAAAACTCCATGGTAAAACTTCTAAAGTGACAAGTCTGGCATTGAAGATAGAAGATCTCGACTTTAGGATAGACGTGCAAGCTTCAGATAGAATTCTATCAAAATCTGAGTCGGACCTTTCTGCTGGCAACATCGATAACGACCTTCATCATCGATATCGATGTCTCTTTAACTCTATCTCGAGCTCTCCTTCTTCTACTCGGATTGGCACTCGACTTCTATCAATATCATCGATCTAGGCCACTCGATATCGACCTTGGGACATCGATATCGACCTCTTCTTTGTCGACATGCTCTGTTCTCCTCTGCTCGATTCCTGCCTGCTCTGTTCACTCGATGTCAAGGGTGATAGTCGATTTAGACCTCTTCAGAAGACTTCGAGTTCTTTTTCCACTCTTCTTCTCTTGTCCAAATCTGTCCATTTTCTGCGAAAAACCATAGAAACTTGTTTAGACCCATATATTTGAAAATAATGGATAAACTACACTAATCTTATGATTTCCCACTAATATTCATGCAAATGATAATATAATGGACTTAAATGTGCAGAGAAAATATGGCAATTTGCACGCACATCACTATGACTAATACTTACTGATTTCTTTTTTGTTTTGAATTCAAATGATGTACTGCTAAGAGGCAAGGGCTGCTATGAATCAATTAGACATACTTAAAAAATAGTGTTTTGCTGCTGCTATGACTCAATAAGTCATACTTACTGATGTTTTTTTTGTTTTGAATTCAAACGATCTACTGCTAAGAGGTAGTGAATATTTTGTTGCACTGCTAAGATTTTTTTTACACACATGCCGCAGCCAGGAGGAAAAAAAGGGATGTTTGCTTGTGATTAGAGCAATCAGTTACTGAATATATAAAAAATATATAGAAAACCTGGAAGCAAATCAGGAAAAAAAAGGATTTTTTTTACACACATATCCTTTGTGGAAACCCAAGACACACACACACACGTACTTTATCTTCTTTTTTTAACATGGAAGCAAATCATGAAACCCAAGACACACGGAGTTGGAAACAAGCCTGTATGGAGAATAAAATTTACCAATCATGTGCCTTTCAATCACGGAGTTGCAAACAAGCCTCTATGGAGAATAAAATTTAGCAATTCTTTGCCTTTTGAGTACAGAGTTGCAAACAAGCCTCTACGGAGAATAAAATTTAGAAACCGTGTGCCTTTTGAGCATGGAGTTGAAACAAGCCTCTACAAAGAACAAAAATTTATTAACCGCGTGCCTTTCGAACATGGAGTTGCAAACAAGCCTGTACGAAGAATAAAATTTAGCAATCACGTGCCTTTTGAGCACCGATTTGCAAACAAGCGTCTAGGGAGAATACAATTTAGCGATCGCGTGCCTTTCGACCACGAAGTTGCAAACAATCCTCCTCAGAGAATTGAATTTAGCAATTGCGTGCCTTTCGAGTATGGAGTTGCAAACAAGCCTCTACGGACAATAAAATTTAGCATTCGCATGCCCTTCGAGCGCGGATTTTCAAATAAGCCTCTACATAGAATAAAATTTTACAATCGTGTGTGCCTATCGAGCAAGGAGTTGCATACAAGCATATATGGAGAATAAACTTTAGCAATCGTGTGCCTTTTGAGCACGGAGTTGTAATCAATCCTCTACGGAGAATAAAATTTAGCAACTACAAGCCTTTCGAGCACAGAGTTGCAAACAAGCCTCTACGGGGTATAAAATTTAGCAATCGCATGCCTTTCAAGCACGGATTTGCAAACAAGCCTCTATGACGAATATACTTTAGCAATCGCGTGCATTTTGAGCATGGAGTCGCAAACAAGCCTCTACGGAGAATAAAAATTAGGAATCGCATGCCTTTTGGTTATAGAGTTGCAAATAAGCCTATACAGAGAACAAAATTTAGCAATCGCTTGCCTTTCGAGTACGGAGTTGCAAACAAGCCTATGCAGAGAAGAAAATTTAGGAATCGCATATCTTACGAGCACGGAGTTGCGAACAAGCCTCTACAGAGAATAAAATTTAGCAATTGCATGCCTTTCGAGCACATAGTTGCAAACAAGCCTCTACGGGGAATAAAATTTAGCAATCACGTGCCTTTCGAGCAGGGAGTTGCAAACAAGCCTCTAGGGAGAATAAACTTAGCAATCGCTTGCCTTTTGAAGATGGAGTTGCAAACAAGCCTCTACGGAGAATAAAATTTAGCAATCATGTGCATTCGGAGCACGGAGTTGCAAACAAGCCTTTACGATGAATAAAAGTTTGCAATCACGTGCCTTTCGAGCACTGAGTTGCAAAAAAGCCTCTACACGGTACAAAAATTTAGCAATCGCGTGCCTGTTGATCATGGTGTTACAAAAAAGCCTCTACAGTGAATAAAATTTAGCAATCGTGTGCCTTTTGAGCACGGAGTTGCAAACAAGCCTCTATAGAGAATCAAATTTAGCAATCGTGTGCCTTTCGAGTACCAAGTTGTAGAAAAGCCTCTACGGACAATAATATTTAGCAATCGCATGCCTTTCGATCACGGAGTTGCAAACAAGCCTCTACAGGGAATCAAATTTAGCAATTGCGTGCCTTTCGAGCACGGAGTTTCAAACAAGCCTCTACGGGGAATAAAATTTAGCAATCGCGTGCCTTTCGAGAAAAAAATTGCAAACAAGCCTTGACGGAGAATAAAATTTAGAAATCGTGTGCCTTTGGAGCAAGGATTTGCAAACAACCCTCTACGGAAAATAAACTTTAGCAATTGCATGCCTTTTAAGCATAGAGTTGCAAACAAGCCTCTATGGAGAATAAAATTTAGCGATCGCGTGTCATTCGGGCATGGAGTTGCAAATAAGCCTATACGGAGAATAAAAATTACCAATCGCATGCCTTTCAAGCACGGAATTGCAAACAAGCCTTTACCGAGAATAAAATTTAGCACTCGCGTGCCTTTCGAGCACAGAGTTTCAAACAAGCCTCTACGGAGAATAAAATTTAGCAATTACACGCCTTTCGATGTAACGGCCCGTGATTATGATTCCTGAGTAACGTTTTGAGGGATAAAACCCCTCATTGGATCTTGCGCTCCGAGTACATGTTGAAGGTTTGAAAAGCAAACATTAGTAATTTAAAGTGAGATTTCGCACCCAAATCTGAAAGGTCCGTTGGAGACCCTGATTTAAACCCTTGTACCTGTCGTAAGACTAAGTCGCGAAAATCCTTTTAGTATGCAAATCAAACATAAGTCTAAAAACGATACATAGGGAGCTACGACAAAGCCGGGTCAAAACGTAGTACAGGTAGTGTGAAATACAAAACCATAATAGTCGGGCGATGTTAGAGTCTCATGATGCTCTCTCTCCTCCATGCAAAAGGACCCCGCTCACAGAGTCAAACAACATCGTCAATCATGCGTATAAAACATACCTAAAAATATAAAGCGAGCATAGGATCAGATCGAAGCCCACATGACGGCACCCCACATATAAGCTCGTAGTTTATATATGTGTAGAATAATAAATAGGGCCCTAGCACAGAATGCCAAGTGGCATATCCCTCTCCTACAACCGCCCCCCTTCCCGATAGGGCGGAGACTGGCCAGTTCATGAATCCATTCCATTCCATAAATATTGGATCATGCCGATTAGTCCAACCCGTAAGCATGCTCATCATAATCATCATATTCATCATCATATCATTCATAATCATCCTGCTCGAAAAATAAATAGAGGTGTTACCATACAACTCAATAACTCAGGACGAGATCTGATGTGACTGGGTTGTCCTATGACCCTAGCAAAGACTCTACTGACTTCACATATAACGACCATTCTGTTTACAAATGCATAAAGAATAAGAATCCTCAAACGTTAGTGCAACCTAACATGATACTACACGGCATGCTATTATGAAATGCAACACATAGTACATCATACACATGTAAGCATGGATAGGTCTAATCAATCTGAGTAAGCCCCAAGGGAACTTACCAGGCTAGAAGAACATCAAAAGAGGAACCTGGCACACAACAAGCACAATCATAGAGTATCACCTAAATACATAACGAGAATACACTGAGTATACTTCTATAGCCACTCCGCCATATCCCACAAAATGCCAAAGAATATATGCAACCAACTGTGGCTGTGCTTGAGTCTCCTATTGTTCTCCCTAATGTTTCTTTTGAGATTAAAACTACTTTTATAGTGGAGATTAGGAGATATGCTTTTGAAGGAAAGGGCTCTAAATGCCCTATGACGCACATAACTACTTACATTGATTTATCCAACACCATTGGTGATGGTGTCAATCTTGAATATGCGCGTCTAAAAGCTTTTAGATGGTCTCTTGCAGGAAAGGCGCTACATTGGTTTGAGAGCTTGCCGCCACGATCTATCCACACCTGGGGTGAACTTAGGGACATCTTCCTCAATAAGTTCTTTCCACCATCAAAGACGACGCAAATTCACCATAAGATCATGTCCTACAAGCAGAGACCATGGGAGACGCTAGTGCAAGTCTGGGAGCGCTATAAAGACTTACTGAGGTCTTGCCCTACACATGGGCAACCACCATATGTTATCCAGGAATCATCTACAATGCCCTGGACGTGCTAACAAGAGAGCGGATTAACACCTATACCACCCATCTCAACCTGGAGCTTACCCCTAATCAAGCATGGGAGACGATTGAAAGGCTAGTGAAGTTCGACAACACCTATGGGACTCCTACGGCACCCGATGCTAGGCCACCCCCATCCATGCCACTATATGAGCCTTCAAAGAGGTGGATCCTGAGGTGAAGGACCAGTTTATGAAAGACCAGGTCAAGCGTCTTCAAAAACAAGTTAGGTTTCTTACTAACAACCAAGCTTGTTTAGAATGTGGGTGGCAAAAACACAACATGATGGCTTGTCCCTACACGGAGCAAGTACTATTGGCGAAAACCCACGATGAAGTAAAATAAGCATGGGGGCCCAACTATGAAGGCAATCAAGGGAATTGGGGCTATCAGCAACCCCAATATCAACAATATCAGCAACCCCCGCTTGATTGCCTTAATAGTTGGGGTTGGTTTGTGATTCCCGCTGTAGTGGAAGGTGATGTACATATTTGTACCTTTGTTTATTGCATCTTTTGACTTCGTATTTCATTCGATTTCCAAAGAAAAGTTTCAAAAATATATAAACTTGTGTAAGAATGAGCTAAAGTATAAAAAATAGAGTCTGCACGAGTTTTGAGCTAACCATGCAGGAATTCGATGAAATCGGAGTCAAAATGAAGAAGCCAAGTGAAGCTGAGAAGAGGTCGATATCGACTGGAGACATCGATATCGACCCTAGATTTCGATACGACTTTTGAGTGTCGAGATAAGCCACACAGACCAGACAAGAAAGCCTCGATATTGACATACAAGCATCGATATCGACCATAGTCATAGACATCGACTGGAGCTGGACAAGTCGAGCAGAAACACAAGCATCGATATCGACCTCTGGTGTCGATATCGACCCTACCTCGACAGAAGATAAATCCGATTTTGAGACTCGGATTGTGAAGTCTATCATCAAAGCCATGAGTTATCTCGTTCTTTTAGATATTAGCAGCTGTTTATTATCTTTTCCTTTAAGTTTTTATCAAAATAAAAGACCTATCCTAATTGTTCGGATAGAGTCCATAGTTTAGATAGGAGTTACAATCCTCGGATAGCGAGGATTAGTAGCCTATAAATAAAGCCCTAGGGGCTGATTTGTTAGATCATCCAATCCAAGAAGCAAGACAAAGACAATAGACAATAGATAGTTAGAGTTTTTGAGCTTTAAAGTTTCAAGCGCTTACGATAGTTGGCGTTGAGATTGTAAAGATTCGAAATTTTCCATTTATGCAAGTTATTTTAATTCAAGACATGTCTACAATCAACATGAGCGAGTAGTCGCCCTTTCTTCTAGGGTCGGGGTGAGCCCGACGATAGCCATGATGGTAAGGTAAGTACGTCACTAAAGAATGTATCTTTTATATCCCTCTACCTTGTGCTTCATCTTTAAATGCGAATTGAAGGAACTCATGTTGTAAAACTTGGGTAGTAATTAGGGTTTCTATTCGAAAGATTATAAACTCAATTATGACAAAGGTAGACACAAATTAGGTTAAGTAATTGCAAAATCTCTTTTCCTATTTGTCGGTTTAGGTGAAAGCCTTTTCCTTTATGACGAAAGCATGCATCTTTAGTTGATTCTTACTTCTTCTATCATGGTTGTCATCGCGGTAATCGTTGGCTTTGGAAGACTTTTCCTTTATTAAGTTTCCATTCAAATTTGCTCGCCGTTCGTTGAGTCATCGAAAAACCCAACACCTTTGCTTATTTCTGATCATTGCTTCCTCCCCATTCTTAAATCATCGGCCCTTTCTTTGCCGACAAAACAACTAACTCACTGCAGGAAGACATCGATATCGACAATAGAGGTCGATATCGACCAAACTGATAGATCGATAGTTTTCTGAGTCAATCTCGAGACTCCTGGGAAACTTCTGCAAGCATCGATATCGAACCCCTTGTGTCGAAATCGACCCCTCTGTATCGACTGGCAGACTTCTGAGCCAGTCGATTTCGTGGAGTAACATCGATATCGACCCCCACCAGTCGATATCGACTACAGTTTTTGTTTCTGCAGGTCTTCTGTTGCAGAGAGCATCGACAGCCAAGGTCAACATCGAGGTCTGACATCGAGATCGAGGCTTCTGGTCGAACATAAAGGACGTGTCTTCAACGCTACTAGGATCCCGCTGACTCGCTTCCTCGTGGATCGAACCTGATTCCCTACTACTATAGCGGGGAGTCTTGAATTTATTTGAATAGGCTAAGAGTTGTATTGCTTTATATTTTATTATATATTTTGATTCAATTCTCCCCACGTCAAATTTTGGCGCCGTTGCCGGGGAGGCTATCAATCGCGCCCTAGTATTTTATTTTCATGGTTCTTTTTAGTGTTATTTTATAGGTGTATGCGACGTACTGGTGACCAACCTGAATTTGAAGGACTAGACGAACCAGAACGCTTTCTCCACCTAAGGTCTTGAGTTCAAAGAATCATGGCGGACAACGAGACCCAAGCACAACAAATTGAACGCTTAAGGAAGCAAGTAGAGGATTTCACTACCAGAGAAGCGGCACTAAGGGAGCGTGTTGACAGAGAGGAGGAAGCCAGGAGGCGATATGAGACTCAAATCAACACCCTCCCCCGGAATGCAAAGCAATACATGCACCCATCGCTCACAGTGCCTGAATCGGCTATTCTAATCCCTACTTCTAATTTTGAAATTAAACCAAATTTTTTAACTGAAATAAGAAGGCATCAATATGAAGGGAAACCTAACGAATGCCCTATGGCACATATATCAACCTTCTTAGACCTCTGTGATACAATTGCTGATGGACAAAGTCTTGAGTATGTCCAACTAAAAGCCTTTCGCTGGTCTCTTACAGGAAAAGCATTGCAATGGTTGGAGAGCTTAGCCCCAAGATCGCTCCGCACCTGGAATGAAGTCAAGGACGCGTTTCTCAACAAGTTCTTTCCTCCTTCTAAGACGGCGTTGATCCGACAGAAAATCACTACTTTCAAACAAAAGCCTGGTGAGGCTCTGGCAACTGTTTGGGAAAGGTTTAAGGACCTCCTACGATCATGCCCGACGCATGGCCAACCACCATACGTAATTCAGGAGATCATATACAATGCTCTTGATGCTGCCACCAAGGAGAGGATCAACACTTACACCGCCTATGGCTACCTTGAACTCGCTCCTCAAGAGGCTTGGGAAACCATTGAAAGGTTGGTGGAATTTGACAATACATATGGGACTCCTGAGGCTTCCGACGCACCATCATCGTCGAGGCCTGCCCCATCTATGCCATTGTACGAACCCTCTAAGGTGATTGATCCGGATGTAAAAGAACAATTTCATAGGGATCAACTTAGAAAGCTCCAGAAACAAGTAAGATTCCTTTCGGCAAACCAGGATTGTATCGAATGTGGATCGCAGCGACACACTACCATTGAGTGCCCCCATGCTGAGCAAGTGCAACTGGCGGAAACTCATGAGGAAGCCAACTTCATGAGGGGTCCCAATCGCCAATATTGGGGAGACCAAAGGTTCCAACAACCACAAAGGAACCAGGTTAACCCTAGGGACGCCCCACTCTATAGAGCTCCTGGGCACCCGGAGAGAGACCAAAAAAAGGATGATCTTCAACTTGTGTTGGACGAGATAAGGCGGAACCAAGCTAAGAATGATCAATCCAACAATGCTATCCACTTTCAACTCAATCACCTTACCACAAGGATTGGGGAGATGGATATTTGGAAGAAGAACGTAGAGACCCAACTGGGTCAATTGGCGGCACAAATCCCTAGACCGTCCGGAACATTCCCTGGGCAACCAACTACCAATCCTAAGGGGCAATCCGGGATAGGACACATTGCAGCCATGCAACTAAGGAGTGGCGCCAAAGTTCATTAACCACAAACGACAACGGAGGAAGAAACAACAGAACCTATCGACATCGACAAACTAGTCGATGTCGACCCTGAGGTCGATATCGACACCCATGTCGACCCCCTGGTCGACGTCGACGTCACTGCAGAGCCTCAGAGATCACAACAAAGGTCAAAATCGACCCTTCCTGTCGATATCGACCAACCACCTGTCAACATCGAGGTTCAGCAGGCTCCTCCGACCACCGTTTTGGCTTCTCCGCCAAAGAAAACATTGCCCTTCACTTCCAAAGCATTGAAGGACCCCACTCAATGTAAGTTTAGGCGCTTTGTAAAGATTCTCCAAGGACTTAACATTACTATCCCTCTTACAGAAGCCCTAAGCGAGATGCCCGCCTATGTTCGATTCCTAAAAGACATCCTTAGTAAGAAGCGGTCCATGGCAGAGATCGCAGAGGAGTGCTCAAAGATGGATTTCCCTGATAAGAGGAGTGATCGAGGGAAGTTTGCAATCACCGTGGGACTTGGCCAACATCGCTACAAAGCCCTATGTGACCTAGGGGCAAGTGTAAGTCTCATGCCTCTCTCTATTTCGAAAAAGGTGAACATCGGAGCACTTGAACCTGTGGATATGAAGCTTTATATGGCTGATAATTCATTCGTCAGACCCACAGGTATAGTTGATGACGTCCCTGTAAAGGTAGGTAAATTCTTTGTGCCTACTGATTTCATTGTATTGGACATGCCTGAAGATCCTATTGTACCTATCATCCTTGG